>LR738712.1:220995629-221235840 GCA_902687465.1 Secale cereale
GGGCGCCGCTGATAGGAGCAGCGGGTCGGTCCTGTTCCCTTGTGCCTCCGGTGTTTTGACTGGTTGATTCGGGCGGTCGCCCTTCTATAAAGAGGGGAGGAGAGGAACAACGCTTCTCACCCCACCACTCTTCTTCTTCCTGTTTGATTCCTTCCCTCCCCAAGGTATGCCGAGAGGGCATGGTCGTGGCCGTGCCTCCGCAGAAGCGACCAGGTCATCTTCCTGTCAGAGGGCGGCGGTGGTCAAAGAGGAGCCGGATGCCCCAGATGAGGGGCATGCTGGAGGCAGAGGCGCCGGCCGGGGTCGTGGTTGGCGAGGCGGTCGAGGCAGAGGTAGACGAGATCGGGGGACACCCGCGCCGTCATCATCTCCGTCTTCATCTCCTTCGTCGTCTCCTCCTGCCTCCCCATGCGGCCATGTCAAGGACAAGGCGTTGGAGTTCATCTTACAACTACGCGAGCCGCCGCACAATCGCCTCCGCCTACCTGGAGCGTTCGCGAGGGTGCTAGAGGTCGATCAGCCATCGAGGCTGAGGCTTGACATGGAGGGGTGTTGCCATGGTGCCATGTGGGTAAACACCAAATTTCCCACCCCTCACGTGATGCTCCTTCACTAGGGGTGGAAGACCTTCGCGTGTGCCCACTGCTTGGTGAAGGGGCATGTCCTCTGCTTCCGGTTCGCGGAAAGAGACCTGCTCTCCGTCACAGTCTTTGGGCGCTCGGGACACATGCTAGGGTGCTGTGTGGAGAGCTCGTTTGACGATGAAAACTCCTCCCCGAGCAAGAGCGATGGTGAGGACAGCGGCATCAACGATGACGGCGGCGAGCGGGAGGTTGACGGGTCCGACTAGCCGGTGGATATGCCGTCCCTGGGTGGTGCTGGCAGCACAATTATCTGCACCGCCAGCCCATCGAACTTCTCGGGTCGCCTCCTTGGGTGGCTGGCATTGGGAGGCCGCATAAGTCTAAGAATGTGGGCGGCGGTCGTCATGTCGGAGTATGCGGACGTCAACCCGCGCATTGCCGGCCTGCTGCCCCATCTTTCGGCTCTTCTCCAGACGCCATCATCGTCAGCCTCCTTTGGGACGGCTGCTGGTATGTTCTCTTGGTGCTTTCTGCTGCTCGCGCTTCGCCTAGGCGCTTCTTTTGCCCTTCGCCATCTTGTTCCATTTCCCGAGGAGAGGGACAAGAAAGGAATTACGGGCATCTTATCTTTTTTTAGTTTTTAAGCCAACGGGCCTTTGTAAGATTTAAAATCTCGTAACTCCCTTGCTTTATGTATGCATTCCGTACGAAATGTACTTGTTTGCAACGTATTAATGAAAAGAAGGGTGCTTGTCGGGTTTCTTTGTGCGCGGGCAGGAGCCACACCAAGGAACGATTCCTTGTTATCTTAAGATAAACAACGTGTCCTGGCAACCAGCCTTGCCGTCCCCCTCCCTGCTCCCTAACTATACTTGCGCCCTTGGCGGAAGTAGGAGCACGATAGGGTGAGGCCCTTCGTCCGCTCCCTTCCCATCGCACTACTACCAAGCCTCGATCAATGCCAGAGCTTTTTTGACACAGGGAGAAAAAGGGAGCATGATGGTATAAGAATGAATTAAGCCTTGTACGCCCAAGTTTCGTACGGAAGAAAAGAGTGGGCGTGAAAGACTTAACTGGGTTCTATAGCTCCCGGCAACCTTGTCTTGCCGTGGCTTGATCCTTGCTCGCGAAGCCCCCGGCAACATCAGTTTTTCCGGGGTCGGAGTGTAGGCCCGCCCCCTTTCTTCCAAACGGTTCAGCAAGGACGTCAATGGATCCTGCACTATAGATCTAAAGCCAACCACTTCTCCCATGGCAAGAACTATATATCTAGTAGGCCAAACCAAACCTATAATTCAAAGGGACTTGCAAGGATATTATAATCATACGTAAAGAGTTTAGAAAAGAACCACATATTTCTCATAGATAATCTTGATCATGAATCCACAATTCATCAGATCTCGACAAACACACCGCAAAAAGATATTACATTGAATAGATCTCCTCGAAGACCGAGAAGAACTTGGTATTGAGATCCAAAGAGAGAGAAGAAGCCATCTAGATACTAGCTATGGACCGAAAGGTCTGTGGTAAACTACTCAAAACTCATGGTGTGGCGATGATGATGATGTAGAAGCACTCCGTGGAAGATCCCTAATACGTCTCCAACGTATCTATAATTTTTGATTGTTACATGCTATTATTTATGAAGTCTTGGATGTTTAAAGGGCTTTATTATTCACTTTTATATCATTTTTGGGACTAACCTACTAACCCAAAGGCCCAGTCCAGATTGCTGTTTTTTTGCCTATTTCAGGGTTTTCCAGAAAAGGAATGTCAAACGGAGTCCAAACGGAATGAAACCTTTGCAGGAGATATTTTTGGAGAAAATCACGCAAGATAGACTTCGGGGCCAAGCCAGGAGATAGCTTTCCCACCCTCGAGGGTGGGGGCGCGCCCTCCTTGCCAAGGCGCGCCCCCCTGCCTTGAGGGCAGGCCCGGTGGCCCCGGGTGCCCCTCTTCCTCCTATATATGCCTACGTGCCCCAGAAACTCCGAAGGAAGAGAGAAAACCCTAATTTCGCCGCCATAGCTGCTGTTCTCGTGGAGATCCCATCATTTAGCCTGTTCCGGGAGGGGGATCCATCACGGAGGCCTTCATCATCATCGCCCTTACCATGAGTTATGAGTATTTTACCACAGACCTTCGGGTCCATAGCTTGTATCTAGATGGCTTCTTCTCTCTCTCTCCGGATCTCAATACAAAGTTCTCCTCGATCTTCCAGGAGAATCTATTCGACGTAATCTCTTTTTGCGGTGTGTTTGTCGAGATCCGATGAATTGCGAGTTTGTGATCAAGGTTATCTATGAAAGATATTTGGTTCTTCTCTGAAATTTTTATGTGTGCTCATAATATCCTTGCAAGTCTCTTCGAATTATTGGTTTGGATTGGCCTACTAGATCTATAGTTCTTGCAATGGGAGAAGTGCTTGGCTTTGGGTTCAATCTTGCGGTGTCCTTTCCCAGTGATATTAGGGGA
Source organism: Secale cereale (assembly GCA_902687465.1). NCBI lineage: Eukaryota > Viridiplantae > Streptophyta > Magnoliopsida > Poales > Poaceae > Secale > Secale cereale. The sequence goes on from LR738712.1 coordinate 220,998,692, forward strand.
AGCATGGCACGTATTGTATTGTTGCCATCGAGGATAAAAAGATGGGGTTTTCATCATATTGCTTGAGTTTATCCCTCTACATCATGTCATCTTGCTTAAGGCGTTACTCTGTTCTTATGAACTCAGTACCCTAAATGCATGCTGGATAGCGGTCGATGTGTGGACTAATAGTAGTAGATGCAGGTAGGAGTTGGTCTACTTGTCTCGGACGTGATGCCTATATACAATGATCATGCCTAGATAGTCTCATAATTATTCGCTTTTCTATCAATTCCTCGACTGTGATTTTTTTACCCGCCGTAGAATATCGCTATCATGAGAGAAGCCACTAGAGAAAACTATGGCCCCCGGGTCTATCTCTATCATATTACTTTCCCGTCAATTTCTTTTGCCGTTGTTTATTTGCTGTTTTATTAAACTAAAAAATACCAAAAATAGAAACTATCATCTCTATCAGATCTCACTCTCGTAAGTGACCGTAAAGGGATTGACAACCCCTTATCGTGTTGGCTACGAAGTTCTTATTTGCTTGTGCAGGTGCGAGGGACTGGCGCGTGGTCTCCTACTAGATTGATACCTTGGTTCTCAAAAACTGAGGGAAATACTTACGCTACTGTGTTGCATCTCCCTTTCCTCTTCGAGGGAATAGAACGCAAGCTCAAGAGGTAGCAATCCCCCCTCCGGTGGAGCTCTGGAACAGGCCCCAAGAAGGGATCTCACAGGAATAGAAGGTTGCGGCGGTGGGACTAGGGTTTTGTCTGTTCGTCTGATGGTTTCGGGGTACGTAGATATATATAGGAAGAAGGAGGGCACCGGGGGCCAGACGTGGGGCCCACAAGGCAGGGGTTCACGCACTGTATGGGGGGCGCGCCCCCACCCTCGTGGACGCCACGTGTGCCCTACTCCGTGGTTCTCAAGTCTCCCGTGCGTATTTTGCTCCAAAAATATCTCTCCCAAATGTTTCATTCCGTTTGGACTCCGATTGATATTCCCTTTCTATAAAACCCTGAAATAGGCAAAAAAACAGCAATCTGGACTGAGCCTTTGGTTGAATAGATTAGTCCCAAAAATAATATAAAAGTGTATAACAAAGCCCATTAAACATCCAAAACATCATAAATAATAGCATGGAACAATAAAAAATTATAGATACGTTGGAGACGTATCAAGCATCCACAAGCTTAATTCCTGCTCCTCCTCGAGTAGGTAAATGATAAAAACAGAATTTTTGATGCGGAATGCTAACCAACATAATTTTCAATGTAGTTCTTTTAATTGTGGCATGAATGTTAAGATCTGAAAGATTCAACACAAAAGTCTATATTGACATAAGAAATAATAATAGTTCAAGCATACTAACAAAGCAATCATGTCTTCTCAAAATACTATGGCTACAGAAAGTTATCCCTACAAAATCATATAGTCTGGCTATGCTCGCTCTTCATCACAGAAAATATTCATATCATGCACAATCCTGGTTTCAGCCAAGCACTTGTTTTCATACTCTATTCTTTGAAACCTTTCAACTTTCACGCAATATATGAGCGTGACCCATGGACATATTACTATGGGTGGAATAGAGTGGTGGTTGTGGAGAAGACAAAAGGGATGGAGATAGTCTCACATCGACTAGGCGTATTAACAGGCTATGGAGATGCCCATCAATAGATATCAATGTGAGTGAGTAGGGATTGCCATGCAACAGATGCACTAGAGCTAAGAATGTATGAAAGCTCAACAAAAGAAACTAAGTGGGTGTGCATCCAACTTGCTTGCCCACGAAGAACTAGGGCATTTGAGGAAGCCCATCATTGGAATATACAAGCCAAGTTCTATAATGAAACTTCCCACTAGTATACGAAAGTGACTAAACATGAGACTCTCTATCATGAAGAACATGGTGCTACTTTGAAGCACAAGTGTGGAAATGCATAGTAGCAATTGTAACTTCTCTCTTTTATCTCATTTTTTTGGAGGGGCTTTCTCTGTCTCTTTTTTTATTTAGCCCTTCTCCATTTTTTTGGGTCATCTCTTTTTATTGGCCTTTCCTCACATGGGACAATGCTCTAATAATGATGATCATCACACTTTTATTGAATTACAACTCGATATTACAACTGCATAATAGAACAAAGTATGACTCTATATGAATACCTCCGGCGGTGTACCGGGATGTGCAATGAATCAAGAGTGACATGTATGAAAAATTATGCATGGTGGCTTTGCCACAAATACGATGTCAACTACATGATCATGCATGGCAAAATGACAATATGAAGTGTGTCATATGAACAAGACGCTGGAAAGTTGCATGGCAATATATCTCGGAATGGCTATGGAAATGCCATGATAGGTAGGTATGGTGTCTGTTTTGAGGAAAATAGATGGTGGCTGTTTTGAGGAAGGATATATAGTGGGTGTATGGTACCGGCGAAAGTTGCGCGGTACAAGAGAGGCTAGCAATGGTGGATGGGTGAGAGTGTGTATAATCCATGGACTCAATATTAGTCATAAGAACTCATATACTTATTGCAAAAATTTGCGAGTCATCAAAACAAAGTAATCAACGCATGCTCCTAGGGGGGAGGTTGGTAGGAGTTAACCTTCGCGCGCCCCCGACCTCCACATAAAGGATGACACTCTACAAATACCTCATTCTCTAACTTTGTCACATAGCGGTTCACCATACGTGCATGCTAAGGGAATCACTAAATTTAACAAAAGTATTTCTCAATTTCATAATAACTCCACTAGCATGACTCTAATATCACTATCCTCATATCTCAAAACAATTATCAAGCTTCCAACTTCTCATCATATTCAATGCACTTAGTATGAAAGTTTTTACTACATTCATCTTGGATGCCTATCATGTGAAGGCTAGTTTTGTAGCCAAAGCACATTACCATGTTGTTTTAGTAGACTCTCAAAAGGATATAAGTGAAGCATGAGAGATCAACAATTTCTATAAAATATAATCACCACCGTGCTCTAAAAGATATAAGTGAAGCTCTAGAGCAAGAACTATTCAACTCAAAAGATATAAGTGAAGCACATAGAGTGTTCTAACAATTCCTAGGCCATATTTTACTATCTCAAAAAGGTGTTTCCAACAAGGATAATTGTGGCAAACTAACAAGCAAAGACTTAAATAACACACGACGCTCCAAGTAAAACACATATCATGTGGTGTATAAAAATATAGCACCGAGTATAGTTACCGATAGATGAAGACGAAAGAGGGGATGCCTTCCCGGGGCATCCCCAAGCTTAGGCTTTTGGTTGTCCTTGAATTTTACCTTGGGGTGCCTTGGGAATCCCCAATCTTAGGCTCTTGCCACTCTTTTTCCAAAAGTCCATCAAAGCAATACTCAAAACTTGAAAATTTCACAACACAAAACTTAGACAAAAATCTCGTGAGCTCCGTTAGTATAAGAAAACAAACCACTACTCAAAGGTACTGTAGTGAACTCATTCTTTGTTTATATTGGTGTTAAACCTACTGTATTCCAAATTCTCTATGATTCTTATCCTCCAATACTACTCATAGATTCATCAACATAAGCAAACAACACACGAAAAACAGAATCTGTCAAAAACAAAATAGTCTGTAGTAATCTATAACTTTCGCATACTTCTGTAACTCCAAAAAAATTGAATTAAATTGGTAAGCTTGAGGAATTTGTCTATTAATCATCTGCAAATATAATATACTAAATAGCACGCTCCAGTAAAATCTGGTGACCATTCTAGCGAGCGCTAACGATTCTGTTTTTCACGGCAAGATCATATAAACTTCACACAAGTTTCCCAAAGGTTCTACTTGGCACAAACAATAATTAAAACACAAAACCACATCTAAACAGAAACTAGATGCAATATTTACTCCTAAAGAGAAGTAAAAAATAATAATATAAAATTGGGTTGCCTCCCGACAAGCGCTATCGTTTTATGCCCCTAGCTAGGCACGATACATGGATAGATCTAGGGAATTCCATAATGATAAGATACATCGCGAAAACTCATCTAATATTACCTATGCTCAGTAGCAAGTTTCCTTTGTGGCAAGCGAAACTAATCAAAAGGGCTAAATTAATGGGACAAAAGTCCCCCATATCAAGCTCAGGAGGAATAGGTTTCTCTTTTGGCCCTTTATAGTGTACAACCAATTCATCATTATAGGCATTCTTTTGGCAGAAGGTCATGAGCCTTCGCTCAAGGGAGAAGCCCAAGCCATTGTTTTGAATAGCAAAATCATCGTTCAACTAAGAAATTCTATCAACCAAGACATCGGTAGGAACCTTTTTTATAAGGTTTTCATTAAAAGCAACATGATCAGGAGATCGCAACCGCATTATGTCTTCTTGATTAAATAAGATAGACTCTATGGGAGGTCGACCAGCATCTACCCCGTAATGAGCAAAGATTTCTTTGGCCTCTTTCATGATAAATCTAAATTCATGAACCAAAAAGATAGTAGCTGCGCGCTTAATAGAAGAATGGTCAATATTGGAAAACTCCAGAAAGATTCTCTGAATAGAGGGATGCATATGGATAAATTGCCTTACAATTTCTACTATAAGCATAGATATAGCATCCGCAAGGCTACTAGTTATGTGAAGAATAGATCCACCCATAGTGGGCAAAGCACCGACACAAGTAAAGAAGTCTTGAAGAACTCCTTTCCCAATGATATTACCACTACCAAAACGGAACTTCCTCATATGTAAAGTGGTAGTTTCATCCGGAGGGTCAACATAGACGTTGCCCTCAACATTACTACCCTTCTCGATAAGATCTTCCCCCATCTCAGGCATGGGGGCAAGCGAATGGTAAACACACGGCAATAGAAGGGAAAATAAAATGGCAAGGGTGAAGTGGGGGAGAGGAAAACGAGAGGCAAAAAATGTAATGCGAAAGATAAGGGTTTGTGATAGGTACTTGGCATATGACATTTGCGTAAGCCTCCCCGGCAACGGCGCTAGAAATTCTTCTTGCTACTTCTCGACCTTGCATTGTATTCCCTCGAAGAGGAAAGGGTGATACAGCACAATAGCGTAAGTATTTCTCTCAGTTTTTGAGAACCAAGGTATCAATCCAGTAGGATACCATGCGCGAGTCCCTCGCACCTGCACAAACAAATAAGAACTTTCCAGCCAACGTGATAAGGGGTTGTCAATCCCTTTACAGTCACTTACGAAAGTGAGATCCGATAGAGATGATTGTTTGATATTTTTGGTATTTTTAGATATAAGAACAAAAAGTAAAAGGGGAAAAGTAAGTAGATTGTAGATTGATATGTTGAGAATAGACCCGGGGGACATAGTTTTCTCTAGTGGCTTCTCTCATGATAACGGCATTCTACGACGGGTAAACAAATTACTGTCGAGAAATTGATAGAAAAGCGAATACTTATGAGACTATCTAGGCATGATCATTATATATAGGCATAACGTCCGAGACAAGTAGACCGAAACGATTCTGCATCTACTACTATTACTCCACACATCGACCGCTATCCAGCATGCATCAAGAGTATTAAGTTCATAAGAATAGAGTAACGCCTTAAGCAAGATGACATGATGTAGAGGGATAAACTCAAACATAGTGATATAAACCCCATCTTTTTATCCTCGATGGCAACAATAGAATACGTGCCTTGCTGCCCCTACTGTCACTGGGAAAGGACACCGCAAGATTGAACCCAAAGCCAAGCACTTCTCGCATTGCAAGAACTATAGATCCATTAGGCCAAACCAAACCAATAATTCGAAGAGACTTGCAAGGATATTATAATCATACATAAAGAGTTCAGAAAAGAACCAAATATTTCTCATAGATAAGCTTGATCATAAACCCCAATTCATCGGATCTCGACAAACACATCGCAAAAAGAGATTACATCGAATAGATCTCCTCGTAGACCGAGGAGAACTTGGTATTGAGATCCAAAGAGAGAGAAGAAGCCATCTAGATACTAGCTATGGACCCGAAGGTCTGTGGTAAAGTGCTCACAACTCATGGTGAGGCAATGATAATATTGTAGAAGGACTCCGTGGAAGATCCCCCCTCTCGCAGAGCTCCAGAATAGGCCCCAAGATTGGATATCACGGGAATAGAAGGTTTCGGCGGTGGAACTAGGGTTTTCTCTATTCGTCTGATGGTTTCGGGGTACGTAGATATATATAGGAAGAAAGAGGGCACCGGGGGCCAGATGTGGGACCCACAAGGCAGGGGGCGCGTCCCCCACCGTCGTGGACGCCACATGTGCCCTACTCCGTGGTTCTCAAGTCTCCCATGCGTATTTTGCTCCAAAAATATCCCCCCCCCCCGAAGGTTTCATTCCATTTGGACTCCGTTTGATATTCCTTTTCAGTAAAACCCTGAAATAGGCAAAAAAACAGCAATCTGGACTGGGCCTTTGGGTTAACAGGTTAGTCCCAAAAATAATATAAAAGTGTATAACAAAGCACATTAAACATCCAAAACTTCATAAATAATAGCATGGAACAATCAAAAATTATAGATACGTTGGAGACGTATCAATGGCTGAAATAATTAGAGCACAAAGGTACCTAGTTCCACAGGTTGTTTGAGGGCGGCGCATTTCGACAAGTAGTCGGCGATGTCGTTCTCTGCTCGGGGGACATGTTCAGCTTGTATACTGTCGAAACGCTCCTCCAGTTTCCTTACTTCATCCACATAGGCTTCCATCAACGGGCTCTGGTAATCTTTGGTCACTTTCCTAAAGACGAGCTGCGAATCTCCTCTGACGATGACCTTCTTGATCCTGAGGTCCGCCGCAATCCCGAGACAGGCAAGCAGTCCCTCATCTCGGGAGTGTTGTTCGTTGATACCTCCCTGGGGAAGTGCATCTGGATCACATACTTGAGGTGCTCTCTGATGGGTGCAACGAGCAGCACACCAGCACCGGCGCCTTGCAGCGAGAAAGCCCCATCAAAGTACATAATCCAGTCATGACTCATACCCTTGCTGGGGAGAGTAGTCTCCTGGATGGGCGTTGAGGTCCATTCTGCAAAGAACTCTGCCAAGACGCTACTCTAAATCCTCGAAGTGCTTTCAAATTTCAAACCGAAGCTTGACAGCTCCAGGGCCCACTCCACAATCCTCCCAGTCACATCTGGGTTATGCAATATCCGCTACAACGGGAGGCGTGTGACGATGGTAATTTCATGTGCTTGGAAGTAAAAACACAGCTTCCTCGAGGCCATAAGGAGTTCGAAGAGCAATTTATGGACGCCGAAGTACCTTGACCTAGCCCCATGTAATAGGGAGTTGACAAAGTAAACTGAGTGTTGCATCATTTTCTTCTTCTGCATTACTCCATCTGGTAGCGTCGCTTTGGCTCCTGTGTCGGGACCCCGATCCTAAGTCACACCGGTCTAGCATGTGTAACACCCCGAAATTTTGAGTTGGTTTTTCATTCAAACTTTTGGCCTTTTTGGCAGGGGATTGTTTGATCTTTTCGTTTGCCCTTCTAAAATCCCTCCTGGCCAAAGTTGGTGTGTCTTGTCAAACTTGGTTTTTGGCCTTGAAGTTTTTCTCTTGTGTTTGGCCCAAACACAAGTTGCGTTTCAGAAGTGGTTGTTTGAATTCTCTCCTTCTTGATTTAAAAACTCTCAAGTTTAACCTTGGACTTATCTCCCTCTCCATCCTTCATCTTGTCATGACCCCAACAGAAATATTTCTCTCCAAGACCGTCTCCACATCTTAGGACAAGTCTTTCATGAATTCCAGTAAGTTTTGACCTTATTGGGATTTTTCCCCTATTTATTTCACTCTAAAAATAGTTCTGTCTTTTATAGTGGACCTTGGTGATTTACAAAGGAGCCACCATTTCCATTTAGTTGTTTGATTCCAAACCAACTCTCCTAGATAGTATTTTGTACCCACAACCTAGATCCATCTTGTTTCACTGGTCCATAGTTCAAAATTTTCAAATTTCACCTACTGCAAGTTTGGACCAGATTTGCAAAATTTGGTGAAATTCATATTTATCTTCTTCCAAAAATTCTGTGAAAAATCAGGCAACCTCTAGATACATCAAGAGGCCACTCCACCAAAAATCAGCCCCAGGTACATTGCACACATGCCAGAATCATTTCATCAAACACATTGCATACACTGTGTGTCAAATTCAGAACTGTTAACTGAAACTGTCGACAGTTCGACAGTTCATCAGTTTCGTCAGTTTCTTCAGCGCAGCGACAAAACCTCGACAGTAGCCCCTTGGCTCGACGCTGCACTGCAGCTTCTTCTTACTGTCGCCGCACGCTCGCTTGGCAGCTTCTGGGCGTCGGTGGCGCTCTGGACCGACCGCGCCGGCGACTGCCACGGCAATAGCGCCGCTCGTGGCGGCTGACAGAAGCAACCCCGCGGCTCAACGCCGTTCGGCGCCGCCCAAACCACCCCAGCGCTCCGCGTGTCCATCTCCACAGCCAGCGCATGCCTGCCGCACCGTCGCCGTGGCCTGGCACGCGCAGAGCGCGTTTTCTGCCGCCGCCGTGCCGCGCGGCCGTTCCGTCGGGGACAGCCCGTAACTCCACCTCTCCTGCCGAGTTAGGTGCGGGAATGGAACCCCTGCAGCTCCTAGATGATGCTCAAGCCCCTAACCCCGCCGTCCGACCACTGCAGCACCGTAATCGACTCGTCGTACTTATCCGTTCATGACAGCCACCTCGAGCCGCCTATATAAGGCACCCCCGAGCTCGTGCTCGAGCACACACACCTTCACTACCTCCCTAGACCGCGCCCAACCTCTGGAAGAGCCTCGAGGGGCCCTTCTTCCCCAACTCCGGCCAGCTACCTCCGCCTCGGGCTCCAGCTTCGTTCACTCCGGCGAGGGCTTTTCCGTCGCTGTGGACTCGAACGTAGCACCCTGGCACCCACCTAGACCTAACCCCCACTTCAATTTCATCCCAGGAACCCTCTCCGATGAGGTCCACGACCACCTGAGCCGCCGTCCGCCGGAGACAAGGTCGCCGTCGACGTGGGGCTCGCCGACACCCAACTCCACCACCGTTCGACGCGGAAGACCACCGTGAAGCCGTAGGTACCACTCCCCTCCCCTAACTCATCGTGGATCGACGCCGGCGATCACTGCAGCACCGGCGCCGTCGCGGCTCTGTTACCATTTTCAAACCTAACAAGTGGGGCACCTTGTCAGCCTCTCACATCTCCCCCTCGAACCGTTTTCTGTAAGCGTATTCGAGCAAAGTGTGTTTTCCCTCTGCGGTTGACGTACTGCGTACCGGTTCTCTTTGCTATTTTCTGTTCTAGCCCCTGGATCTTTTCTGTTTCATTACAGATGAGTCCCTGGAGAGAAACTCTATTATCTTTTAAACTAAAAATGATTTTGAGTTGATTCTTTTTCTGTCCTCTTTAATTTTCTGCCTAGTTTTTTGTCATATTTATGTAGATATGTTTGGAGCAACTTTATTTGCACGCGCGGTATTTATGTTAGTGTGTATTTTGTTTGAATACATAGATACCGGAGGCCGTGACGGAGAATTGAATCACACCGAGTAAGGCTCCGACTTTTCAGAACCAGGCAAGCATGTTTGAACCTTTGATATGATGAGTGTGTTGCATGTTTGCTCGAGTAGCTCTTCTCATAAGCATGGTCATATAAGCATTATGTATGGTTATATTTCATGCAAACAAGTTTCGGGTGAGCCCGAATGATAATGCTTGAACCACCTCAATCATATGGTGATATGATGGGTGGAATGCTGGTATTGTTGGAGCATGCTAGTAGCTAGTTAACTCAGCATCAACGGAGATCATGTCATGATTCCGTTCACCTCCTTTTCAGTACTATCATAGGCCGTCCGTTGGGATTACGGTCTAGTCAGTTGCAAACCACTTCCCGAGTACACACCAAGTAGAGGTGCCGGGATGAGGGTTCCATGGCCCTGGATTAAAGCCCGTCATCCGGTCAGGGGGCATGGGTGTTTCCGGTTGGGACCGAGAGGGGGGAACCCCTTAGAGCGCGCATATACAAATTTGATCCCATGCTATTCGAGGTTGTAGCCTCCCCGTCTTAAAGTTTTCCGTGAATGTCGTCGCGGGTGATTCCGGACGACAGGATGTTTAATGGGTGTGTACTGGTTAGTTGGGTTTCTACTAAAACACCGTAGACGGGGCTAGCGACGTGGCTAGTAGAACCCGTTGGCTATGAGTTAATGGTACAAGCTCTGCAAAGTTAAATACTTCAGTAGCCTTGTTTATGGCCTAGGGTCAATCTTCATGTCAACCCGGTGACCGTCTCTATTATATTCTTGTTGGTAACCAGAGTAGTGTTTTTGTCAAGTTCATTTGGTAGATGAACTCACCAACTATATCAGTATTGATTTATTTTCAGAAGTATTTCATCGTTGTTATATTGTTATTTATAAGCCCTTTATGTGATGTCGCTCAGACGTCCGACTGTGGCATTCTTTCTGTTTACAAGCCCTTTATGTGATGTCGCTCAGACATCCGACTGTGGCATTCTTTCTATTTATAAGCCTTTTATGTCATGTCGCTCAGACGTCCGACTGTGGCATTCCTTTTTATAAGCCCTTTATGTGATGTCGCTCAGACGTCCGACTGTGGCATTCTTTTTATATATAAGCCCTTTATGTGATGTCGCTTAGACGTCCGACTGAGGCATTCTTGTTATTTTAATTCTGCTATAAGCCCTTTATGCGGTGTCGCTCAGACGCCCGACTGTGGCCTGCTGTTATTTAATTATTTTTCTCCACGAGGCGTCACTCAGACACTCATTTGGTCTCCTTATATTTACCTTATGGATTTCGGGAGGATTACTGCCAACTTCTATCATTGCATACATCTCATTAATATTTTATTTCCGGTCGCATTTCTGTTGGAATACTCATATGCATCATGTTGGCATTTGTTATATCTTAAGTCCGAACTGTCTTGCGAGTACATTCAAAGTACTCACCTGGCTTGTTGATTTGGCCAGATGTGGACGAAGGCGATCTCATGGATGAGGAATTCGATAGCGAGTCCGACACTTAGAGGAGTCCCAGTCAGTCCCTTGCGATCCTGGAGTTGATCACTGTTTTATAACCGCTTCCGCCTACAACCAAATAAATTCATCGGGTGTCACTCCGACACTCGATGAACTGTAAAATATTGGAGTCACATCACCCACTTCATTGTGACATATTCCACCAGCTTTTATTGCGAGTTAGTAGTATGCCACCCTGCCTTGTGTCATATCCGCCTTTATGTATTATATTGGCGCGCTTGTAATAAAAAGGTTGAGCAACCCCTAGCTCAACCTTGTATAATATTCAGTGTACTGGAATTCTTTATCAAGGAATTGTCTGCCAGCAGGTAATAATATTCCTCGCTGGTCTAATAAAAAGGTCGGTCTTCCGGTAATTATTTTACTGAAGGACCGGTCCTGACAACCTTGGTACCAGAGCCAGGCTGACTGTAGGAAGCCACTAGGTGCGCTCGCTAATCGGTTATTAGCGAAAAATTTGCCTTTCAGCATTTTTACATTTGTAGCAATTTTCTTTTGGTCAGCATAAATTTATGGCCTGACTAGTCGCAATTTTTGTCTACTTTTTTAGATGGCCAGCAACGACTGTGATGCACAAGTGTTCGCCAACATTCCTGAGGGGTTTGTCAAGCTCCTCTTCGCCATCACCAAAGTCGCGATCAGGCCATCCACTCGTCCCGAGTTTACACTCTACCGTCACAAGCTCAATGACAGCGTGTCTATGCATCAGGCTGTGGTACACTTCAAAGGTGGGCGTTCTGAAGCGCGCCGCCTTCGATTTGTGGGCAGAGCCATGCCTACGGAGAGGCATGCCATGCAGATGGCTGCCCGTGAGGCGCTAGCTCGTCTCCGGGACATCCTTCCTTTGATGAAGACTCGTCGCTTCCGTTACCTCCCATGCCACGTGCCATAACGTGTCACTACGCATTTGCTTGCGCAAATGGGGAGCGTGACGAAGCCATTGAATCAATGGCTGAATACCTCAAGGCACTTGAGGCAGCCTTTGATAATCTGGTGGACGACCTGGTGGCCACCCATATGGAGTTTGTCCAGAGTGGCTCCGCCAACAGGAGGGAGCTGCTCCATACTGCACCACCAATGACATTTGTCTCGTCCGCCGCATCCTATGCACCATCCATCTTAGCCACTGCTCGCCGTCTGCCTACCACTGAGGAGTTCGACCAAGACATTGCTCTTACTCCAGTCAGAGCTGCACTGCCTGCTGCACCTGCTTGGACACCTCATACACTTACTCCGCGCCTGGAGCCCATCAGTGAGGAGGAAGTTGAGTCTCCAGCACCACTGGGCCTTACCCTCGGCAGGCCGAGGGAAATCTTCAACATCTCCGACTAGTGCGTCATTCCGCGACGCACCACGCTCGCTTGTAATATTTGTGTGTTGTGTAAAATAGGATGATGGGAGTAGTCTGTTTGCGCATCATGTAGGATCTTGGAGGAGTGCACTAGTTCTAAATAACATGTCAGGATGTGTACGCACACCCTGAGTGACGTATGTATAATTAGAACCGACGTGTAAATATGTACTAGCAGCCTTCTCCGTGCACAATCAACCAGTCTATTTCAAAAATCTTTTTCGACCTCGTGTTTGATCGCTTTTGCAAATCTTGGTTTATTTTGCTGCTCGGTTGTTCTCAAGACTTATGCTTTATTACCCTAGAGTAAGAAATGACTCGTCCCTGGACACGTTCCATGCCAAGTCCGCCAGAAGAAAACTATGGCACACAGACAAACAACAATTTCTCACAGGGGCAGTCAAGTCAGCAGGGCAGTGAGACGGCATTTTCTCAAGTGAGCCGCCTTTACGAGCAAAGTCAGCAACAACACCAAGAAATGATGAACCATGTCATTAACATGGGAAATCACCGCGAGCCATACCAACAGCACTCAAAATTGTATGAATTTCAGAAGACACGTCCAACAACATTTTCGCACATAGACAAACCTCTTGAGGCCAATGATTTCCTTCGAGATATTGAAAGGAAATTAATTGTGGCGCAATGATCAGACCTTGAAAAAGTGCTGTACGCACCACATTACCTTACTGGAGCAGCCGCGTCATGGTGGGCAAATTTCCTGCTTATGCATCCCGACATAAATAATATCACCTGGGAAGATTTCAAGGAAGGCTTCCGTGGGGCACACATCCCTAAGAGTATTATGAAGATCAAGAAAAGAGAATTTGATGACCTCAAGCAAAGAGGCATGACAGTAGAGGAGTACAACAGTCAGTTTGCACAATTATCACGTTATGCCAACGAAGAGCGAATGACGGAAAATAAAAAGATGGAGATATTCCTGGACGGACTGGCACCAGCACTGAAATGTCAGTTAGTCGTACACACTTTTCCAGATTTCAAGACACTGGTAGACAAAGCCATTACATTGGAAAATGAACGTCACAGTCTGGAAGACATTCGCAAGAGAAAAAGGGATCAGACAAACCACCCCCGCAACAACAAGAATAAGGTGAATTTCCAGAGGAATGGGGCGAGCAGACCCACGACCAATGACACACGTCCAAATAAGAATTTTCATGCAAGAGACAAGGATTTCACCTATCGTCCGGGTGTTACCTGCTACGCATGTGGAGAAGAGGGACACTATGCTAAACAATGCCCTAAGCCAAGAAACTTAGCACCGAAGCCAAACAGCAACGGAAACAATTCCGCGCCCAAGCGTAATAATTTCAACCCCAATAACAATCACAGGAAAGGCCACCTGAACCATGTGACCAAGGAGCAAGCACAGGATGCCCCAGATATCGTACTCGGTACGTTCCCTGTCAACACAATACCTGCCATGGTTTTGTTTGATTGTGGAGCTTCTCATTCATTCATTTCGAAGAGTTTTGCTTTGCAACATGGTTTTTCAATGCTTTCCTTGGGAAAATCAATGACCATCAAGTCCCCCGGAAGTAAGCAGATCACTCACAATTACTGTCAAGGTTTGACCATTGAAATTGAGGGATTAAAGTTACACACAAACCTCATCGTGTTGGAAAACAAAGGACTGGATGTTATTTTGCGTATGGATTGGCTAACCACCAATAAAGGATTTATCGACTGCTTGAACAGGACAGCGATTCTTACTCATCATCATGGAAAAACAATAAGAGTCGTAGCTCAGGAATACCGGTGTGGCGACAACCAAAATTGAACAAAGTTGATACATCCGAGTTAAGTAAGGTTCCAGTTGTATGTGAATTTCCGGATGTATTTCCCGAGGAATTACCAGACATGCCGCCAGACAGAGAAATAGAATTCATTATTGAGCTAGTACCATGAACCACCCCCATATATAAGAAACCTTACAGAATGTCACCATCCGAGTTGGTTGAATTAAAGAAGCAAATAAAGGAACTGCTAGACAAAGGATTTATACGAGCCAGCTCCTCACCTTGGGGTTCGCCAGTATTATTTGCCAAAAAGAAGGATGGGACCATGAGGTTGTGTATAGACTACCGAGCACTCAACATGGTCACAATCAAGAACAAATATCCGATGCCACGGATAAATGACTTATTTGACCTGCTCGCGCAAGCCAGGTTTTCTCGAAGGTTGATCTAAGGTCAGGATATCATCAGCTGAAAGTACGCATACAAGATATCCCGAAAACAACATTCACCTCAAGATACGGACTTTATGAATTTACAGTAATGCCGTTTGGACTGACCAACGCCCCCGCATATTTCATCCACCTCATGAACAAGGTATTTATGAAATTCATGGACAAATTTGTGGTGGTATTTATTAAAGATATCTTGGTATATTCCAAGACACCGGAAGAACATGCCGAACACCTCCGCAATGTACTGGGAGAATTAAGGAAACACCAACTTCACGCCAAATTCAGCAAATGTGAATTTTGGTTGAGACAAGTGGGTTTCCTAGGACATGTATTAACACAAGAAGGAATTGTCGTGGACCCAGATAAAGTCAAGGCTGTACTTGGATGGAAGTCGCCAGCCAGTGTAACAGATATACGCAGTTTCCTCAGTATGGCCGGATATTACAGAAGGTTTATTGAAGGATTTTCCACCATAGCCAAACCAATGACACAGCTACTCAAGAAGGATAAGAAATTCGTGTGGACCGAAGCATGTGAGGAAAGCTTCCAAGAACTCAAAAAGAGGTTAACAACAGCCCCAGTATTAATTGTACCAGACATGCACAAGAGTTTTGAAGTATATTGCAACGCATCCCGGAAAGGCCTCGGATGTGTACTGATGCAAGAAGGCAAAGTAGTCGCCTATGCTTCCCGGCAACTGCGAAAACATGAAGAAAATTATCCTACTCACGATTTGGAGTTGGCAGCAGTCATTCATGCACTCAAGGAGTGGAGGCACTTTTTGCTTGGGAATCGCTGTGAAATATATACATACCATAAGACCCTCAGCTATATTTTCACACAGCCAGATCTCAATTTACGACAACGACGCTGGCTGGAACTGGTAAAAGATTACGACGTTGGTATCCACTATCACCCAGGGAAAGCAAACGTGGTAGCAGATGCTCTCAGCCGTAACCCCAGCCCGAACAGCGGTTGCATACAGAACCTGAGACCCGAATTTCAGCAAGAATTCACCAGACTCAACCTAATGATGGTCACGGAGGGCGAAGTGTCCAACCTAGAAATACAGCCTACGCTGATAGAGCAAATAAAGAAGGCCCAGCCTGGACATCCCAGCATCGAAGGGATAAATAGAAAAGTGAGTCAGGGCAAGGCCTCAGAATTCACCATAGACAGTGAAGGAATATTATGGTTCGAAGACAGACTTTGCGTACCGAATAGCAACGACCTTAAACAGCAAATTCTAGCCGAGAGCCACACCGCTCCATACTCAATCCACCATGGAGGTACGCAAATGTACAAAGATATTCAGGAAATATTTTGGTGGCACGGCATGAAGAGGGATATAGCCACATTTATTGCATGCTGCGATTCATGTCAACGCATTAAAGCCGAGCACCAGAAACCCGCAGGGCTATTACAGCCAAAGAAGATACCAGAATGGAAATGGAACGATATTGGGATGGATTTTATTGTTGGACTACCACGGTCACAACACGGTAACGATGCCATATGGGTCATCACAGATAAACTGACCAAGGTGGCCCATTTCATACTAGTCAAGACAACCCATACCACTCAAAAGCTCTCCAAGCTTTACCTCGCCTGGATAGTATGCCTACATGGTGTTCCCAAGACTATAATATCCAACAGAGGCACTCAGTTCGTCTCCAAATTTTGGGCCAGTTGCAGCAAGCCCTCGGGACACAGCTAACATTCAGTACGGCTTACCACCCCCAAACTGGAGGACAAACGGAACGAGTAAATCAAATACTCGAAGACATGCTGAGGGCATGTGTCCTCACCTATGGGACCAGTTGGGAGGAAAGCTTACCATATGCAGAGTTTGCATACAACAATAGTTACCAAGCTAGCCTGCAGATGGCACCTTTCGAAGCTTTGTACGGACGAAGATGCCGTACTCCATTGAACCGGTCAGAAACAGGGGACAGTCGCATATTCGGCCCAGATATGTTAAAAGAAGCCGAGGAAAGGGTAAAAATAATACGGGATCGACTCAAAACCGCCCAAAGCCGACAGAAGAGCTATTACGATTAGAAGCATCGAGAAATAAGTTTTAAGCCCGATGATGACGTATACTTACGTGTATCACCTATGAGAGGACTGCAACGATTCAAAGTCAAAGGAAAACTAGCACCACGATTCATTGGACCCTTCCGTATAGTTGCATGGAGAGGCACAGTAGCTTATCAGCTGGACCTTCCCAAGGAATTGTCAGACGTCCACGACGTGTTCCACGTCTCGCAACTACGGAAGTGTGTAAGCAACCCAGAGAAACATGTGTCACATGAAAACCATGATGTGCAACCAGACCTCACATGCCGAGAACAGCCACTGAAAATTTTGGAGGAATCTGAAAGGAGGACCCGTCAGCAAACTATTAAATTTCTCAAGGTTCAGTGAACTAATCACACAGAGGATGAGGCAACGTGGGAAAGGGAAGATTTCCTTTGGACAGAACACCCACACCTATTTGAGGATCAGCTGAAATCTCGGGGATGAGATTTTTCCTAAGGGGGTAGGTGTTGTAACACCCCAAAATTTTGAGTTGGTTTTTCTTTCAAACTTTTGGCCTTTTTGGCAGGGGATTGTTTGATCTTTTCTTTTGCCCTTCTAAAATCCCTCCTGGCCAAAGTTGGTCTGTCTTCTCAAACTTGGTTTTTGGCCTTGAAGTTTTTCTCTTGTGTTTGGCACAAACACAAGTTGAGTTTCAGAAGTGGTTGTTTGAATTCTCCCCTTCTTGATTTAAAAACTCTCAAGTTTAACCTTGGACTTATCTCCCCCTCCATCCTTCATCTTGTCATGACCCCAACAGAAATATTTCTCTCCAAGACCCTCTCCACATCTTAGGACAAGTCTTTCATGAATTCCAGTAAGTTTTGACCTTATTGGGATTTTCCCCCTATTTATTTCACTCCAAAAATAATTTTGTCTTTTATAGTGGACCTTGGTGATTTACAAAGGAGCCACCATTTCCATTTAGTTGTTTGATTCCAAACCAACTCTCCTAGATAGTCTTTCGTACCCACAACCTAGATCCATCTTGTTTCACTGGTCCATAGTTCAAAATTTTCAAATTTCACCTACTGCAAGTTTGAACCAGATTTGCAAAATTTGGTGAAATTCATATTTATCTTCTTCCAAAAATTCTGTGAAAAATCAGGCAACCTCTAGATACATCAAGAGGCCACTCCACCAAAAATCAGCCCCAGGAACAATGCACACATGCCAGAATCATTTCATCAAACACATTGCATACACTATCTATCAAATTCAGAACTGTTAACTAAAACTGTCGACAGTTCGTCAGTTTCGTCAGTTTCTTCAGCGCAGCGACAAAACCTCGACAGTACCCCCTTGACTCGATGCTGCACTGCAGCTTCTTCTTATCCAGTCGCCGCACGCTCGCTTGACAGCTTCTGGGCGTCGGTGGCGCTCTGGCCCGACCGCGCCGGCGACTGCCACGGCAACAACGCCGCCCGTGGCGGCTGACAGAAGCAACCCCACGGCTCAACGCCGTTCGGCGCCGCCCAAACCACCCCAGCGCTCCGCGGGTCCATCTCCACAGCGAGCGCACGCCTGCCGCACCGTCGCCGTGGCCTGGCACGCGCAGAGCTCGTTTTCTGCTGCCGCCGTGCCGCGCGGCCGTTCCGTTGGGGACAGCCCGTAACTCCACCTCTCCTGCTGAGTGAGGTGCAGGAATGGAACCCCTACGGCTCCTAGATGATGCTCAAGCCCCTAACCCCGCCGTCCGACCACTGCAACACCGTAATCGACTCGCCGGACTTATCCGTTCACGGCAGCCACCTCGAGCAGCCTATATAAGGCACCCCCGAGCTCGTGCTCGAGCACACACACCTTCACTACCTCCCTAGACCGTGCCCAACCTCTAGAAGAGCCTCGAGGGGCCCTTCTTCCCCAACTACCGCCATCTACCTCCGCCTCGGGCTCCAGCTTCGTTCACTCCGGTGAGGGCTTTTCCGCCGCCGTGGACTCGAACGTAGCACCCTCGAACCCACCTAGACCTAACCCCCACTTCAATTTCATCCCAGGAACCCACTCTGACGAGGTCCACGACCACCCGAGCCGCCGTCCGCCGGAGACAAGGTCGCCGTCGACGTGGGGCTCGCTGACACCCAACTCCACCACCGTTCGACGCGGAAGACCATCGTGAAGCCGTAGGTACCACTCCCCTCCCCTAACTCGCCGTGGATCGACACCGGCGATCACCGCAGCACCGGCGCCGTCGCGGCTCTGTTTCCATTTTCAAACCTGACAAGTGGGGCCCCTTGTCAGCCACTCACATCTCCCCCTCGAACTGTTTTCTGTAAGCGTATTCAAGCAAAGTGTGTTTTCCCTCTGCGGTTGACGTACTGCATACCGGTGCGCTTTGCTGTTTTCTGTTCTAGCCCGTGGATCTTTTCTGTTTCATTACAGATGAGTCCCTGGACAGAAACTCTATTATCTTTTAAACTAAAAATGATTTTGAGTTGATTCTATTTCTGTCCTCTTTAGTTTTCTGCCTAGTTTTTTTTTCATATTTATGTAGAAATTTTTGGAGCAACTTTATTTGCACGCGCGGTATTTATGTTAGTGTGTATTTTGTTTGAATACATAGATACCGGAGGCCGTGACGGAGACGCGAATCACACCGAGTTAGGCTCCAACTTTTCAGAACCAGGCAAGCATGTTTGAACTTTTGATATGATGATTGTGTTGCTTGTTTGCTCGAGTAGCTCTTCTCATAAGCATGGCCATATGAGCATTGTGTATGGTTATATTTCATGCAAGCAAGTTTCAGGTGAGCCCGAATGATAATGCTTGAACCACCTCGATCATATGGTGATATGATGGGTGGAATGCTGGTATTGTTGGAGCATGCCAGTAGCTGGTTAACTCAGCATCAACGGAGATCATGTCATGATTCCGTTCACCTCCTTTTCAGTACTATCATAGGCAGTCCGTTGGGATTACGGTCTAGTCAGTTGCAAACCACTTCCCGAGTACACACCAAGTAGAGGGGCCGGGATGAGGGTTCCATGGCCCTGGATTAAAGCCCGTCATCCGGTCAGGGGGCATGGGTGTTTCCGATTGGGACCGAGAGGGGGGCACCCCTTAGAGCGGGCATATATAAATTTGATCACATGCTATTCGAGGTTGTAGCCTCCCCGTCTTAAAGTTTTCCGTGAATGTCGTCGCGGGTGATTTCGGACGACAGGATGTTAAATGGGTGTGTACTGGTTAGTTGGGTTTCTACTAAAACACCGTAGACGGGGCTAGCCCACGTGGCTAGTAGAACCCGTTGGCTATAAGTTAATGGTACAAGCTCTGTAGAGTTAAATTTCTTCAGTAGCCTTGTTTATGGCCTTGGGTCAATCTTCATGTCAACCCGGTGACCGTCTCTAGTATATTCTTGTTGGTAACCAGAGTAGTGTTTTTGTCAAGTTCATTTAGTAGATGAACTCACCAACTATATCAGTATTGATTTATTTTCAGAAGTATTTCATCATTGTTATATTGTTATTTATAAGCCATTTATGCGATGTCGCTGAGACGTTTGACTATGGCATTCTTTCTGTTTATAAGCCCTTTATGTGATGTCGCTCAGACATCCGACTGTGGCATTCTTCCTATTTATAAGCCCTTTATGTGATGTCGCTCAGATGTCCGACTATGGCATTCCTTTTTATAAGCCCTTTATGTGATGTCGCTCAGACGTCCGACTATGGCATTCTTTTTATATATAAGCCCTTTATGTGATGTCGCTCAAACGTACGACTGAGGCATTCTAGTTATTTTAATTCTGCTATAAGCCCTTTATGCGGTGTCGCTCAGACGCCCGACTATGGCCTGCTGTTATTTAATTATTTTTCCCCACGAGGCGTCACTCAGACACTCGTTTGGTCTCCTTATATTTACCTTATGGATTTCGGGAGGATTACTGCCCGACTTCTATCGTTGCATACAGCTCATTAATATTTTATTTCCGGTCGCATTTTCGTTGGAATACTCATATGCATCAGGTTGGCATTTGTTATATCTTAAGTCCGAACTGTCTTGCGAGTACATTCAAAGTACACACCTGGCTTGTTGATTTGGCCAGATGTGGACGAAGGCGATCTCATGGATGAGGAATTCGATAGCGAGTCTGACACTTAGAGGAGTCCCAGTCAGTCCCTTGCAATCCCGGAGTTGATCACTGTTTTATAACCGCTTCCGCCTACCTCCAAATAAATTCATCGGGTCTCACTCCGACACTTGATGAACTGTAAAATATTGGAGTCACATCACCCACTTCACTGTGACATATTCCACCAGCTTTTATTGCGAGTTAGTAGTATGCCACCCTGCCTTGTGTCATATTCGCCTTCATGTATTATATTGGCGCGCTTGTAATAAAATTGTTGAGCAACCCCCAGCTCAACCTTGTATAATATTCAGTGTACTGGAATTCTGTATCAAGGAATTGTCTGCCAGCAGGTAATAATATTCCTCGCTAGTTTAATAAAAAGGTCGGTCTTCCGGTAATTATTGTACTGAAGGACCGGTCCTGACAACATGTAACACACCATTACACTTTGCGGCCTCACGCACGGTATCCCCACGGGTGCCACCTTACCTGGCCCAGGACCGTTTGCGCATGTTGGCTCACGTATATGATAGTGTCGCTAGCATCCATATGACAGAGAACCCGGGCCGACATGACCAGTTATAAACCAAAAGTGGCACTAAATTACAGAGACAGGCATACATGACCCAGCAACGAACGTGTCGGTCATCAACGTATGAACCCAAGTCGTAGCAAGCTACAAGGACTTAAAGGAACAATGCATGACATTTCCCCTAAGGGACAGACACGGGACAGAACGAAGAAGGACACATGCTGGTCAGCCTAAGTGTTCTGGAGTAGTAGCAAGCTACCAAGGCTCAGTGGAAGCACTAGGAGACATTTCCCTGTAAGATAGGCTACTAAGGGTAAACAACTAGGTGTCGGATCCCACACATACCAAGCATTTTCAATAACATACACACAATATGCTCGATATGTGCAAATACAACATGGCATCACAACAAGACTCTAAGAAACAAAGTATTTATTCAATAGGCTCCCAGGAGCCAGATATTACAAACATGGGTCTCATGACCCAACATTCAGAGCATACAAGCAACAAGCGCAAGCATAACATGTCTGAGTACAGACATCTACAAATGAAAGCGGCTGAAGAGCCTGAATATCTACAACACACGTCCAAGACATCTGAGTATAGACATCTATAGCTGAGGTAACAAGCTACTTGTCGAAGTCCAAGCGGAACTACTAGTGAGACAAAAGTCTCATCTGCAAAACATAAATTAAGCAAACATGAGTACAAAGGTACTCAGCAAGACTTACATCAGATCCTATCATACATGCATTTGTATCAAGAAGGCATAGTGGGGTTTAGTTGCAGCAAGCCAACTTTGACTCAGTGGCTATCCGGTACTACGATTGCTGGTAACTCTTTGAGGTGCGCACACGAGTCCACTAATCACCACCAAATACACCACTATGGATTCATCCCCGTCTCCCTACAAGAAGGCCATCCATAGCACTCACACTTGTCTTGAGTATTTTAGAGTATCCACTTTCAGTTGTCTATGTACCACGTAAGCATCCAAGAAGTCCATAACCATGGACTCGGCTATTCGAATAGATCATGAAAAACCCTGCAGGGGTGTACTTCTTCACACACGCTCTCGCCACTTACCGCCATGTACACGTCGTGTATCTCGGCAACCTTCAAGCGGAAGCCTAGCGAGGGTGTCTGCCATGAGCTGACTAACCACAGAAGACTCTAGTCCAGGTTTATCGCCTATTCGGGTTCCATCTGCAAGTGAGTCCGGTCGAGGTTTCCATCACGGCCCCAAATGATGTGTACAGGGTTCCCGAGCCCACCATCCGGGTTCCAATCGGTACACCGGGCCACGTGTGCCTAGTCTGTCCCAAGCCCACCCTACCGGGTGCCACTTGGTAGAAAAATAACACTACCTACAAACACCCGAAACTATTTGCGACTCCTGGACAGAGATCAAGTTGGTTAATAAGTCAAGAGGGGTCGAGTTACCGGAACCCAATGTGTGGTAGTAGCTAGTCATTGGACAACATACACAAAACTCAGTACTTAGGACAGTTCCAGTGAGACAACCCACCTTGTACTCCTACATGGCTTCTCACCGCTACCTTTACCAAATCGTGTTCACACACTTAACGCTCAGCATCAGAACATATCACTGCACTCCAATTCATTCCCAATGAATCAGACCTGACACACTCTAAGCAATAGCAAGCAAGGCATGGTAAGAACACAACATGGCTTCAATCAACTCCTACACATACTAGTGGGTTTCAACTATTTACTGTGGCAATGACAGGTCATGCAGAGGAATGGGTTCAACTACCGCAACATAAATTAGCAGTTGAAACGTTGTTGTCCTAATGCAATAACAGAGAGCAGGAGCGAGAGAGTGGGATTGTATCAGAATGAACAAAGGGTTTTGCTTGCTTGGTATAACAACGTGTAGAGCACAGCTCCTTTGACAGGTACTCTGGAACGGTCTCCCAAGCTGGACCTATTGAGAAGAACGGTGCCGACAATCAAACACAAGCATATGCAACAATATGATGCATGAACATGGCATGGAAATGTGATGTTGTTTGAGCTAATGCAACTATCTTTTATTTGGTTGAGGTCCATTTGAACCAAGGTTTCAAATGCAACTCCAAATTAAACATTTATAAATGCCATTTATGTGTTTCTCATATTCAGTAGGTATAAGTTCATTTGTCATGCATGAAAATGGTACTGATGGATAGATTGAATTTTTCTGATAATTTTTCATACATAAATTATTTCATTCTGAGCTACGGTTGGATAGATTGAAGTTTAAACAATTTTCTGGATTTTCCTAAACAAAAACAATTCCAGAAAATTGTTTATTGCGTCAGCATGACCAAAGCATGACGTTTGCAGGTCAACCAAGCTGACCAGAGTCAAACCTGAAAGTGGGTCCACTGGTCAGTGACTCAGTTAATTAATTGAATTAATTAACACTAAAACTAATCCTAACAAAAGTCAGCAGGGCTGGGCCCACATGTTAGTGGCTCCACTAATTAACTATCTTAACTAACTAAACTAATTTGGTCAACTAACTGGAGGGGGGCCCACCTGTCATTGACCCAGGGGGTCAAATCCCTGGTCAACCCGCGGCTAACACACCGGCGTTTAGCCAGCGGCGGCAGCAAACGCGGCGGAGGGCGTCGGGATTGGGGCCCCGGCGTCCAAATAGACGGCTGAGGCCATCTGCAGGCTGCGGAGGCTCGTCCGCATCCATCTTCGCCAACGGGAGGTTTCGGGGGCGCCGGAGTTAGCCAGAACGAAGCTCGCGGCAGCGGCGGGAGTACGGGCCTCGTCGGAAACGGCGCTACGGGGCACGGGCAGGCCAGAGGAGGGGTGGTACGGGCTCCTGGCGGTGTGGCAAACATTAGAAGCGGAGTGCTAAATGTCTCTCTGTCGATCATCCAGATTTTTGCTTCCTTGGCTCCGCTAAGATAAAATCTGAGACGGTGTTATCTTCCTTTGCATCTGCATCGTCCACCACTATTCATCATGGTAGTATGTTGTGTTGACAGGATCCTTGACACGGATGATGGTAAAACCTTGATGAATATGGGAATGCTCAAGTTCTTGAGAGCACGCACAAGCACTAGGTGTTATCACCGGCACTAACCGGGATTGCTCCCAATGTGATTGGTTATGCTATAACCTCTCAAAGAGTAGATTCACTCTCTACTGTTGGGTTTCCTCCCAGTTACCAGAATCATTCCCAACATTTGCATTTTGTTCCCAGCTTGCACCACCATTGTGCCATCTACCATGGTTTGCCCTTTTCAGCAATTGCTGTTCAGGATCATCCTCAAAAGTGGACTTACCATGGGTCCCATCCATTTCCGATGATGACCAAAATCATCCCTTGTGTTGTCTTTAATAAGGTAGTCCACATCATCCATTCTGGACCGAGAATGTCATTCCCTCGGACTCCGTCAAACGATCGATTGTGATTTGCCTTCGACTGGTATAGAGAGTTTCAATGACCTCTATATCAAAAGTAATTCTTTTTGCCACTTCAGGGAATAACTCTACGAGTCACCTTCTCTAAGGTACCCCGTCTGGTGGTATCGATCACCATCTTCTTAGGTGTGGAATTATTGCCACTAGGTGAACCTTCATCGTTTGTTTCACTCCATCCCCCTGGAGGTGTACTCCGTGTCTCATCTCAAGAGATGTTTCAACGTCTCACTCCAAGAGATGATCTTGAGTTGCCCGATCTTTCACAAGATCAACTACTGCGGAGTTTCTTTCATTGTCACTGTGTTGGACAAAGACTTTAAAAGCCAGGATGTCAGGATCAACATGATGGAAGCAATCAACATTCATATGAAGGACAGCTGGATCATGAAGATTGTGTTAGTTAGTGTCCCCTCTGATTTCTTACCATACGCTCGAATCTCGAGACGAGATTCTTGTTTAGTGGGGGTGAGTTGTCACAGCCCTAGACCAGCCCTTGCCTGCCTTGCTTGGCCTTAGTGTGCATCATGTTTAAATTTCTCAGAAACTGGAAATGGGGATGTTCAAACCCTAGCACTAAATGAATTTAACTAGGGTCAAATTAAAATCTTTTTCAATGAACCCAAAATGCCCCTTGGAAAAGTTCATCATTTTTGGATTGATTAAAAACCTGTGCCAAAAATGTTGCACATATTTCTAGGACCATTCTGGATTATTGAATTAAATCATATCTTACTTGCATTTGGGCATTTAAATTTTATATATTATTTTAAATGCTCAATTAATTATAAACTAAAATGTTTACTGTTGGATTTATTCTAAACAGTAGCCATGCTTGGTTTCATGATTTTTGAGTGTGCCTAAGTATTTTTCATAAAGCCCAGAACAAAGTAACAAAATAGAAAACAGAAACAATTTAAAGAAAAGAGCAAACATAGAAACTAACCTAACTTACCTGTGTGGCCCATCTGGCCGGCCCAGCCCATGAGGGGCAGGGAGGTCTTCCTCCTCCCGCCAGTCGGACGCACGGCGCGTGCCCGACGCGCGCCGGCCACCTCCTCCTAGCCTGCCTGCCTCCTCGCCGCCCTGAAGCCCCTAGAGGACGCCACGACATCCTGGAACCCCCTCGACCTCTCCCCGTGTTCCTTTCCCTCCTCTGTCTCTCTTCCCCGCTTCCCTCGCTCGCGTCCGTCGCCGCCGCTCGTCACCACCACGGCCACCGTCCACCTCTCGCCTCGCCGGAGTGCCTAGTAGCTCTGCCTCGTTCCTCTCTTCCTCCTCACCGAGCTGCCCGACGCCAGAAGCCCCTGGAGCACCGTCGTCGACCTCGTCTTCTTCCTCGGCCACAGGAGATCGCCGTCGGGGTTCCGACGCCGTCCGGCCCCCGTTGAGCCTGCTGAGACCTCCGACCGACCCCCTGTGAGCCCCTCCGTCGATCCCCTCTCTTCCCTCCGTCGATTTCGACCCCTAACCACGTCAGCCACCATGCCCGCGAACTCCACGCTGTCGGCGATGTCACCGCCGACGCTGCAGCCACCGAGGCTTGAATACGAGCCCGGCACCGTGCTCCGCACCCTTCCACGAGTCGAAAACCCCCACCTGCTCGTCCTACGGTGCACCTCATCGCTGTTCCCGAGCATGCCCGAACTCCGGCCACCGCACTTCCCTCGCCGACGTTGATCTGGTCCTCCCCGGCGCGAGCTGATGGCTCCGTTGGATGCGGACGAGGACCAGCATCACGCCAAGCCCCTCCGCCGCTCTTTTCGTCACCGGAGGCGGTTTTCCGACGCCCTCCGCCGCGCTCAGCCTCGCCGGCGGCTAGCCGCCGGTCGTTTGGCCTCTCTGACCGGGGGTTTGACCTCCCCCGAGTCGCTGACAAGTGGGCCCTGGCCCCTGCTAGTTTAAATTAAGTTTTCTGTTAAACTTAATTAACCCTTCTGACACTGACGTGTGGGCCCTCATGCCTAATTAGGTTAGTCTAATTTTCCTGTTTAGATTAGTACTAATCCTGTGGACCCCACGTGCCAGTTTTGACTTTGGTCAAGTCAATGTTGACTGGTCCCATCTGTCATGCACACAAACCAGCCCAGAGCCACTGACGTGTGGACCCCACACGTCAAGTTTGACCTGGACCAGCCCTGTTGACTGCTGACATCACAGTGACGTCATGCTGACGCAGTAACCATTTTCTGGAATTTTAAATAAATCAGAAATGATTTATTTATTTCATAAAATAGCCAAAACTTCTAAAAATCAAATAAAATCAACCGTAGCTCAGATGAAAATAATTTATATATGAAAAATGATCAGAAAAATCCAAGGAATCTGTTTATGGCACATTCATGCATGTTTGAACAAGCTAAGCCTGCTGATCAGGTCAAATAAATTAAATGGCATTTAAATAAACACATATGAAGTTTAAATTTGAACCTTGGTTCAAACCAACTTCATTTAACATGGTTGCTAGTTGCATTAGCTCAATCAACAGCATATTGCCATATCATGATCATGATCATATTGTCGCATTGCATTGATTGTGTTCTCTCTTGTTTATCGATGCTTCTCCCCTTTCAGTAGACGTGTTCCGACGATGTGATCGACGACACCGATGAAAACCCAATGTTATCTTCAAAAGTGCCAGGCAAGCAAAACCCCATTGAGCTTTCTGATACAATCCCACTCTCTCGCTCTTGCTCTCTTTTAATGCATTAGGACAACAACGCTTCAACTGTTACCTGCTGCGGTAGTTGAACACCTTCCCATTGCATGACCTGTCATTGCCACAGTAAATAGTTGAAACCCACTAGTATGAGTAGGAGTTTTTTGAGCCATGTTGTGCCTACTCATTCATGCTTTCTGGTTATGCCTGCTATTGCTTAGAGTTGTGTCAGGTCTGATTCATCGGGGATCAATTGGAAGGGTAATGAACATGTCCTACTGTGTGTGAGCTAAGTGTGTGAACACGATTTGGTAAAGGTAGCGATGAGAGGCCATGTAGGAGTACATGGTGGGTTGTCTCATTGCAGCCGTCCTCAGGAACTGAGTTCTGTGTTGGTTGGTCCATGAAACAGCTACTACCACACATTGGGATCCTTAATTGACTCTCTCGACTTATTAATCAACATGATCTCTGTCTAGGAGTTGCAACTAGTTTCTGGTGTTTGTAGTTTACTGGAGGTCGTGCGTAGCGCTGACCCTTGGGGTGGGCTGTGACGCGGCAGGTACGTGGCACGGTGTACCGATCGCCCGTTTGGTGATGCGGGAACCCTGTACACATCGTTTGGGGCCGTGAGCGACACCCCGGCCGGATCTCCCCACGGATGGAACCCAAATAGGCGATAAACCTGGACGAGAGACTTGTGTGGTTAGTCAGGTCGTGGTCGACACCCTCGCTGGGCCTCCGCTTGAAGGTTGCCGAGTACATGTCGTGTAAACGGCGGTAAGTGGTGAGAGCGTGTGTGAAGAATTACACCCCTGCAGGGTTATATATAATCTATTCGAATAGCCGTGTCTGCGGAAATGGACTTCTGGGATACCTCTACAGTTCATAGACAAGTGAAAGTGGATACTCTAAAACGCGCAAGATAAGCGTGAGTGCTATGGATGGCCTTCTCGTAGGGAGACGGGAGCGGATCCGTAGTGGTGTATTGATTGGTGAATATGTGGACTTGTGTGCGCCACCTCAAAAGTGTTGCTTGCAGACGTAGTTTAGGATAGCCACCGAGTCAAGCTCGCTTGCTGCAGTCAAATTCCACCACCCCCTTTGTTGATACTGATGCATATGTAGCTAGTTCTGATGTAAGTCTTGCTGAGTACCTTTGTACTCACGTTTGCTTAATTTATGTTTTTGCAGAGAGACTCCAGTCTCACTAGTGGTTCCGCGTGGACTTCGTCGTTTAGCTTGTTACCTCAGCTACGATCTTGTACCCTTGGGAGGGTCTTGTAGATAGTCAGGCTCCTCAGCCTTTTTCATTTGTAGTTGTCTGTACTCAGACATGTTTTGCTTCCGTTGCCTGTATGCTCTGTATGTTGGGTCATGTGACCCCTGTTTGTAATAAATGCTATGATGGCTCTTCTGGGCCTTTATCTATATGAGTTGTTGAGTTATGTTGTGATGCCATGTTGTACAACACATACTAGCATGTTATGCGTACGTGTAATGTGTATTGCTATGTGTGGGATCCGACACCTAGTTGTTTACCTTTGGTAGCCTATCTTATAGGGAAATGTCTCCTAGTGCTTCCACCAAGCCTTGGTAGCTTGCTACTGCTCCGGAACACTTAGGCTGGCCGGCATGTGTCCTTCTTCGTTCCTGTGTTTGTCCCTTAGGGGAAATGTCACGCGTTGTTCCTTTAAGTCCTTGTAGCTTGCTACGACTTGGGTTCATACATTGATGACCGACACGTTCGTTGCTGGGTCATGTATGCATGTCTGTGTAATTTAGTGCCACTTTTGGTTTATAACTAGTCATGTCGGCCCGGGTTCTCTGTCATATGGATGCTAGCGACACTATCATATACGTGTGCCAAAATGCGCAAACGGTCCCGGGCCAGGTAAGGTGGCACCCGTGGGGATACCGTGCGTGAGGCCGCAAAGTGATATGATGTGTTACAGGCTAGACCTGTGTGACTTAGGATCGGGGTCCTGACAGCTTTGGTATCAGAGCCTGACTGACTGTAGGATTAGTAAGCCAAACTGGTCGAAGTCGTGTCTAGAAATTCTTCAGTTATGTAAGGGAATTGATTGTGGAAGGGAACGTAAGGCTCTTTTTACTCCTCTACCCTATGACCTTCTGATCTGAGTCACCTTCTTCTTTCTACGGGGATTAAGAACTAGGATTCTCATTCTATTTATCAGGATCACGTTATTGTGGATTCAACCCTCAGTTTAGTTTCTACCACTTCTGTTTGTTCAACTATTGGACTCAGAACCTTGACTCTATGATGATAAGTGGTTATGCTACCCTTTTGCTTGGATCTCAAAAGTATTTTCGAGCATTTACAGCCGTTATGCTGTCCGAGTCATCCCAGGTTTCTAAATAGTCCGATGCATTTGCAAACCATTCCTATCTGTTCTTAATGTCCTTCTAGGCCAGATTAACCACACTAGTCGGTGTGTTGATGCACTCTGTTACCTCGACATATATGTTGGACTTATTATTAAGACCATAGGTGTCTTAGAAGATCACCAGTATTCTAGCAATGCTTTATATTCTCAGTGTGATGATTCTGGCCATTATTCTCGAAAGCATCCCGTGATGCTATTTAGTTGGTAGGTATTCTATTCCTGGGTTCTTGAACCCGAGCTTCACCCTACTTACTTCATGTTGATAGTATTTGCTCGTTCCTTTAGGATATTAGTAACCTTGTGATAGTCCTCGAGGTCCGTGGTTGTCGTTCTTCCAATACCATGAACCATCTTGCAGAAGTTCTCCCGAACCAAAAGATCACAACCAGAGTGCTCTTGAGTAGCACTCCATTCATATTGTGTCTCTGCCAATTCTATCTTTCTGCATGGGTTATCCGGAAGAAATATGTTGAACTCGTTCGACATGTTAATCTATGCATCCACAACTCAGAAGTTATATGTTCCTTGAGTTGTCTCCCTTTCAGTTGTTTTATGACCTTCGTCTATCAATTGATAGTCAGGAGTAGTTGTGCATTCGTGTTTATCGATGCCTTTTACTCTTGTGATCCGTCAAGCCATTCTATTCTGGAATGACTAGGAGAACAAAACTCCAGTACCTTATCCATATCCAGGATTGGGTCAAAGAAGTTGTACTCTGCAGATGAAGAATGTTAATCCAGCTTCTAATCTGTTCTATCTTGGAATATTACCATCCTTATGTCAAGAATGTCATGGGAATTGCATATCATCCTATGAACTCTTGATACAGTAATACTTCTCACCATCGTTGTTCATGCCTCGGTCTCGGCATTGTTATAACCGGAATACCGACAAGTGAATTGTGATGTGTGAAAACAATACTCCTAGCAACCCTGTTGCTTGGTAGTTAAAGGACAACAATTTCATTCTTAGTGTGTTGGATACTGAATCACCATTTCTAAGATTAATCGTGCTACCTAGTCCATTTTTCTGGTGCACTCTTTGATCAATGAGTTAGGATTGCATAAATCCCTCACTCTTGCGATCATATCATCTCGCCCTGAAAAGCAAGATTGTTTACGAGCTTAGTAACATATCGGTGGTCCGTGATTTTCCGAATATCTTCTCGGAAGTATTACCAGGTTACTCCCTGACTGTTATGTTGCGCTCGTGATCAAGCTGGTTTCTCTTTAAACCACCCTTTCTCCAAGAATCTGTGTTGGATACCCTGAGCTAGTTGGTTAAGCTAAACGACAACTTGGAGAGTTGGAAGATGAAAGCTTGCCTACTTAGTTCATTGCAAAAGGGATATCCTAGTGTTTGTGCGTGTTGAAGAAGGATGTTATCTTCCTCGTTTGATCCTTGTGATCAATTGTTAGATCTATTGTCTTGTCAAAACTTTGATTTGAGTGTGGGCTATCGTCAAATCAAATCAGAACCAATGGTATTCATAATGATGTCTTACTCGTGGTTGATTCCTCGAGCATACACCGTTGTATCTTTTGGTCTGACCAATGCTATCACTTTGTTCACATTGTCATGGAATTCCACCTATATGGAAACCTGGATGGATTATTGTTGAGCCCATCAACAAACATCCTTATCTCCTCCGTGATCTTGTAGGACATTAAGCTAGTGTTGGAAACTTTGTAAGCATTGCCTTCGTGTCCCGTTCATGAGGTATATGTTGGATGAGAGAAGAGACTTTCCCTAATTCAGGTGTAATTGATGTAAGTTGCCACCGTGAGTTTGAGAAAGCTTGTTTTACCCCCTCTGGAATCATCCCAATTTAGTCATGCATACGTGCGAAGTATACTATGGCTTGAGAGATTAGCTACCTCCATTCCATTGGTATTTCCTAGCACACAAAGCCACTGATTGATTTGTTCAAGAAAAGAAGTTCATGCGCTAATCCCGAAGGGCCCGGACGGACATGCACAAGACTTCGCTATCTTCAATGATGATTCCTAACCTGAAACTCGGTAGTGTTTCATTGTAAGACTACTATGTGGTCATGTTTGTCTTGGACAACGTGTTCACATGTGTGTAGCAGAACCAGCTCATGTTTTGGAGCTGCTATCATAGTTCATTCCTGAGAATATCGCAACGCCGTCTCGTCGATTTGTGTTGCAAACTTTCATCTTTCTTTCTAGACTCGATGAGTCTGGAATATCCTGACACCAATCAGAACTGAATCTCAGGCAGATATGATGGTTGGTGCATTTCCCAAGAACTATAATATTGGTCTCTCGATTACCGGTAAAGTGGATGTCGTGGCCAACACACCTAGCCGGAAGACCTATTGTTGTAGTATCTTGATTGAAGAAATTGGCTACCTCCCCATAAGGACTTCGTAGGAATTACTCCCTAGTTGTTCCTTATGGACTTTTTGTGCTCCCGAAGTCCGACCTTTACTTGATGGCCATGTTGATGCTTTAAGCATTGACCGTGGTACCTAGTACATCAAGGAGAAGAATAGAAGCGGAGTGCTAAATGTCTCTCGGTCGATCATCCAGATATTTGCTTCCTTGGCTCCGCTAAGATAAAATCTGAGACGGTGTTATCTTCCTTTGCATCTGCATCGTCCACCACTATTCATCATGGTAGTATGTTGTGTTGACAGGATCCTTGACACGGATGATGGTAAAACCTTGATGAATATGGGAATGCTCAAGTTCTTGAGAGCACGCACAAGCACTAGGTGTTATCACCGGCACTAACCGGGATTGCTCCCAGTGTGATTGGTTATGCTATAACCTCTCAAAGAGTAGATTCACTCTCTACTGTTGGGTTTCCACCCAGTTACCAGAATCATTCCCAACATTTGCATTTCGTTCCCAGCTTGCACCACCATTGTGCCATCTACCATGGGCTGCCCTTTTCAGCAATTGCTGTTCAGGATCATCCTCAAAAGTGGACTTACCATGGGTCCCATCCATTTTTGATGATGACCAAAATCATCCCTTGTGTTGTCTTTAACAAGGTAGTCCAGATCATCCATTCTGGCCCGAGAATGTCATTCCCTCGGACTCCGTCAAACGATCGATTGTGATTTGCCTCCGACTGGTATAGAGAGTTTCAATGACCTCTATATCAAAAATAATTATTTTTGCCACTTAAGGGAATAACTCTACGAGTCACCTTCTCTAAGGTGCCCCGTCTGGTGGTATCGATCACCATCTTCTTAGGTGTGGAATTATTGCCACTAGGTGAACCTTCATCGTTTGTTTCACTCCATCCCCCTGGAGGTGTACTCCGTGTCTCATCTCAAGAGATGTTTCAGCGTCTCACTCCAAGAGCTGATCTTGAGTTGCTCGATCTTTCACAAGATCAACTACTGCGGAGTTTCTTTCATCGTCACTGTGTTGGACAAAGACTTTAAAAGCCAGGATGTCAGGATCAACATGATGCAAGCAATCAACATTCATATGAAGGACAGCTGGATCATGAAGATTGTGTTAGTTAGTTTCCTCTCTGATTTCTTACCCTATGCTCGAATCTCGAGACGAGATTCTTGTTTAGTGGGGGTGAGTTGTCACAGCCCTAGACCATCCCTTGCCTGCCTTGCTTGGTCTTAGTGTGCATCATGTTTAAATTTCTCAGAAACTGGAAATGGGGATGTTCAAACCCTAGCACTAAATGAATTTAACTAGGGTCAAATTAAAATCTTTTTCAATGAACCCAAAATGCCCCTTGGAAAAGTTCATCATTTTTGGATTGATTAAAAACCTCTGCCAAAAATGTTGCACATATTTCTAGGACCATTCTGGATTTTTGAATTAAATCATATCTTACTTGCATTTGGGCATTTAAATTTTATATATTGTTTTAAATGCTCAATTAATCATAAACTAAAATGTTTACTGTTGGATTTATTATAAACAGTAGCCATGCTTGGTTTCATGATTTTTGAGTGTGCCTAAGTATTTTTAATAAAGCCCAGAACAAAGTAACAAAATAGAAAACAGAAACAATTTAAAGAAAAGAGCAAACACAGAAACTAACCTAACTTACCTGTGTGGCCCATCTGGCCGGCCCAGCCCATGAGGGGCAGGGAGGTCTTCCTCCTCCCGCCAGTCGGACGCACGGCGCGTGCCCGACGCGCGCTGGCCACCTCCTCCTAGCCTGCCTGCCTCCTCGCCGCCCCGAAGCCCCTAGAGGACGCCACGACACACTGGAACCCCCTCGACCTCTCCCCGTGTTCCTTTCCCTCCTCTGTCTCTCTTCCCCGCTTCCCTCGCTCGCGTCCGTTGCCGCCACTCGTCACCACCGCGGCCACCGTCCACCTCTCGCCTCGCCGGAGTGCCCAGTAGCTCCGCCTCGTTCCTCTCTTCCTCCTCGCCGAGCTGCCCGACGCCAGAAGCCCCTGGAGCGTCGTCGTCGACCTCGTCTTCTTCCTCGGCCACAGGAGATCGCCGTCGGGATTCCGACGCCGTCCGGCCCCCGTTGAGCCTGCTGAGACCTCCGACCGACCCCCTGTGAGCCCCTCCGTCGATCCCATCTCTCCCTCCGTCGATTTCGACCCCTAACCACGTCAGCCACCATGCCCGCGAACTCCACGCCGCCGGCGATGTCACCGCCGACGCTGCAGCCACCGGGGCTTGAAAACGATCCCGGCACCGTGCTCCGCACTCTACCACGAGTCGAAAACCCCCACCTGCTCGTCCTACGGTGCACCTCATCGCCGTTCCCGAGCACGCCCGAACTCCGGCCACCGCACTTCCCTTGCCGCCGTCGATCTGGTCCTCCCCGGCGCGAGCTGATGGCTCCGTTGGATGCGGACGAGGATCATCATCACGCCAAGCCCCTCCGCCGCTCTTTTCGTCACCGGAGGCGGATTTCCGACGCCCTCCGCCGCGCTCAGCCTCGCCGGTGGCTAGCCGCCGGTCTTTTGGCCTCTCTGACCCGAGGTTTGACCTCCCCCGAGTCGCTAACAAGTGGGCCCTGCCCCCTGCTAGTTTAAATTAAGTGTTCTGTTAAACTTAATTAACCCTTCTGACACTGACATGTGGGCCCTCGCGCCTAATTAGGTTAGTCTAATTTTCCTGTTTATATTAGTACTAATCCTGTGGACCCCACGTGCCAGTTTCGACTTTGGTCAAGTCAATGTTGACTGGTCCCACCTGTCATGCACACAAACCAGCCCAGAGCCACTGACGTGTGGACCCCACACGTTAGGTTTGACCTGGACCAGACCTGTTGACTGCTGACATCACAGTGACGTCATGCTGACGCAGTAACCATTTTCTGGAATTTTAAATAAATCAGAAATGATTTATTTATTTCGGAAAATAGCCAAAACTTCTAGAAATCATATAAAATCAACCGTAGCTCAGATGAAAATAATTTATATATGAAAAATGATCAGAAAAATCCAACGAATCTGTTTATGGCACTTTCATGCATGTTTGAACAAGCTAAGCCTGCTGATCAGGTCAAATCAATTAAATGGCATTTAAATAAACACATATGATGTTTGAATTTGAACCTTGGTTCAAACCAACTTCATTTAACATGGTTGCTAGTTGCATTAGCTCAATCAACAGCATATTGCCATATCATGATCATGCATCATATTGTCGCATTGCATTGATTGTGTTCTCTCTTGTTTGCCGATGCTTGTCCCCTTTCAGTAGACGTGTTCCGACGATGTGATCGATGACACCGATGAAGACCCAATGTTATCTTCAGAAGTGCCAGGCAAGTAAAACCCCATTGAGCATTCCGATACAATCCCACTCTCTCGCTCTTGCTCTCTTTTAATGCATTAGGAAAACAACGCTTCAACTGTTACCTGCTGCGGTAGTTAAACCCCTTCCCATTGCATGACCTGTCATTGCCACAGTAAATAGTTGAAACCCACTAATATGAGTAGGAGTTGTTTGAGCCATGTTGTGCCTACTCATTCATGCTTTCTGGTTATGCCTGCTGTTGCTTAGATTTGTGTCAGGTCTGATTCATCGGAGATGAATTGGAAGGGTGATGAACATGTCCTACTGTGTGTGAGCTAGGTGTGTGAACACGATTTGGTAAAGGTAGCGATGAGAGGCCATGTAGGAGTACATGGTGGGTTGTCTCATTGCATCCGTCCTCAGGAACTGAGTTCTGTGTTGGTTGGTCCATGAAACAGCTACTACCACACATTGGGATCCTTAATTGACTCTCTCGACTTATTAATCAACATGATCTCTGTCCAGGAGTTGCAACTAGTTTTTGGTGTTTGTAGTTTACTGGAGGTCGTGCGCAGCGCTGACCCTCGGGGTGGGCTGTGACGCGGCAGGTACGTGGCACGGTGTACTGATCGCCCGTTTGGTGATGCGGGAACCCTGTACACATCGTTTGGGGCCGTGAGCGACACCCCGGCCGGATCTTCCCACGGATGGAACCCAAATAGGCGATAAACCTGGACGAGAGACTTGTGTGGTTAGTCACGTCGTGGCCGACACCCTCGCTGGGCCTCCGCTTGAAGGTTGTCGAGTACATGTCGTGTAAACGGCTGTAAGTGGTGAGAGCGTGTGTGAAGAAGTACACCCCTGCAGGGTTATATATAATCTATTCGAATAGCCGTGTCCGCGGAAATGGACTTCTGGGTTACCTCTACAGTTCATAGACAAGTGAAAGTGGATACTCTAAAACGCGCAAGATAAGCGTGAGTGCTATGGATGGCCTTCTCGTAGGGAGATGGGAGCGGATCCATAGTGATGTATTGATTGGTGAATATGTGGACTCGTGTGCGCCACCTCAAAAGTGTTGCTTGCAGACGTAGTTTAGGATAGCCACCGAGTCAAGCTGGCTTGCTGCAGTCAAACTCCACCACCCCCTTTGTTGATACTGATGCATATGTAGATAGTTCTGATGTAAGTCTTGCTGAGTACCTTTGTACTCACGTTTTCTTAATTTATGTTTTTGCAGAGAGACTCCAGTCTCACTAGTGGTTCCGCGTGGACTTCGACGTTTAGCTTGTTACCTCAGCTATGATCTTGTACCCTTGGGAGGGTCTTGTAGAGGTCAGGCTCCTCAGCCTTTTTCATTTGTAGTTGTCTGTACTCAGACATGTTTTGCTTCCGTTGCCTGTATGTTCTGTATGTTGGGTCATGTGACCCCTGTTTGTAATAAATGCTATGATGGCTCTTCTGGGCCTTTATCTATATGAGTTGTTGAGTTATGTTGTGATGCCATGTTGTACAACACATACTTGCATGTTATGCGTACGTGTAATGTGTATTGCTATGTGTGGGATCCGACACCTAGTTGTTTACCTTTGGTAGCCTATCTTACAGGGAAATGTCTCCTAGTGCTTCCACCGAGCATTGGTAGCTTGCTACTGCTCCAGAACACTTAGGCTGGCTGGCATGTGTCCTTCTTCGTTCCTGTGTCTGTCCCTTAGGGGAAATGTCACGCGTTGCTCCTTTAAGTCCTTGTAGCTTGCTACGACTTGGGTTCATATGTTGATGACCGACACGTTCGTTTCTGGGTCATGTATGCCTGTCTCTGTAATTTAGTGCCACTTTTGGTTTATAACTAGTCATGTCGGCCTGGGTTCTCTGTCATATGGATGCTAGCGACACTATCATATACGTGCGCCAAAATGCGCAAACGGTCCCGGGCCAGGTAAGGTGGCACCCGTGGGGATACCGTGCGTGAGGCCGCAAAGTGATATGATGTGTTACAGGCTAGACCTGTGTGACTTAGGATTGGGGTCCTGACACGTTGGTTGGGCGTGGCGTTGTCTATGGCCACGGAAGCGGCGAGCGGCAGCGACGGTGGCACTCGGGTCCGAGCGAGAGAGGGAGACAGACGAGGGGAGAGCCGGCGAGAGAGAGCAAGAGAGGTCTGGGGAGGTGCGTGGCAACGACCAGAACATCCAGGCGGGGAGGGGAAGGGGCAGAAAGGCAGGAGGCGTGGCGGCCATGCCCGAGAGCGGCGGGCGCGTGCCCCTGCCTCCTGTCGTCGCCAGGAGGACGACGACTGGCAGCTGGGCAGGCCCAGTGCCAAGCCAGCAAGAGGCCCAGGTAAGCTCTAACCCTTTATTTCTTTTCTGTTTTCTATTTCTATAATTCCGTTTTGATTTAGTTTCTAAACTAAATCATATATTTTCTTCTGACCCTTTTCTGCAGGGACCTAAGGAATTAATCGAAAGCCCCTCACAATAAAAATCAGAATTTTAGACATATATAAAATATATAATAAATATATATCCAAGGCAAAATAATTATTGCATTAATACCTAATTCCCAAAATAATTATTTATGAGCTCCTAAAAATATTGGTTTGAATTTTAGCTCTGACCAATATTTTCAGAGAGAAACATGAACATTTTCTTGGACCCTTTTGGAGCAATTTTTATTTGGATCATTTTTAAAAAGGGTTTCTGAG
The DNA here is from genome assembly GCA_902687465.1 of Secale cereale. Classification (NCBI taxonomy): domain Eukaryota; kingdom Viridiplantae; phylum Streptophyta; class Magnoliopsida; order Poales; family Poaceae; genus Secale; species Secale cereale. The sequence goes on from LR738712.1 coordinate 221,036,929, forward strand.
GGTTTCACAAGTCCCCAATTCAAATTCATTTGAAAAATAAACATGATGCAAACACCAAGCTAGCCTAGTGCATACCAGAACTAGGGTTGTGACACCCTGTGGCATCATGTTATGTCGTTGTTATCGCTTCCGTATTGACCTCCCTCTGGGCCACTGTGACGCCCGAGACCGACGTCCCAGAAGATTCCAGAAGATTCCAGATGTTCCGGGTCCTCCCGTGGGTTGCGTTGTGCTTGCTTTATTTATTTTTGCATTGCATCATGTCATCATGCCATCATGTCATTTTTTTTATTTTGCATCTCAACTTAAATAAATCGTGTGGACCTTCGGTCCATTTAAATCGAGGGAAGGTGACTTCTCTTTATAACATATCCTCCAAATATTATGGAGCTATATTAATAAATATTCCATTGTTTGGAATTACCCGCAACATACTTGCATATTTTCTCCATGCCTTCTTCACCTCGAGTTTCACCTTCAAACCTTCTCCATAATTCTTTCCGTTGTTTCGAGGCTCCTCCTTTTATCTAAACTCCTTTTATTGCAAGCTCAATGTTTTAGTTTTGCACTTCCCTTTTTGTTGGAATTATTTTTGTGAGGTTGGAATTAATCCCGTAAAGCCTTATAAAAATGTTCCATATTTTATTTTTCCGTTCTTTGCCTCTTTTCTGTTTTATTTTGCTCTCTCTCTCTTTTATTTCTGTTTAAGAAATAATAAGAAGAGCAGCAGCCCAGGCCGCCGGCCCATCTGGGCCTCCTCCTTTCCCTCTCTCCTTCCCTTTGGCCCAACACCAGGCCTCCCTGGCCCGTCCTGCGCCGAACCCTAGCTAGCGTAACCGCAGCTCCTCCCTTCGCTTCTTTCCCTCGATCCGCCGCCAGTCCTTCTCGCTCGCCCGAGCCTCTCCCATCTCCCTCGATCTTCCATCTCCCGACCCTCTCGCCCCCGCAGTTTGTCCCTCGCTCAGCCCGCATCGCCAGGGCGCAGCACCGCGCCCCTGCCTCCCCGCTCTCGTGCGCGCCCGCCAGGAGGTCGCCTCCCTCTGTTTCCCGACCGGCCCGGCCACTCGCCTTCGGGCCCGGCGCCTGCTCCCTCGAGACCGCGGGGATCTCCTCCGACCCGCACCTCTCCGAGGCAGCAGCTCCCCGAGCGCGCCCTCCAGGGCTTCGCCTGGTTCCAGCCTCGCCGTGGCGCCACTCCCCTCGGCTCCCTCCGTTCTCCTCGAGGCGGCCAAGACGCCAGCAGCCGCGCCTCCGGCTCCTTCCTCGAGCCAGGGCCCCGACGGCCTCTTCCCTCCGTCGTCGCCAAGGCGCAGCGCGGCCTCCCTCCCAGCGCCAGGGGCGCCCTTCCTCTGGCCTCTGCCTCGAGCGCCCCGTCTCCAGAAGCCCGGCCAGGAGCCACCCGAGCGCCGCGACCCCTCCTCGTCCGCGACCAGCCGGAGTCCGTCCTCCCCGTTCTGCTGCAGCGCCGAGCCGCGACCCGCACCTCTCCGTCGCCCGCTGTTTTTCCCTTGTTTGTTGGTTTTGTTGTTGTTTTTGTTAATCTCAGTTAACCAGGAAAACAGCAAGTTTATCTACTTTTGGACCCTTGTACGACTACAGCTACGAGCTCGAGAACGACTACATGAACGACTACCGTCGCCCGTGTACCCCTACGGAACGTCTTCGACCAAGTACCCCGACGTCGCAAGTACCACTACTTTCGCTACCGTCGCAAACGGGAACTCCCAAGTACCACGACGATGCGCCGAGTACCCCTACGTCGACGACGACCGCGACAAGTACCACTACCGACGCCCGGATCCGTCGGCACCCTCAAGTACCTCTACGGCGTGTACCACTACCGTCGCCCCGTGTTCCACGACTCGTGTACCACTACTTCCCCTACGTTCCTCAACGTCTCGAACCGCTCCGAGAACGAATGCTTCGAAGGTATAACCGCCGAGCCGTGACCCGTGTGTTGCTTGTTGTGTTGTATGAAATGCTCCTCGTGTGTGCTCCTTGTCCGTTTCGTCCGTTGTCACGTTCCTCGGTTGCTTTGTCACCGACTCGTGGGAACCCGGCAACGGGATCACCCCATCATCTTGTTCAACTCGTTTCACTCCACCTTTTGTTTGCACCGGTCCCTCACCGAGTTACCGGTACCGATATGATGCCATTGCCTCATTTCGGATCGTTACCGTGGCACCCTTTCCTTCCACCACGGTGACAATACTTCATATCTCTTAATGTCAACCCTTTTAATAAAACTTGCATAAACTTGTTCATGTCATCCGCATCATTTAACAACATTATATATGTTAATTGTGGTTTGCTTATAATTATTAAACATGCTCATGGGGATTTTTCCGGACTTGTTGTTGTTATTTTCCGGCCCCATTTAAAATGCCTTAATAGTGTAGTTTACTTTATGCTTCACCTCTTGCCATGCTAATAACAATTAATCTTGCCTTGTAATTTAATGAGAGTCAACTAAATAATTAATATGTGGTGTTTCGTCAATATGCAACTCGTTGCATATTGATCTCCACTTAACTTGTAGTATTTGTTTGTGCACTTTGCCATGCCATGCATATTTAAACCGGACATGCATCATACTTGAATGTGCATCGTATGCCATGTTTATGATTGTGTGTTTACCGTGTTGTTTGTTTCTTTCCGGTTGCTTCTCTTGTTAGCTTCGGTTTCGTTCCGGAGTTGTGAGGATTCGCTCGACTGTGTTGCTCCGTCTGCTTCATGGATCCGTTCTTCTCCCTTGTGGAATCCCAGGCAAGATGACCGAACCCGGATACCATTACTATCTTTGCCTATTGCTAGTAGTTCCGCTCTATAGTTTTGCCTCGATGCCCATGTCTTTCTTGTCAGCCTCCTACTTGTAACCAATTGCCATGTTTAATCACCCTACCTACGCAAACCGTTGCTTGGCTAAGTACGCTTCGCTCAGCCTTCTTATAGCATTGTTAGTTGCAGGTGAAGATTGAAGATGCTTGCTTCATGTTGAAGTTTGGTTGGGTTATATCACACTATATAAATGCTTAAAAATGAAATCATCTATATACTGGCAAGGGTGGAAGGCTAAGCCTTTTGCTTGGTGATTTGTTCCACTCATGCCGTTAGGAACCGTATAAACCGGTGTTATGTTCCTTGATTATGCGTTCCTAACACGGTTGGGGTGTATGGGACCCCCTTGATAAACCGCTAAGTGTTAAGTCTTTTCCAGCAAGTCCCAACATTTGGTACTATTTGCCTAATAACTAATAAAACTTGCATGTGGACTAGCTATCCCTTTTAATTTAATTCAACCCCCGGGCCAGTGCTCCACATGAGTGTTGGTCCGAAACGGGGGTTCTGCGGGGCCACCTCGAGGAAACTCAAGGTTTGGTAAAAACCTGTAGAATCGCCCATCCGGTCGTGTCCTGAGACCTAGATACGCGCGGCTACTATCAGGGTGTCGACACGCCGGGAGGAGTTGCTGGATTAGCCTTACCTTAGTTCGGTTTAACTTGAGCACGGGATTCCGAGAATACTCGGGTCTTCCCACCGATGGAGTTGCGACTCCGCGGATCGTGGGCTTGTAATGGGTCAAGTTGGAACACCCCTGCAGGGTTTGAACTTTCGAAAGCCGTGCCCGCAGTTATGTGGCAGATGGGAGCTTGTTAATTCCGGTTGTAGATAACTTGACACAATGTTACTAATACACTACCAGCGTGTGTTCCGTGACTGTCAATTTCCGAATAGGGATTCGGGAGTTGAACACGGTGGGGTTATGTTTGACCGGCTTTAGTTAGGATCACTTCGTGATCATCTTTCGACCGATGCTCTTCTCTTCTCGCTCTCTATTGCGTAAGTTAGTGCTAGTTGCTGCTGCAGACTCTTGTTTGTTCCTTCACCTCATATTTCTTTCTTCAGCCTTGTCCTCACCCAAGGCTTAAATAGTCTTGTTACCCGGGAACGGGATTGCTGAGTCCTCTGTGGCTCACAGTTACTTCACCACACCAGTTGCAGGTTTAGCCGAGTTCGATGCAGGAGCTGGTTCAGTGCTTCACCAGGAGCTCGTTGAAGAGTTTGGCCGTTTGCTTGTGACGTTTCGATGTTCAGTAGTGGTTTCTACTAGGATTCGATTCTGACCTGTGGCTTTATGTTGGTTTTGGTATCTTTCTTTTGGATCTTCACCCGTAGTCGGGCTGTGATGTTCTGTATGATGATTGCTTATGTAATGTATTGTGTGAAGTGGCGAGTGTAAGCCAACTATCCTCTTTTTCATTTTAATCCCTCTTTTACATGAGTTGTGCAAAGAAACCAAACTTGAGATCATTCTAGGATGGATTTATGCCTTTAAGTCGTGCCTCGACACGTAGGAGGTATAACTCCATCCTGGGCATTACAAGTTGGTATCAGAGCCTTCTCCGACCTAGAAGCCCCCACTGATTGATCGAATCGTTGACGGTTGAGTCTAGGCACACACTGAAAATGTTTTGAGTCCTATATTATACCGGAGAGTAGGATTTCTTTGCTTCTCATCCCCTTTCTCTCTGGAGAGGACTCCTGACGATTACTCTTGTCTCTCCTATCTTCAAAAATTGCACCAAATTTTTTTTTAGGATCCCGCGAGTATTCTGGGATTGTTTCGATGTTCTTGTGACAAGGATATTGTTCTCGATTCCTCCTGTTACCGAGGAGTTGAGCTTCGGGGTATCATTGTAACAAGCATATCGCGACAGTACTAAATACTTAAGACGGCCGACATCGAAAATCTCTCCTATATGGCCAGTGGCAAGATAACCCCGACATCACCCAGTACTGGGGAGGTAGTTCGAGAGTATTGCCATAGCTTGTTATAGTGGATGCGTTTTCGAAGGTCCGAGGTAAACAGTTTCCGAGAAAGACCGGTTATGTGTTGAAGGATGGATACACCTGGATGTAGGTTTAGAGTTGATTGCGCGGTGCTTCCCGTGTATCCCCAACACCTGATTGCATAACTGGAAACTTTCGGAAATCTATAGGTGGGCTTATCCAGTAGATCGTAGGCATTCTTCCAACGGATACTCGATATGAAGTTTGGGGTTCTACATTGAGTGAAGTGGTTTTATGGACTTGTTCTGATCGGGAGTTGCATCTTAAAGGGTCCTTGGCTATGCTGATCCGGGGATTGCAAAACCCTTTTGTAACACGTTCCATGAGCTTTCAGCACGAAGATGTCGAACGAAGCTTCTATCCTGTATTTGTTCTATCTGTTCCTTGTTCCTTTTTATTTTACTTTTGTTCTCCAAGTGGCTTCTCGACCAGTGATGTACCTGCAGAATTCATTCCTTCAATCCTCTGTTCGAATGATATTGTGAAGACCTGCTGCTACACATCTATCCTTGTTTTTGTTTTGATTCTGGTATTCGAGTTGATTCGATGTCAAATGTTGATTCCATACCTTCTTAATCGGTGTTCTCATATTTCTATGGGACTGTTAATTCTTCTTGATCATCAAGATGGTCATGTTAATCCTTTTCAACCGGTGTGCCTTCTCTTCAAGTTATTCCATACAGACGTCATTGAGAAATCTGACGATTTGTCTGTTTCATTCATCCCAAGTTGTCTTTGTTTTCCCCACCCTCCCACCCCTTTTTCTTATGGAGCTGGAATTCTTAATGAAGTATCCATATTATTCATGTGATGTTTCTTCATTCTTTCCCTTCAATGTTCTTATCCGGTGAATTATCGTGAAGATGCTCAAGAGCTTCAAGTTCATCATTCTTTTGTTCTCTAATTCTGCCGGTGGATGTAATTCAAGATTTCGGTGTTGATCTTATCCTTTTCCTCATTTCACAATGCTTTCTTATTCCGGTGCACCAATTAATCATTCTCCTCTTGCTATTCATATCCGGAGTGTTGAAGATTCGTGATTCCATTCTTAATCCATTCAAGCTATTTTGAAATTGTCATCTTATCCAAGCCATTTAATTCAACCGGTGCAATATCTCTTAAGCAATCTTTTCAATGGTGATTTCTTTTGAGTGGGCCCATAACCCATAGGTCTTTTCCTAGGATCTTACCTGACTCTTCTTTCTCCGGAGAATTCTTTTCAAAGTGTGATGTAAGAATGATTTCCATCAGTCACATGCCTTCTCCAAGATCGCTTTCAAATTCTTTTCATCTTTGGTTCAACCTTTTAATTTTTCAGTCCGGAGTGCTCAATAATTCTTCATGACATTTCTCGTCTTCACTCTCACCATTTGGAGATCGGAGAAGTGTTTCTCTTAAATCTTGGCCCGTTCTCTTAAGATTCGTGGTTCTAGCTTCATGCCATCCTCATTATCGTTTTGATTGTGAGGAACCCTTTTATACCATCCGAAGCATATCATGAATTCTTTTCCTTTGTGTTCCTCCGAAGGCCTTCATTTCAGCATATTTCTTCGTTCTCAGTTTTCAACCTCGTCCTCCAAATATTCTTCATTGATGTATCTTCGTTCGTCTCCTAATTCTTACGGTGGTTCATTCAAGTTTTCTCTTCCGTTGTTATCGTTTCAATTCAATTGTTCTTTTCATAATCCTACCGGTGGTTCGTTGAAGATTTATCCAAGCTTGTGCGAGATCTCTCTTAATTCTTTCCTACGAGAATAAGTAGTATGCCTAATCCTTGGTTGCCATCATTTAAATTGGTGAAGGAGATGCATGGCATAATTCTTAATCTTATTCCTTCAAGGTGTTTTAATCTCTGTTTTCCGGAGCTTGTTCATCATATCATATTCTCGGTTCTAAGTTGTTCATCTTCTTTTCCGGAGCTCCAAGTTATTTCAATTATATCATTTCAAAGCTCAATCTATTCATCGCAGTCCTTGATTCATATTCTTTTCATCTTTCACTTTTCTTGCTTTCATTACCGGATTTCTCATGATGATTGATCATGTTTTAATTCATCCTCAAAGTTTCATCAAGATTCTTGTTGGAGCTCAAGCATTCTTCTTCATGCTTTCCAAGTGCAATTCTTTCTACCTTATCTTTTCAGATGGTGTTATGTCATTCTTGACAATTCCTTCATGTTTCATGATTTACGAGTTATCAAGAATGAGTTATTTAAAACCATTTTTTCCTTGTTCAGGAGATCTTTTCAACCCCTCATTTTTTTTTCTCTTGGAGTTATCTGGGTTATATTTCACCTAAAGCTTTCCCTAAAGATTATTGCTATTGTGGTACTTATAAATGACCCAAGTTCTTCATTATCCTTCCGGTGAAATAAGTTTATCGTCTCCTTGTTGATCTCAATCCAAGCAATTTGTTTCCATTAGTGGCTGGGTGTCACCTCTTAATCTTGAGATGTTTCCGTAAGCCCACAACGAGCTTATTCTTTTCGTTTTTGATTTTTCCAACAACTCCGTTCAACCCTTCTTCGTAAGGACGTGTTTCATATTCATTTGTGGGAGAAGTTGTCATTTTCTTCTCCATTCTTTTCTTTCTTGGATCTATATTCTATTCTTTCATTCCGGAGGCTTTGTGATATTGCTCTCTTTAACCATCATCTCGTTTTTATCGAGATCATGTTTTTTCCCTTGCTTATCATTTAACCGGAGTGTTGTATTCTTCATTCAAGTTTCGTCATCTTATCCAGCTTTTGCCTCTCTTTTCAACCGGAGTGCTGTCTGAGTCCTTCTTAACCTTTGTGCCATTCTTTCATTGTTTCAGAGGCAATATGTTGTTGTTTTCATCAAGTATCACTCCATCTCCTTAAGTTCTTGTTCAATTCCTTCCATTTTTCAAACGGAGTGCTGTCCAAATTCTGCCATTCTTATTCCTTGGCTATACCATTGCGGTTTCTTATTCTTTTGGTTCGTAAGCTCTTGTTTCATGTCTTTCAACCTACAAGGTTCTCATAATGTTCCTTGTTCCTCCTTTACCGAAGTGCTCTTAACTTCGTTCATCTCTATTGCATTCTTTCTTTCAGTTTGTTCAACCTCTCAAGGTTCATGGTTTCACTCGTCTGTCAAAGAAGCAACTTTGTTTTACCTCTTCCTCTTCCGTTTTTACCCGGTGATATCTCTAGGATCTCGGGTCGAGATCCTCTGTTAGTGTGGGAGAGTTGTGACGGCCGAGACCGACGTCCCAGAAGATTCCAGAAGATTCCAGATGTTCCGGGTCCTCCCGTGGGTTGCGTTGTGCTTGCTTTATTTATTTTTGCATTGCATCATGTCATCATGCCATCATGTCATTTTTTTTATTTTGCATCTCAACTTAAATAAATCGTGTGGACCTTCGGTCCATTTAAATCGAGGGAAGGTGACTTCTCTTTATAACATATCCTCCAAATATTATGGAGCTATATTAATAAATATTCCATTGTTTGGAATTACCCGCAACATACTTGCATATTTTCTTCATGCCTTTTTCACCTCGAGTTTCACCTTCAAACCTTCTCCATAATTCTTTCCGTTGTTTCGAGGCTCCTCCTTTTATCTAAACTCCTTTTATTGCAAGCTAAATGTTTTAGTTTTGCACTTCCCTTTTTGTTGGAATTATTTTTGTGAGGTTGGAATTAATCCCGTAAAGCCTTATAAAAATGTTCCATATTTTATTTTTCCGTTCTTTGCCTCTTTTCTTTTTATTTTGCTCTCTCTCTCTTTTATTTCTGTTTAAGAAATAATAAGAAGAGCAGCAGCCCAGGCCGCCGGCCCATCTGGGCCTCCTCCTTTCCCTCTCTCCTTCCCTTTGGCCCAACACCAGGCCTCCCTGGCCCGTCCCGCGCCGAACCCTAGCTAGCGTAACCGCAGCTCCTCCCTTCGCTTCTTTCCCTCGATCCGCCGCCAGTCCTTCTCGCTCGCCCGAGCCTCTCCCATCTCCCTCGATCTTCCATCTCCCGACCCTCTCGCCCCCGCAGTTTGTCCCTCGCTCAGCCCGCATCGCCAGGGCGCAGCACCGCGCCCCTGCCTCCCCGCTCTCGTGCGCGCCCGCCAGGAGGTCGCCTCCCTCTGTTTCCCGACCGGCCCGGCCACTCGCCTTCGGGCCCGGCGCCTGCTCCCTCGAGACCGCGGGGATCTCCTCCGACCCGCACCTCTCCGAGGCAGCAGCTCCCCGAGCGCGCCCTCCAGGGCTTCGCCTGGTTCCAGCCTCGCCGTGGCGCCACTCCCCTCGGCTCCCTCCGTTCTCCTCGAGGCGGCCAAGACGCCAGCAGCCGCGCCTCCGGCTCCTTCCTCGAGCCAGGGCCCCGACGGCCTCTTCCCTCCGTCGTCGCCAAGGCGCAGCGCGGCCTCCCTCCCAGCGCCAGGGGCGCCCTTCCTCTGGCCTCTGCCTCGAGCGCCCCGTCTCCAGAAGCCCGGCCAGGAGCCACCCGAGCGCCGCGACCCCTCCTCGTCCGCGACCAGCCGGAGTCCGTCCTCCCCGTTCTGCTGCAGCGCCGAGCCGCGACCCGCACCTCTCCGTCGCCCGCTGTTTTTCCCTTGTTTGTTGGTTTTGTTGTTGTTTTTGTTAATCTCAGTTAACCAGGAAAACAGCAAGTTTATCTACTTTTGGACCCTTGTACGACTACGGCTACGAGCTCGAGAACGACTACATGAACGACTACCGTCGCCCGTGTACCCCTACGGAACGTCTTCGACCAAGTACCCCGACGTCGCAAGTACCACTACTTTCGCTACCGTCGCAAACGGGAACTCCCAAGTACCACGACGATGCGCCGAGTACCCCTACGTCGACGACGACCGCGACAAGTACCACTACCGACGCCCGGATCCGTCGGCACCCTCAAGTACCTCTACGGCGTGTACCACTACCGTCGCCCCGTGTACCACGACTCGTGTACCACTACTTCCCCTACGTTCCTCAACGTCTCGAACCGCTCCGAGAACGCACGCTTCGAAGGTATAACCGCCGAGCCGTGACCCGTGTGTTGCTTGTTGTGTTGTATGAAATGCTCCTCGTGTGTGCTCCTTGTCCGTTTCGTCCGTTGTCACGTTCCTCGGTTGCTTTGTCACCGACTCATGGGAACCCGGCAACGGGATCACCCCATCATCTTGTTCAACTCGTTTCACTCCACCTTTTGTTTGCACCGGTCCCTCACCGAGTTACCGGTACCGATATGATGCCATTGCCTCATTTCGGATCGTTACCGTGGCACCCTTTCCTTCCACCACGGTGACAATACTTCATATCTCTTAATGTCAACCCTTTTAATAAAACTTGCATAAACTTGTTCATGTCATCCGCATCATTTAACAACATTATATATGTTAATTGTGGTTTGCTTATAATTATTAAACATGCTCATGGGGATTTTTCCGGACTTGTTGTTGTTATTTTCCGGCCCCATTTAAAATGCCTTAATAGTGTAGTTTACTTTATGCTTCACCTCTTGCCATGCTAATAACAATTAATCTTGCCTTGTAATTTAATGAGAGTCAACTAAATAATTAATATGTGGTGTTTCGTCAATATGCAACTCGTTGCATATTGATCTCCACTTAACTTGTAGTATTTGTTTGTGCACTTTGCCATGCCATGCATATTTAAACCGGACATGCATCATACTTGAATGTGCATCGTATGCCATGTTTATGATTGTGTGTTTACCGTGTTGTTTGTTTCTTTCCGGTTGCTTCTCTTGTTAGCTTCGGTTTCGTTCCGGAGTTGTGAGGATTCGCTCGACTGTGTTGCTCCGTCTGCTTCATGGATCCGTTCTTCTCCCTTGTGGAATCCCAGGCAAGATGACCGAACCCGGATACCATTACTATCTTTGCCTATTGCTAGTAGTTCCGCTCTATAGTTTTGCCTCGATGCCCATGTCTTTCTTGTCAGCCTCCTACTTGTAACCAATTGCCATGTTTAATCACCCTACCTACGCAAACCGTTGCTTGGCTAAGTACGCTTCGCTCAGCCTTCTTATAGCATTGTTAGTTGCAGGTGAAGATTGAAGATGCTTGCTTCATGTTGAAGTTTGGTTGGGTTATATCACACTATATAAATGCTTAAAAATGAAATCATCTATATACTGGCAAGGGTGGAAGGCTAAGCCTTTTGCTTGGTGATTTGTTCCACTCATGCCGTTAGGAACCGTATAAACCGGTGTTATGTTCCTTGATTATGCGTTCCTAACACGGTTGGGGTGTATGGGACCCCCTTGATAAACCGCTAAGTGCTAAGTCTTTTCCAGCAAGTCCCAACATTTGGTACTATTTGCCTAATAACTAATAAAACTTGCATGTGGACTAGCTATCCCTTTTAATTTAATTCAACCCCCGGACCAGTGCTCCACATGAGTGTTGGTCCGAAACGGGGGTTCTGCGGGGCCACCTCGAGGAAACTCAAGGTTTGGTAAAAACCTGTAGAATCGCCCATCCGGTCGTGTCCTGAGACCTAGATACGCGCGGCTACTATCAGGGTGTCGACACGCCGGGAGGAGTTGCTGGATTAGCCTTACCTTAGTTCGGTTTAACTTGAGCACGGGATTCCGAGAATACTCGGGTCTTCCCACCTATGGAGTTGCGACTCCGCGGATCGTGGGCTTGTAACGGGTCAAGTTGGAACACCCCTGCAGGGTTTGAACTTTCGAAAGCCGTGCCCGCGGTTATGTGGCAGATGGGAGCTTGTTAATTCCGGTTGTAGATAACTTGACACAATGTTACTAATACACTACCAGCGTGTGTTCCGTGACTGTCAATTTCCGAATAGGGATTCGGGAGTTGAACACGGTGGGGTTATGTTTGACCGGCTTTAGTTAGGATCACTTCGTGATCATCTTTCGACCGATGCTCTTCTCTTCTCGCTCTCTATTGCGTAAGTTAGTGCTAGTTGCTGCTGCAGACTCTTGTTTGTTCCTTCACCTCATATTTCTTTCTTCAGCCTTGTCCTCACCCAAGGCTTAAATAGTCTTGTTACCCGGGAACGGGATTGCTGAGTCCTCTGTGGCTCACAGTTACTTCACCACACCAGTTGCAGGTTTAGCTGAGTTCGATGCAGGAGCTGCTTCAGTGCTTCACCAGGAGCTCGTTGAAGAGTTTGGCCGTTTGCTTGTGACGTTTCGATGTTCAGTAGTGGTTTCTACTAGGATTCGATTCTGACCTGTTGCTTTATGTTGGTTTTGGTATCTTTCTTTTGGATCTTCACCCGTAGTCGGGCTGTGATGTTCTGTATGATGATTGCTTATGTAATGTATTGTGTGAAGTGGCGAGTGTAAGCCAACTATCCTCTTTTGCATTTTAATCCCTCTTTTACATGAGTTGTGCAAAGATACCAAACTTGAGATCATTCTAGGATGGATTTATGCCTTTAAGTCGTGCCTCGACACGTAGGAGGTATAACTCCATCCTGGGCATTACAGCCACTAGCGCAGCACTGACCACTTGGTTCGTTGTCGCTAAATACAGCAGCAACGACTCTTGTGGTTTAGGCGCGACCAGTATCGGTGTAGAGGAGAGGTATTTCTTCAAGTCTTGTAGTGCCGCTTCGGCTTCTGGGGTCCACTCCATTGGGCCCGCCTATTTCAAAATCTTGAAAAAGGGGAGGACGCGCTCGGCAGATTTGGAGATGAATCTTCCCATGGCGGCAACACAGCCAGCAGACCGACAAAAGTCCTTGATCCGCCTGGGTGCTTCAATCTGCTCGATGGCCTTGATCTTGTCTGGATTTGCCTCAATTCCACGCTGTGACAGGAAGAAGCTGAGAAGCTTGCCGGATGGGACGCCGAAGACACACTTCTCAGGGTTCAGCTTATGGTTGATCTTGCACAGATCCGTGAACGTCTCTTCCAAATCTTGTACGAGTGTTGCTTTGTCCTTGGTTTTGACCACTATATCATCCATATTAGCTTCCATATTTCTATGTAGCTGAGGCTCAAAATCGATCTGGACTGCCCTTGCAAATGTTGAGCCAGCACTCTTCAACCCAAAAGGCATCTGTATAAAACAATACGTACCAAATGGGGTGATGAATGTCGTGTTCTCTTCATCTTCTCTCGTCATGAAGATCTTATGGTAGCCCGAGTAAGCGTCGAGGAACGATAACAAGTCACATCCGGCCACGGAGTCCACAATCTGGTCGATGCGTGGCAATGGGAAAAGGTCTTTTGGAGAAGCCTTATTGATGTCTGTGTAATATATACATAGCCTCCACTTCACAATTTCCTTACACACTACCACCGGATTGGCCAAGCACATTGAATGGAGCACTCCTCTCACTAAGCCTGCTCCATCTAATTTCTTGGTCTCCTCTCTGATGAACTCTTGCCGCTTCAGAGCTTGCTTCCTGACCTTCTGCTTGACGGACCGCGCATGAGGGCAGGCAGTAAGATGGTGCTCAATCACCTCCTTTGGAACACCAGCGATGTCAGTCGCTTGCCATGCAAACACGCCGACATTCGCCCGCAGGAAGGTGACGAGCGTGTCTTCCTATTGGCTGTCGAGGGCGGAGCTTATGGTGAAAGCCCCTCCCGTGCCATCCTCGATGGTCACCCGCTTGGTTTTTGGTGGAGCAGCTCTGGATTTCTTGCTCTTGCCGGTGGAGCTCTCTAGCATGTTCTCGACGGGAGCACTACACTCCGAAGAGGAGCGCTTGCCGGAGTAGGCGCGGGAGGCCTTTCCGGTCTTCTTTCCTCCCGGGGCTTCAGTGGCAGGAGCAAGCGCCTTGGCGGCAGTTGCTGCAACTGCCTCTCGGTAAATCTGATTAGCACAGATCAGTGCATCCTTCTTGTCGGAGGGACGGTGATGATGGACATTGGCACGGGCATCTTCAGCGTGTTGTAGGCGTAATGCGCCGCCGCCATGAATTTGGCCAACGCTAGGCAGCCGAGGATCCCATTGTAAGGCAAGGGGATCTCATTCACATAAAAAAATCCTCTCCATTCTGTAGTTCAGCTCGCCCTCGAATGTCACTGGCAGCGTGACTTTACCTTAGGCTGACTTCTTTCTGGGTTGACCCCTTGAAACGTGCCCGTCTCCTTGAGGTCTCCATCAGGGATTTGCAGCCTTTTGATCACGACGGGCGAGATCAAGTTCAGGCCGGCCCGGACACCCGACAATGTTGTGTACTGTTGGTGAGACCAACAAAGGCAAACACTCGACCCTAGTCGTACGGTTAGGGTGATTCTCGGCATCAAAGATGATAGGAGTGCTAGACCACCTAAGCGGCTTCTGGGCATCGAACGACGGCTACGCTGCTGTGATCTCAAGCGCTCACTGTTTAAGTTGGCGGTGGGAGGTGTGCTGGGAGGCACCGCCGTCGACGCACATGGCCTCTGTGGCCTTCTAGAACTCTTGCTCACCACACTCGTCGTCCTCATCATGATCATCATCTTCTCGCTTCTTGTCACGGCCCCGGGCGGGTCGTTCTTGTTGGTTATCTTTGCCGCCACGGCCAGGCTGGCCGCCACGTTTCTTGCCAGATCCTACAGCACCATCTTGGCCTTTCTCCTTGTCTCGCCTTTCATACTCGGCCTTTTGCTTCTCTACGAGCTGCTCGACTTGTCGGCAGTTCTGGAGGTCATGGCCTTTGGTATGATGGATCTTGCAGTACTGCTTGTCGGAGCTTCTTGGCTTGTCGGTGGCCGCCAAGGCTCGGCAGGCGACACACCCGGCAATTTATTTGCCGGGGTCGTCTGCCTTGGTTTTCTTGGTAGCGCCGGTGTCGTCGGATCCCTCGACGATAAGCACAGCCTTGCTCTTGCATTTCATGTTGCGGTGTCAACCCTTTTTCGTAGGGCGACGACGTCTTCGTCCGAGGAACCGGTTTCCACACCGGCATCTTCGCCGGGGTACTTCCTTCCCTCTTCAGCCCGGGTGCATTTGTCGGCTAGAACATAGAGTTCGGCACATCCTTGACTTTACTCATCGCCAGCTCCTCACGAATCTTGTGGTTGCGCACGTTTTGGTGGAACGCGCTGATGATGGCGGCAGGATGAACGTCTGGGATGTTGTACCGCACTCGGCTGAACCTATGTATGTACTTGCGTAGGCTTTCACCTTCGTTCTGGGGGATGACATGTAAATCGCTTCCTTGGCCATGAGCTTGGTGGCCTCCCGTAAAAGCGCCAACAAACTCATCGCACAAATCCGACCAGGAAGAAATGGAATCCGTCGGGAAGTGCATCAACCATGACATGATGTTCGGTTTAAATGCCAACGGGAAATAATTGCCAAGCACCTTGTCGTCACGTGCCCCTGCAGCCTGCATCGCGATGGTGTGGATTCTTAGGAACTCTGACGGGTGAGCCTTGCCATTGTACTTGTCGCCGACGTCGGGCTTGAAGGTGCGGTGGGTGGGCCATTGGAAACGCCACAGCTCACGGGTAAAGGCCAGACAGCCTACCTCATAAGGTAAGCCTCCAAATCATCTCGGTGCTCGGTTTTCCTCAGCAGGCCCTGCCCGCCTATCCAACTAGTGGTGTTCCTCGCACCGGCGCTCGGCGGTGGTTCGAGCGTCCTCGTAGGCACGCTCTCGAAGAATTTGGCACTGATCACGGTGGGTCCATGGGTCGGATGACGCTATGGATACATCGTCGCAAGCATCGTCCCGACGGGCCGGTACACGTGGTAGCTGGCGAGGAGAATGCACCGTGGCTGCGGCACCTCCGGTCCTTCTGCCGCTGGCGTGTGGTGGGTCGACAGAGCGTCGGCCCAAAGGCCCCGCCGACTGATTCTCGTCTTTGTTGGCGATGGCAATGAGGCTACGAACGGTAGATCTCCACTCGTCGAGCTTCTCTACAGCAGGAGGGAAGTCGAGGAGCAACTGTGCGCCAAGGCTTCTGCCGGTGTGGGTGGTGGGGAGAGCTGTGTGGATCGAGACGCGTTGCGACTTCTAACCATGATAGAAGGAGCTCTATCATGGTCCTGCAGCTGCACGCCATCCTCGCCAGTGCCTCGGCGAGCATGCTGATCTTCTGCATGTCATGAATGATGAGCATGGCTCTTTCCGCGGCGGCGCCTGGGGTTATCCGCGCGTCGACGCTGCTCATCGCGCATGACCTGTGAGGAACACGCCGTGGGCACCGCCGTGGGCGTCTTGGAAGTCGCCGCGTCACCCGTGTAGGGTACGACGCCGCTCTTGGAGGGCCCCGTGGAGCCTACGGGGGGGTGGGGGGCGGCCCCACCCTTGGACTTGGTGTCGTACGGCTCGTCGTCTCACGCACGAAGGACGCCGCTTGCCAGGCTTCAGCTACTGTAACGACGCGGGTGTTCACGGGTCGCACCTCGGCTCCCATCCGCAATCACCCCGTCGCCAGCCCGCGCCGGCATGGGCCGTTCGGCTGCAGACAAACCGACCGCCACGATCGACTTCAGCTTAGGAGCCATGGCGATGAAGAATCGCTACACTAACTGCTAGACTAGATTTTCACAAGTGCGCCCCCTACCTGGCACGCCAAAGATGTCGGGACAAAACGACACCTATGGGATCACTAGAACCCTTCTACGGTTTGCGGGCGCGAGGTTGTGCAAAGAGCGGGTCTAAGAGTCAGCACAGCAATCGTTTACCCAGGTTCGGGCCGCGAGGATGCGTAATACCCTAGTCCTGCGTTGGTGCATATTTGAGTGTTCTTGAGTTCTTGAGCTAGCTATGGTGCCTGTCCGCTTCCCAGGGTCCGAATCCTTCTTCAGTATGTCGTTGGCCTCCTTTTATAGTCTAAAAGGGGCTGCCACAGTGGTACACAGGAGGTGGAAAGGTGTACAGTGCATAGGCTTATCCCATGCCATTACGGGACAAGCCGCGTAAAATGTGCTGCTTAGGTGTCTATTTACTTTATCGGGGATGGAAAAGGAGCCCGTCCCATCCATGGCCGCTCGGTCTGGTCGTGACGCGCGTCCAGGCCAGCAAGGCACGCGGCTGAGGTGGCGTGGTGGTAGGGTCTTCACGAAGATCTGCAAGCCACCATGCAGATGCTTGATTAGCTGGCCCAGGAACCACGTATTGCCACGTGGGTGCCTGCCTGGGCCAGCCGGTCGGCCGCGGAGCCGTGGCGGCGGCGGGGCGGCAAGGGCTTCCCGCAGTCTTGCTTCCGTCCCCGTCAAGGGTCTTGCCGGGGTCTCTATGAGTGTCCCTCGGCAAGAGGCGAACCTATTCTCCGGGACGTCTTCGGCAAGGAGCCTTACCGGGTCCTCGTGGGCATCCTCGGCAAGGAGCCTCGTGATTGCCGTTTCTTCTAGTTCTTATCTTGGGAGTCATAGACCTTTGTCTTCACAAAGATATGCATGCCATCACGTGGGCGCTTCCCGAGCCATGGCTCCAATGTTGTGGATGACGTTGGAGTCCATAGGCTTCAACGGTGGCTGTGACGGAGGCGTCTGGGTGGATTGCCCCGGCAAGAGACCCTAACAGGGGCGCGCCGGCCGCCCCGACAAGAGTCCTTGTCGGGGGAGAGCCTGTCTCCTTCTTTGGTCTTCTCGTGCGGCCATCTTGGCGTTGTTCTAGTAACTTTGCGTCCCTGGCACCCCCCCCCCCTCTGCTCTGTTATGTTTGGCCACAGGTTTGGCTCTGATTGACCGTGCACAAGTAAGGGGTAAAAAAGAGAGCCCCTACTTTTGTACACCGACAAATATGTTATATATCATTTTTATTATTTTTTGTTTTCATTTTTTTATGTGTTTAGAAAAAAAGGACCGGACGGACTCGGACGCCCCCCGCGGGCCCACACGAGAACCGCCTTGCCTAGCGCCGAGTCCGGCCTGGACTCTACCTGGCCGTTGCCCCTCCCGTAAGCAACCAGGGCCCTGGGCCTTTAAATAGCCACACACCTGACATGCCTCACCCCTCCCCACCTGATCCGCCACCCCGTCGCCAGCCCCGCCCATGCCCCACACCTGACCCGCTAGCGCGCCGCCGCCCGCATCATCCGCCGCGCCGTACGCCGCCGGATCGTCGCCGCCCGAGCGTCGCCTCCTGGAGTCTGCCAACCCGAACTGGTTCGTCTCACCCTGCCATCCGGTTTTCTCTAGGAAAAACCCCTAGATCTAGATCTGGTTTTTTTAGGTTACGTTATCTACTGAAAGTTCGTTAGTTAGGTTCTAAAAACGAAAGAATTCGTTCGTTAGTCTCCCATAACAAACGTTCGGTATTTATTCTTTTTCCTTTTCTTTTAGTTTTCTGCCAAGGACCTATCCGTACTTTCTTTCCTTTTTAGTTTAGTCCCTAAACTTCAAACGGCCACAACTTTATACTCGTTGATCCAAATCCAACGAAACCAACGCTCACTTCTTCGTTATGATCCCCTCTTCCAACAAAAACAACTTAAACATATTTTTGGAAGTTTTAAAATTTGAATTCAACTAGATTTGTTTCATACTTCTTTTTGGCATATTTTGAGTTTCGCAACTCCGTTTGAGTTGATTCTTTTTGCAAATCGAAGATCTTGACCTAAACTTTCTGATAAGGCCAAATTCACTTAATTCTGGTACTATTAGAAATTGTTTTATGTTACAAGAGTTATTTCTTGGTTCTGAAGTTTTCTGAAGTGTTTTCTTTGTTTTGTCTGATCTTTTGTGTGATTGCTTATGTGTGGTTACCATTGATTGTTTACGATAGATTGATCGGAATGTGACGAGTAGATCTATCATGAGTTATGAGTGCGAAGAATCTTTGTCAACAGTACAAGGCAAGTTCATACTTTGATCATACTTTCCAATACCCAGTTTTATTGCATTAGTTCTATCCGCAAACACTTGCATGAGTAGGACTGGTGACACATGGTGATGCTTTGTAGTTCATGAGGTAGGAACCCAATGACCTGAGATCAACCCAAGGGAATATACACTTTGTTACTTATTGCTAAGCCATGCTTGTAGACGTGGATTGGTACGAGAGATATTTTCATGAAAGTTGTGAGAGAGATATTTAACTAAGGGAAACTTTAGGTGGAAATTTTAATACACATCTAGGTGGATTGGTTGGGGCACCCTGGAGCAGCCAGTGGTTTGCCCGGGCACCTGGAGGGTCAAGTGTTGTTCTAGGGGATCCTAGAGGACCCGTGTTATCACCCTATTGGTATGCCACCCAGGCTCAAAGGGATCATATGATATTTTCATGCCTAGAAACTTCCGTATGCAGCCACAAGCCATTATGGGCTCTGGCATAGTTGATTATGTTGTGTGACCTCTTTCAGTGCTAGACTAGTAGATGTAACAGATGTAGGTGTAACGGTCTACCCAGGGTAAAGAGTTAATGCATATGAAAGACTGTGACTCGGTCATCCGGTTCTCAAACACCATATAGTGTCAGAAATCCAACAGAGGAGATCGAGTCTTGTGGGGAAAATTGCACAAACCTCTGCATAGTTTACAAACTATTCATGAGTAGCCGTGTCCATGGTTATGGACATCTTTGAGTATCTAGAAGTGGATTATTTTGTTGATCTCATCACTTGATCTAATAAAATTTGTTGGGTTATTAATTTTGGTAACTTGGGGAATTGAGGTGGAGGAACCATTCTCAATATTTCTTAATTCAACTGAGTAGTAAATAAAATGTATTCTTTTGTTGTACGGAAAAATGAACTTTATACAAAAACAACCTTACAGCCTCCACCAGCCAAATATGCATGTAGTTGTATGCATTGTTCATCATTACTGCTACAGTGTGAATTTGCCAGTACATTCAATGTACTGACCTACATGGCTGCAACGTCTCATGTTGCAGGGATTATTCGGAGAGTAAGTGTTACGTTAGGGTTGCGTTGTCTACACTCAACTTTGCCATTGGTGTTGATGGGAATCCACAACTTTGTTGCTACTTCCGCTATCTGGATTGAGGTAATAGTATTTACGTTACTTAAGACATGTGATTTACCTCTGTTATAAATCCACGAGTACTGTGTGTGTCAGAATACCGATCCAGGGATGACACTTAAGCACAGAGGCTTGACCCATTCGTGTCGGGTCGCTACAGTATCTGACTGCATCACCTGTTCGAGATATCAGGATGACGCCGGCCCCTAATCCGGCTAGTATTTTGGAACCGTCGAAGTACATTATCTAGTGGGAATATGAGCCGTACACTTTGGGGAGTTCAGCTTCGGTCCATTCTGCGACGAAGTCAGCCACCAGCAGGGATTTAATAGTCCGACGTGGCTTATATGATATTTCGAACGGTAAGAGCTCGATGGTCCATTTGGCTATGAATCCAGTGGCATCTTTATTGTTGATGACATCGTTAAGTGGTACTTTGGATGCCACTGTGATCGAACACTCTTGAAAGTAGTGTCGGAGTTTCCGAGATGACATGAAGACCGCATAGGGAATTTTCTGATAGTGGGGGTACCGTGATTTGCACGGTGTGAGAACCTCGGATACGTAGTATACAGGCTTTTGAACGAGGATCTTATGTCCCTCTTCGGCTCGTTCGACAACGAGCATGGCACTCACTACCTGGTGAGTGGCTGATATATATAGCAGCATTGGTTCGCCAACACCCGGGGCAGCTAGGATTGGGTTGTTTGCTAGTAGAATTTTTATTTCTTCCAAACCAGCTCTGACCGCGTCCTTCCATTCAAAGTTGTCAGTGTGTCTTAGCAGTCTATAAAGTGGCAATGCTTTCTCTCATAACCTGGAGATGAAGCGGCCCAGGGCCGCTACGCAGCCTGCTAGTTTTTGCACTTGTTTGAGATCCGTTGGCATTTTGAGCTCTGACAAGGCCCGGATTTTAGCTCGGTTAGCTTCGATTCCTGTATGGGATATAATGAACCCTAATAGCTTTCCGGCCGGAACGCCGAAGATGCATTTTTCCGGATTGGTCCTTATGTCATATGCTTTAAGGTTATCAAATGTAAGGCGGAGACCGTCCACCAATGTCTCGACGTGTTTGGTCTTAACGACTACGTCGTCAACATATGCCTCCACTGTCTTGCCAATTTGTTTTTCTACGCATGTTTGAATCATGCGTTGATACGTGGCACCAGCGTTTTTAACTCCGAAGGGCATAGTGTTGACATATAAAGGACCGTACGGGGTGATAAATGTCGTTGCGGCCTGAGCCGATTCCTTCATCCTTATCGAATGGTATCCGGAGTAAGCATCAAGGAAACACAACGATTCATGTCCGGCCGTTGCATTGATAATCTGACCAATGCGGGGCAGAGGAATGGTATCCTTCAAGCAAGCCTTGTTTAGGTCTGTAAAGTTGACATAGAGGCGCCATGATTTATCCTTCTTCAGTACCATGACTAAGTTGGCTAGCCAATCCGGATGTTCAATTTCTGTGATGAATCCGGCTTCCAATAGCTTGGCTAGTTATTCTCCCATTTCTTGTCTTTTGGGTTCGGAAAATTGTCGTAGTGACAGCTTGACTGGTTTGAACCCTTTGATATTATTGAGGCTGTGTTTGGCCAGCTTGCATGGATTCCTAGCATGTCTCAAGGGTGCCAAGCGAATATATCCCAATTTTCACGAAGGAAGGCACGTAATGCACTGTGTACCGCCGGATCCAGTTGTGCCCCGATAGACGCTTTCTTATTAGGGTCTGTTGGGTGCCCTTGGAATTTTATAATTTCATCTGCTGGCTTGAAGGAGGTAGATTTCAATCTTTTGGCAAAGATTACATTGTCCTTATCCACCGTGGATCGTAAGGTGGTTAATTCTTTGGCTGCGAGTGCTTCGGATAATGCCTCTAAAGCTAAAGATGTTGTTTTGTTCTTTCCACGGACTGCTCTATCCGAATCACTTGTTAATCTGATTACTCCACTGGGCCCTAGCATTTTAAGCTTCATGTACCCATAATAGGGTATGGCTTGAAAGCGTGAAAAAGCGTCCCGTCCCTAAAGGGCGTGGTATCCGCTGTTGAAGGGAACAATGTGGAAGACCAGTTCCTCCGACCTGTAGTTATCGGATGTGTCGAATACTATATTAATGCTTTCCGAACACCGGGCTTCCCGGCTAGGAACGATTCCTCCGAAGGTTATGTTAGTGTGCTCAATGCGGGATTTGTCAACCTACATTTTTGCAAGCGTTTCCTCGTATATGAGGTTGAGTCTGCTTCCTCTGTCCATAAGTGCTTTAGTGAAGCAAAATTCGTCTACTATTGGATCTAGTACAAGAGCTGCTGTAGCTCGGACCGGCCGGACTCGAGATGCGTCTTTGGCAAAAAAACTAATTGTCGTGTCGCTCCATGGACTTGTAGAGCTAATTTGATAGACCGTGGCAAGTTTGCGATTTTCTCTCTTGCGGCGGTTGTTTGAGGAGAACGTCTCAAAGACAGTGAAGACATCGACGTCCTTCTCCACTGATACCGCGGTGGCGAGGATTGCTGAACTGCTCTTAGCTACCTACTCGAGTACCCAACATGCCCTAAGGCAGTGGTTTGGGATATTGTCCGGGGCTGCATGTATTTCGCAAGGTTTATCGAGCAGTTCGTCCAGTACGGAACTGCGTCCAGTAGAAGGTTTGTTCTTCTTGCCAATAGGCCTATTATCGGATGACCTGCTAGGGTATGTCCTTTTAGCCTTAACAATGTGTTTTCCGGATACAGACTGTTGTAGAGTTGTATTCTGGACTTCCAAGTGTTTGCTATTGCGCAGTACTTTCGTACTAAGTGCGACAGGTCTGTGAAACTCAGAACACGACGTCGGTTGAGCGCGTTCAAAATTACCTCATCCAAGTAGTTGCAGCGAAATAACTGGACCGCATTGTCATCGCACTAGTCCTTAATCTTGTTCTTAACAAGCAGGAATCTAGCCCAAAAGTGGTTGATCGTCTCCTCGGGATGCTGTTGTATGTTCGCGTGATCATTTATGTCCGGTAATCCGGATTTCATAGAGAGTTTTTCCCAGGGTGGGTGGGTGTTGGTAATTTTTAGTTCTGACCCAATGTGGTACTCGGGTTTTGACAACCTCTGGTGTGGACGATCTGGGCTCGGCGGGATTTGAACATTCCGTGGGCACAGTGTCGATCCGAGAGCCCGAAAAACACAAAGTGCCACCCGACATGGGCGTGTTCGTCTTGATTGGTTCGGAGATCCGAACTATGACGGTCTCCGTCTCAAGAGGGGGAGTATCTTCGGCTCTGTCCTGGACTGCCACCACAAGATGAGTGACCGTGATGGGATTAATCTCATCCTGGCCGGATTTAGGTCTGATCTGATCTCCTGGCGTTGAAAGCCCCAGGGCAGTGATGCAATCCAGCAGCTCGTTTAATGGCGAGAGATCTGCCGAGGTTGCATCATCGGAGTGGCCGGAGTCAACAAAAAGGTGACGCCCGATGACCGCAGGGAGTGCGGCCGGCCCGGAGTCCACATGGGCGCATACAGCAAACCCGCCTAGGTGGAGAACCTGGCCAGTGGCCAAGTTGTTACCAAGGGTGATCTCATTGTGGATGACGAGACGAGCCATCAATCGCTTGTTGCGAGCGCACAGCGGAGCTCTCAATGAAAGGACTATTGTCGGTGTCAAAACTGAAAGATCTCGGGTAGGGGGGCCCAAGCTATCCGTCTAAGGACCAATGGTAACAGGAGGCTGGGAACACGATGTTTACCCAGGTTCATGCCCTCTCGATCGACGAAATACCCTACTTCCTGCTTGATTGATCTTGATGAATATGTGTTACAAGAGTTGATATACCTCGAGATCATAATGGAGAAACCCTAAAGCGTAGCCTATGAGGATGTTATGAATCTGAAGTCAGCCTCTACAGACTAAACCCTCCAGCTTATATACACGCCGGATGGGGCCTAGGGTTAGAAAGGTGACTTAGGGAGGAAGTAATAGTTACATCCACACACCATGCCTGCCTTCCTACGTACATAGGAGTCCTGACCGAATACGCGGGAAAGTATTCTGCTTCTATCTTCGTGGCCCATCAATACAGCCCAGCTTCATCGACCCGGATGCCCGAGGACCCCTAAATCCAGGAATCCCTCAGCGGCCAACCTAGCCCGCGGGTGGCGGGCCCTACGTGTCGGCCGAGTCTCTGGTAGTCGGCGGGACCCACCAAGCAGTGGGCCCCAGCATCCAACAGAGAAACCGGCACCCAAAGACACTAACATCCGAGTCCTACAATCGTCTGGATTACTATTGTACCCCTTGGGGGTAGGCCTATATAAACCCCTAGGTCTCCCCATGCAAGGGGTTCATAACTCTATCCACAGTACCCTCATCTAGAGAAGGAGGAGCTAGAGCTAGCCTTGCTCTTCTTCTTCCTCTAGCCAAAACAGCTGAAGGAGCATCCTTGTAGACACCCTATTAACAATAGTCATGGCATGGAGTCCCTGCAAAGCAGGACTAGGGGTGTTATATCCACGGAGAGCCTCGAAACTTGGTAAATCCTGCAGGCATTCGAGATATCGCCCAATCTCGTTTCCAGGACCCAGGGACATTGTATTGACCCCCTCCATGATAGGCCATCCTTTGGCATATGTCGCACGAAACACCCGACATTTGGCGCCCACGATGGGGCTAGGTGCACTTTCGTCCGGAAACACGTTTTGCAGGGGAACCCCTTTCCTTCCTGGTGAGCGCAGCCAGCCGCCTACGCTTGACGGTGTCAGCACTGATGCACTTCGCAGCGTGGAAGCCGCTTGCGTGACAAACAGCCTCGCCGATCTGCTCGGCAGGATCCGCCTCCCTGAGGAGCCTGTAGCTGATGTAGGAGCATTTGGCTGCGAGAGCCACCTCGTCGACATCCCCGACAAGCTCCACATCGCGGTCAGGCCCGCGCCTAACGCAGGAGTCGCCAGCGCCAACAGCTTCCTCGTCGATCTCCTCGACAAGGCCCATCTCGTTAGAGAGTCCGCCTCCAACCTGGAGTCTGTTGGCTCCACAAACCCGCCTATCGACATGCTCATCGACCTCGTAGCGGCATATGTTGATGCATTCCCTGACCACGTGGTGGTCATCGACGATCCGCTCCGTCCTGCGATCAGTGGTGCTAGTGCCAGCACCATCACGGAAGTGAAGGTCGCTAGCCACGGCTGAGCCTCTAACACCTCTGGCCCCGACCCACTGCAGGTGGCAGTACGGGATCTCTCTACCCCTATAGCTGCAGGAGCCGATGGCACCACGCTGGAAACGATTCGCGTCTTGCTCCTTGACAATAGTTACAAGCTAGCGGCAATCAGGCGCCTCACCGAAACCTACCAACACGAGATAGATCGCGTTGTGGGCAGCACGCCGGCTGTGGTTGAACCAAGCCGGGCTGGCGCGGTCCGTCAACGGGGCGCTACTATTTCCAGCATGCCGGGGGTTGAACGCCCGGTTTACGCCATCCCGATGGAGAACTTACACGCTGGGCAGGCGGCGGCGGATGAGCTAGATCACCTGGAGGGCGACGAGCGCCATTACATAACGGAGCACGTCTAGCAGCTCCAAGACGCGACTACCAAGCAGCTGGAGACTCTCCGCCGCGTGTTGGATCCCGGTGCTCGGGCCGAGAACACCCCCCCTGCCTTGACCAAGGGGCTTCCTCCCGGACTCCAACAGGTGGCACCCTCGGTCGGCGAGACAATGATCCAGCTGCTAGCCGCAATCGGCACACCCACATCACAATCGAGCGCGACCAAGACGTCCCCCCACGAGTAGTGGAACGGCGGAAAGATCGCCCACCTCCTCCTCCCAGTAGGGAGAGGTGCGCTCTCCCCCCGCCTGTTGACCATCCGACTCTCGGAGGTTGGCTGGGCCACCGTGAAGGAGTCGGAGAAAACGACGCCCATCATCAAATTGAACGACTCGCTCGATCCTTTGCACTAGAAGAAGAGGATGCCATTGGGCCGCCTTGTTTCGGGCCCCGCATACGCGACGAGCGCTTCCCCAAAGGATTCTCGCTCCCTCGAGACACTCCCAAGTACAATGGCTCCATGAAGCTGGAGGACTGGCTGGTCGACCACTCCACCACTGTCAACCTAGCAAATGGCAAGAAGCACGTTGCCGTGAAGTGCGTTCCGCTCATGCTCCAGGGCAAGGCCCGGACATGGATTAACATCCTCAAGCCCTACAGCATCAAAAGCTGGCTAGACTTCACCGACTATCTAATGTCCCTGCGTGTCCAGGGCCCGACTGACTCCACCCGCGACTATCTGACGCGATGAGCCGAGCTTCGTAACTCTTGTGAAGGGGTTCACGAGGTGCAAGCCATAGAGTACTTTACGGCTGCGTGCAGAGGATGCACCCTGCTTAATCACAAGCTCCTCTGCGATGAGGCCACAACGCTAGATGAATTGCTGATCTCAGCAGACAAGTATTCCATGGCCGACTCCTCCATGAAGGCGGAGCTACAGGTGGACGCGTCCGGGAAGATGGTCCCTCTCATTCCTCGGACGCCGGTTGGTGAATCCAGTCGGCGAGCACAGCCCAATGACAACAAGCGCAAGGCCCTGTAGCTGGCGTCTACCAACCTGCAACTAGCAACAGTTGAGGGCCCGCAGCCTGAAGAACAAGCCAACCCCAAACGTCAAAAGGGCGGAAAGCCTGCTTGGCTGCCCGCTTTCTCCTTTGAGAAGACTCCCGATGCTCCCTGCAAGTTCCACAACGGTGCGAAGCTGTCCAACCACACTACTCAGAAGTGCCACTGGCTCACCAGAATCGCCAAGGGCGAGGGCCTGCCCCCTCCACCTGCCGGCCCATCTGCCCTGCCTCCTCGGCAACTGGCAGCCAGGTCAGTCGGCGCAGTCCAAGACGAGTTCCCCGAAGAACATGGACCCTACTTCGTCTTCACTAGAATGGCCGACGACAAGCACAGCTGGCGTCGTCAACACCGAGAGGTGAATGATGTCGCCTCAGAAACCATGGAGTTCATCAACACCAATGTTTTCTTTCAACTAGCCACTACGATTTGGTACATACAAGAAAATTATAGTTTACAAGTTATGTTCTATTTTTTGGGTAAAATCAATAAGTTAAGAAGATATGAAAGAGTACCACCTCTCTTGCGACGCTGTGTAGACCCCTGTTGATACGTTGAGGGTGCTGCAGGTGCGATGGTTGTCGGCGGTGCGGAAGAAAAATTTAGATGGCAGACGGCCGGGTCGAGGGATATGTCTGGTTGCCATCAACGAGTCGGTCGTAGGAGCGGCGAAGGCAAGGTGGACGACGACGCCAATGAAGCGAGAGGACGTGATGAAATGATCCTCGTCCGGCGTCATAGATGAGATACGTCCATCTCTTCAAGTGGACAACGGGGTAGGGGTAGCGGCTCGGGCAAGGTTGAGGATGGGGTGGCGGATGGAGGAAACTGGCCGGAGTGGGGAGGTTGTTGTGGCCTCGACGGTGTATGAATGGAGAAATGGAGGGGGTGAGGGGATCACAATATTTGGGACATGCTTGTCGGATATGTCGGACATCTCGTCGGTTGGGGATAGGACGATTATCTCCCATCTCCGCACTAATTGTCGATAGCGATTTCTAGCGAGAAGAAGGTGTTTTGCCACACACGGTTGGCGCCCACGATGTATGAACGGGGCTGACAGGTAGGGAGGTTGTGTCACATCTGAGGGAAGTTACACATCTACCCCTATTTAAAATATTTGCCGAC
The DNA here is from genome assembly GCA_902687465.1 of Secale cereale. Lineage (NCBI taxonomy): Eukaryota > Viridiplantae > Streptophyta > Magnoliopsida > Poales > Poaceae > Secale > Secale cereale. The sequence goes on from LR738712.1 coordinate 221,064,333, forward strand.
ATCGATTTTGGACGAGGATAGTTTGTTTTCCCGCTCACCGTGTATGAATGGGGAAATCGAGGGAGAGAGACCGGTCTTTAAGACGAGGCTGAATAAAATTTATTTTTCTGCACACGTTTGGCGCCCATCGTGTTTGAATGGGCTCAGAGGCGGTCATGTCACGTCTGATTGAATATACTAGTCTACCACTAGTGATAGGAGTGGAAAAAGGGTAGGATGTGAAGTTTCAGGGGTAGACAATAATTTCCATCTCTCAAACACTTCCTTCGGGCAACCGACAAACGATAGTGGGTATTTTGCCGCTTCGTTCGAAATTTGGAAGAATTAGCATTCACATTTACGCAGGGCCTTGGCAACTAAATTCAAATCCAATTTGTATTCGATTATGAATATCCATACATCAATCTTCATTATGTAATTCATTTCTTCAAAACCAAGACAAAGATTTATTCCACCTTTATATGTGAATATGATTTAGAAATATCGTGATCTTCGAATTCAGTAGGTTGGATACAGGTTGAGTCAAACAGTTCTTTCATCCAATACAATATGATCACACGAAAAACAGTTCACCTTATGTCAATCATACAAGTACTAAGGATTATCTCACCTAAAAAATCTGATCATTACAACCCATGGACAACACAGGGGGTCTGACAACATGCTCCATTGACAGAGATGACACAACATGAAAGTATACTAGTCTAGTGACAATTTCAACTGGTATCTATAGAAGAACTGGGATTACCATGGGCTTCAGATAGTAGAAGCAACATGATATCCTCCGTCTTCAAATGCCACATTCTTACTTCCTCCAATTATTGGGTTGCTTGCATAATGCGTGTAGCTAATTGCATAATTTCCAGCATCAAGATCAAAATTAACTCATTCATGGCAGCCACACCATCTCTTTCTGCATCTACTAGAGTCTCAAGAACTATAATATTTGTCCTCAGACTGCTCTCCAGCAGTGTTGCCTCTGAACTGCTACAATCCAGTAGCATGGATGGTGCACTGCTTCCCCAAATAGATTCTGGGGTTGCACATTGTGTCCTAGAGTGAACGGCATCCTGAAAGGTTTCCGCTGGACATAGGCAAGAGATAGTTATCGTGTGATCTAGGCAGTAAGCTTACATGGTAAACGACACATACGAATTAGAGCCGAGTATGAAAATCTATATTTAAATAGGTCGAAGCAGCATCAGCGAAAACAAATTGAAATGGTAAGCTGAATAGGGATGTAAGTGGCAAATAAATGGCATCCGTCAGTCCCATCTAGTTAGTTTTTTCTAGATCGCTAGTTCATTTTCCTAAAAACAAAACTCTTTTGAACAAACACACCATGAGTGGACTTTAATCGGGATTAAACGGGACCCTGTTTGACATCCCTAGATGAAAGGCGGTGTACCACCACTATATTTATGTTGCCCAGACATCTATGCTTTGAAATAATCTGAGAAAGCATTTAATAGTGTGGCCTCATATAAACTACAAAGATAGTCTTGTGATGAAGTTCATAGGAAAAGTTAAGGACTCAAATGATATAGGCATGCATTTCTTTACGACAGTACAACAGGCACTGCTAACATATTGGCTATCTCAGGTATAGCCTAACAAGTACCAAACAAGCATTCGAATCAAGCTATGCAGCAAAGCAGACAACTAAACTATTTGTAATTGGATTACAGGTTGAGGGCACAAGCCAAGAAAGCGGCCCACATGCATTACATTTCACACGTACTAAAACACACTTCGCTTACTATATGTTTATGTGAAGCCTCGCTGCTGTCGCAATGTTCTTTGAAGATATCGTCAGCATCCCGTGGTTGCAAATCTAGTTGTTGTAGTTTACTATGCACCCTCGATTTAGGTAAAATTAATTTTACTCATAGTGCACTGGTTTGAATTGATCATCAATGGTTAATCTAAACTTATGAAAGAAGGGTGTGTGCTTACAAGACAGTATATGTGCTTCACTCTATTTTTCTGCTTGTTTAAAGTGCCTGCTCCAAAAGAACAAATATTTTGCTTGATGGGGTTGGCAGCTCCATAATTAATAGAAGCATCGAATTAGTCATGAAATTTGGGAAGATCAAGAACACACAAAAAAGTAATGAAAAGAGGCTCGAAGCAGTGATGCAATAGCTAGCATCGGAAAATGTAGGATAAAACGAACAAAAAGCAGCGGAACCACACGCTAGTTTGCTGTTGTGCAATTAAGCATAGAGAACACGGAGCACTCTGATGTAACCAATAGGTGGCATCAGAACAACACCATTATCATTTATATCTATATCTATACCCCTATATAGTGTGTGAATAACTTTGAAAGATGGTTATTGGATGAAGCAAATCTGAGGTGCAGACATGGCAAATCTAAGCACTACTAGCCGTTGGATATCATCTACATTCCACCATTCTAGTGCAACAAGACCAAGACCGCCAGGACGGCACGACGGAGGTCATAACCGAGCCCACCATGGCGTTAGGATTAAAGGCCTTGCAGGTGAAGACCACCTTTAGTCAGGATAAGATGTACTAGCTGCCCCCCTTAAAAAATGGTCGTTGTGTGATCCGTTCCCGCCAAACATTTCGGGGAAAGAGGACCAAAGCCACTATATAAGTAGGATAGCCACCACCCAACAAGGGGAGGGATCATTTAGACTCTCTCCTCCACCACCACTCAAGAACACCTCACCTACAGAGGTTCTTCACTCATTGTACTAGTTCACCCACCGCCCATATCGAGGCTAATCCACCATACTGCTGAAGTAGGGCCACGAACGGCTAGGTGGCCTGAACCAGCATAAATAGCCTCGTGTCTCTTTTACATTCCTATTCATCACGCTAGTTCGTGAGACGGAGAGTAGATAGATAGGCGAGGTTGAGATATTCGGACGCACCCTAGAGTTCGAACCTAGTAGGGTTTTCCGGAGATCTGATTCTGACAACTGCCGAGTCTTTGTCGGTTCCTGGTCGTTCACTTACTTAGCCTCACCGAGTCGCCGTTGTCCACCGCCTTGGTGCTCTCGGCGCGGTGTGGTAAACATGGGAAATGATCGACATCAATCAGAAGAGGACTGTGCGTGGAGAGGCTGACAGCTTGGTCCACGGGCACACACAAGGAAGTGCCTCCTTATTACGTGCAAAATAATTGTTCATCCACCTGACAGCAGGGACTTAATGGAAGGGCCTTTGTTTGTCGCAAAAAAACGTTCCTCCCTCTGACAGCTCGGACTCACCACCTATATCTATGCACGAAAGGAAGTGTCTCCTTAGTACGCACAAAAAAGTACACTCCTCCTACTAGCTGGGACCCTCTTGATTTGGAGGCTGACTCGTGGGCCTACAAAGTTGACTCGTACGCAGGGCTTTGTCAACTTATCGTCAACAGAAGATTCTAGGTGCGGTAATGGTTGGATGTTAATCCAACCGCCGTCGTGCTTCTTTAACCTCTGGTCTTCTCCAGCCGCCCAAACTAGCGCCGGCCATGCCGCGTGCTCCTGCCACCCGTGGCTGGCTGTGCTGCTGCGCAAGCCTCACCGCTCCACCCTACTCCCTATCGAAGGCCTGGCCATCCTACAATCACCCAGACACCCTATTATTCTCCGGCGACGGCAGCCTGGCACTGCAGCCGAACCAGTAAACCCTCGTACTCCCCTCCGCGTGGGAAACATCTGCCGATTATTCCGTGGCTCCGGGTCAATCCCTTCCTATGCCTTGCCGTCAATGTGGTCAAGGAACGACTTCCATCGGAAGAGGACGGTACGTGGAGAGGCTGACAGCTGGGTGCATAGTCGCACACAAGGAAGTGCCTCCTTATTACGGGAAAAAAAATTATTCGCCCCTGACAGCTAGGTCCCGCCAGCTATATCTTCGAACGCAAGGAAGTGTCTCGTTGTCCTCCCTGACAATTGGGACCCACCCGGTGGAAGCGTACATAGCGTTATCTATCTGGTCGCGAACGTGTACGTACATTGCGGTCGATCAGTCTCTCTACAGCGATGAACCGTGGCCGAGTAAGCAGCGGCATGTGTCATACGTATAGTCCCTTCAAAACCGTTTACACATACATATAGACACATGCCAAAAAACATGGATACGTACGTACATATGGGCGGAGTCTTGAATGCGTACCTGCGAATACGTACGGCTAGGACTAGTGTACATTGAGAGGCAGCGGACGACAGCAACGACATCATGTTCATCGGCAACCGACCGATGGGGTCGGAACAAAGAAACACCGTCGTGTTCATCGGGAGGCAACTGGCTTGGATGGAACAGCCGAAACCTGGTGTGGTGTACCGCAAATGGGAGGGAAATGGTTGAAAAAGGGTTATGTTCATCAGGAAGGGTCTGGCGTATCGCAAAACAGAGGAAATGGCCTTCTGCTTGACAAGCTACCGTCGAAACGGGATCATGTTCATCGGGAGGGGTATGGCATACCATAAAACGGACGAAAAGGAGTTGTGTAAGAGCGCTAAGGTCGAAACGGGGGTCATGTTCATTGGGAGGGGTGTGGCGTACCGCAAAACGGGACTCCCCGGGCTACTATTCACCGACCGTCGACTTCCTCAAGCCTCCATCTGCACTGTTCATCCACCGGGTCTTCCTCTGTCTCCACCGGCTACTGTTAATCCAGCCCTCCACGAGGTCCAGTTCATCCAGCCCTCCACGGGGTCATGTTCATCCTACCAGCCCTCCACAGGCTACAGTTCAGCGAGCCCTCCACGAGGTCCTGATCACCCACCCCAAATGCCTCGGCTATGGCGGCCTTGTCTAGGGGTCATGTTTATCCAGCGGCAACCGCAACGTCCAACCCCCACGGGGTCCTTTTCATTCAACCCCCACTTGGAACAGTTCATCTAACCACAACCACGTATGTCTCGACTCATTCAACCAACCCCACGTTCACTCTTCATCAAGAGGCAAAAGGTTCGATCGGCATCAGTCAGTCGCAGCGGCGATCGATCGGGTTCAGTTAGCAGCGGTAGCGAAGGAATCGCTCGGGTTTAGTTAGCAGCCAAGGGATTGATCGCTCGGGTTCAATAACGTAGCTAGTGCAATCGCTCGGGTTCTATAAGGGAACACCTCGCTCGGATTAAGTTAGAGCCCAACGGCTCGCACATACACGTGATGTGTACGAGAGAAACGCGCAAATCTCCGTGCATCGCTCCGCCCCGACAACCAGTCGTAACCGGGAACTTCCCGAAATTTTCCTCGCCCTGGCTTCTACCATGATATTTTCCATCATGAATGGCCCAAAGAATGTCATGCAGCTGCGTCTCCGGCCCACTCAGGACGAAAAGCCCATTGTTCTTCATGATTTTTTGTCATAGAAGTATGAGCCCACCACATCTATGATTATACGGGTTTTTGTCACAATTATCGTCATAGAAGTGTCATAAGCATGACAGAAAAAAGTTTCGTTCGACCCAAAATGTCACAGATGTGTCTTTTTTTTAGTGGTTGCAAGTCGTAGACACCTACTATGTGTTATGATCCGCATACCCCAAGGTGATAATAATTGGGATTCTTTCCGATGATAGCCATAGTTTGAGGAGTTCATGTATTCACTAATTGCTAATGCTTTGTTCCGGTTCTCTATTAAAATGATGCCTTATTATCCCTTAGTTTCCATTAGGACCCCACTGCCATGGGATGGTAGGACAAAAGATGGCATGCAAGTTCTTTTCCATAAGCACGTGTGACTATATATGGAATACATGCCTACATTATATTGATGAATTGGAGCTAGTTTGTCATTGCACTAGGTTATAGCTTCTACATGATCAATATCATCTGACGCATATCATCACCGATTCATTGCCTATGAGTAGGTCGCATATTGATCTTTGCTAAGTTACTTTTGTTACTACTGCTGCGACAATCACTACAAATCCACCGGTGTTACATTTTCCACCGTTACTGTTACTTCCATATTACCTTGCTACTAAATACTTTGCTGCATATATTAAGTCTTTCAGGTGTGGTTGAATTGACAACTCAGCTGCTAATACTCGTGAATATTCTTTAGCTCCCCTTGTGTCGAATCAATAAATTTGGGTTGAATACTCTACCCTTGAAAACAGTTGCGATCCCCTATACTTGTGGGTCATTAAGACTATTTTCTAGCGCCGTTGTAGGGGAGCATAGCTATATTTGTACAGTCAATTGGGATTTATATATGTTGATCACTATGAGGAATCTGAATGATGAAAGAATCGAGATCGTTCCCTCTAGGACAAGAGGAGGTAAGGAACTTCGTCTAGCTTTGCAATTGATTCACCTTCTGTTTTGAGTAAGCTTGCAACACCACCACCTGCTATTTTTTTGACTGGTGACTGTAGGGCAAACCCCCCACAACAATAAAATTTGATTTATAAAACAATGGTACAATGTACATGGATTACAAAAGGTAATCAAGAGAACATAAAAGAAAAGGAAATCACTATGGAACTAGTATACATAACCTCAAGGAGGCAAATATGAAATCCATCTTAGCGGCTCCTCTTTGAATCTATGCTTTACCCTATGCTGCATTAGAGTGATATCATGGATGAAAGCACTTCTCCATTTATTACAACTTTGCCTGTCATGTCTAAACACCCTTGCATTTCTAATTATCCATATGTTCTAGCAAGCAACAAAGACAACCTCGGTAAAGAAAGGTTTTGCAAAATCTTGCTTAGCTCGCATCACAATAATGGCCATATCATCCCCAGGTGGCCTGGAGATTTGGTGGTAATTCCAAATTCTCACGCTAAAGTTGCATTGAAAGAATAAATGATCCTTGGACTCACGTGTCAGCAAATGACTCAGAACACAATTGACTCCATCATCAAAATGCTAGTGCCTTCTTTCAACCAGATCCTTAGTGTTAAGCCTATCCATAATTAACATCTGTGCAAACACTTTAATTTTCATTGTGCAAGATGATCTCCAAATCCACAACAGAAGAGGACTAAAGGACATGGTGGACTGCATGAAAGAATAGAACAACTTGGGCTTGAAAGTATTACAAGTCCCTTGCTACTACCAAATATCATTTGCACCCACTTCCCTATTACAGTTTTTCATCATGTTCTAAATTGTCAAATATTCCTAATATGCCGTCGCAGAAAGAGGTAGGTGAAACATATGGGTGATATAATGAGATTGAAAAGCTTCAGAGACTGTTATCCAAGGATCTTTCACATAAGAACAAAGCCTTGGACACCTTGATTGCAAAGGAGCCTCAAAGTCTCCAATATTCCACTTATTTGACCAGAACGGAGCTGAATTCCCAGAATTAACCTGTACCCAAGTTGTGCTCCTGAAATGATCAAGCAGCTTGCATATATCTTTCCACCAGAATGAACCACATGTGGCTGTCCCTGAGGTACACTAAAATGATAATATATATCCCAAATAGGAGAGACCCATGCTAGATCCATCCTGTTTAGAAATTTGTGCATATGTTTGAGCAAAAGGGCCATGTTTTGTACACCTAGATTCAGAATGTCGCGTCGCCCTTTGCTTTTGGTCCTACAAATTAGGTCCCAGGCTGCCAAAGATGGTGAGGGCTCATCTCTATGCTTCCTCCATAAGCACTATCTTCTGGATTCTCTCTAATTACTTTAAAATCCTAGCAAGAGATACCAAACTGCCAAGGTAAAAGATGGGCATGGATGACAATGCAGAGTTCAAAAACTGTGACCTTTCTCCCTGATTGAGGAAAGAAGAGCTAGCTGGCATTCTCCTCTCCATGCAACCAACAATAGGCATAAAATCAATCATCTTGGGCCTAGTATGTGAAGGGCATCTTGCCAACCTGGCATCCAAATGCAGCAGCCAAACATGTGGTTCTATCCTCATAAACATTAATGGGCACCATGGAAGGTTTGTGGTAATTTACCACTAGACTAGTGGAGGTGGAAAAACATGAAGCATATCCTTCAGGGCCTGTAACTGATTTTTGTCTACTGGTAGCATGATGAGAATATTATCAGCATACTGCACTATTGTATAATCTTGATATGACATGGTATCGGCAACTAGAGTATTCCCCTTCTAAACATTTCATTGACTACTCATTGTAGTAGGTCAGTAGCAATGACAAAGAGCAATGGTGAAAGGCAATCAACCTGTCTAACACCCTTTTTAGCAATGAACTGTCTTCCTGGTACTCCATTCAAAAGAACTGATGATGTTCCAGTGGCAAGCATGTGCTTGACCCAAGAAATTGTCTTCTCATTAAATCCCTTATATTTCAAGATCTACAAGATAACTTTATGCTCAATGGAATTAAAGGCCTTCTCAAAATCTAATTTAAGAATCACAATAGGTCTTTTTGATTGATGACATTAATGCAAATAATCAAGTCACCAGCCAATACAGTATTGGATTGTTCCGCTCTTAATGAAACCATACTGATTATTTTGAATACATTTCATAATTATCTTGTGGAATCTATTAGCAGCCATCTTGGACAGGAACTTGAGGCCCATCCCAGTCAAAGAAATTGGCATGTATTCTCCAACCTCCTCAGGGGCCAGCTTCTTTGGGATGCGTGTGATATATGAGCCATTGATGTTTTCCAATTGTGCAGTACCATTGTGAAAAGATTCACCCAAAGCATAGAAATCTTCAAAGATAATGGGCCAGCACTTTTTGAAGAATAATCCATTAAATCCATTTGGTCCAGGGCTTTTTCAATGGGCATGTGTTTGACAATGTCATCCATTTCCTCTTTAGTAAAAGGTTCTGTAAGAAAATCTAGCCCATCAATTGGTGTAAGCAAAACACTCAGATCAAAACCCATTACAATTCCAGCAGACACCCCCATTCTATTTTTAAAGCAGTTCCATATGATGCCATCCATCTGGGAATGTTGTGACACCACAGACGCATCCAAAGGTTTCAAGCTAGCAATTGAGTTTCTCCCGTGTCTCTCAGTAGCCATAGCATGGAAAATTTTAATGTTCTCCCCACCAAGTTTAATGTACCTGATTGTGCACCTGTTTTCCAGTAAATAAACTGAAGATGTAGGAGTTTTTCCACATGTAGTTTGACCACCTTCTAGAAATTAAATTCAGACCTATATAATGCTAAGTTCCTCTAAACCATCAAGACACAAAACTAACTCATTGCATTTTGAGATAAAAACATTCAGTTTGGAGATATTGAGCTGCCATTTCTTAAGAGCTCCCCTCGCACATTTGAACTTATCAGCAATCTGAGCAGTAATGAGGGACTTATGAGATGGTTTTTGTCACGACTGTTTAACACAATCCATAAATCCCACAAGCTCAATCCAATAATTTTTGAATGTAAAGATTTTACATTTTAGGATGGAAGGTTTGATTGTTACCGCACATGGCGCATGATCAGATGTAGTTCTGGCTAAAGGCAAAACTTCAGTCATAGGTTATGAGGAGATCCAATCAGCAGATGTAAAAAACCAGTCTAGCTCCTCTAAAAGGGGATTATCCTGCATATTAGACTATGTATATGCCCTCCGCTTTAGAGGAAGTTCAACATCCCTAGGTGTGCAATGATTTCATTGAAAATAAATATATCATTCAAGTCAACTCCAGGCAGGTTTCTATTTTCAATTGATCTAATGAAATTAAAATCTCCAACCACAAGCTTGTTTTCATCCATAAGTATTTGCAAATAAATAACCAACTGACAAAATTATCCTTGGCTTCACCTTGACATGGAACATAAACAGAAGTTAAAGTCCATTGCTCATTATTTTGCTTGGATATGAACTACACCACAATAGCATATTGCTGAACCTCAATCATATTTCCCCAGAAAACAGATGAATTCCACACAATCAATACGCCCCTAGAAGGACCCACAGAGGGAGAAAAAGCAAAGCTATCAAATCTTTTAGGACAGCAAGATCTAATAGACCTAAAATCAAAAGAAGAACACTTGGTCTCTTGAAAGCAAGCAATGGCACACTAACTTTCATCCAGTTTTTGCCTGACAACCCTCTGCCTAGCATCATAATTCAGACCCCTTACATTCCAACAAAGCACACTCCAGTTCTTACATGCATTACTCATGAAAAAAATATGAGTAGAGAACATAGTCTGATGACACGTAATGCCACCAAGAGCATAAAGACCACATGTCTAGCCTGACACAAATAAATTATTACAGGGAACAGGAAAAGACAAAGACCCTGTCATATGAAGAACAAAAGAGAAACCCTGCCCCCTAGTAAACAAGCTGGCAACTGATCATTAGCACCAGTGTGTGTGCGGGTAGAAGGATGAGCCATAAGCTAATCCATAATGATCAAGTCTTCAGCAATGCCTAGCTCATGACCAATTTGTTGCAGCTTGTTGATGGGAGTTGGAGGTGGTAGATCTTCAAGTTGCTTATCCTGCATGTCCTCAGATAATGTAGCAGATAAAGGTTTTGCCTTTGGCTTCCTCCTCTTTGACTACATTGGCAATTCCAGGAAGGAAAATTTAAAACCATCCCTCTGCACAGAGCCACGGGTGCACCTTCTAACTGAAGTTTCCACTACAGGAGTTTTTGCCAAAGTCTTCCTGGGCCTTCTAACCTTTCTCTGTTCATTTGTAGCGGAAGAGAGACTTTGTTCTATTGCATCTATAGGCTGCTGTGTATCAAAAACATGACTGACAGTGGTCTGCGTAGTTCGGAAAAGGTCCCTTGCCACAGGTCGTTGCACATGTTCTCTACTATCGCTGTAAGTCAATCTTGGGACATGAAAGGCTGAATCCCAGCTTCTCTTTGAAAGCATTGCTGACTAAAATGATATCACCTGTATGGTTTTGGGGATTTCATATATGGTGTCAGAATGAAGAATGGCCTCAAAAGTCCTCCTGAATGCAATCTCGGGTGGAAATTCCGGACCACAAAACACCTTAGTATCATTGCTATTTGTGACCATCAACAGAGGCTGATAAACCACTAGGGCCCACTCATCAAGGTCATAGCTTGGAGCATTATCAAAATGAGACACATGGTTCTGAACATGATTTAGCTCCACAACTGCAGGTTGATCTTGCCCCACTTCATGCACAGCTGGTTGATCCACATCATAAACAAGAAGAAAATTTGGCTGAATGTGTTGATGCTCAACAAACACTGACTCATTTTCAGAATGATCAAGCACCATAGATTCTTGCTCTGTCTTCACTTCTTCATGAGGTACTTCCTCATCTCCGCAAACAACATTGCCCCAATCATTGTCCCCATGTGAGGCTGTTCTGGTGGGGGTGGTGGAACATCATTCAAAACCAAAGAAGGGTATAGTGGCAGTAAGCTATTAATTATGATATTTCGCAAGTAATTGTTGATGCTAATTCTGCTAGTACTTCGCTTGATGATGTGCCACTAGGTAAATTTCTCTATGAACAACTTGCTAGAGATAAAAATATTCAGAATGCTAAAACTGCTAAAACTGGTGAAGTCTTTGAAGCTGAAAATTATGATAGACCTATTAGATGTAGCACACCTAGATATGAATAACCTGATATACCTGACAGTTATGTTATGGAGGGATGTGACGCCCGGATAATTAAGCTACAATAATCCTCTACTAATGATGCCATGTCACCATGATTTCTGTTCTTAATCTCACGTTGATTCAAAACTGATTAAAACTTCAAAATTGTAATAAAGTAAAACAATAAAAGTTTTCAAATGTGAAATATAAAATGTTCAAAATGTAGAAAATAAATCATAGATGATGATGCTGGAGAAATTACATTTTTATTAAATGTTTGAGTACTCTAATGTAAATAGAAAAGTGGTAAAAACAATTAATTAAATGCCTTTTATAAGTTATAAGATTACAAACTATTTTGTTTAGTGACAAACCTTTTATGGCAGTAGCATATTTAGTAACAATAATTTGGGTGATATTTAGATATTTTATAAAACTAAAATATATAGAAAAAATATATACTAAATAAAAGATAAACAAAATTCGAAAGAACAAAAAGGAAACCCCCCTTTGGGACGCTTGGCCTAGTTGGCCGAGCAACTCAGTTGGCCAAACCTGCCCAGTCGCACCCCCACGTCCCCTCTTCTACATGGACGAGGGTTGCCGTGGCGGCCATCCATGGCACCATGGCCGCGGTGGCGTCCATCCACGGCACCATGGCCGCGGTGGCGGCCATCGGCGGCCCTCTCCCACCTATTTAGCTGACACAGGCGCCCCCCTTTCCCACCTGGAACCCTAAACCCCCTCCCCTCACTCCCCCTCTCCCTCTGCCTTTCGTGCCTAATGACCATCGCTGTCATCATCGCAGCCACCATCGTCTCCAGCGTGCGGGGGCACGTCCACGAGGTCCACTGCGGCCGAATCCGTCTGTTCCGGGGACCAGCTCAATCCGGGACGGTCCGTGTGATCGCCATCGAGCCCTTCTCTGCCGCGGACGATGATCGACTACATCGACGACAACCCTCCCCTCTCAACAGAGCTTACAGGCAAGCAAACCACTAGTTGATCATTCCTATACGGCCCATTACATTCTTTCTCATGCTTGCATTAGATTTTGCTACTGTAAATGATTGCTCCTATTCTCACGCATAGCCTCATTTTGTAACTTACATTGTACCTTACCTGCTTATCCTGAAATGCTTAGTATAGGGTGGTTGGTGACCCACCAGTGACACCCACCTTGTCCCTGTTACCCCTGGTGGATTACGAGATGACTCGATCAACATGATCGATATCCAGGTCCTGCCACCGCACATCACCCCCTTAGTTGTATGACGCTATAGAGTTACTATGGAGTGTTGAGGATGATACCTCGTATAGCAATTCTGATGAGATTTCTGTGGTGTAGCTATTCGGTCGTGGATATTGAGGGTGATTCCTCCTTCACCAATCCCGATAACGACTTTTTCATGCAACCCTTGAAGTATGGACCATCGAGGGTGATTCCTCCAAGTCCACCTTGATGGCTACATCGAATGGGAATCCATCGAGGGTGATTCCTCGAATGACCTCTTTGTTGTTTTGGACACACAGTTACTTTGACTTTACCCCAGAACCATGATGAAGTTAGGTCGGTCTCGAGGGGTTGATGTCTAATAGACAACCTTCTTCTTGCAGATTCATGTTGGGCCTCCATGTGTAGAGTTTTGTAGGACAATAGCAATTTTCACTCAAGTGGATGACCTAAGGTTTATCAATCCGCGAGAGGCGTAGGATGAATATGGTCTCGCTCAAATAACCCTGCAACCAAATAACAAAGAGTCTATTGTGTCCCCAACACACCCGATACGATGGTAAATTGTATAGGTGCACTAGTTCGGCGAAGAGATGGTGATGCAACTATAATATGGATGGTAGATGTAGGTTTTTATAATCTGAAAATATAAAAACAGCAAGGTAACTAAAAATAAAAGTGAGCACAAATAGTATTGCAATGCTTGGAAACAAGGCCTGGGTTTCATACTTTCACTAGTGCAAGTTCTCTCAACAATGATAACATAATTGGATCATATAACAATCCCTCAACTTGCAACAAAGAATCACTCCAAAGTTCCTATCATGGAAAACATAATATGAAATTGTTGTAGGGTATGAAACCACCTCAACGTTATTCTTTCCGATCGATCTATTGGGCTATTCTTGTAAGTGTCAAAAACTGCCTATTCTTGTAAGTGTCAGAAACAACCCTAGACTTCGTACTAAAATAACAACACATGACACACAAAAATCAGCCCTAATGTCACCTAGATACTCCAATGTCACCACAAGTATCGGCGGGTTTATTATAAGATATGCATCACACAATTTGAGATTCATAATATTCAATCCAACACAAATAACTTCAAGAGAATCCAGAGATTTCTATCAGAGAAAGGAATATGAAAACCCGTTCCAACCCCAATGTCACCATGAGAATCAGCAAGTTGATAACCAAGACATACATCATGTGGATCAATAGAACATCCCATTTTCACCATGGATATCCTATCGCAAGACATACATCAAGTGATCTCACATCCAAAGATTCAGTCCGACATAAAAAACCCTCGAAGGTAGGGAGGGGGAGAAACACCATATGATTCAACTATATTAACAACGCTCGCGGTACATAAAGATCGTGCCAAATCAAGAACACGAGAGAGAGAGAGAGATCAAACACATAGCTACTAGTACATACCCTCAGCCCCGAGGGTGAACTACTCCCTCGTCGTCATGGAAAGCACCGGGATGATGAAGATGGCCACCGCTGATGGTTACCCCCTCCAGCATGGTGCCGGAACGGGCTCCCGATTGGTTTTTGTTGGCTACAGAGGCTTGCGGTGGTGGAACTCCCGATCTAGGTTTGTTTCTAGGTGTTTTGTGATTTATAGGAATTTTTGTCATTGGTTTCACGTCAGGGGGTTCACGAGGCAGCAGCAGGATAGGGGGCACAATATCTTTTATCTGGCATATTTATCCATGTAATATCTTTTATCTGGCATCAATATTCACATATGTATGATTCAAAACAAAGTTTATATTTAAATAAAACAATAATATTTCAAGCACACTAGAAAGCAAATCATTAAGCGTCAAAAACAACGTGGCTAAAGAAAGTTATCCCTACAAAATCATATAGTCTTGTTATGCTCCCTCTTCTCAGCACAAAGTATAAGTCATACCCACCCTGATGTCAGCCAAGCAATTTTTTTCATACTTTTACATTCATAAACGTTTTCAACTCTTCACGCAATACATGAGCGTGAGCCATGGACATAGAACTATTGCTGGAATAGAAGGTGGTAGTGGACAAAAGTAGGGAGAAAGTCTCGCATCAACTAGGGAAATTAAGGGACTATGGAGATGTCCATCAATTGATATCAATGTGAGCGAGTAGGGATTGCCATGTAACGGATGCACTAGAGCTAAGCTCAGAAGAAAAGTAGGTGCGTGTGCATCCAAGTCCACCACATATGGCGAGTCACACCTCCCTCCTCTCCCATGCCGACTCCCACCTCCACCCCACCAGTCATAGCGGCTCACCCATCCTCCTCTCCTACAAGATCGTCCATGGTGAGTATTGATCCTCTTGAGATCCAATGGCAAGTCTCATCCATTGGGATTTTGCCCCGGGGCTTAAGGTGGAACAGAAGATACGTGAGAAGTGTAGATCTACGGTTCATTTCGAGAGATCTTTGGGAACCAAGGAATTTTTCTTGGTAGTTTCGTTCTCTTCTACCTCCTTCCCTCTTTCCGAAGAGGTGGTAGGAGGGGTTTTGCAATGTTGTATTGGTGTTTTGGCTTCGGGTTTCAACGTCAAACAATTGGGAGATCGATCTTTCAGGTTTTCGGTTGCGTCCAATCGCGTTGGCCATTTCATCTATGGTTTGAAGGATCGAGTATGGCCTAATTTTGTCTGCCATTTCCACCTTTTCAAATTGTCATTGGATTATTCTTGGACTGGATCGGAGTGGCATCTTGATTACGTTATTCCGGAGGTATCTGCGCGATCACCTATGGCTATTAAAAGCCATCTAGGGTTTTTACGTAAGAGTGCATAAGGAGACACCTCTTCTAGCTCTGAGTTGGCCAAATTCAACTTCGTTAATGCTGAAGACAGCGGGATTTCTTATCATGATCGGGATTCGATAACTCAGGATTTGTTTCAAATACATTCTACCAGTCCAATGCTTGTCCCGTTTGAAGCTTCGAATAAGTTGGTGTTTGGTAGTATTCAGGCTCATATTAATCGGCAGGATCCACATATTATTGGTAAATGTTTTTGTGGGACCACATTTGCATCATCTTGTTGGAGTCTAATCACTGAGGAGAAGCTCGAGGAAATTCTTGATCTATGGCAAGCTGCTATTCGAATGAAATCATCAAATCGGTACTTGGCATCTCTTCCATGCCTACAAAAGAATTTATTTATAACAAGCTACAAATGTGTATTGTTTGTGATAGATGTGGTCACTTAGGGGAGCGTTGCATGGATCATAATTCGTTTCCTTCTCATCCCTCTAAGGACAATGTGAGTGCTCCTCCCTTGAACAATTTAATGTGGGGCAAAAATTGTAAGCGCACAAATCATCTTTCTTCTTCCTGCTCTTTTGATAATAGAGATAATAGATGTTGCAACATTTGTGGTGTCACAGGACACATACAATGGAACATCATGGCTCGGGCACGTTCAAGAAAGCATATTGCTTGGGTTAGGAAAGATGAGATTGCTAGGTCCGGCCGTTCTGTTGGCTCCTCGCTTTTCTTTAGGAAAAAAAAGATCAGGCGCCGATTATCTGGGAATCGGGTCCAACTTGAAAGGCATAAGAAGCAAATTTGGATAGTCAAGCGTAATAGGAGGGATATACTTACATCTTTTGTCCGGGCTGCCGAGAATACCCCGGACGTTTCACCTCCTTACCAACCTATCTCCACCCTCCTGATTCTCGAGGCCACGACTTAGCTCTGGCTCGCCCGTCACCTTGCATCTCTCAGCTATACTCTGTCCCCCACCTCGAGCTACCCTCTCCTCCATACCCAGTGCCTCCAATGGCTAACCTACTAGTGCTACCATATTAGTTTGGGCCGGGGGAGATGGACATCCAACAAGGTCCGGAGGGGAGGCTGCAGCGCAACTTGGTGATCGTGGATGACCCGCCTCTGGACCACTCGCATCATGCGTTGGTAATGGTGGTGCCGCCGCCTGGTGACCTGCAAAGGGAGGCCGTTCTTGCTGAGGTCAGGACAGCTCTTCTCAAAGACAATGGTGTGCCTACTTCTGAGGGTGAGATCTATCCTTTCTGTGTTGGTCTGGTTTGCTTCAATGAGAGTGTGGTTAGAGATACTCTGATTAGTAGAGGAGAGCAACCCCTAGATGAGCACTCCGCCTTTTATTTGGTGCGCCATGATGAGGGTCCAAATATGCGTAGACCGGTGATTGAAAGGGATGCATGGGTTATGCTCCTTGGGTTTCCTCTCAACTATCAAACAAAGCATTATATTATCAAGGCAGTATCATGTATTGGCAGATGTATATATTGGCACCGCCCTGGACATAGAAAATCTGGAGTTCTAGTTCGTGTTCTGATCAATGAACTTGCTCTTGCGCCTTTTAGTTTGGTTGTTAAGAGATTTACGGATATTAGCGGACTTGGCACATCCTGGACTATACATGTTTATGTTTTGAATGGCCTAAATCCTAGCTAGGGGCTTGTTGGGGATGAAGAGGTGCCGCCTCCAATGGGTGCTTCCCCACATCCAGACCACCTTCCATTTCTGAATGCAGTATGGCAACATCAGCATGATGCTCAGGTTTGGTAGCTTCAGAACGCGGACAATGCCTGGGACGTAGCTCCTCCTCCCCACCTCCGCAGCAGGGCTGGGGCGAATGGCCCGTTCTTCCACCTGTTCCTCCAGTTTATCAAGGGTTTAGTTACAGAAATTACACTGGCTATGATGGACCGTCTATGATGGATGGGATTGAGACTGATGACTCTGGATATGACGACGGGCTGAGGGTTAGGAATGAGCACGTTCAAATGATTGAAGATGTAGCTGAAAGATTTGTGCAAGGAAGCCCTGCAGGTGATCTGACTTTTCAGCAGATAAATGAACATGAAGTGATCTTGGAAGTACCTGAGGAGGAGGACAACTGGCTCTCTTTCACTATTTGCTTCTACTGCATTGTTTACACTCCCAGGCTAGTTTGGGTTTCTGCTGATGACAATTTGAACAAATTTGGACTAGGTTTGCAGAAGGTTTTTAGAGCACTCTTGTGGATCTTGTGGGTGGAGCCTGCTTCTCTTTCTTCCTATTTTCTCCTTTTGAAATGGATGCAGATATCATTTTCTTTCCCTAGGAAGCCAGGACTATTTGCTCTCATTTTATTGCGGATCAACTGAACAAAGTCAGTCTGATGGTGGGTGCAGGCCCCCGGGCTGCAAAGGATGATATGCAGATGCTTTTAGACCCACAGTGTGAGTTAACGGAGATGGTTGTGGGGAACAACAAGAGAAAGCGAAGATTGTACACGCCACTAGATGTTTCAGAGGTCAGAAGAAGTGTGCGCGCGACTAGAAATCAGGGATTCAAACCTCCTTCACTAGCAGATTCCAAGCGTAAAACTTCTTATGTCAAACCAAGAAGGACTCCAGATATTCTCGAACTGCATCAAGGCAAAACTATGGAAGAATCGTCGGCCTCCACCCAAGAACCTCCTCCCACTTCTATTCAAACCCTGCAGCTATTGGGCACAAAGCACTATGCCATTCCTCGGGAGGACCTCACCAAGGAGAAGTCACTTGCGCCTCTCAAAGGCAAAAAGTAGAACGAGGCCTAGACCTTTCACCTCTCGGTTCATTTTGCTTTGGTACGACATTGTTCTAGGGTTATTTTGCGCTTTGTTTATTTGCTTTACGACTTAATGGCTGCTGTTATGTGGAACATTTTATGTTGGAATATTCGTGGCTTAAATGCTAGTTCTAAGTGTGAACACTTCGCAATAAGATAGACGAATCGAACTGCTCGATAGTTTGTTTACAAGAAAGCAAGAAGCTAGAGTTTGATCATTCTTTTATTAGAAAATGCTGCCCCAGGAGATTTGACAAGTATGAATTTATTCCATCTGAGGGTGCTTCAAGTGGTCTAATTATTATTTGGTGTAGTAACCAATTTTTCGGGCAAGTAATACTCCAATTACCTTTTGCTCTCACCATGAAAATGACCTCGGTCCAAACAAATGAAAGTTGGTTCCTTTCCAAAATTTATGGACCATGTGATGGGCCTGAAAGAATTATTTTCACTGAATGGTTTAACAGTGTAAATATTGAATCAGAAGATCTTTGGCTTTTCATGGGGGATTTTAACTTCATGCGCTCATTAGAGAACAGAAACTTGCGTGGTGGAAATATGGATGATGTGATCAAATTCAATGAAATTATCAGCCACCTTGGATTGCTTGAAATTCCAATCAAAGGACAGAGATACACCTGGAGTAACATGCAAGAGACCCCTCAACTAGAGCAATTAGACTGGTTTTTTTCTTCGCCAGAATGGATTCTAAAATTCCCAAATACCACTGCAAAACCTCTTCCACGTCCGATTTCAGATCATGTACCTTGTGTTCTTTCACTAAAAACTTCGATCACAAGATCTAAGTTGTTCAGATTTGAAAACTTTTGGCCTTCTCACCCTGGTTTTTTGGAGGTAGTGAAGTCATCCTTGTATGCCCCCATTAAGGCATCTTCCAATGCCACAAGAATCTCTACTAAACTCAAGAGACTTAGATATGCCTTAAAGAAATGGAGCAAATCAATCTCTAAGCTAAAGCTATTGATTTAAAACTGTAATAGCATTTTGCTGCAATTGGACAACCTTGAATTTTGCTGCAATTTTGCTACAAATTTTAGGATCATTTTAAAGGCACATATTTTGCGTTTGCTGAAATATGAAAGTGAGTTTTGGAAACAACGTTGCACGTTTCGGTGGGAAGTCAAAGGTGAGGAAAATACAAAATATTTCCAAGCGCGGGGAACTGAAAGATTTCGGAGAAATTTCATCTCAAATTTGGTTTTGGATGACGGCCGCCTAGTGGAAAATCATGATGAAAAGGCAGTCGCTTTCTTTGATTGTTTCAAAAGGAGGATGGGGATTTCTTCTCAGCCGGTATATGATTTTGATCTCGCAAAACTCGTACAAAAATGCCAAGGTCTAGAGGCACTCTCAATTCCATTTACGAAGGAAGAAATTGACAATGTGATCAAGATCATTCCAGGAGACCGTGCGCCTGGACCGGACGGGTTCAATGGACTTTTTCTTAAGGTGTGTTGGGACATAATCAAAGAGGACTTTTACTCGTTGTGTGAGGATTTCTGGAAAGGGGCAATTAACTTACATTGTCTAAACACTTCTTTAATCATGCTGATACCGAAGAAACTAGTACCTGAGTCGGTAAATGATTATAGGCCCATTTCCTTGCTGAATTGTGTGTTAAAAGTCATAACAGAAATTCTTTCAGAGAGACTACAACGTTCGATACTCAAAGTGGTGCATGGAAACCAATATGGATTTATTAAAACAAGGATATTACAAGACTGTTTAGGCTGGGCCTTCGAGTATTTGCATCAGTGTAAACAATCGGGCAGGTTGATTGTGATTCTGAAACTTGATTTTGAAAAGGCCTTTGACACGATGGAACACTCGTTTATTCTGAAAATGCTAGAATGCAAGGGTTTAGACGAGAGATGGTGTATGTGGATTAAAATGCTCCTACAGTCAGGATCTTCATCTATTCTTTTAAACGGAATAACAGGCACAGAATTCAAGTGCAAACGAGGGGTGAGACAGGGTGACCCAGTATCCCCATTGTTATTTGTGCTTGCGGCAGATTTATTACAGACATTGATTAACAAAGCTTGGCAGGAAGGTCTAATATCGCTCCCAATTAATCAGCCTGAGTCGGAGGATTACCCAGTAATCCAATATGTTGATGATACACTAATCATTCTACCTCGGATCAACATGAACAACGAACAGTTAAAGAGATTCTTGATTCCTATGCTCGGGCAACGGGTCTGAAAATTAATTACGCTAAGTCGCAACTAATGCCAATTAATGTGAATGAGCAGAAAGCTTTGGGCCTGGCCAATGATCTGGTGTGTCAAGTTGGATCGATGTCGTTCACCTACCTAGGTCTGCCTCTTAGTACAACGAGGCCATCTGTCAGGGAGTTGATGCCTTTGGTGGACAGAATTGAAAGAAGATTGACAGGAACTGCTATTTGGTTATCTTACGGAGAACGAGTTCAACTAATTAACTCTGCGCTCTCGTCATTGTTATGTTTTGCGATGTGTGTTCTCAAACTTCCACTCAAGTTGATTGAGATTTCTGATAGAGCAAGGAGACATTGTTTGTGGAAGAAAGAAATCGACAGAGACGCAAAAACCAACTCATTAGCCGCTTGGGATATGGTTTGCCGACCAAAGAAAAGAGGAGGCCTCGGGATTTTAAACCTACAAGTTCAAAACAAAGCACTGCTGCTCAAGTACCTTCATAAATTTATTCAAAAACGGGATGTCCCTTGGGTGATGCTAATTTGGAATGCCCACTATAATGATATACCCCCTCATGCAAGGCCAGCGTGTGGTTCTTTCTGGTGGCGTGATGTTTTTTCTCTGATGGATATTTACCGTGGAATCACGTCATGTATACCTGCTACAGGAGACACTATTCTATTGTGGAAAGATGTGGGGATCAATGAAAGGCCGTTAACAGACTCACATGAACATCTCTTCTCGTTTGTTATAAACGAGGACATCTCGTTGGCTCAATACTACTACAATGATAATCACATTGATAATTTTGTGCTTCCTTTGTCGATATAAGCCCAGGCTGAGCTTGATGATTTACAAGAGATTATGATGGGAATCTCCTTAGAACCTATGGGAACTGATGAATGGATTCTTTGCTGGGGTGATACGGAGTATAAGCCAAAAAAGTTTTACAAATATATGTTCAGAAATGTGTTGGCTCCACAATGCATCACCTCCGTTTGGAAGACAAAGTGTATCAGGAGATGTAATGTTTTTGCGTGGCTGATGTTGTATGATAGAGTCAACACAAGGCACTTGCTGTTAAGGAGTCACTTCAATATCGAGGAGGATCACAATTGTCCAATGTGAACCGTGGGGGTGCTTGAAACAAATGTTCATCTATTTTATGAATGTCCCTTTGCTGTAAAGTGTTGGGAGGTGTTGGGCATCGATTGGGGAGGCCAGCCAGACGTACACAACAAATATGAGAGGGCTAAAGCTAGGTGGCAAGGGACTCTCTTCAAGGAAATAACCATTTTGGCCGCCTGGGATATCTGGAAGCAACGCAACAGAGAGATATTTGATGGTGAAACAGCCATGCACGCAGAGTGGTTCTGGAAGCTCAGAGAAGACTTTGTGATCTTGGGCTACAGGATCAACCCCCAAAACCTATCCTTCTTGGAGAACTTTAGTAGTTATCTTTCCATTTAAACTCTATTTTACTTGGTCTAGTTTGTGGCCTGTTGTATTTTAAGTGTTAGCCGTGTAAACTTTTCCCTCCAATGCTAACCTTTGGTTAGCATTCATTGATAAATAGAAAAAAAACAGTAGGAGGCTCTCCTGCTGTTTTAACTTGTCAAAAAAAACTTTCTTGCTCACGAAGACCTAAGGAATTTGAGGATGCCCATCATTGGAATATACAATCCATATTCTACAATGAAAATTTCCCACTAGTAATATATGAAAGTGACAAAACAAGAGACTCTCTATAATGAAGAACATGGTGCTACTTTGAAGTGCAAGTGTTGAAAAGGATAGTAACATTGTCCCTTCTCTATTTTTCTCACATTTTTTTAGGCTCCACTCTTTTTGGGAGACCTTTTTCTCTATTTTTTGGAGACTCTTTGGCCTCTCTCTTTTAACCTCACATGGGATAATGTTCTAGTAATGATGCTCATCACACTTTTATTTACTTACAACTCAATATTACAACTCGATACTACAACAAAAATATGACTATATGAATGCCTCCAGCGGTGTACCGGGATTTGCAATGATCTAGCGTAGCAATGACATCAAAATGGATAAGCCATGAAAACATCATGCTAGATATCTCATGAGCATGCAAAGCAATATGAAAATAATGGTGCGTGTCATAATAAACGGAACGGTGGAGTTCCATGGCAATATATCATGGAATGGCTACGACGAATGCCATAATAGGTGGGTATGGTGGCGATTTTGAGGAAGGGTATAAGGTGGTTTGCTGCACTGGTGAAAGTTGCGCGGTACTAGAGTGGCTAGCAATGACGGAAAGGTGAGAGTGTGTAAAATCTATGTACTCAACATTATTAAAAAAGAACTCATATACTTACTTCAAAAAGTTTATTAGCCTTTGAAGCAAAGTACTACTACACATGCTCCTAGGGGGGAGGTTTGCAGGAGTTAACCATCGCGTGCCCCCGACTTTCACGCAAAGATGAACGATCAAGGCACAATGCACTTCAGTTTGGTTACATAGTTAGGAGACCATACGTGCATGATACAGGAATCACAAACCTTAACATAATAATTTCTTCAACTCCACAATTTACTACTAGCATAACTCTAATATGACCATCTTCATATCTCAAAACAAAAGCAAGGAATCAAACTTCTTATGTATTTCATGCTCTATATGAAAGTTTTTATTATACTAAATTCATAACCTAAGCAAATTACCATACTGTTCAGAGACTCTCAAAATAATATATGTGAATCATGATAGTTCATTAATTTCTATAAAAGAAAACCGCCGTTGTGCTCTAAAAAGATATAAGTAAAACGCTAGAGCAACTAACAAACTACTCAAAAAAGATATAAGTGAAGACCAATGAGTAGTCAAATAATTAACCAACTATGAGAAAACCCTCTCTCATTTAAGAATTTAAGATCTTATGTACTTTATTCAAACACCAAGGAAAACAAAATAAAATGACATTGCAAGGATAGAACATATCATGTGAAGAAGCGAAGATATAGGTCCAAGTGAGGTTACCGATAACGTTGAGGACGAACGAGGGGATGCCTTTCGGGGCATCCCCAAGCTTAGTTGCTTGGATGTTCCTTGCATATTACCTTTGGGGTGCCTTGGGCAACCCCAATCTTAGTGTCTCGCCACTCCTTATTCTCCTCATATCGATATCTCACACAAAACTTGAAAACTCCAATCACAGAAAACTTAACAGAACTTTGTGAGATGCATTAGAATAATAAAGAAAATCATTCACTTAGGTACTCCCAAAGACAAGATTCATAATTATTCTCACACAATTCCTACTGTACCTTATCATTTCCACAATTTATATCACTTAATATAAGCTATGGAAACACAAAAACAAGCAAACAGAGCATTGAAAACATAATTTGTCAACAACCAATCAGTCTGTAATGATCTGGACAACATCCACACTTCTGCAAGTCTAAAAATTCTGGACAATTAGGAAAACGTAGGTAATTTGTATATAAATCATGTGTAAAAATTTCAGCTAATTATGACGTACCAGTGATTTATTAAATTTTTTGCAATGGACGCCAACATTTCTGTTTTTTATCAGAACCACCACACTTCTGCCAGTGCTCCTCATGAGTGTTGGACCAAACTGGGCAGCCCGCGGGGCCGCCTTGGGGAAACCCGAGGTATTTGGTATTCACCCGTAGCTTGTCCCATACGATCATGGCCTGAGATGAGATAGGCGCGGCTCCTATCAGGTGTCGGCACATCGGGAGGCTTTGCTGGACTTGTTTTACAATTGTCGAAATATCTTGTACACCAGGATTCCGAGTCCGATCGGGAGTCCCTAAGATAAGGGTTTTTTTACCTATGATGATCACGAGAGCTTGTGATGGCCTAAGTTGGGATACCCCTGGAGGGTTATGATCTTTCTAAACATATCCCCACGGTTATGTGCCGGATTGGAGTTTGTTAATATCCGGTTGTAGGTAACTTGACACAATAACTCAAACTTAATACACTATCGTGTGAGTAGTCGTGATGGTCTCCTTTCGAGGGAGTTTGGGAAGAGAATACGGCTGGGTTATGCATTACTCGTAGGTAGACATGATAATCTAGTGATCATGAATAGTTTACGACCAATGGCTTTCACGTCTCTTCTCGCTCTGATGACACGTAAGCTAGCCACCTCATCTACGCTTAGCGCTTGCAGCAACCCACTTATACACTTTCTCCTTACCCAATGGCTTTGATAGTTTTGATACCCAGGAATGGGATTGATGAGTTCTCATGACTCACAGTTTACTACACAAACAGGTGCAGGTACATCAGAGTTTGACTCAGAAGACGTGCAAGAGCTTCAGTGGGAGTTTGATGAAGAGCGTGGGCGTATGTATGTGACATACCCCGACGATTGGTAGTGGTTCCTACAAGGGCCGATCGGGATTAGCCTGTGTGGTATCATTTTCTTCATTTGATTTCGTTCATAGTCAGACTCTATGTTCTCTGGATGAATGTATGTTTATTGTATTAATTGTCTGACGTGACGAGTGTAAGCCAACTATTAAACTCTCTTTCATCCTGTTCATTATATGGGCTGTGTAAAGATACCATGCTTGAGACCATTCCATAATGTGGTTATGACTCTAAGTCATGCCTCGACATGTAGGAGATATAACCGCATCCTAGGCATTACACTCTTCACCCATAAAAGCACTGTCCTCCACCGCGTGATGGAGTAGGTCCTATGCCATCCATCGTTCCGAGCAACACGGGGAAAGTCTGACGTTGACTTCTGTAAAGGACGTCGTCGATGGACCCTGGCAATAGTGGCAGTGGTAGGACTTCGAATGATGGATTGACCACTTCTTCGACAAGCACAAACACTCGATACATGTACATCCCTAACGTGGTATGCGGCAGCCTTGGTGGCCATGAATAGTACAACATGGGTTCCTGCACCGGTATCTCAACACCAATCACCTTTGGTATGGTGGACGGCTTCTTCATCCAATCCATAACTGTAGAGCCCACCTGTTTGGAGGAATAAACATACTTACGAGCTCACCTCCAAGGTCGTTGATAAGTTCATTCGTAGACTCGATGTTCCAAGCACGTCGAGGCATGCCGTGGAAGGTAAGCTTTTGTCGGGGAAACTGATCGCCCACGAACACCTATGGGACCGGAGCCCCTTTTCGGTACGGTAAGGGAGCGGAGGGTGCATGAAGAGCGGATCGAGACAAACACATGACCGGTTTACCCAGGTTCGGGCCGCACGGATGCGTAAAACCCTACTCCTACCTTGGTTTGTATTGCGTTCTTGGCTCGGGAGCGAGAAGAGCTACAGTACTTATCGCTAGCGACACCGAGCGTGAGAGTGATCGAAGATCGGAACCCCTTCTACATTGCGCATGGGCCTTCTTTTATAGGTCAAAGGGGTCACCGACAGGTGGCAACGCAGTTGAGGGTAGAAATGTAAAAATGGTGGTAGTTGGAACAGTGTATGCATAGTGCTCTATACCTAACCCTGACGGCAGGGGACAAGGGCATTTAATGCCCGTCGCCGTCGCCCCAAACAGTGCAAAAAGCGTCCGTCAGGGCGTCTCCGTCCGCCACGAAGGTGGCCTCGTCATCGCGGCTCGCCACCGTGTACCCCAGGCTGCACAGCCTTCCGCCACGTTCGCCTGGAAGGGCCCCAGGGCGACGCGTGTGCGGATGCGCTGGAGCATGGGTACCTAGTGGAAGTCTGCCGCGGCAAGCACCTTGCCGCGGCCGCCATCTTGCCGCTCCCGTGAGCTTGTCGCTCTCCGGGCCTTGCCGGGGTGCGCGGCGCGTCATGGCAAGTTTCATGAAATGCCACGTTTGGCCTTCCCGGCAAGCTCCTCTTGCCAGGCTCTTGTGCAAAAGAAGTGGTCTTGAGCCTGGGGCGGCCTTCCCGGCAAGCTCCTCTTGCCGGGGCCTTGTCTCTTTAACTAGAATACTTTGTTCTTGAATGGCCCTAAAGGAAACACAGTGGGCCTTGGCGAACGCGCGGCAAGCCCTGCCACGGGACGCTGCGACTGCCCGTGCACAAGTTCGGGATACTAAGGTACCCCTACTTTAGTACACCGACAGGAGCCCCCGGGCCTGGGCCACACACGGTGCCGAGTGCTGTTGGGCCTGGCCCAAAACAGTGCACGGGCACATGCGGCCCACGGCGCGCCGTATCCCACTCCGTATCCACCGCGCCCCTCCCCAACGGCAGGCGTCAATCGCGGCGTCGTGGGAGAGATCGTTGCTTGTTTCTTTAATGGGGAAAATGCGGAACGTCCCCTCCTCCCCCTTAAAAGCAGGGGAAGCAGGGGCAGTTCTTTCCATTCGCCCGTTGCTTCTTCAACCTCCAGAAACCCCCGCCGCTCCCTTCCTCCCGAAGATCGAAAGAGAGCAGCGCTCCGCCCCCGTCCGCCGCCGCCAGCACCTCCAGCGCCGTCGACTTCCCTCGCCGCCCCTCCCATGGCCCCGAAGAGCGACAAGACGAAGGCCGCGAAGACTGCCAAGGCACTGCGGCTAGCGTCAATGAGTAAGAAGATGGCGGTCTTTCCGCCACAGCAAAGCGCAGAGGAGCTGAAGGAAAACTTCTATCTCTTCTAGTCGAGGGAGACCAAAGTGCATCCACGCACCATGGTACTCCCTGCCGTGGCCTGCGACATGTTCCCGGGCGGATATGCCTTTTTTGCTCTGTTCTTCTATTGCGTACTCTGCCCGCCATATTCCGAATTCTTCTGCGATATTATGAATACCTACGGGTTTCATCTTCTTGACTTCACCCCAAACGTTGTCTTGACCATGGCCGTTTTCGCACATCTGTGCGAAAATTTCATCGGAGTTTACCCCAATGTAGCCCTCTTCCGCCATTACTTCATTCCTCGAGTCGAGTCTGGGTTTCCTCTGCCCGGCGGGATCTCTTGGATCTTTAGGCTTCATAAGAAAGAGGCTTACTTCACGGGGGAGCTCCGCGGCAAGTGGGATGAGTGGAGGGCCAACTGGTGCTGGATCATGGAGGACGACCCACAGCAGTTCACTTCCCGGCGCCAAGTTGCAGTAGTGCGCGGCAATGACTGGAGTGACCTGGCTCCTGAGGACGACAAGCTGAAGATAGCCACCACTAGGATTCTTCGCCTCCGGCAAGCCAAACTCACCGTAGGAGCTATCGGAGCAGACTTTCTACGCCGCCGCATCGCTCCCTTGCAGGAGAGGAAGAGGGCTGCGTGGGAGTTTGATAACGCGGCGGACATTATGAGGCTGCGCCCGGGCCTCAACTACAACTTCACGGTCATGGAACTCAACGGGATGCTTCGAGCGCTATTCAAGTATGACTCCGCCCATCTAGAGTGGTTTGCGCTGCCGCGGGGCGTAGTCCCGCTATGCAACAATTCGTCGCTCAGCGCTATCCGCGCGGCGATGCCGTGGTGTGACTCCCATGGGATTGACCCCACTTGGCGGGAGCCTTCTAACGAAGCCGTGCAAACGTTCTTCGACTACTTGGTGGAGCAGCCAGTCATGTCCGACGAGAAGAGAGGCCTCACCCGCGACACCACCGACCAGGAAATGGCGTATATTGCCACCAGGTTGGAGGAGGCAGCTGCAGCCAGGGCCGCGGGCGAATTTGGATATACTTTGGAGGAGGCGGATGCAGCAGAGGCGGTAAGTCTGGCCGAGAAGGAAGAGTTCCTCAAAGTGGCAAAGCTTGCCGGGCAACCTGCTGGGACAAGCGAGGCCGCCGAGCAAGGCACAGAGTCGAGCGGGCCCGCCGAGCAGGGCGTCGGATCAAGCGATCCTGCCGAAGACTCAGGCGGGTCGTTGAATCTCGACTCCTCTTCTTCGTCCTCGGGTAGTTCACCGCTACCGGCAAGCCCTCCGGCTCAGACGAGGAGGCTCCTTCGCAAGGCCGCTGACACGGCGGGGCGGCAGGAGGGCCAGCAGCCGCAACGCCGCCCGACACGCGCCACCGCGGCGAGCAAGGCCGCCAAGGGAGTGCCTCGCGCTTCAGCAGCGGCTGGAGGAGGGTCTTCTCGGGCTGGGGCCAACACTCCTGCTGCCCCTCGGGCCTCGGCGACAACCAGAGCGGGGTCTTCTCAGACCACCGTCCCTGCTCCCGCCAAGCGGCCGAGGGAGCCTACTCCTCCAGCTCCTCGCGTCGGGACGCATGAGGCGGACTTTGATTTCTCCGTGCTCAGTTCTGACGAGGAGGAGGAAGAGTAAGTACTGGCAACTCTTGTTTTCTTTGATTTTTGTTGCTCTTGTTTTGAATTTCCTTTGCCTGATTCTGATTTTGTCTGTCGTCCAGGACCCTGGCCCAGAGGGCGGCGAAGAGGGCCAAGATCCCGGTGGTCGATCTTGAGGACGAGCCCGTCGCAGCAGCAGGGGATGCGCCTGCGACAAGCTTGCCGGACCAGGCAACTGCTCCTCAGAGCAGCCCCCAGCGTGAGTCTTCTGTTTATTCTCCGCTTCGTCGGGCGCGCGCGGGCTTCCTGTCCTTGTTGACGTTTCGTTTGTTTTGTTGACTTGCGCAGAAGCAGAGCAGCAGCCCCAGGAGCGCCAAGAGATAGCTCCCGACGAGCCGCACGTCTCGACCTCTCCACCAAGGAGGAGCTCCCCGGCGAGGGAGGATACTCCACCAAGGGCGAGCACCCCGCCAAGGGCGAGCACCCCGCCAAGGGCGAACACTCCGCCAAGGGAAGGCACCCCGCCAAGGGAAGGCGCCAGCGGCCCTCCGCTGGCGGGAGCTACCACCACGCCGCCGAGGGAGAACTCCCCGGCAAGGAACCCCATCGAAGAGGAGGTCCGCGCAGGTAAAATCCTTGGACTTTTCTTTTTCTAAATTTCTCTTTTTGGATATTTGCTTGACTATTTTCTTTCTTCTTTTTCTTCTGTCAGATCCGTCCGTCACAGAGCCAATGGAGACAGAGTCCACCACCGAGGAGGGTGCGCACGACAACACCGGCGACGTCGCAGCCGATGAAGGGGCGGTCGGTGCTAACGAGCCTGCCGTCGACGAGACCGCCGAGGATGCTGGCGTGGCAGCTGAGGGGGAATCCGGCAGTCGCACTGATGGCCCTGAGGCCGTAGGAGCGTCAGACGCTGCGCCAGCTGCCGACCCCTCTGCTACCGCGGCTGAGCCCGGTGTCTATCTGGAGGCTGGCAATGGAGTCTTCATCCAGCTCCCGTGGGCGTCCACGTCAAGGGCGCCCGCGGAGGGAGAGGTCTTCGACGGGGAAGTCCTCGCCTCCGCCGGGCTGAAGTTCGTCGACGCGCCCGACAGCAGTAGCGAGCCCGAGGAGGAGCGGCTTCTGCGGAGGCTTCTAGCCCTGTACCGCGCCAGGCAGGCCAAGTTGGAGTCCCGAGAGGCTCTGGCCGCCAAGGCGGGCACTGACTTGGAGAAGCGCGCTGAAGAGCTCCGGGCCGCCAACCAGGCGGCTCTCCGATCCTTGGCGGAGGAGCGGGAGCAGCTAGCCGAGGCGCATTAGGCGTTTATTCTTGAGAAGGCCGAAGCAGAGGAGCAGCAACTGCTCGCCGCCGAGGAGTTGTCTCGGCGAGAAGGCGAACTAACGCAGCGGAAGGTCGACCTCGACAGCCACGAGGACGACCTTGCTGCGCGCGAACAGTCTCTCGGCGGGGCTCTGCATGAGGCGAAGGACGCTGCTGCAGTTGCTGAGACCGCCAAGAGAGACTTGGAGGAGAGGGTGGCGCAACTGGAGGTCCACTTGAAGACGAGCGAAGAGAAAGTTGCCGCACTTGCGTCGGAGAGGGAGAAGGTCACCCACAGTCACTCCGAGCTGCAGGTCCGCCTCTCCGACAAGGGCAAGGAGCTGGCCGTCGCCAAGGACTCCATTGCTGATCTGGAGTTGAAACTTTCCACCCTCACCGCATCGCTCGACGGCGCCAGAGAGCGGGAGACGAAGCTGAAGGAGGATCTCAGGGGCGAGAGGGCACTGTTGGAGAGTGCTGCTATCTCCCAAAACAACTTTAGGCTGACGGTGGAGCACTAGACCGAAGGGCTTGTTGCCGCCGCTGCCGATATTGACCAGGAGTTGGCGGGGCTGGAGACGGAGCACCTCGGGTACTCCACCGACGAGAATCTCCCTCACAGCGCCAAGCTGAGGTTGTTCTTCAGGGGAGTGGCGCCGGCCCTCCAGCAGCTCTGGGAAAGGATCCCCACGCAGCTGGCGAACGAGGCGCGCAGGCTCTGCACGGGCGTCTTGGAGAAGGTGCTGATGAAGATAGTCTTCCGCAACCCGGGACTCAACCTCAACAATGTCCTCAGGACCTTGCCGCCCGACGCCGACCAGGAGACGCTCAAGGCCCTTGTCGCACCTATCGTGGCCAAGGTGGGCAAGAACAAGAGAGTCGAGGGCGACCGTGCAGATTAGGCTATCTTTCCTTCTGCTTCCTTTGTCGCTGTCAACCGTGCTATGAACAAAAATCTATTAGAACAGCGACAAGTCATTTTGTAACATAACTTTATTTTGGGTAGTTAATGCAATGTTATTTCCTTTACTTGACTTCGTCGCTTTGAATGCTTTTACCCTACGCTTTTAGGGAACTTGCCGGCAAAGGGACCCTTGCCGCGAGCGCTGAGTGCGGAACTTCAGCAGCCTGCTGGCAGTGCCGTTGCCGACAAGGAACCTTGTCGCAGCTAGTCGCAGCACACTTATATTGTTGAGCGAACTCGAAAACGAAGTAAGGGCGCGACATTTGTTGCAGCACGCTTAAGCCGTTGAGCGTGCTCGAAACAAAGTAAGGGTGCGGCTAGCCACGAGTTGGTTCCTACGCGCACAGGTTTTCCATACAAAGTGCGGTCGTTCAAGGAAGATAACTTTAAAATTTAAAAAAATTGATCACTCAAACTTTGGCAACTTAGCTTTTGTGTCGTTTGCTTCGCGGCAAGGCGAGGCTTTCTTGAACGTCACTTGGTCCATACCACTGTATCCTTCCATCCCGGCAAACTTGTGCGCGAGGAAGGCTTCTTCTGTTTGAGAGAAAAGAAAAGGGAGGAAACATAGACATGGAGCCTTGCGGCTCGTTATTGCTTACCAGGGATGCGTGCTGCACAAAGAGTCAGATAGTACATGCAAGAAAAATGAAAAGGCATGAAGTGACAAGTTGTGCGAGGCATATAAGTTTTACTGATGCACGGGGTCTGCGCCCGGCTTTGTACAGAGGTTTACATGCAACAGCGGCAAGACTTGTACAAAAGGTGGTTGCCGGAGCGGATCACGGCAACCGCGCCTCATGGGTAAAACTTACGAAGGTGCTCAATGTTCCAGGAGTTGCTCACCGGTAAGCCCTCTTCGGTCTCAAGGCGGACAGCGCCGGGCCTTATGACTTGTCTCACCCGATAAGGGCCTTCCCACTTTGGCGTCAACTTGTTGGAATTCTTGGCGGACTGAACGCGCCGAAGAACAAGGTCGCCTTCCTCGAGACTTCTGGCTTTAACTTTGCGGCTATGGTAGCGGCGCAAAGCTTGCTGGTATCGAGCAGCTCGTACAGCATCCTGAAGACGGTCCTCCTCAAGGAGCAGTGCGTCATCTTGCCGCAGCTGCTCTTGCTTGAGCTCATTGTAAGCGAGCACTCGAGGCGACCCGTATACGAGTTCCGTGGGGAGAACTGCCTCTGCTCCATAGACAAGAGCAAAGGGTGTCTGTCCAGTGGCTCGATTTGGTGTCGTCCTGATTGACCAAAGAGCCGCCAGCAACTCTTCAATCCAGTTTCTTCCGCACTTGTGCAGCCTGTCGAAAGTCCTTGTCTTGAGCCCACGCAGCACTTCAGCGTTTTCCCTCTCCGCTTGACCGTTGCTTCTCGGGTGAGCAACAGAAGCGAAGCAGACCTTGGCGCCAAGGTCTTGGACATATTGCATGAAGGTGCGACTTGTGAATTGTGTGCCATTGTCGGTGATGATCCTGTTAGGGATTCCGTAATGGCAAAAAATCGACCTGAAGAACTTGACTGCTGATTGCGCGGTCACCTTTCTCACTGGTTCCACTTCCGGCCACTTTGTGAACTTGTCAATGACGATGTACAAGTACTCAAAGCCCCCGGCTGCGCGGGGAAAGGGGCCGAGGATGTCGAGCCCCCAGACCGAAAATGGCCAGGACAAAGGGATTGTCTGGAGAGCTTGAGCTGGCTGATGTATCTGCTTGGCGTGGAACTGGCACGCTTCACACTTGGTTACTTGTGCAGTCACATCCTGGAGGGCTTCTGGCCAAAAGAAACCTTGCCGGAACGCCTTGCCGGCAAGTGCTCTTGCGCCAATGTGGTGACCGCATATGCCTCCATGTATCTCTGCCAACAGCTTTTGCCCATCTTCCCAGGGAATGCACTTCAATTTGACACTGTTGAGTCTTCTTCTGTATAGTTCATCACCGACAAACTGATACATACTTGACTGCCGGGTTATTCTCTCTGCTTCTTCTGGCTCTTCGGGAAGTTCTCCTGTTTGAAGGAAGCGGACAATCGGTTGTGCCCATGCTGGAGCCTGTGGCTCAACAACAAGGACTAAAGGCATTAGTGCTGCTGCGGGAACGTTAGCTTCTACGGCCAGAACTTGTGGCTCGGCCGGAGCTTGACGTTCCCCGGCAAGCTTGCCGGGGCAAAGCTTGTCGGGAACGCCTGCTTCAACTGTACAAACCCTAGGGTCTGCAGGAGCAGACTGTTCCTCAACAACTTTATCGTTGATCTTGGGGACCTTGTTGGCAGCGGCTTCAGGAAGTTCTACCGGCAAATAGTCACCGGAAATCAACTTTCTCTTCTTACTTTGTCCAGCCGATGGTGTAACGGATGGTTGAGTTAACTTAAGCACAAAGATCCCTGGTTCCACAGGTAGCTTTAGTGCGGCACACTTTGACAGGCCGTCTGCGATGTCGTTTTGAGCTCTTGGAACGTGCTCCATCTGTAAGCCTTCAAAGTGTTCTTCAAGCTTTCTCCCTTCGTCGATGTATGCCTCCATCAGCGGACTCTGGTAGCTCTTGTTCACTTGTCGGACGACCAACTGTGAGTCACCCCATACAATAATCTTCTTGATCCCAAGCTCTACCGCAATTTTGAGGCCGGCAAGCAAACCTTCATACTCTGCAGTATTGTTCGTTGCTTGCTCCTTGGGAAAGTGCATCTGGACGACGTACTTGAGGTGCTCGCCGGTGGGTGCGACAAGCAGCACGCCAGCGCCGGCGCCTTGCAGCGAGAAGGCACCATCAAAGTACATTATCCATTCTTTGCTTGCTTCTTTGACGGGGATGTTGTCTCTAGTATTTCTTCGTCTGGCGTTGGTGTCCACTCTGCTATGAATTCTTCCAATGCTCTGCTCTGAATAGTTGAAGTACTTTCAAACTTGAGGCCGAAGCTTGACAGTTCCAGTGCCCACTCGACAATCCTGCCTGTCGCTTCTGGATTTTGCAGTATCCTTTTTAGCGGAAAACGAGTGACCATAGTTATCTCATGTGATTGGAAGTAATGGCGCAGCTTTCTCGAGGCCATGAGGAGGCCGAAAAGCAGCTTCTGCAGCCCAGGGTATCTTGACCTAGCCCCCTGGAGAAGGGAGCTAACAAAATAAACTGGGCGCTGTACCATCTTCTTCCCCACCTCTTCTTGCATCTGCGCAGACCCATCCTTGTCGGGGCCAGAGCATGTCGGGGAAGCCCCCTGCTTGTCGCTGGACATGCTTGCCGGGGCTGTGGGTTCCTCATCTGCCTTCCTTTCCGCTACCAACGCAGCACTAACCGCTTGATTGGTTGCTGCTAAGTACAGCAGCAACTTCTCTTGGGGCTTAGGTGCGACAAGTATTGGAGTGGAGGACAGGTACCTTTTCAAATCTTGCAGCGCTGCCTCCGCTTCCGGAGTCCATTTCAATGGACCTGCCTTTTTCAAAATTTTGAAAAACGGCAGGGCGCGTTCTGCGGACTTAGAAATGAACCTGCTGAGAGCAGCCACGCAGCCGGCAAGCCTTCGCACATCCTTGACGCGCTTCGGAGCTTCAATCTGCTCGATGGCTTTGATCTTGTCGGGATTGGCTTCAATCCCCCTTTGGGACACAAAGAACCCGAGAAGCTTGCCGGAGGGGACTCCGAACACGCACTTCTCGGGGTTAAGCTTGAGTTGTATCTTGCGCAGATTCGCAAAGGTTTCATCTAGATCTTGAATCAGAGTATCCTTGTCCTTGCTCTTGACCACTATATCATCCATTTAAACTTCTACATTCCTGTGTATCTGTGGCTCAAAAGTAGTGTGGACTACCCTCGCAAACGTTGAACCGGCATTCTTCAATCCAAAGGGCATGCGTATGAAGCAGTAAGTGCCACATGGAGTAATGAACGCGGTCTTCTCTTCATCTTCTTCAGCCATAAATATCTGGTGGTATCCGGAGTATGCATCAAGCAATGAAAGCAACTCACATCCAGCCGTGGAGTCAACGATCTGGTCAATGGGCGGTAAGGGAAATGGATCTTTTGGACAAGCTTTATTCACATCAGTGAAGTCTATACAAAGCCTCCACTTCCCATTTGCTTTGCGCACGACAACTGGGTTGGCCAGCCACGTGGGATGGAGTACACCTCTGACAAGGCCTGCTGCTTCCAGCTTCTTGATTTCTTCAGCGATAAACTCCTGGCGCTCCACCTCTTGCTTCCTGACCTTCTGCTTGACGGGCCGCGCGTGAGGACAAACGGCAAGCTTGGGCTCAATCACTTTCCTGGGAACACCGGGGATGTCAGACGGTTTCCATGCAAACACGTCGACATTCGCCCGCAGGAAAGCAACGAGCGCGCTTTCCTATTTAGGATCGAGCGTAGCACTGATGGTGAAAGTACCACCAGTGCCGTCCTCCTTGGCGGACACCTTCTTGGTTGTGGGTGGTGCTCCCATTGCCTTCTTGCACTTGCCGGTGGAGCTCGATGGTGCGTCCTCGACGGCAGCGCAGCACTCCGAGGAGGTGCGTTTGCTGGAGTGGGCCCCAGAGCTCTTACCAGACTTGGTCTTGTTCTTCCCCCCGGGAGCTTCAGCGGCAAGTGTCTTGCTATCTGTTGCGGCTGCTGCATCCCGGTAAATCTTGTCGGCACAGATTAGCGCGTCCTTCTTGTCGCCGGGGACAGAGATGACGCTTATCGGGCCCGGCATCTTGAGCATATTGTAGGCATAATGAGAGGCTGCCATGAACTTGGCGAGCGCTGGACGGCCAAGTATCCCATTGTAAGGCATTGGGATATCGGCAACGTCAAAGGTGATCCTCTCAGTCCTGAAGTTCAGCTCTGCGCCAAAAGTCACTGGCAGTGTGATTTTCCTCTTCGGCTTGCTCCTTCCCGGGTTAATCCCTTGGAATGTGCCGGTTTCCTCGAGCTCGCTGTTGGGGATCTGTAGTTTCCGGACCAGAGCATAGGAGATCAGGTTTAGGCCGGCCCCGCCGTCCACCAGCATCTTGGTGACCTTGAGGTTGCGGATGGTTGGTGAAACCAACATAGGCAAACACCCGACCGCAGTTGTGCGGTCAGGGTGATCCTCAATGTCAAAGATGATGGGCGTGCTGGACCACTTCAGGAGTTTGCGCGACTCGACAGGTGGCTCTGCTGCATTAACTTCCCGCACCCATTGTTTGAGTTGGCGGTGGGAAGTATGCAGAGAGGCACCTCCATCGACGCACAAAACTTTTGTGGCCTTCTGGAACTCCTGCTCGCTGTTGTCCCCGTCGTCCATGTCTTCGTCGTCGTCTTCGTCTTCGTCCTTGTCGCAGCCGCGGGGAGGTCTGTCTCCTTGCCGCTGCTTGGCCTTGCCGCGGCGTCCTCCCCGGCCATTGAATGGCCGCTTCTTGCCGGACTCTCCACCACCTCCCTGGGCCTTCTCCTTGTCGCGTCGCTCGTACTCAGCTTTTTGCTGCTCGACGAGGTACTCGACCCTTTTGCAGTTCTGGAGGTCATGGCCCTTGGTGCGGTGGATCTTGAAGTACTGCTTGTCGGAGCCGTCCTGCTTGTCGGCGGCCGCCACAGCGGCAGCTTCCTTGCCGGAGCCACCAGCCTGGGCTTTCTTGGCGCCAGCCTCCTTGCCGGACTGCTCGACGACCAGTACTTCTTTGCTCTTCTTTTTCTTGTTGTTCCGCCGCCGGTTCTTCCTTGCCGGGGCGGCATCCTCACTATTTGTTCCTCCTGCTCCAGTATCCTCCCCGGGGAGTCTCCTCCCCTCTTCAGCGCGTGCGCACTTGTCGGCCAGGGCATAAAGCTCACTGACGTCTCGGATCTTGCACATCGCCATTTCTTCCCTCATCCTGCGGTTACGCACGTTCTGGTGGAACGCGTTGATAAC
This sequence comes from Secale cereale, assembly GCA_902687465.1. Lineage (NCBI taxonomy): Eukaryota > Viridiplantae > Streptophyta > Magnoliopsida > Poales > Poaceae > Secale > Secale cereale. The sequence continues at coordinate 221,101,129 of LR738712.1, forward strand.
CGCGGCAGGGTGGACGTCTGGGATGTTGTGGTGGACGTGGCTGAATCTTTGGATGTACTTTCGCAGGGACTCTCCTTCCTTCTGGGCGAGTATATGAAGGTCGCTCTCCTGGCCATGAGGCTTGTGGCCACCTGTGAAGGCGCCGACAAACTGATGGCACAGGTCGGCCCAAGAAGAAATGGAGTTCTCCGGCAAGTGCATGAGCCAAGACCTGACATTTGGCTTGAGCACGAGCGGGAAGTAGTTTGCGAGTATCTTCTCGTCTCGTCCCCGACAGCCTGCACCGCGATGGTGTAAATGCTGAGGAACTCCGACGGATGAGTCTTGCCGTCGTACTTCTCGGGTACGTCGGGCTTGAAGTTTTTCATGCTGGGCCACTGGACTTGCCGCAGCTCACGGGTGAACGCAGGACAACCCGCCGCGTACGGCAAGTCGCCTGGTTCTCCGGGCGCGTGCATGTCGACAGCGGGACCAGCACGCTGGTCGGATTGTCGCCGCGCTTCTCTTCGACGCTCGATGCGAGTTCGAGCGTCTTCTTGTCGTCTGTCGTCAAGGACTTGGCGTTGATCGCGGCGAGCTCGTGGATCCGACGACGCCGTGGAGTCGTCGTCGATGTTGATCCGGCGAGTCGGCGATTTCGGCCTTCGGGGCGGGGAGTGCACGGTAGTTGCACCCCCGACGGTCTTGTCGCCATCAGCCCGCGCCTGGCTAACTTGCCGCGGCCGCGAAGTCGTCGGCTGCTATGGAGTGTCGTTATTGGCGAAGGCGATGAGGCTTCTGATGGTGGCCCTCCAGTCGTCGGCCTTGTCTGCCGCTGGAGGGAAGTCGAGGAGCAGCTGAGCTCGGGCTAGAGCTTCTGCTAGAGTGGAGGGGAGCGGTGGCGAGCGGTGCGAGGAGCGAGATATGCTCGGACTTCTAACTATGTTAGAAGGAGCAGGGTCTCGTCCCGGCGACCGCGCCTTGCTCGTGCCAGCACGTTGGCCTTGAGCGTCCCGCGACCCGCCAGTTTGACCTTGTCCCAACAAGCGTATGGTACCTTGTGTACCACGTCGCTGCCGGTCCGGCACCTCCTGAGAGGGGCGCGGTGCGTGCACGGACGCCGAGGTCTTGGAGTGCGCCCGGTTGTCCTTCTTGTCCTTGGACTTGGCGGCACCGTGAGTTTCCTCGCCGGTGTCCGCCCTTCCGCCAGCGTCTACCCCACCGACCGTTGGCTCCGGTGGTGGCGGGATCGACGCGGACGGGCCTGCTACCTACGAAGCCTTCTTCTTTGGCGGCATGTCGATGAAGTCGATGAAGTTGATGAAGTTGCTGAAGATTTCGCCCGCGTGAACGCCGAATCAGGTTCACACAACCTCGACGCCCCCTACCTGGTGCGGCAAAGATGTCGGGGAAACTGATCGCCCACGAACACCTATGGGACCGGAGCCCCTTTTCGGTACGGCAAGGGAGCGGAGGGTGCACGAAGAGCGGATCGAGACGAACACGCGAGCGGTTTACCCAGGTTCGGGCCGCATGGATGCGTAAAACCCTACTCCTGCCTTGGTTTGTATTGCGTTCTTGGCTCGGGAGCGAGAAGAGCTACAATACTTATCGCTAGCGACACCGAGCGTGAGAGTGATCGAAGATCGAAACCCCTTCTACGTTGCGCATGGGCCACCTTTTATAGGTCAAAGGGGTCACCAACAGGTGGCAACGCAGTTGAGGGTACAAATGTAAAAATGGTGGTAGTTGGAACAATGTATGCATAGTGCTCGCGCCGTCACCCCAAACAGTGCAAAAAGCGTCTGTCAGGGCGTCTCCGTCCGCCACGAAGGTGGCCTCGTCATCGCGGCTCGCCACCGTGTACCCCAGGCTGCACAGCCTTCCGCCACGTGTGCCTGGAAGGGCCCCAGGGCGATGCGTGTGCGGATGCGCTGGAGCGCGGGTACCTAGTGGAAGTCTGCCACGGCAAGCACCTTGCCGCGGCCGCCATCTTGCCGCGCCCGTGAGCTTGTCGCTCTCCGGGCCTAGCCGGGGCGCGCGGCGCGTCACGGCAAGTTTCATGAAATGCCAAGTTTGGCCTTCCCGGCAAGCTCCTATTGCGAGAGTCTTGTGCAAAAGAAGTGGTCTTGAGCCTGGGGCGGCCTTCCTGGCAAGCTCCTCTTGTCGGGGCCTTGTCTCTTTAACTTGAATACTTTGTTCTTGAATGGCCCAAAAGGAAACACAGTGGGCCTTGGCGGACGCGCGGCAAGCCCTGCCACGGGACGCTGCGACTGCCCGTGCACAAGTTCGGGATACTAAGGTACCCCTACTTTAGTACACCGACAACTTTGTTAATAACTCAAGCTCAGAGGGAACCGAGCCACATCCTGGGTGCCATCAATCAAAGCTCACAAGCTCGCCATCGTAGAACAAGTGTCGGGATGATTTAAACACACGACTACAGTTGAAAGTTATCCGGAATCTGACTAAGAAATCAGCCAGTGGCAGACAGACTTCGACAAGCAAGTCACATACTTTGACAACGTCGTCCGGCAGGATGGGAGGCCGGTCACCATTGATGGTTACCATCAGCACTTTGCCGGCAAACTGGTCGTCAAGCGCCGCCATGCTACTGTTGAGTGATAGAACGCAGCGCCTGAAGGCAGGACGGACCTCAGGATCTTTGGCTCAGAGATCTCCATTCACTAGCGACATGATAGTGCGCTTTAGTACATTGAGTACATGAGGGGGATTTGCGGCAACTGGAGTAGGAATCGAGGTTCCAGAGGTGAGGGAGGGGCGGGGGTTCGGGGATTAAAAAGTAGAATGAATTTCGAACACGCGCCAATATGCTCTCCGCGCGCAAGAGCATGAAAACACTGGTGGCGCCCACATGTCGGCCTAAGAGTTAATTTTCTTTCTCTTTTTTGAGCGCCTGACCTGAGAGTCATAATTGACCTATTTGGCATTGCATTACTAGTCGGCCCATATTCAATGACACCTCACTGGCCAAAACAATTGTACAACATCAAAAATACACCAAGCTCAAATTATTTAACTTTAAAAAAAGGAGATATCCTCTCTGGAGAATGGTGATGCCCTCATATAGCCCACCAGTGGTTCAGGAAAATAAACAGTTCGAAACAACGATATGTACAACATTCAGACGCTGACTAGTGGCTACTACTGTGTACTGACATAAACAGCAAGACATGATAGTTCATAAGAAGTCTTGCTACACCACCAAAACGCACCCATCTGCGGTGCTCAGACTCTTGTAATCCTGACGAGAATGACATTCTAAAAAGATGCAAATACTATTACATAGTAACATTGACATAGACGAGGATTACCAAATGACAAGGAGTATGCATAACAAAAGATAGAACTACCCATACTAAACAAGCAGCAAAGACAACGAGTCATTCGAAGAGGGATGATCCAACACCGTCATAATTTACAGCCCCACTTCAGCCACTAGCGATTCAGAGACACCAGAAATCCACCCTTTCGACGCAACAACCCAATTACCTATCAACATGAAGGCTTGAACCACATCACTGCCTATACCACATCACTGCATATAGGACTTTATACATCGAAGGATCAGAGTTAATCCAGATGCCTTTGTCATTCTCACCTTCTTTTGGCTACAGGCTATATCGTTAACAATCAAGGGAGTGTGATCCCAAAGTTCTAGGGCTCGCCGTGCAGACATAGTTTTCCCTAGTAAATAGAGCCTCTTTGCCATCAAAGTCCTTGCCAACGGTGATCTCCTGGTTAATCGGATAATTGAGTCTGAGAAATAGAGAGTGTGAACCAAGGCTGTTTACTTGCCTCCAAATCAAAAATCCCGAAGGCCCCAACAAGCTGGTATCCTGCTCATAGACATAACAACCACTATCCGGATACTCACGTATTTCACTGTGCTTGTACATAGTGGGATTTTTGCAACATAACTCTTTCGGCTCATGTGTGTGAATGATCATCAGTACTTTGCCGTCGTATGATCGAGCGAGGAACCAGTTGTGCTTCTCTGTTTTTGGCAAAGGTTGTGTGATTACAAAGGGCAGTAACTGAGGGACACTTCATCATATCAAAAAGATAGGCACTGCTAATGTAAGATCAGGGTTGTTCAGAGTATGACTTGGATAATGCAAGAAACAACATTGATATGTCCCTATTGGAACTGAGAGGAAAATATAGGGAAATGTACACTGGTTTCAAATATTTAGTAGTATGTAGATTACTATAAAGTAAGGAGAATATCCATATCTTCCTAACCATTTGATTATTCACGGGTAAAATTTGGCTATAATGACATGGTCACAATCACATGGGTTAACTCATTCCAAATATAGCTGATTTACGGCGTCTCTAATACATTTTCATAGTTCTACTCAAATTCTGCTCAAACAGGGATATGTCAATCATAACAAAAAGTTCAAGCTGTATCATGGTGTTATCATAAAAATCAGATGAAAACAACTTACATGCGCCATCCCAGCAATACGTCGTGCCATCTACTTTGTCGATCTCGTAGATGATGCCATTTTGTTCAATAGCATCACAGAAGTGTGTATCAGCTTTGACGATCCACCGGGAGGTGAGTCGTCTCCAGCTAAAGAAGGCACCGATGGGAAACATAGGCGAGTCCATGGTCGAACAAGGCAATTATCTTTAAGTCCGCGTAATCCGCAAATCGTGTGGGCACTTGGTAGATTACAATCTTCTGCAAAACAAGGTCCGTCCAACTGACGTGGTAATCTAGATGGCTTGGACCCCTATGGTAAAAACCTACATACTCAAACGGAGGAAGGATAATCTCATGGGAGGCCTTGAAGTTCACGAGCACCAAATTTTTCCCATCTTCTCTGATGACAGCCATCCAGTGGGAGTTCATGCCGACCCAGTATATACCTTCCAAGAAGATTCGGGCGATGGTGATCGGAGCGAAGTCGAGGGAAATGATGTACGGCGACCCACTACATTCCTACAAAGAAGTTTGGGCTAATCGAGGTCGGATTGAAGGTGAGAGGCATCATGTAAGCCTCTGTATCATGGTGAGCAATCTTGCTAGACCAGATAGCAGCAAGCAGGGTGTCTTCAAAAGCGGAGGCCTCGCTTCAACAATGGCCGCTTACATGTTCCTCGAGCATGCAGCCAGCCGCACGGCGCTCAACATATCCATACACGAACAACAGAGGTCGAGGATGTCACTGCGGAGATTGCTCCAGTCGCGGCTCATATGGATGCTACATGGTTCCAATTCGGCCATGGTGGAGTTTGGAAGGTCTGGTTTTGGGGGGGCTTGATTTACGGGGGAGAAGGCTCTCGGTGCTGGAGCGGCTAGAAAGGGAATAGTGGTACTGGGGGAGGCGAGTGAGGTGACAGTACGCAGGGGCACAGTTAGATGATGAAGAGTGACCTCAGGATCTCCGACGAGACTGAGATGGAGATGGAGTCGTGCTAGGCGAGAGGGAGACAAGACGAGGCATGCTATATAACAGTGGTGACAGTGACTGCACGGTGCACAATGTGAGGCTGACTTTGGTAACCCGAACACGCACCTCGACTAGTGTCACCTCGGGCGCAGGGTCTTGTCACTTCACAGTGAGGACCGGATGAATAATATTTTGACGATCAAGTGTAGTACCACATTTATACTAGTACTAGTAGTAACATACTAGTATTACTGTATGCCTCTGGGTTCAGTTCATCCTCCAGGTAACATCCATATTGCGAGCAGAAGCAAATTCTCGTGCATGCGGAAGCGCGAAGAAAGGCTTTTTTTTTCTTTTTTTAGGATAACTACACATTCCTTAACAAGAAAAGGTTGTGTCTCCCAGGCACGCGCCAATATCAATCCGAACCAGCTACAACACATTTTTGTGTGCAAAGAGATGGATATGTTTGTATAACTGTTCATCCAACCAACTTGGTTTTGCGTAGGTCCCACCTGTCAGGAGGGTGCAGAAATAAAAAGGAATCATAAAATGTTTCACCACGGTGATTCGAAAGAGTGACCTCAACTTACCTGTGGCACATGTATCAATCGAAGGATGGGCATGTACACGTACACGGACACGGGCCACTCCTGAGTACGCTACCCGCATAGCATTTTCGTTTTGTAGGTTGGTCTACCTAGTCATCTAATCAACTACCTGCATGCCACATCTCCCATTAACTTCTCCATGGGGAACCGATTTTCCTCGGCTTCTTCACCTCTCCTTTATTTGCATTCACGCCGCACTGGATTCACATCCTCCATGAGTAATTCGGAAGCCCCTCTAAATAATCATCTTCTTCAGTTAGCCTAGCCATCTTAATCCTAATTCTCCAAACCATAGCCCTCCGGTCTAGCGGTTCCAAATGGCAAAAGAGATCTCTATGCAGGTTTTTATCGTCAAACATGTCTTCATGGAAGGCTCGTTGAAGGCTCGTTCAGGAGTGGATCAACAATGTATCCAACTCCCTTCAAAAGGTGGAGATGAAGGTCGGCGGTCTCGGCGTAGAGTACATGGAGTGTGCCACTAGGAACATCCAGTGTGCCGCCGTCCTTCAGTTGTGCCTCGAAGATGATGTTTTGGTGTATCAAATCATACTCTCGCCCTCCATACCAGGTGCGCTCCACTATTTCTTGTCTTAGGAGGACATATACTTCTTAGGGGCAGCCATCGAAGGGGACATAGAGAAGCTGGCGCCGTACAACCTTGACTTGAAAAACATTGCTAACCTACAAACCTGAATTCCTGTAGATGGCTGTGATAAAGAAACACCATCCCTATTCGACATAGCAAATTATATGCTCGGAACAAATCTTGACAAGGGTGACGATACGCGGGGATTAAGGTCGTCTAGATGGGAGAATTATCCTCTGACCTACGAGCAGATAAAATATGCTGCCCTCGATGCCCGTGTTAGTTTTGAGATAGCTGGAAGGTCGAAAGAGCTTGTTGCGAAGCCGTATACCACAGAAAATGAGAAGAAGAAGAAGAAGGAGTAGGAGGAGAAGAAAGAAGAAGAAGAAGAAAGAAGAAGAAGAAGAAGAAGCTGCACCAGCAGTAGGGCATTATAGATGGATGAACTATTTCCTCTCTTGTAAAAATTATATTTCCTCTCTGTGTACATTGATATAGATGAACTATTTCCTCTCTTGTAAAAATTATATTTCATCTATGTGTACAATGATATAGATGAACTATTTCCTCTCTTGTAAAAATTATATTTCCTCTCTGTGAACATTGATATAGATGAACTATTTTGCTGACGTGCATGTCTTTGGAACAAGTACTCTGTGTACATTATGGTCCGCTTGACTATAATGAACTATTTATCCTCCTAGTTTTCTATACTACTACTCCTGACAATGAGAGGTATGCAATGCATGTGTCGGTAGACATGACAGCTTGTCCGTGGAAGTTGAACCACGGTGACAATATGTTTCACCACTACCAGACGCAATTCCCACGAGGCCAGTCCAACCCATGGCACCACGTCCGCCGACATGCCCCTCACCCCTCTCAGCCCCACTGCTCCTCTGCCTTTGTGTGCATGCCAAGCGGGCCAGTTGAACTGCGGCGACCATCAAGTTTCTACCACAGCCACACGCGATTGGATGCTGCTTGCATGCTCCGCTCCTGGCTCTGATCCATACTCCCACGCCATCCAATTTTCATCCAGCGGTTGTGACACATTTCGTCTCGGGCATCACTCCTCAGCCGCAAATACTAGTAGAACGCACATGTGTTGCTACGGGATACAATGCATGTATTTGAGTTACTCAACAACAATAATCACATGTCTTTTTTTCTCTCCACTCGGACCAATCCGTCTAGTAAACTTCTTGTATTTTTTGTGAGTTGTGTATCCACTCCAATAATACTATTGTCATGTATCTTTAGGGATGAAGATCTCAGAAAGAACCTTGTCTCTTAACCCCTCAAAAAAAGTAAACCTTCTCTTTCTCCACTCTTCTCTCTTAAAGGTCCGTCTTTGCCTTCTACTACTTCTGTAATACAGTTAGTACCCGCCGGTCTGGCCATCTACGCCTCGTAACACCACGACGTCCAGCTATGGCACCCTCACCACAGCCAGGCCACCATCGGCCGGTTCATCTCGAACGAGTGAGTCGCGAACGCTGCCACGACAATGGCCAGCTAGGCATATCAAACCACACCGATGTCGCTGGCCTGTGGCCGCACGCCGTTTATCCGCGCGTCAACATACGACGGCAGGAACGCCTCTAGGCTTAGCGTTGACCTGTAGGAGGTGCTACTCGCTAGCGGTGCAGCGTGCTACATGGGTTAGGCAGGCACCTGTTGCCATGCTCGAAGGACGAGCCCGAGAGGAAAGGGTCTTGCATGTGTGTACAGTTCATGCAGGAAATTATTTCCTGCAAATACGGCCTTTGTTTACCTTTTTGATGCTATAGTTGACCCGCACGAGGAAATCTATTATAACCGTTCGATGAAAATTAGTGGTGCGGGAGTACGGATCGGAGCATGGGAAGGGAGTAGGCAAGCCTCATCCCATGCGATTCCCACAATGCCACTTGAACCCATGACGCCCACACGTCTGCCAACCTGCGCCTCACCCCTCTCGGTCCCAGCGCCCCTCTGCTTTTATGACAATGACATGCGGGCCAGCTGCATTTAGGGTCCCCATGTCATTGACTCAAAGGCAGGTGTCCTAGCCGCTGATTTCCGGTCCCATGGGCCCCGAGAGGGAAATATAACTCCTGCGCCCGGCCTTGTGGTGCTCCTGAAGAACCAAATGTAACTCGGCTGTTTCTTTCTACTACCAATGTGCCGCCCGTGTGTTGCAAAAATGCCACAACTTATCTCACAGCCGTTAGATGCAGATCTAATGGTCAGAAATGACGCATGATAGACACATCATCATCACCAACTGAGTCTTTTTTAGTAGTAGAGAAACATGTATAAATTGTGACATTTGGTTCTGCTCCTTGGCATGATCGATAGATAGAAATAATGATTGGAAACGCTAGGGCGGGGCTTTTCCCGCCAGATAAGCAGGGTAGTAGTTGCTAGGAACTGCAATGCAATAGTAAAATAAGAATTAAGGCCACGACAACGCAATCGCAGTGGTGATTACAAGAGTCAAAAAGAAATATACATCCGTCAATGAAATCCTCCTCCTAGACTCAGTGCGACGGGCCACGCACCGGCGGCTGATGAGCTGCGGCTTTTGTGGCAAGGTCAAGGTGCTTCTCAACAAAGGCATCCAAGGCTTCTAGCCAGTTGTAGAAAGCCAACGTCGTAGCATACTCAGTGGCCTTGTAGATTCCTATGTACACGACTTCCTCGTACCTGTAGATTTGTAGGTTGATGAATTCTTGAATGAAGAGGCGCTTAGCGGTGAGCGTGATCTCGAGGTGGACATTCTTTATTGTGTCAGCGGGCAGTCGCAGGGCCACCAAGGCTTGAAAGAGTTTCTCACCATGGAGGCCGATTAGGGTGGCAGGTAATGAGGAGCCTAGACGCGCAGGCCGGAGGAGTACGACGATGTCGTCGGCGAGCTTCTTCATGACGGTGAACTTGTTGATAGTGGCAACGAGCATCTTGTCCAACTGAGGGTCGTAGATGGCATTGACGATGGCCATGAACCTGCTGGTCGCCAACACCGTCTAGATATGATCCTCGGTGCCATGCCGAAGGCCAGTGTCGTGGACCATCTGGCACAGCTACTGGCCGCTCGCGCGCATCGCTGCCATGGGTCTGGAGTGAGCACTTTTGTGCTTAGTGTAGCTGCTTAGGTGCGTACGATGTGGTAGATGCATTGCAATGGAGGGGTGCCTTTATACGAGTGCAAACTGCTTTGCATTCACGTCGTGTAGCCGCTTTTCCCCGTCCTCCACCCATTACTTCCCTCATGCATTCATAAGCATGCTTCATTGGCCATTCAACATTTTGGGAACCGCTACCCTCTCCCGCATTTGCATTAAAACCATATCGGGAACTGTCCTAGTTTACTGTAGCTGTCAAATCTAATAGTACTGTGCCGCTTGCTGCACGCTTGGATGAACACGCCTCCTCGCCTCCATCAAACGCCTATGTTAAACGCCCATGCAAACTGAGAAACCTACTCCGGCCACACGTCCGTTCATGAGAGGGATGGAATTAAATGCGATGCCAGGCAAGCTCCTACCATCTGCCCTCTATTCAAATGAGGCTAGACAACGAGCAAGAATCGCACCCCTCCACCTCTCCCCCATCTCCTCTTTCACCATTTCCTCCACTGTTCCGATGGACTCCGAGGAGCTGTTCCCCGGCATACTACCCGGCTGGGTGGCCCGCCGAGCCCTGCGGATACGAGCGAGGCCACTCCATGCTTCACCTACCTCGCCTGGCCTGAAGAAGCCAGTTGCCATCCGAAGCCGGCGCGTGGTTCAGCAACTCGCAGCTCCAGTTCAGATCGATAAGGAGTGGCAAGTTGCTCTATGCCGACACGGCGGTGAGCACGGCAGCACGAGCGTTGTCGTTGTCGCGTCATACCGCGCCACTAGTGTCTGCGGCCACGCCTCCCGTGTCTGCGATGGCCGCGCCTCCCGTGTTTGTGGGCGCGCCTCCTGTGCCTGCGGCAGCGCAATGCAGGGAGAGACAGAACCTGGGTGCGCTGAGAGCGACGAGTCGGTGGCCAGCTTCTCCGTCTCTGCCGCCATCATGGAGGACAAGTAGAACACGGGAGGCTGCCACTGCTTGAGTGCCATGAAGTCCACCACCGAGGCGACGACTGCGTATATAAGTGTTTTTTTGTCTGCTTAGTCTCTTGCGAGGACCTATGTCGACCCCGCAAGTGTGTGCCGGACATGAGGAAGACAAAGGAGGCCATTTAAATTAGGTGTTAATTATACAACGAGAGCCGGATTAGAACCCCGCTTTGTTCATGTAAATGTAATTAAATCCGTCATGTTTATATGAAGATCCGGCTTTTTTATATGAAATCCTTCATGCTTATATGATATCAGTCTGTGTTTTCCTCAAGATCCTCTGGTTGGTTAGAGTTGTGAAAATTTATGGCGCTGGCATTGGATGTCATCCTCCACGAAAGGAAGTGGGAGGAAATTTGTATCGGTTGCCGTTGGAGATGCTCTTATGCTCGAAATAATAGTCACATCCAATCCATTTGAGTTAATTTGTGTGTATGATTCCCCCTCTATAAAAAGTTAATTGCACGTACACTATACATGACTTGCAGGGTGGCTACAGATTCGTACCGAAAGATAAAAAGAAATAAATCCATCTTTAATCTTATTCTAAGTACTCTGTGGGTTCCACTTTCAGTACAATAGTGAAAGAAGTATATATTAAAAATATATAAAAAAAACTAAATTGCAAGAAAAAATTCGAAGTTAGGTCATCCTGTTGCAAGCATCCGGAGCTAACCAGTCCACCACATGTTCATTGTGGTCGTTTCAAGAGATATATCTCTGTTCTTACTATCAACAAGCCCGTGCGTTGCAACGGATCCAAAGTAGAATAGTACATATTCACAAACTTGAAAGAAAACACTCTTGTTTTGATATACATATATACCACTAAAAATATATTACCTTTCACTCAAAATATATTTCTCAAGTTGTTTTGATGATGTGAGGGAGGGATGTGGTTGCTTATAAGATAATAAGGGGTTTTCTACAAATTGGAGCACATAAGTGGGCTATTGTTACAAAAATGCCACAACTTACCTCACAACCATTAGATGCAGATCTAATGGTCATAAATGCCGGATGGCAGACACACCATCATTATACTACTAGGAAAATGGCTATAGATGATATGACCACTAATGGCGCACCAGACATGTGGTGTGCCATTAGTATATACTAATGGCTCACCATGTGTTGGTGCGCCATTAGTGTGCAAATACTAATGGCGCACCGCATCCACGATGCGCCATTAGTAACAATTTTTTTTCTTTTTTTTTCAAAACCACTAATGGCGCATCAGTGGGTAGTGCGCCATTACTAGTTTAACTAGTAATGGCGCACCACATCCGCGGTGCGTCATTAGTAAAAAAAATTCAATTTTTTTTCAAATCTACTAATGGTGCACGAGTGAACTAGTAATGGCGCACCATATCCACGATGCGCCACTAGTATTTTTTTCAATTTTTTTTCAAAACTAGTAATGGCGCTCCGTGGGAGTGGTGCGCCCACGGTGCGCCATTACTAACTTGGCCCAAAATTTCACCAACTGCACCCCCCCCCCCCGTGGACCGCCTTTTCCAGTTTAAAAAATATATAAAAGAAAATGTCAAAAAAATAAAAGAAAATAATTTTCCCATGTGATATGTGGTCTACTTGTTGGGAAAATTTACAAACATGAATTTCGACTTTATTTGCAAAATATCTATGGAATTTGTAAAATGGGCATAACTTTTTGCATACGAACTCAGATTAAAGAGTTTTTCATACGAAAAATCTTCTACTCGAAAAATTACATCCGAATTTAGCGGGGAGCGGTACCCCATTAAACATTTTCAAAATCCCCAAAACCTAACAGAAAAAAAATTACGGGGCTTTTAAGATCCAGAGGAAAAAAATTCAAAAAAAATCAAACATACTAGTGGCGCACAGTCTGCTATGTGCGCCACTAGTAACCAAAAAAATTGGTTTTGAAAAAAATAATTTTGAATTTTTTTTCAAAATATGATAATACGTAATATGACCGGGAAGTTTGAAATATTTTTTCATAATTTCATCATACTCATGAACATGAACAATGTCCTAGACATCAAGAAGGTTTAATAGGATTTATATGATAGATATATCAACAAGTGCGTGTGAAGTGAGCTGGTGTTGGGGTTGGATAGAACTGCGAAGTTAAGCGTGCTCGGGCTGGAGTAGTGTGAGGATGGGTGACCTTCTAGGAAGTTTGACCACAGAGTGCGATTTGACTTGAGATTAAGCCATAGTGACGCGAGATTAAGAAAAAAACATGGAAAAAAATATTTTTATTTTTTTTTAACTAATGGCGCACTTCCATGTGGTGCGCCACTAGTATACCAGATACTAATGGCGCACCAAGGGCTATACTAATGGCGCACCACAACCCTTTTTCTAGTAGTGTTTCCAACTGAGTCCTTTATATGAGTCTCCCTCTCTACTCTTATAAAAAAAGAGAGTTGGTGATGATAGTGTGCCTGACATCCTGCAATATAGGTCGTCCGATCTATATCTGACGGATTGAAGCAACTATAACAATTTCGAAATAAGATACCCGCACTCCTACCCACATTTGTAGATAAGGCCTTCCCTCATTCAGCCTTATCTCCCACAGGATAAACTACTCATATAAATGCATCTTCATGTTCCGTGCAACACACAATTTTGCAAGTTTCAGTTTAAATAGTTACTGCGATAATTGGTTGAAGCGATATATTTTATGTCTGCCCCGACTGATATCAAATTCACTAGTAGTAACAAAGAAAAGGTTGCCTTGTTAACTAACAGAAAATAGGTTGAAAAGTATCACATGAAGATGGTAAAAACAAGGTACAATGGGTCCATCATCATCGTCACTACAGTTGTGTGCGTGCGAGAAGTCTACAAATCGAGGGGGTACGGAGAGAAAGATGTATCGAGTGTGTGTGAGCGAGGCACAAAGATACAACTAGCTTTTGTGTGTGTTTGAGAGAGAAGCCAATTGGTAGATTCAAATCAAGATCGAGTTCGCACCCTTCTGCGGTCATTGTTGGAGGGGGGAGGGGAGATGGAGAGAAGGACATATGGATAGTGTGCAGGCGGTAGGCACAGAGGCACAACTAGTGAGTGTGTGTGTGTGTGTGTGTGTGTTTGAGAGAGAGAGGCCAATTGATAGATTAACATCAAGACCGAGTTGTCACCCAGCTGTTGTCATTGTTTGGGGGTGGGGAGGGGGTAGGGAGAGATAGAAATATCAAGAGTGTGCACGTGCTAGGCATAACTAGCGAGTGTCTGTGTGTGTTTGTGAGAGAAGCCAGTAGATAGATTAGTATCAAGATCGAGGTGTCACTCTACTCCATCAGTGTCGGGAAGTGTGTGTGTGTGTGTTTGAGAGAGAAGCGGGTATATATATTAGTATCAAGATCGAGGTGCCACCCTAGTCCTTCGGTGTCGGGAAGTGTGTGCGTGTGTGGGGGTGGTGCGAGTGAGACTTAGATACAGGGACAATGAGTTTGTGCGATACATATCTATATTAAGAGATAGGTAGATATCATGTGTGGGAGGCATAGTTAAAGAATCATGGAGATAAACAAGCGGTGTGCATGCAAGTGCTGAAAAAATGAAGAGAGAAACAATGTCTCTGCACGCACGCTCGTGTGTGTCTGAGCGAAATATCAAAACAAAAGGTGCTCTGCTATAATCCCATTGTATGTTTTCATATGGTTCCGAGACTCAAGTTAACCATTCGCATATGTGTGCGAGACATAGTTATATTTTTAGACATTAGTGGAGGTGCGTTGGCGGAATTAAAGGGGTGGGCTTGCTCGACATAGAGAGCGAGTGCGTGTTTGTGTGAGCGACATGTAGGATAGGGTAGAAAGAAAATATTTTAACCCCGACGGAGCGAGAGAAATACACGAAGTGCGTGTTTGTGATTCCGATGCCCACGGAGAAATGATATATGTATGCATGTGAGAGAGATTGCACAGTTCATTCACATATCACTATCTAGCGACCGTGGACATGCATCGCTTGAACATGAATCAATATCTACTTCGTATCGTGGCCAAAGATACAATATTGATTGAACGCTATAAAGATTGGACACTCAAATATCACTTTTTTTTTCTTTCCAAATAGTCCACTTCAATTGTGCATGCCAATGTTAGAGTGACGTTTCTTCAAACAACCACTTTAGTTGACATGTACATGCATCATTAATGCATTATGTTTATCCCCGCAAAAAAAGAATTATGCTTAAAATAAGTAACCAATGGCACTAAATTATACTCCCTCCGTCTACTTGTCATCAAAATGGACAAAAAGGGATGTATGAAGAACTAAAATACATCTAGATACATCCCCTTTTATTCATTTTGATGACAAGTATACCCGGACGAAGGGAGTATATTTACACGAGAAATCCATGGGCTGAGCGTTTGATCCGTTTTTTTGTTAACGCGCCTCTACACTCGTACGATTAGCCACGCCCATGTGAACATCCAAGTTATCGGTGCATCATCGCGAGTTATTGTCTTTTTTCTGGGGTGAACATCATAGCAGTTATTAAGTGCCAACGTGTGCCCCGTCTACACAGTCTCGCATGACCTTCCCGCTAGCACTATCCGAAATTAATAGAAACTAGATACAAACAATCCCGCAGGTGGCAAAATCTCCCCCCTCCGTCTAAAATTCCTGCCACCTAGTCTTTAGCATCCGAAATTCCCCTTTTGTCCTTGGTGCACGGAGAACAATAATTGCAATACGGCCCTCATTTCCATAATAGGTCGATGCTGATTTCGTAACTTCCGGTTCCCCCCATGACACGACACCCCCATTTCCTCTCCCCCTCCTGAAAAAATGAGTACTCCAGAGCACCAGGGAATCTCACCGTCCATTCTTCATCAGCCTCTGTACCCCTCCCCTCTCGAAACCCTAGAGTTCTCAACCACCGGCGTACTAGCTCCCATTCACTGACAGCGGTGTCAACCTCGCAGGGTCTGCTTCTGCGGCTGCATCTACCCCTCCCACCTCCCCTGGAAACAAGTAGACTGTTCATCCACCACTGTACCATAGCCCATTCAGTGACCGCCTTGTCCACGGCGCCGGATCTGTTTCGGTGGTAATCTCGTCAACCTCAGCGCATCTGCAGCGACTCCTTCGTGTCCCCACCCGAGATGCTTCATCGAGACCCCTAGAGCCGCCCCACCGACCCCCCCTTCAACGACCTCTGATCCTCTTCGCCGACACCTTCCACAACCCTATCGGAGCCGCTCCGTCGACATCATCCTCAACCCTTCCGGGGCCGCTTCGCTGACACCATAATCAACCCTACCGGAGGCGCTTCACCGTCAGCATCCTCAACCCTATTGGAGTAGCATTGCCAATACCATTCTCAACCCTACCGGTGCCGCTCTACCAACGCCCAAGTCCACAGGCTCAGATACGCTTCGTCGCACCCTTGTCAAATCTACCGGAGCAGCTTCTAACGCCCCATCCATGGCCATAGATCCGCAATGTCGAAACCATTCTGAACCCAACCACTGGAGCAGCTTCACCGACGCCCTCGTCCACGGCCTCAAATCTGCTTTGCCCACACCGTAGTCCACCCTACCGGAGCCGCTCCACAAACACCCTATTGCACGGTTCTTGATGTCCTAACCGGACCCCGATAGCTAGTGTAGTGTCATCACCCTTGACTTTTCTTACCTGATTTCCACCGGCTGGCAAGATGCCAAGCACCCACCGCGGCCTAGGTACTTGTCACCTTTAAACCCATCCAACATCACCTGCCCAATGTACTTCAAATATACTAACATGTCACTGTTACATGTTATGCAGCTGGCAAAAACTACAAGCACGATGTTTCTTCTGGCTCTAACAGCTTGGCCTACCAATATCCTATACCGAGGCATTGCTATGATCTTGTAAGTGCATCTCTCTCTCTTGTATTGTTGTGTGCCTGCCAGCATGCTTTGCTAGGATTTTGGACTAGTAATCCCTTTGTGCAGACAATGATTTCCACTACTGGCTGCTGAATTAGAGATGTAGATGTCATACATGATACTCCCTCCCTTCCTAAATATAAGTCTTTCTAGAGATTCCACTATAGACTACATAGAGATCAAAATGAGTGAATCTACACTTGAAAGTGCATCTATATACATGTGTATGTGGTCCATACCGGAATATCTACAAAGACATGTATTTAGGAACAGAGGTAGTACATTACACTAAATCGTAGGCGGTATGTAGGAATTCCAGTGCAGTACATTAGGCTCCCTTAGAGTGCCTGCTAGTCTAGTACTCAGAGTCATGGGTAGTTTATCCTACGCACACAATCGTTAATTAGTGGTTTAAATACGCACAAGGGATATGCAAATTGGTCATTTAACTGGGCTGGTGAACTTAATATTTAGGGGATCCCAAATGATGGCGCCCCTCGTAACAATGGCTCTTAGCAGCCCGATAACAGGCTGAAATCTCGATTGGGCCATATAAACAGAAATGGACCGCGGGCCCAAGCAGTCCGTTAACAGGTCAAAAGCATAATAGGGCCTTATAAATGGAAATGCCACGCGGGCCCTCGCAGGCCGTTAACAGGCCGAAAGAAAATCAGCGCCTTATAAGATGAAAATGGCCCACGGGCCCTAGCAGCCGAAATATATGTCAATTTTGTTTCGGACCTTTTACTTGTCGGCCTTTTAAGAGGCCCAAAGTGTTTTGGGCCAGAAGAGGCCCAATTTGCAAACTAGGCTCCTAACAGGCCAAATATCGCGTCGAGCCGAAATAGTGACCTACTGAACGTGGGCCGCTAGTGGACCCAAAATCAGGTGGCACATCATAGGCCGAACCGTTATGCGGGCCTTTAACATGCCGAAAGACAAAACGGGCTAGAAATTGGCCCGTTTACCTGATGGGACAAGGTAAGGCTAAAAGTCACAATGGGCTAGATGTTGGCCCAACAGCGGAATGGGCCGAGCAAAGGTCGAAAGAGGTACCGGGCAGTTCACGGGCTGGAACTGACGATGGGCTACTAACAGGCTGAAAGAAGGTCGGGCCATAGTAGGGCCAAAAGATGTAGCCGGCCGTATACGGGCTGGAACTAATGATGGGCCGGAAATCGTCAAATCTAGAATGGGCCTATGATGGGCAGGTTGTGTGTAAATTGTATTTGTCCGTTCTTGTGTATGGGCCTGACTCAAGTAGGCCGCTAATGGGACGGCTAGCTTATTTTGATAGGCCCGACCTTTTAACCTAAAAGGGCCACTATTGGGCTGAGCCACGTGTCGATGTACAATAGGCTAGTCCCGTCCACTCGCTTGATGATACATGTACTAACGCGGAGCCGACACGTGGATACTAGGGTGAATTTAAATTTTACACATGGAACATCCCCATTGGTCCCGGCGGTTAATGGGTTATTGGATCCAAACCGGAACTCGATAGGTTAACGGCGACCCGTTATGATGGATGCCACGTGTCGGTTACCCTTCACGAAAGCACTCCCATGATGTGCTATTTATCATCATGGAAGTGGACACTTCCGTGATGATAATTTTGGTATTGTCATGGAACACTTCAACGACATCACAGGTATGATTATCTTGATTTTGTGATAAAATTGTCATGGATGTACATGCATGACAAAAAATGTGACCTACTGTGACAAACACATATTATCACAGAAGTGCTTTTTTTGTAGCGATATCAAAACCTCATAAGAAAAGACTAAATTCATCGTAAGGTAGTCACGGGGATAAACACCATCTGATTCAACTATAGTAACAAGGCTCGCGGTACATCAAGATCATGACAAATCAAGAACGAGAGAGAGAGAGAGAGAGAGAGAGGGAGAGATCAAACACATATCTACTGGTACATACCCTCAACCTAGAGGGTGAACTACTCCCTCCTCGTCATGGAGACTGCCAGGGTGATGAAGATGGCCACCGGTGATGGTTTCCCCCTCCGGCAGTATGCCGGAATGGGCTCCCGATTGGTTTTTTGTGGCTATAGAGGCTCGCAGTGGCGGAACTCCAGATCTAGGTTTCTTTTAGGGGCTTTCGTGATTTAGAGGAATTTCTGGTGTCGGTTTCACATAGGGGGGTCCATGAGGCAGCGGCAAGACATGGGGTGCGCCCTAGGGAGGTGGGCGTGCCCTCCACCCTTGTTGCTTCCTCAAGAAGCTTCTAGTCCATCTCCGATGCTCCGTGGGCTTCTTCTGTTCCATAAAAAATCACCGTAAATTTTCAGCTTGTTTGGAATCCATTTGATATTCCTTCTCTGGAAAACTTAGATACAAGGAAAAACAGAAACTGGCACTGGACACTAAGTTAATAAGTTAGTCCCAAAACTAGAATAAAATAGCATATAAATGCATATAAAATATCCAAACCAGATAATATAATAGCATGGAATAATCAAATATTATAGATAAGTTGGAAACGTATCAGGGGTACCCGCAAGTGAAGTGGAGTTGGGTCGACCAGGAGGGTACCAGCGAGATAATTACGTGGCACAGCCATGCATTCCGAGCCCTTATCATAAGTCCACGAGACGGGGTGACGGGGTCACATGATCGTGAGTCTCTTCTTGTTACTGTGTGCTCCCAAGACACTAACGTTTTGGATATGTTATCCGAGTACTTTGCGCACTAACCACCATGCGGTAATAAGTATGGGCACTCTATGCCGTATGCATCAGCCGAATCTCTTCAAACGTTAGCGACTAAGTGGCGCATGCCAGGTTGGACTGCGTAAGCTGGCACTTGTATAAGGGGGCTAGGTCTGCTCATCAAGCGTGTACGCAATGGGCAGGAGCACAAAGGGCAATGGGCCCAAGACCACTGCGTGCTTAGGATGTAGACCGGTGTGCTGGCCTCTCTGTTGAGCTTACGTAGGGCTAAGGCATGTTCATCCGTCGAGGGCAGGCATGACCTGATGATTTTTTCGACCGGAGTTGACCGAGCATGTTGGGTAAGTTGGTGCACCCCTGCATGTATGTATAATCTATTCAAATAGTTGTGTCCACGGTAATGGAAGCTCGGAGTTGTATCCCGACCGATACAACTACAACTGGATGCTGAGGCATGAACTGGATATGTGGATCCGGGATTGCTTACTCGCAGGGAGTCGAGAAGGGATCTCTAGGCGTTGATAAAAAAATTTATTTATTACTTATGTTATGCTACACTACACTTCCTTGTGGCTGCAAGATGGTGGTTTCTAGAAGATGCTAGTCTTTGATAGGCTAGGCCTTCCCCTTTTTTCTAGAATTCTGCAGTTTAGTCCACATATACTGCCCCTTTCATTGATACTGATGCATATGTAGTGTAGATCCTTGTTTGCGAGTACTTTGGATGAGTACTCACGATTGCTTTGCTCCCCTCCCCCCTTTTCCTTTCTTCTCAGTTGATGCAACCAGATGGTGGAGTCCTGGAATCAGATGCCATCGCTGACGACTACTACTACCCCAACGGAGACTACTACAACGTGGAGGCTACTGACAACCAGCAGTAGTTAGGAAACTCCAAGGCAGGAGGCCTTGTGTTTTCGATCATTGCTACTTTTGTGCTATCCTTCTTAAGGCAAACTTGTTTAACTTATGTCCGTACTCAGATATTGTTGCTTCTGCTGACTATTGTGCTTTCGAGCTTATGTATTCGAGCCCTCGAGGCTTGTAATATAAAGCTAGTATTATTTCAATTTGTGACTAGAGTTGTTTTGTGATATCTTCCCGTGAGTCCCTAATCTTGGTCGTACACGTTTGCATGCATAATTAGTGTACAGTCTTGTCGGGGGCATCACAAGTTGGTATCAAAGCTGACTACATGTAGGTAGCCCCATTTCCAACTCCTTGGATGAAGTTGAGTCTAGTCTTTGGAAAACTTTTACTAACATTGTTGTGTGTCTTACAGGCCCACATGTCAATTGGGTGGTATTAGAATCTTTTATTCATGGTCTTACTCTAGGATGCTGATCTCTCTTCTACTCAAGTGAAATGATTTTTCTAACTCTATCTCCAGGTTGTCGTAACTACTTCCTCCCGGAGATCCCTTCGTTCTAGATGATCGCCTGCTTCACCAGAAGACTTCGAGGATACTCTCTAATGTTCTATTGAGAATATGCGCTCATCGCTTTTGCAATTCCCTACCACTGATAAGTCCTTATGAATAACTACATACACTTGCCAGTCATTCGTTTATCCACAGTTGTCCATGTGTTCCATATGATTCTTTGAAGTGCTATTCAATTCTCTGAAAATACTCAGCAACCTATTACCCTGAAGTTCTTGCCTTCGTGCATTCTGGTTAGATCCATTTGTCTAGTAATCTTCGATGAAATCCTTTTTCATTATCATGCCGATCCCATTGATTCAATATGTGTACGACGACACTCAATCATCAGTTGATACCTAGAATTCATCCCTCCGGCTAAGTTGTCATTTCAGACACGAGCTGGTTTTCGGTAAATCAAACCTTGACTGATTGTGCGTCTAAGTCTATTCAACTTAATCATATTTGATAAGAGCTTTAGGTTCTGATATATCGATCTGGAAACCATAATTTCTTTGTATTTAAGCGTCAAAGTATTCACACGTTCATATAATCTGATGCCCTTGCACTCTTTCTTCTTCTGGTTGAGTATCGATACTCACATGAGATTCTCTGCAGTCCACCATATCCTTTGGTTGATTATTATCCTACCGTTCCTGCATATTCTAAACACCCCGCGTTCTTCCCCTAATACATAATGCCTTAAGTAAATTGTATCCTCTGCTTTTGTCAACCATGCTCTACTATCGAGCTTGTGTTATTTACTCTTGAAGATTGTGGTATACGTTCCTAAGATGCCCCGATGGGTTGAACCAATGGCTTCCCTAATCTGTGTGAACCTAAAAGTTATGCGGGTTTTATGTACTGACATTTCATCAGGTAAAGTCTTAACACTACAACTTCTTTGAATGCGAGAAGTGAATGGATGGTAATGCATTGAAGAAGTGGGAGTCGACCTTGAACTTTGTGTTCATGCCCATGGAAATGATGTAGACCGTCACATGAGCTTCTTGAAAATATATTAATCATTTGAATAATTCTTCCGGTATCAATACAATTTAACCCCTTGCTATTATGTTTCCAACCAGGATGACCTTATTCTATATATCTAAAAGGAATTCATTCAAGTGCATGTATCAATACAATTTAACCCCTTGCTATTATGTTTCCAACCAGGATGACCTTATTCTATATATCTAAAAGTATCTTCTATAACAAGTCTACGACCCTGTTCAAATTCTATTATGTTCTAACTTCGAGTATTACCCCCTGATATCTGGAGGATATCATGCCATTGCACTAGATCTTATGAATTTTTGTTCAAGTAATACAATTCCCTACAATAGTCTTTCCACCGGTTCTAAGTTGTAAGTCAATCGAGAACGCCGATAACATAATCAAGTCTGCTCTACGATTCAACAACTCTTAGTAATCGTGATTACTTACAAGTTTGTACTCGCTCATATCATTCGCTATCGATGGCCTATATCATCATTTTCATGCTAAAGCTTGACCATACTATCTATGTCCTTCATCCCCGGGACACAATTCCAACAATACACTAAGCGTACATCGTGCTTCGAACATCATGTTGATTGTATTGAAAGGAAATTTTGATTCCGAGCTTGCAATCTTATCTGTGGTTCCAATAACCGTTTGCTTCACCATCTTTATGGAAATCTCGATGAAATGTTGCTAAGCCCGTCGGCCACTTCCTTATTTCTTCATTGCTGAAATTAGACAACTTATTTTATAAGTTGTTTCCGATGGATCCTTTGTGTGTCCAAAGACTGACATTTACCTAAGGACCATGTCAATGCTATCCCAAAGCATGACCGTGGTACTCAAACATCAACAAGAACCATGTAAGCATAAGGATAAATGTTTCTTGACAAATTACCCAAACACCATTTTATGGGTAACATCATGAGTTTCCTCGTATTTTCCCTAAATGGTTACTTACTTGGAGTCCGGTCATGTATATCCTCCTCCGCCTTTCCCTGGGAAGGATATACTCCTGATACTCAGGTATAATCACATTTTCCTTTCCATTGGTCTGATTAATATACTAATCACATTTTCCTTTCCATTGTTTGCTTTAACCCTTCTTGTGATCTATATGATATAAGCGGTGGTATTTCCCAGCTTAGGTAAAGACCTCGATGTACAACTTGGTCGGAATAACCCTGTTACTATTGATGGTGACATTCCGGTAACCACCGATGGACGAGAACATTGCCTACTGGTCCGCCTTGCCTTGCAAGCAGGAAAATGGTTCTTTTCATCCCTCTGCTTGTAACAACATTGGTGCCAACATAACTGATAGGCTATCCTTCGACATGACTTGCTATCATAACCATGCAAGATGTCAGCACCCTTCCTGCTTTTAATTCACATGGTGGGCCGATAACCCACAGTTCCAAATGATCGAAACCTAAATTTCCTTTGCATCCCTATTTCCAAAGATTATTCACCCCGCTTGGATTCATATGAGATTAACGAGCCACCTTCTTAGAGATCTATTCTGGTATCATACACAATAAGTATTCCCATTGTTGTGAACCCCTTTCACCCTCCATTTCAGGCAATGAACGATTGCCTATCTGCTTCAAAATTCTGATTGTGTCTTCTTATTTTTGCTTTCAATGAATTTCTTGAATATCAACTCGAGAGATGACTTTGTGCCTCGTTCACTGGGATAGTCCCCACATAACTAACATGTGTTGACCGTCGTCCTTCCTGAGTTTTCCCGGTTTACTTTTCCGTAAGTATGATGGAGATCCTGAATAAAGAATGACAACTTCGTCACGATGCCCTCGAGTAGAAGACTAAAGTGTCGGTGTACTAAAGTTTTGGCCCTTTAGGACCCCAAACTTGTGCACAGGCGGTTGCAGCCATACCCATGGTAAGGACTGATGGGGACAGCTAGAGGCAGATACAAGACGATCAAGATAGCATTCAAGCCAATGATCATAAGATAGGAGACCAAAAGCTGGGCTATCGGCATGATTCTTGCCGAGATGGCTCGGGAAGCCCCTGCAAGACCATCACCTTGGAGGTGGAGTCAGTTGACACCAACGACAACGTGAAGGCGAAGATCTTCGCTGGCTAGCAGGTCAAGGATGGTCGTTCCCTGGCTGACTGCAACATCCAGAAGGAGTCCACCCTCCACCTTGTCCTCCGGCTAAGTTGTGTTATGCAGATCTTTCTGAAGACCTTTATCGACAAGGTTCTACCGCCCTACCTACGCTCCAACGCAGCGACTAACCTGCCAGCCTGGCATTGCAGGCCTCGTCATCCTGGATGCGTGTCAAGATGGGGTGAGGCGGCGATGGACAGGACATGTTCTTCAGCCATCCCCAAAGAAAGTTGGGGACACATAACGACGCATTAAGTGTGTTTGTCCTAAGATGTCAGTGATAAGCATGTACACTTTAGCAACTTTACACCTCTTGCATGCACTGTATGCCACTGTGGTAGCCCCTTTGAAATAAAAAAGGAGGCCCTAGGCGATACGAGAAAGGACTTTTGGATTTTCTGGTCCAGTTTGCATGGTAGCAATGTGCCAGAGCTCAAGAACTCTCAATACATCTTTTTCCCTGCCAAACAATGGAAGGGATCCACGGGACCCCATAGGTGTCCTTTCCCCGACATCTTTGGCGTGCCAGGTAGGGGCATTAGGTTGCACGAACCTGATATAGTAGTTAGCGCGTCAGTTTCTTCAACACCTTCATCACCATGCTTCCCAAAAGGAAGGGTATCACGGCGATTGGTTCATCTGCGGCCTATAGTCTGGCTACGCTCCCTCTACATCACACAAAATATTCATATCATGCACAACCCAGATTTCAGCCAAGCACTTGTTTTCATACTCTATCTTTTCAAACCTTTCAATTTTCACGCAATACATGAGCGTGAGCCATGGATATAGAACTATTGGTGGAATAGAGGTGGTTGTGGAGAAGACAAAATGGAGGGAGATAGTCTCACATCGACTAGGCGTATCAACGGGCTATGGAGATGCCCATCAATAGATATCAATGTGAGTGAGTAGGGACTGCCATGCAACGGATGCACTAGAGCTAAATATGAATGAAAGCTCAATAAAAGAAACTAGTGGGTGTAATATCCCGAAACAAGTTCATCATGGAGCAATCTTCAATTCTTCACCTGCAACTAACAACGCTATAAGAGGGGCCGAGCGATGCGTACTTAGCCAAACAAAGGTTTGCTAGGAAGGCGGTTAGAATGTTTCATGGCAACAATAGGAGGGCTGACAAACGGGAATAGGCATCGAGGCAATATCTAAAGAGCGAGACATCTAGCATAGGCAAAGATAGAAGTGATATCTGGGAATAGTCATCTTGCCTGTTGATTCCATGGAGGGATCGTAACCTTGCTCCTCAAACTCAGCCCCGGTAGTAACCTCGAACTCCGAATCGGCTCCCAGCTCTACCAATCACAAGAACACAACAACGGCACAATATCAAACGCGGTGCAATGCACAAACAACATGATGCAAGTCATATCAAGGGATGCGTGTATGATGTGCGTATGCATGCGGAAGCTCTTGAGCCTAAGGAGAAGATGATGGAAAAGGCCTCATCTTGGAAAACTAAGCAATCCACTGGATAGAGGGGAAGATTTCGGTTGAAATTGATATAAAGATCATCGGAAACGGATGCACGATTTGCAAATGGCAATCAAAACAAGATTCAAGCAAAACTACAGTTTACAGCAACATGGAGACAAAGGGCATGGATGTGAAATATACATGATACTTAACAAGCATGAACTTAGAACACACCCAAAACCTTGCTGGAACACAATTAAACAAGCATGGCAAGTTGCAATAAATTTACCGAATTCTCAGACTTCGTGAAAATTAGAAGGCATGGCAGAATAACAACGAATAGGCATGTTTACAAGCTTGTGCAGCTCAACTCAAAGTATAGCATGGCAAGTTAAGGGAACCAACATCAAGAAGACATATTTGAGAAGCTACTCAACGCAAGAACATGCTTATAGGATGCTTGGAACACTAGCTACGCTCGTGGCAAAACTGAACTTGTTGATAACATGTTGATAGATACATTTTATAGCCTCTTGAGAGCATGAAAACAACAAGCTACAGCAAGCCAACATGCATGCAAAAGGCATGGCAACAATATAAATACCATGCTCTTCAAGAATAGCCAAATTGATACTTCTACAACATACTAGAACATGTCCCAAACACCATGGCAAAAATGCAAAATTTTATCCAGACTTAGCAAAATCTGGGCATGGCAGGAATTACAACATGAAGGCATGTAAAAAAGCTTGTTGCACTCATTTCAATACATATCATGGCATGAAAATGAATCTATCATGTAGAGCATACTCCCAAGAGCAAAAATCATGTTGACACCTAGCTCATATGACACATGGATAAATAAGCACAAGCAAGACAAAAAAATCATCTCATAACAAGTTCAGAAACGTATCAGCCAAATACACTTTTGCAATGGAGATATACATGGCAATATGACACCTAACATGCATCCTACAACAACTATCATGTAGAGCATTTCACAACGAAGATCTAGACATATCATTCACTCCATTCGGACAAACATGCACAAAGTTACTAGCTCACGAAAATGACAACAAATTTACACAGACAACAAGTTCTGAAAAAGTTTCAGCAACATGCACTCTTGCCATGAATATTGAGTCAACTAGATAATCTCTAAGATGCATGAAACTGGTACTAACATGTAGAGCACGACGAGACGAACATTTCAACATATCATACGTGCAAAACGGAGCATCGAGAACGAAGTTATCACATGGCAAAGAGGGCAACAAATTTACGGATCTGGGCACTTAGTGGATTTTCACCTCTGAGAAAAGTCAACCTGGGATGGATGCGTGCGGGACTAGGAGATCCGGGACGGGTACGGGCGTTTGCTTCGAGGGAGCGGTGGATCCTGTCCCGATCCGGCCGGATCGGGACGAGGCGGCGGCCGCGGCTCGCCAGAGCCGGGCCGGCGGCGAGGTGCGGCTCGGCTGGCGGGCGGAGGAGGTGGCGCGGGGCCGGCCGGGGCGCGGCGCCGGCGGCGACCGAGCGGCAGCGAGGTGGAGTGGCGAGGCGGCGGCGACCAGCTGCGGAGCAGCGGAGGCGCGCCGACGGCGAGTGTGCGGCCTGGGCTGCCACGTGGCGGCCTGGGAGTGGCCGCTGGGGCGGCGGCGGACTTGTCCGGCGCGCGAAGGAGACGGATCTAGGGTTTTTTACCCGAAAATGGACGTGGGGAGGCTGTTTTATAGCCATAGGGATCTAGGAAGGTCCAAATGGGGTGCGGTTTTCGCCCACACGACCGCGATACGACGACCGTGAGGATGGGAGTGGTTGTGCTTGGTTAGTGGGCTGCTGTGGAGGGGGCCTTGGGCCAAAAGGAAGAGGAGCTTTTAGCCCACTAGGTTAACCGTTTGGAGTATCAAACAACCTCCAAACGTGATGAAACTTGACAGGCGGCCTACATGTACTAAAACAAACACGCACGACAAGTCTCACCTCATACCGAGAACGTTTCATGGCCACAAACGAAAGATGGACTCGGGGGTGCCACGGGCACGTCTGAGAGTCGCAACTCGAAACGGACAACGGGAAGAGACGAGCGGGACCGGGTGCAAGTGACAACACGAATGCAATGCAATGCACATGATAACATGACATGGATGAAATGCACACAGACACATGACAAAACGAAGGAACCCAAAATGAAAGAAGAGCCGAGAATGGAATTAATGAAGTCAATGTTGCATATATTGCCGTAAATGGAAGGTATCACATATGGCGTGTTACACCTTTGGTTGATCCCTCGGGATTCCGTGCTTGCGACTTCGCGTCTGCGCTTGCCCTCTTAGCGCCAAAGAGGAAACTGGTATACTGCGCCCGCCTGGCCTTGGTCATCATGGCTCACGTCACGTGAACCTCGGGAGGTGCACCTTGCATAGGTATATCCGTTCCTCGGGAGTCAGTCTAGAGAGACTGCCCCCAAGGAGGTCTTGCTGTCGCCCGCCTCGCGAGGCATGGCCCCTCGCGAGGGTCTTCAGTTTTAGTTGCTGGAGTTGGGACATACCAGGCCGCTGATGGAGCCACATCACGGGCCGCAGGCAGGCAAGTGTGGGTACCCCCGTTCCCAGGACGCCGACAGTAGCCCCCGGGCCCAAGGCGCGCACGGACTTGGCTTCGAGGAGAAGCCAAAGGGACAAGGGTGAAGTGCCGTAGGGCCCAAAAACATGCGGCCTAGGTCAATGCGTGCCGACTTGATGGGAATGTGGCCGTCTCCGCTTCCCCACGTTGCCTTGAAATCCGATCGTCTTGACGAGACCCTGCTGCATGCACAAAAGAAGCATCATTACGTGAGATCGTGGAGGCCGATGGTTGGCCTCCTCCAGGCTATAAATGGGGAGGGGGTCAAGCCACCATTTCTCATCGGCTCCTTCTTGTCGCCCTCCTCCTCTTCTTCTTCCTCCTGGCCGAGCCGGCCTACTGTGACGCCCATGCCACCGATAAGGAGAT
Organism: Secale cereale; assembly: GCA_902687465.1. Taxonomy (NCBI): domain Eukaryota; kingdom Viridiplantae; phylum Streptophyta; class Magnoliopsida; order Poales; family Poaceae; genus Secale; species Secale cereale. The sequence continues at coordinate 221,129,383 of LR738712.1, forward strand.
TCTCTGCTGCATAGAAAGGAAAGACTCCCTGCGAGGAATCAAAGCGAACCCGGTGGGGGCGTGTAAAGAACATGCAATGCATTTGCTCCGATGCCTATTGTTCTCGCTATGAAACTGTATTTCCATGTCTAGCTCCGGTAGTGTCCCTCCTTTTTATCCTTTTAGTACCTTTGTGCTCTACGCCGGTAGGTCCCTGTCCCAGGGCAAGCTTCAGCCATCGTTGGTATGCCAGGTCGCTATGCCGTGATCAAGGCAAGGAGGTGAGTGGCCCGGGGTCCGGTAAGAGCTCATGAGGCACGATGCTCAAGAGGTCCCCCTTGGCATGCGAGCAGCTTCCGGAGGCTAAAAGTAAATGCGGCATTGCGGGAGCATGACTATGGAAACCAAACCAGTCGAGTGGTGCCGGCATGCCAGTGGTGACGGGACTGAGGTGATTCTCCACGTGGTGCACCTGGCTCACTCCAGATGCAGCGTCACTGAGATTTCGTGATTTCCTTCCCGCTTGCCTTAGAGTTTTGCATCAGCAGAGCACGACCTCGGACATACCTCAGCCGCCGCTGGCTCGTCCGGATCACCAGGACGAGACCAGGTAGTGAGGGCCTACGTGGCCAGTTAGGCCCCTCAGACGCGATGCTCAAGGGTCCCCTTTGACGTATGAATAGCTCTCGGGAAGGAAATGCTGGACTAGGCCTTGGTGTTCTGCATCGGCAGGGCCCTACACCGCGTATACCTCAGCCGCCGCTGGCTCGTCCGGATCGCCAGGATGAGACCAGGGAGTGAGGGGCTATGTGGCCAGTTAGCCCCCTAAGACGCGATGCTCAGGGGTCCACCTTGACGTACGAATAGACCTTAGCTCTCTGAGCTGGCCTCCCCTTTTCCCGCTCTTCTAGGTGCTCTGCGTCCTCGTGTCCTGACCCTAATTGAGTGGAGCTCAGCCACCGCTGGTATGCTAGGTCGCGATGCCATGGTCAAGGCCAGGGGGTGAGGGATGGAGAGTCAGTAGGAACCCCAATAGCCCCCCTTTAACGCACGACCGAATTACATGAGAAGGAGAAACCAGCAGGGTGTCACACCCTGATTTTCATGTCACATTGCTTAAGCTAATTCTCATGTTAAAAATGTGGATTTGCAAAAACTTTTGAGTGTTTTTGACTTTGCTTGATTTGACTTTTGTCAGCTGGTTGCTAGTGCTCTAAAAATCAAATAAATCCTCCAACTCTTATACCTCATCTCCTTGACCCAAAACCTTTTCCCAATGATCATGCCATGTGTATATACCAGTATAGAATTTTCTTATAAAAATATTTTGGCCAAATGGTATTTTCTAAAATTAGTTTTCCAAAAACCCCTGAATTGAGGTTTGCACTGCAAGTACCTTATTTAGGGTGTGAAAAATCTTTCAAAAAGTTTATTTGAATCCTATTAGATATAGGACTCCCAGAAACCACAAAAGTATAATTTTAAAAGTTATTTTTATATTTTATTTAAATGCTTTTTCTTAAGGCCAGAAATGTTCTTTAATAGGGAAAAATTATTTAAACATTTCAAAAATACTTGCCAAAATTCAGGGAGACTCATAGGACATATATTGTCCATATATAAGAGTTTCAACACATGATCATGTTCAAAATATTGGAGAAATCCTTCCAAAACCCTTTCTGGATATTTCAAGCTTTTGAAATATTTACAAAGGAAATATTCTCCAAAAATTCCAGGGAAATTCTATCATGTCATATATGACATATTTGATGATCTTGCTAAGCCTCATGCCTTGAAGATCAAGGAAACATCCTCAAACCCATTCAAAACCATTCTGTCCATATTTGAAGTTTGAGCAACTCTACATTGCCAAACTTGTCCAAATGCCCTCAAATCAGGTGCACATGCTAGAATAGCCTAATAAGGCATCTAGACCAAATGGCACAAGATTTGGAATAGAGCAACTTGATCAGATCACCCCAAAACCACTTCTGTTCATACTCAAATTTGAACAACTTTACATTGTCAACTTTTTATCTGGAGCCTCAAACTTTGTGGGCATGTTCATGACCCCAAATGATGATGCTACACCAAGTGGTGCATCAAGGGGAGATGATTTGCTTAACTCCAACATGATGAAACCATTTCTGTTCATTTCTAGGGTTCACCAAAGTTACATTGGCCACTTTGCCCAAATGAGCTCAAATTTGGTGTAGGGGCCTAATTATATGTGACATTTGATCCTGTTAAGTCCCATGTCAAGTGGATGTCATTTGCTTGACCAAACACTGATCAAACACCTTCTGTTCAATTGCCAAAACAAGTGTTTGGACCCCTTTCACTATTTCCCTTTATTCCAAATTCTTACCACAGCTCCCCCTGATCATTCTCTACCCCCAGTAACCTTCCCATGGCCTCAACTCAATTATTGGAGGGTAAATCCCCCATTTTTACTCTTGTGGACAGCCACTTTCTTCTCCTCCTTCACCTCTCTCCTCACCCCAGTGGTTCCCAGAACATCCAAGACTGCCTCCCCCTTTCTTTACTACTCCCTCTACCCACTGGACACGGCTGGACACAAGAGGACACGGCCAGGAAGCACAGGCACGACCATGCCGGCCAAAGGCGTGCTCTCGAGCACGCTACAGTGCACCGAGGCACTGTAGCTCGGCCCTCCCGAGGCTTCCAGACGGCCTTGGGCAGAGAGACCGTGTCCCCCGAGGTCCCCTCGACGTCCTCAACACGCTGGGCTGTCGGCCCCCTCCTCTCTCCTCCTCCCTCACCCCTGCCCGCACGCGCACCGAACGACCCCGAGCTCCAGTGAAAGACCTCGCACGCGCGGCCTCTCTGGCACCTCCCCGCTCCTCCTCTCTCTCCCTCTAAGCGTGGACTAACCCCACGAACGCCCCGGACACCCTGCGGCAGGCTCGTGTGGCCCGTGGCAGCGGCAACACGCTCGCCGGCGCACGGCGCCTCGGTGGACCGACGCCCCCCTACTTAAAGGGCACCCCGAGCCCCCCTTGCACCTCCTTTCGCTCCATCCCTCTCCCGTGCGTCTTCCGAGTCATTCTATCGCCCTTATCGTGCCCTGTGGTGCCCGCTCCACCATCGTCCGACGAGGCCGCCGCCATGGCCAGGTGTAGGAGGTGCTCCGGCTTCTCCCCTGCCGCCCCAAGGGTCCTCCTGGATGCGCCGCTCCCCGGGGATCCCTCTGGTGGCCGCACCCTGGCTGGAGGTGGCCTATGCCGCCGAGGACGGGCGCCGGCGTCGCGCGGCTCGGGCCTCCCATCCCCTCTATTGCGGGAGCGGGAGGAAGGAGACGACCCTGCGGAGGGGGCCCACCTGGCAGCGACCCGGCCAGCCGGGCCCAGCCGTTTAAGTGGAAACGGCAACGGCGCAGCCCGCCTTCCCAGCGCGGAAGCGCACCGCCGAAAGGCGCCTCTGACGTCAATGCTCCCCCCTGTGCACGCGGCCGAGCCATGGGCCGGCCCAGTTTCTATGTGGCTAACCTCCGCCCAGTGTGCAGCATAAGGGTATAACCCCTATTCTTTTCCTTTTTCTCTATTCTGCCAACTTCAAAATGCCTAGAATATTCATATGAACTCCAATTTGCATGATTCAAATTTCTGGTAGCTTCTAAAATCATGCCCTATCACATGGTGCAACATGCACATTATTCCAGAAACTTTTCCTATACAAATATTTATCAAATGCCCATTTTCCACTTTCTGTGATTAACTTTAGAAAATCACAGAGAGCTCATTTTGGATCCAAATGCAGTGATTCAAGTTCCTAGATGCTTGTCATGTCCAAACTTAGTTTAGGAACCTTTTTAATAATAGTTTCTGTACCTCACCGAATATTGAGCCATTTCTTCATATTTATCAGCTTTGGAAAATCCTAGGAAATTCATTTCAAATCCAAATCCAGTGAAACCAACTCCTAAATGCTTCAAAAATCATGACTTGATGATGGGTACCTTTGCTCATCATTCAAGGAAATGTTTCTGTATACTTCTTCCAAATCCATAAACCCTTTGGTTCCAACATATTGAAATGTTCCCAACTACCTATTGGTCCAACAACTATGAAACCACCTTGGTCATTTCTAATATGACCAGAAGTATCCTAGAAAAGTCCAACTCCTATTTTTAGAGCACTTTTATTGTTCCTTTGATTGTGTTGCTTATTATGATTGTTTCCATCGTTAGTTGACGTAATAAACGGAGTAATCGGAGATGGACCAGAAGATTTGAAGACTCTGAAGAATAAGGCAAGCAGCCCTTTGACCATGTTCAAGAAACCCTTTTATGCATGTCTCATAGCACCTTATTATTCAATGCATCGGAATCATGTTGAGGTGGAAACCACCTTGGTTGCTACCATTGTTGCTTACTATTGATACTTGCATCAAACATGACCCTACCTTCCTATGAGGGTTATGTGGGTGGGAGTAGTTAGGTTGCTTTAATAGTGGCTACGCAAATGGGACGGGTATATGCATGGTGACGAAAGCAGGATACTTTCAAAAGACTTTTCGAAAACCCCATCGGGTGCCACTTACGCCCGAGGGAGATGGTGAGATGGGTAACCACTTGATGACGAAGTGGTGTGCCGAGGCAAGTGTGTGTGTTTTGAAAAAAACGTATTGGTTTAAGTTGCGACCGTTATTCCAACCTTACATGCGCAACCACTCTACCCTCATATGGGAAAGGGCATTATTGATTACCTAGGTTGATACTAGCATGGTGCCCGCATTACTAGTGACGGGAGTGACATGAGGTCACTCTTGGGACGGGGTCGTGCTTGGATAGGCGGCCATGACTGTTTTCACAGGGCACCGGACACACCGTTGGTACCCCGTGCTTGTGATATGTGATGAATACGGAGCGAGTCTCCACAAACCTTGAGATGTGAAATGTTTGGCACGGGGCTGCTACCAATCGAGTGGACTCTATGTTAGTGTCGTCTAGGGAAAGATAGTGATCGGGTGCTTACCCCGGGTACCTGAGGTACCGCGGGTCGTGGATGACACGGAAGTTCCCCGGATCTAGTGGGTAAAGTGTGCAACCTCTGCAGAGTGTAAAACTATTCGAATAGCCATGTCCACGGTCATGGACAGTTGGGTAACTGCTCTTGGGCTACGTCCAATGTTTGCGAAACCTGGTGTGTGTGTGTGAGGAAACAACATGGTTCAGTGATATTGATGAAGTCAACATGGTTCAGTGATATTGTTGATGTGATTGTGAGGAAGTCACAATGAGCTTGAGCATGAGTTGATTACAACTCTTCCTTGAAAATGATGTCTGTGACCTCCTGATACTTGTTACAGACACATGCATATCCTTGTTATATGTTGATCATACTTGCACATGAAAAACTAGCTTTCCGCAAAACTACCAATTTAGTAGTAGAGCCTTGCATAATTATTCTGTTACCACACTTGGGTTGCTTGCGAGTACATTCAATGTACTCATTGGCTTGCCACTGGTTATTTTATTGGCCAGGCAGGAGAGAACAGGTTATGATGAAGATTTCTCGGTGACGAGCATGCGAGCTTGGACGCTTTCCAGTCAGAATGCCTGTAGGGTTAAGGCAGATGGCATGGGTCCCAGTTGTCTTTGAAGATTTTCCGCTGCGATGATATACTCAAGACTTGACCATTATGTTCCTACTTGTGTAACACGGTATGTAAGGATGTAAGACTCTTGTTATTCAGCTTCTGTGTGTTCAGTGAGCATTGATCTTTGGGATCACTGTACACGTGCATTCGGTGATCACGACTTATGAGTCGGGGTCCCCACAGAGATGGTATCAAAGCCATCCTGACTGTAGGAAGCCTTAGTTAGCATGGTCGTTAGTTAGGGTAAAACTATTTTCAAAACTATCTATACTTCTCTTCCCTTCTCAGTTTTTCAAAAACTAGGCTATACTTGATCTCTTCCCCTTCAAAACCTTGGTCGCTAAAACCCCTATGCCCCTGACCACTGGATTTTCTGTAATCCTCGTGGAGTGCACCTTGCTAAACACTCACCCACCACTTTTGCACACAAGATTGGTGACACCACGACAAGACGACACCAAAACTACAACCTCGATGAGTGAGGACACGAAGACCCAGAAGATGGTGGTACCCTTGACAGTGTCCCAAGAAGATGCAACGTTGGCCTATGATGACCAGGGTATAGGTTATGCAAAATCATGATATACACCGCTAATAGAGTAATCATGTCACTACCGTTGTTGTATCGACAACCACCGGTGGACGAGAACCTTGCCATTTGGTCCGCCTCACTATAGTGAGCAGGAAAACGGTTCTCTTCGTCCCCCGCTCTTGGTGTCGATGTTTTCATCAACGAACCCGACATGGTAGACCTCTATTATGCCTTGTTATTATCATCACATATGGATTGCCTACCTGGTACCCTCGACGCCCCAGAAGGCATAAGGGATCGTCATGATTAAAGAGACAAGAGAAGACCAAGTCAACGCCAGCTACAAGGAGGCACCTTCATCCCATCACCTCATCAGGCGAGAAGATGTTGAAGATTCTTCAGGATCAACCCGGATCATCCATCAAGCAACTACAAGGGACATAGCAACACCCGAGGAAGCTCAGAAGACTGCACGAGGCACAAGTCACGACACAGAGTCCGAGAACCCCTAGGGTAGGATGAGTCGTGTACCCCCTATGCGCAGTCGAGTCCATATGATGGTTCGGATAGAACCATGATTGTGTGTTGTTTGCTTTTATTCGTTTGTGTTTCGATATAAGTCGCACTTTTGCCCCAGGCAACAAGTGCATGGCTATATCACCTTCCTTGCCTTGTTTCTTTTGTTTCGGCCTTTTTGCACCTGTTTGTTGCACCTGCACTATAGAACCCCCTTTAGGCATTTCCCTCCTCTATGCTCCTTCTCCTCTCTATTCTCCCTCTCCCCAACTGAAGACCCGCAAGACAAGATGCACCAAGGATCCTACCTCGACAGCCAACTGGCACTGAAGACTTCTGCTACAACCCCCGTGACCAAGTGCAACCCCGTAGAGTTATGTTTAACCCTCCAGATCAGTAACCCCATTCCTAGACCCTTTGAGACTTCCTGAGACACTCCAGCACGAATCCTTAACCATGTGCCTCACCCATGGTAAAGCGAGAGAACCTGTTAAGCCTTTGTAACCTTGCACAACACTGGGTTCGTAAAGGAGCTAGTGGACACGATGAGTGAGCACATTTTCATCCTGATATAGCACGAGGTCTGATGATGCCATAGATAGACCAGTTCGAGGATATTGGACAGATGACTTGGAGGTTTATATCAGTGACTTCGAGGACCTATCTGAGACTTTGATGGATTGTGAGGTTTTCATGTTGGCGGGATCATGACTTTGGGAAATATGTAGGAGTGCCCGCTGGGCATGAGACTTGGATTCATGTAGGTGATTCTGGTTGGTATAGATGATGGATATGTCTGCATGATTCGGAGTAAGATTGGATTTAGACCGATGATCCTGATTGATATCATGCTTCTTGGTGGACAATAACCTAGGAGATTGGATTATTTGTCGGGAGTGATTTGGGGATCTATATACTCGTGATCTTGGAGTTTACTTGACCCGGATGATGGGAATTTGGTGGATTTCCTATCGTGATGCATAGTCCTTCCAAGTATTTGGGTATTATAGAGACTTGAGATCTTGTGGAACACCGTAGGTATCGGATTTGTAGGATTTTTGGATTATGTGGTGATTGATGGTAATTACCGGGCTATTGGAGTTGACCTATAGGAAGGAAACAAATCTTGGAGTGGCATATGACGTGTTTCCTTAGAATAGAGATGCATTATCTTGAGCCTTACAAGACTAGGTTGAGTACTTGGATTGTGGAGATTAATTTAGGCTCAGCAGCATGTATGATCTACCTTTGGATTTTAGAGGTAGACGTGCATATGGATTTGGCGATTGTAGACAAGTATAATTTTGTTAGACCGTCTCTTGAGAGTCATGAGGATATGTATGGCATGAGTGGTGATTGAAGTTGGTCTATGCGAGAGGCTGCTTTTCCGTTCGGAGTACTAGATAGAGCTATTGGCATCTCAGAAACTGTGCTTAAGGATAAGATGATATAAGTTCACTCACTCACTAGAATCCTAGAAACCCTTAAGCCCCACCGAGCCACCACCTGGTCAGATTCTGACCACGGGCCTTTACTCAGAGTCAGGAAGGCCTCTGCAAATACTCAACCGAGACCACCACCAATACCTCAGCTTACCTTGCGTACCCCTCCGACCTAATGGAGCAATTGGACAAGTTGGGTAACATCATTATTTGATGGCCTACTTGTCTGCCCGAAGACAAAGAAGAGACGGACAGCTGGGTAGAAGACATTTGAAGACCGCCCTGAAGGAAGATCTACACCGACCACCGTCATCAAGAAGAAAACTTCCGCGTTGAAGATCGGGCATATCTGCAAACCACTCCTCTCAAAGGAGACGAGCTTTTCCGTGTCGAAGGAACGCTCACACAAGATGTATCAAGACTTGAAGGCACGATTCTGGTGGCACGAGATGAAAAGAGAGATTTGCAACCTATGTTGCAAAGTGTGATGTGTGCCAAAGGGTCAAGCTGAATATCAGCGACCCGCTGGATTGCTTCAACCACTCAAGGCTCCTGAGTGGAAGTGGGATAAAGACGGAATGAACTTCGTCACTGATTTACCAAGGTCGGATAGAGGACATGACTCTGTTTAGGTCATAGTCAATCATTTGACCAAGGTGGGCTATTTCATTCCTGTCAAGACCAATTATGATGGCAACCGGCTGGCAGCTCTCTACATCGACCGAATCATAGGTCTTCATAGCTTTCCCAAGGAGATCGTGTCAGATCAAGGAACCCAGTTCACCTCGAGGTTCTGGAAGAAGTTCCGAGAAGCCTTCGGAACCAAGTTTTCTTTCAGCACGGCTTTCCACCCACAGACCGGAGGTCAGACTGAGTGAGTCAATCAGATTCTCGAAGTCATGACTCCGAGCCTGTGCCTTGGCATATGGAGCCAAGTGGGAGGATTGTCTCCATTTTTGCCGAGTTCTCCTATAACAACAGTTACCGGTCGAGCCTTCAGATGGCACCATTTGAGTTGTTGTACGGACGCAGATGCCGCACACCCCTCAACTGGTCAGAGACTGGAGTAAGGCTAGTCCTTGGGCCGGATATTCTCCGCGCAGCGGTAGAGCAAGTCCAACTAGTTAGAGAACGTTAGAAGGCAGCCAAGTCAAGGCAAAAGAGCTATGCTGACACTCACCGTCGGGACATGAGTATCCATGTCGGGGACCACGTGCACCTGCGGGTAACTCCTCTGAAGGGAACCAAGTGTTTCCACGTCAAGGGGGGAAGCTCGCACTAAGGTTCATTGGACCCTTTTTGAGGTCACTGCAAGTCATGTGGTAGACGGCTCCCCAGCTAGGTCTACCACCTGAGATACTCTCCGTGCACCAAATCTTCCACGAGCCCCCACTCTGGAAGTACTTCTTACCTCCTAGCTAGCCCGATGCCCGCAAGGACATCGATCACCGAGCCTTTGACAGCTAACCCAACCTAACCTATGCAAGAGACCCCTCAGCAACCTCCATCAAGGACGACATCAAGCAAGAAGCCATACCATCAAGCACTTCAAGATTCCAAGGAGCACCGCTCGGAAGCAGAACCAACAAGAAGAAGTGAAGACTACCCCGTATCCAAGACTCCGCCTTTCTTTCCACGCCTAGTCTGGGAATCTCGGGGACGAGATTCTTGTAAGGGGGGTAGGTCTGTCACACCCTGATTTTCATGTCACATTGCTTAAGCTAATTCTCATGTTAAAAATGTGGATTTGCAAAAACTTTTGAGTGTTTTTGACTTTGCTTGATTTGACTTTTGTCTGCTGGTTGCTAGTGCTCTAAAAATCAAATAAATCCTCCAACTCTTATACTTCATCTCCTTGACCCAAAACCTTTTCCCAATGATCATGCCATGTGTATATACCAGTATAGAATTTTCTTATAAAAATATTTTGGCCAAATGGTATTTTCTAAAATTAGTTTTCCAAAAACCCCTGAATTGAGGTTTGCACTGCAAGTACCTTATTTAGGGTGTGAAAAATCTTTCAAAAAGTTTATTTGAATCTTATTAGATATAGGACTCCCAGAAACCACAAAAGTATAATTTTAAAAGTTATTTTTATATTTTATTTAAATTCTTTTTCTTCAGGCCAGAAATGGTCTTTAATAGGGAAAAATTATTTAAACATTTCAAAAATACTTGCCAAAATTCAGGGAGACTCATAGGACATATATTGTCCATATATAAGAGTTTCAACACATGGTCATGTTCAAAATATTGGACAAATCCTTCCAAAACCCTTTCTGGATATTTCAAGCTTTTGAAATATTTACAAAGGAAATATTCTCCAAAAATTCCAGGGAAATTCTATCATGTCATATATGACATATTTGATGATCTTGCAAAGCCTCATGCCTTGAAGATCAAGGAAACATCCTCAAACCCATTCAAAACCATTCTGTCCATATTTGAAGTTTGAGCAACTCTACATTGCCAAACTTGTCCAAATGCTCTCAAATCTGGTGCACATGCTAGAATAGCCTAATAAGGCATCTAGACCAAATGGCACAAGATTTGGAAGAGAGCAACTTGATCAGATCACCCCAAAACCACTTTTGTTCATACTCAAATTTGAACAACTTTACATTGTCAACTTTTTATCTGGAGCCTCAAACTTTGTGGGCATGTTCATGACCCCAAATGATGATGCTACACCAAGTGGTGCATCAAGGGGAGATGATTTGCTTAACTCCAACATGATGAAACCATTTCTGTTCATTTCTAGGGTTCACCAAAGTTACATTGGCCACTTTGCCCAAATGAGCTCAAATTTGGTGTAGGGGCCTAATTATATGTGACATTTGATCCTGTTAAGTCCCATGTCAAGTGGATGTCATTTGCTTGACCAAACACTGATCAAACACCTTCTGTTCAATTGCCAAAACAAGTGTTTGGACCCCTTTCACTATTTCCCTTTACTCCAAATTCTTACCACAGCTCCCCCTGATCATTCTCTACCCCCAGTAACCTTCCCATGGCCTCAGCTCAATTATTGGAGGGTAAAAACCCCATTTTTACTCTTGTGGACACCACTTTCTTCTCCTCCTTCACCTCTCTCCTCACCCCAGTGGCTCCCAGAACATCCAAGACTGCCTCCCCCTTTCTTTACTACTCCCTCTACCCACTGGACACGGCTGGACACAAGAGGACACGGCCAGGAAGCACAGGCACGACCATGCCGGCCAAAGGCGTGCTCTGGAGCACGCTACAGTGCACCGGGGCGTGCACTGTAGCTCGGCCCTCCCGAGGCTTCCAGACGGCCTTGGGCAGAGAGACCGTGTCCCCCGAGGTCCCCTCGACGTCCTCAACACGCTGGGCTGTCGGCCCCCTCCTCTCTCCTCCTCCCTCACCCCTGCCCGCAAGCGCACCGGCCGACCCCGAGCTCCAGTGAAAAACCTCGCACGCGCGGCCTCTCTGGCGCCTCCCCGCTCCTCCTCTCTCTCCCTCTAAGCGTGGACTAACCCCACGAACGCCCCGGACACCCTGCGGCAGGCTCGTGTGGCCCGTGGCAGCGGCAACACGCTCGCCGGCGCACGGCGCCTCGGTGGACCGACGCCCCCCTACTTAAAGGGCACCCCGAGCCCCCCTTGCACCTCCTTTCGCTCTATCCCTCTCCCGTGCGCCTTCAGAGTCATTCCATCGCCCTTCTCGTGCCCTGTGGTGCCCGCTCCACCATCGTCCGATGAGGCCGCCGCCATGGCCAGGTGCAGGAGGTGCTCTGGCTTCTCCCCTGCCGCCCCAAGGGTCCTCCTGGATGCGCCGCTCCCCGGGGATCCGTCCGGTGGCCGCACCCTGGCCGGAGGTGGCCTGTGCCGCCGGGGACGGGCGCCGGCGTCGCGCGGCTAGGGCCTCCCCTCCCCTCTGTTGCGGGAGCGGGAGGAAGGAGACGACCCTGCGGAGGGGGCCCACCTGGCAGCGACTCGGCCAGCCGGGCCCAGCCGTTTAAGTGGAAACAGCAACGGCGCAGCCCGCCTTCCCAGCGCGGAAGCGCACCGCTGAAAGGCGCCTCCGACGTCACCGCTCCCCCCTGTGCACGCGGTCGAGCCATGGGCCGGCCCAGTTTCTATGCGGCTAACCTCCGCCCAGTGTGCAGCATAAGGGTATAACCCCTATTCTTTTCCTTTTCCTCTATTCTGCCAACTTCAAAATGCCTAGAATATTCATATGAACTCCAATTTGCATGATTCAAATTTCTGGTAGCTTCTAAAATCATGCCCTATCACATGGTGCAACATGCACATTATTCCAGAAACTTTTCCTATACAAATATTTATCAAATGCCCATTTTCCACTTTCTGTGATTAACTTTAGAAAATCACAGAGAGCTCATTTTGGATCCAAATGCAGTGATTCAAGTTCCTAGATGCTTGTCATGTCCAAACTTAGTTTTGGAATATTTTTAATAATAGTTTCTGTACCTCACCAAATATTGAGCCATTTCTTCATATTTATCAGCTTTGGAAAATCCTAGGAAATTCATTTCAAATCCAAATCCAGTGAAACCAACTCCTAAATGCTTCAAAAATCATGACTTGATGATGGGTACCTTTGCTCATCATTCAAGGAAATGTTTCTGTATACTTCTTCCAAATCCATAAACCCTTTGGTTCCAACATATTGAAATGTTCCCAACTACCTATTGGTCCAACACCTATGAAACCACCTTGGTCATTTCTAATATGACCAGAAGTATCCTAGAAAAGTCCCACTCCTATTTTTAGAGCACTTTTATTGTTGCTTTGATTGTGTTGCTTATTATGATTGTTTCCATTGTTAGTTGATGTAATAAATGGAGTAATCGGAGATGGACCAGAAGATTTGAAGACTCTGAAGAATAAGGCAAGCAACCCTTTGACCATGTTCAAGAAACCCTTCTATGCATGTCTCATAGCACCTTATTATTCAATGCATCGGAATCATGTTGAGGTGGAAACCACCTTGGTTGCTACCATTGTTGCTTACTATTGATACTTGCATCAAACATGACCCTACATTCCTATGAGGGTTATGTGGGTGGGAGTAGTTAGGTTGCTTTAATAGTGGCTACGCAAATGGGACGGGTATATGCATGGTGACGAAAGCAGGATACTTTCAAAAGACTTTTCGAAAACCCCGTCGGGTGCCACTTATGCCCGAGGGAGATGGTGAGATGGGTAACCACTTGATGACGAAGTGGTGTGCCGAGGCAAGTGTGTGTGTTTTGAAAAAAATGGATTGGTTTAAGTTGCGACCGTTATTCCAACCTTACATGCGCAACCACTCTACCCTTATATGGGAAAGGGCATTATTGATTACCTAGGTCGATACTAGAATGGTGCCCGCATTACTAGTGACGGGAGTGACATGAGGTCACTCTTGGGACGGGGTCGTGCTTTGATAGGCGGCCATGACTGTTTTCACAGGGCACCGGACACACCGTTGGTACCCCGTGCTTGTGATATGTGATGAATACGGAGCGAGTCTCCAGAAACCTTGAGATGTGAAATGTTTGGCACGGGGCTGCTACCAATCGAGTGGACTCTATGTTAGTGTCATCTAGGGAAAGATAGTGATCGGGTGCTTACCCCGGGTACCTGAGGTACCGCGGGTCGTGGATGACACGGAAGTTCCCCGGATCTAGTGGGTAAAGTGTGCAACCTCTGCAGAGTGTAAAACTATTCGAATAGCCGTGTCCACGGTCATGGACAGTTGGGTAACCGCTCTTGGGCTATGTCCAATGTTTGCGAAACCTGGTGTGTGTGTGTGTGAGGAAACAACATGGTTCAGTGATATTGATGAAGTCAACATGGTTCAGTGATATTGTTGATGTGATTGTGAGGAAGTCACAATGAGCTTGAGCATGAGTTGATTACAACTCTTCCTTTAAAATGATGTCTGTGACCTCCTGATACTTGTTACAGACACATGCATATCCTTGTTATATGTTGATCATACTTGCAGATGAAAAACTAGCTTTCCGCAAAACTACCAATTTAGTAGTAGAGCCTTGCATAATTATTCTGTTACCACACTTGGGTTGCTTGCGAGTACATTCAATGTACTCATTGGCTTGCCACTTGTTATTTTATTGGCCAGGCAGGAGAGAACAGGTTATGATGAAGATTTCTTGGTGACGAGCATGCGAGCTAGGACGCTTCCCAGTCAGAATGCCTGTAGGGTTAAGGCAGATGGCATGGGTCCCAGTTGTCTTTGAAGATTTTCCGCTGCGATGATATACTCAAGACTTGACCATTATGGTCCTACTTGTGTAACACGATATGTAAGGATGTAAGACTCTTGTTATTCAGCTTCTGTGTGTTCAGTGAGCATTGATCTTTGGGATCACTGTACACGTGCATTCGGTGATGACGACTTATGAGTCGGGGTCCCCACACAGCGCCGCCTATCACCGGGCTACTGAGATTTACGAGTTAGTCTAACAAAACAACACAACTTAGAACCGCGCCTACCGCTGGGCCACTTATCTTTCCGCAGGAAGACGAAGGCACCGAGGACCTGGTGAGGGGACATACGCGTGGCGGGCCGCGAGTCAGAGCTTGATCTCTCGGATTGTTTCAGCATTGCACGGACGGACCAGAGCACAAGCTCCATTCCAACATGTGTAGCCCGCGTTGCGGGATCAGAAGAAGTCCGTTCGACGGCGAGGGAGGCCAAAATAGGTGGTGAGGGACCAGGTGATGATCATAAGGTAATCCACAAGAGGAAACGAGCTAATCCAGGTGATGTAAAACACGGTACATGCCGCAGGGATGGACCCATGCGGCCTGGGGATGATGCGGCCCTAGGGGTGCCCCCAAAGAGTAAGCTAAAGATGCAAAAAAGATACACGTCGCAGGGGCAAGCCCGTGCGAGTTGGGGATGATGTATCCTGAGGGGCGCCCCCAACTGAACAAGCTAAAACAAAGTCACCTGGCACTGATGCTGGAGTGGTGTTGATGTACGTGAAGATGCTTGCTGCAGATGTCGCTCCTCATGAGCCGCGTGACTCCGGGGCCTCGCGAGGCTCCGGAGGTTCCGAGAGCTCGCGAAGAACCAACGCCAATTCTGCCAAGATCTCCTGATGTCTGGCCTCGCAAGCCGCAAGGACTTCCCGCACGTGGCGCTGATGCAGGGCCGCCTGGTTCGGCAAGCCGAAGGGCATGAGAACATAGTTGTGAGGAGGACCCTCGCACCAGCCCACCTAAGATGGCCAGTAGAGACCTTGAGACGCGATCCCGTTGAGTCCTTGGACGTTGACGCAGACAAGCAGCCCGTCGCCCAATCTAGGGACGACAGCTGCATTCCGTGGTGCCGGGCGGCGCTCGCCCCGCACCGCCCCTGGTACCTACAAGTCTTCAATGGTTTGGTTGATGAACTCCTGAGCGCTTGGCGCCTCGCAGCTTGTGCCCTCCTGAGGGAAGCATGCGGTGAAGCACGCCTCCACATGGTGCCCGACCGCCTCCGTCGAGACATTGGCTAGTTCGGAGGCATTCCAGAGAAGAGCCCACGAGCCCAGCCTGAGGGGGGCATCGGGCGCGCCTTCCAATGCGAGGGAGGGAGGCGCCCCGTCCATGGGCACGGATCCTAAGGCGTGACCATCGGGTGCTGCATCTTCATGAGGCTCCAAGGCGAGCAACTGCTTCTTCTTCTTCGGGATAACTTCAGGGGGGTTGATTGTGTCTTTGTTGTCGGGGTCTTCGACTACCGCGGCCTGGTAAGCGCGCTCGAGGGAACACACTGCGTCCTTTTCTTTGCAAGCAACGGTGCTGATGTCCCAGCTCCGTGGCATCTTGAGGACATTGTATCCATGGTGATTCATGGCCATGAACTTGGCCAGGGCTGGATACCCAAGGATGGCATTACACGGGAGGAGGATGCAAGCGACGTCGAAGTTGATGTGCTTGGTGTGGTAGTTGGTGCGGGTGCCGAAGTTAACGGGGAGCAGGATCCGTCCGACTGGGGTGGTGGAGCCGTCGGTCACTCCTGAGAAAGGCCTGGTGGGTTGCAACTAGTCATAAGGCACTTGGAGATGGTCAAATGTGTCGACAGAGAGAACGTTGAGCCCTGCACTGCCATTGATGAGGGTCTTGGTGACTTGGACATTGCTGATAACTGGTGAGCAGAGCATTGCGAGAGAGCCGGCGGTTTCCATGCACTTAACTTGGTGAGCGGTGCAGAAGGTGATCGCGCACTTGGACCACTTGAGCGGCCGTGTGACCTCTATCCTGGGAAGAGATGCGTTTACTTCTTGGGTGAACTGCTTCAAGAGGCGCTGAGAGGCTGGAGCCTGCGCACCGCCCAAGATGCAAGCGATTGCGCGAGGCTCCTAGAAGCCCTTAGCCCCCTCGTCTTGGTCATCGTTCCTTGTCGGTGGTGGCAGCGGAGGGAGGCCGGCCTTGCCCTGAGGACGGTCCTCATGAGGCATGTCCCTCCGGGCACCCTCACGAGGCTGGTCATGCCAGCGATCATCACGAGGCTGGTCACGCCACTCTTGATGGGGGCCGCGGTCGCCCCAACGCCCCCATCCTGGCTTCCTCCACGGACGTAGCCCCGGTCGCTGCGCTTGGGGCGTGGGCCGATGCATCGATCCCAGATGGCCCTGAGCTCTTGGCAGACGTTGGTTTTGTGACTGTGCATGTTGTGGAAGGCGCAAAATGGGCAGCTGCTCTTGGATGACTCTGGGTACTCGCAGCCCAGCCAACCCCTTGCGCTTCACGTCTATAGCCTTGGCCTTCTTGTGAAAGTGCAACTATTCCCGGGTGGTTTTGGTAATTACTAACAACATATATCTCATTGAACTAATGATATCTCAAGATGATATCTCAGGAAAGTTCAATGATTGGCATGGCATGGATTAGGAATATGGACCCCTCAAAATGCTAAGGACAAAGGATTGGCTCAAGCTCAAGACTCAATATTTTCCTTTTTAGTGATCCAAGATCACATTGAGTCCATAGGAAAAGCCAATACTATTAAAAGGGGATGAGGTTTTGCATAATAGTTTGCTTGCTCAAAATTCTTAGTGATATGCTCCAAAACCCTCAACCATTTTCCCACATCCACATATGTCCCAAACCAAAAGTCAAACTCGGCCCCAACGAAAAGATCTATCCGGCGCCACCGAGTTCATTTGACATAGCCACTGCCTGAAACCATAATCATTTTGGTCTCACCGAAAGGGATCTCGGTCTCACCGAGATGGGATTGCAAACTCTCTGTTTCCCTTCGTGACATTTCGGTCTCTCCAAGATGAGAGATCGGTCCCACCGAGTTTGTTCGGTCTCACCGAAATGAGCGAATCGGTCCCACCGAGTTTGCCTGACCAACTTTGTGTATGCTTATTACCAAAATCGGTCTCACCGAGTTTTGTAATCGGTCCCACCCAGATTATGTTATGCCCTAACCCTAATGAAATTGGTCCCACCGAGTTGATCATATCGGTCCCACCAAAATACCTAACGGTCACACTATGAACTAAATCTGTTTGACCGAGTTCTTTGAACCGGTCCCACCAAGTTTGGCAAATTGCGTGTAACGATTAGATTTTGTGTGGAGGCTATATATACCCCTCCACACACTCTTCACTCGTGGAGAGAGCGATCAGAACATACCTACACTTCCATCATTCATGTTCTGAGAGAGAACCACCTACTCAAGTGTTGAGATCAAGATATTCGATTCCTACCAGATGAATATTGTTCTCTAGCCTTCCCGAAGTTGCTTTCCACTCAAATCCTTCTTCCATCATATCCAAATTTGTGAGGAGCGGTTTGAGTGTTGGGGAGACTATCATTTGAAGCATTTGAGCAAGTAGTTCATCATCAACACACCGTCTACTACCTTTTGGAGAGTGGTGTCTCCTAGATAGGTTAGTTGTCACTTGGGAACCTCCGACAAGATTGTGGAGTTGAACCAAGGAGTTTGTAAGGGCAAGGAGATCGCCTACTTCATGAAGATCTACCACTGGTGAGGCAAGTCCTTCGTGGGCGATGGCCATGGTGGGATAGACAAGGTTGCTTCTTCGTGGACCCTTCATGGGTGGAGCCCTTCGTGGACTCGCGCAGCCATTACCCTTCGTGGGTTGAAGTCTCCATCAACTTGGATGTACGATAGCACCACCTATCGGAACCAAGACAAAAAACATCAATGTCTTCACCCCTCTAAAGTCCTCCCTTTACCTTCATATGCAATTGTTTTACTTTCCGCTGCTACAATTTTAGAATTGCATGTGTAGGATGATTGCTTGACTTGCGCTAAGTTGCTAAAATCTGTCTAGAATTAAAATTATGAAAAGGCTTTATTTTTACTTAGTCAAGTAGTCTAATCACCCCCCGCTAGACATACTTTCAATCCTACAAGTGGTATCAGAGCTTTGGTCTCCATTTGTCGTGATCTCCATAGCTTTGGTGATCATAGCCTTGGTTTCACAACCTAGGACAGTATTGCGTCTAGCGAGGGAAGTTACCACCGTAGAGGTCCTTATTTTGATGGTACTAATTTTGCTAGTTGGAAGCATAAGATGAATATGCATATCCATGGACATAACCCTGCCGTTTGGGCTACTGTGTGTATTGGTTTGCAAGGTGAATTCTTCGATGGGAAGGAACCAAATCATGAAGCTACCGCGGAAGAGTTGAAGATGCTGCAATGCAATGCTCAAGCTTGCGATATCCTCTTCAACAGATTGTGCCCCGAAAAATTCGACAAAATCAGGCGTCTTGAGAATGCAAAGGAAATTCGGGATATTTTGATTGATATGCACGAAGGTACCGACTCCGTCAAGGAATCCAAGTCGGATGTGCTTCAAAGTCAACTTGGAAAGTTCAAGATGAAGGATGGTGAAGGTGTCACTAAAATGTACTATAGGCTTGCTCTTATAACAGTTGAGATTGCCGGCTTAGGAAGCGAAGAGATGACCGATAGATTCATCATCAAGAAGATTCTAAGAGCCTTGGATGGAAAATATGATACTGTGTGCACATTGATCCAAATGATTCTCAATTACAAAGATCTCAAGCCAACGGAAGTCATTGGAAGAATTGTTTCTCAAGAGATGTCACTCAAAGATAAAGAAGGGCTTCACAACAAGTCTAGTGGTGCTTACAAAGCCTCACGTGACACTCCTACATCATCAAGTGAGAAACAAGACTTTAATGAAGAATTGAGCTTAATGATGAAGAACTTCAACAAGTTCTACAAAAGTAGAAGCAAAGAAAGAAGTTCCAAGTCAAGGTCCTACAATGACAAGAGATCTTCAAGTCGTGATCAGAATTGCTACAATTCTGGAAGACCCGGACACTAATCCAATGACTGCACGGCTCCCCACAAGAGAAGTGAAGACTCACCTAAAAGGAGAGGTAGAAGAGAAGATTCACCACCAAGAGAGAGAAGGAGTAGAGATCATCGTTACGAACGAAGACCTTCTCGGAAAGCAAAGACTTGGAAAGGAAGGACAAATCATCAAGGAGCTATACAAGACGAAGACATCAAGCTCTTGTTGGTGAGTGGGCATCCGGTTCGGACTCCGATAACCACTCTGAGAGAAGCTACTACTCCGACTCCGAAGGTACTCAAGATGAAGGTGTTGCCGGAATTTCTCTTGTGTCAACCAACTCCTACGACATATTTGACTCACCAAATGAAGGAATTGGAAGATGCTTCATGGCAAAAGGTCCTAAGGTATCACACCTCGAGTATCTTGGTTTCAATAGTGATGAAGATGACTTTCTAGGAGATGATGATTTACTTGTTGGTAGCAATAGTGATGAAACTTTTGATGAAAACAATGATGAAATTGCCATTAATCATACTAATCAAGATAAAACAAATGGCAATGATAAGGAGAAGATTGAGCATCTAACTAAAGAACTAAACATGTTAGCTCATGAAACTACCTTGGAAGATCATTGAGAACTTTTAAAGACTCATGAGAAGTTACGCTTTGAAAAACACAATCTTGAGCAAGATCATGAGTTCTTAAAGGCAATCAATGACGATGTTCACAGGAAAAGTTCCTCTTACATTGCCAAGTGTTTACTCTTATCTACCTACATGCCACAAGTAAAATCAAGCAACAAGAACAAGAAAGATTCTTCCTCTAGTAGTAACAATAATCATGCTAAATCCAATGATGTTGCTTCTAGTAGTTCTCTTGATTCCACTAACAACTCTATTAGCCAAGTTACACTTGAGCAAGAAAATAGCTTATTGAAGGGAATTATAGAGAAAGGTTTTTGCAAGAGTCTTGCCTGGAGTAAGCAATTTGAGGAGATTGTACGCAAGCAAGGAAGACGCCGGAAGAATCAAGGTGTTAGTTTTGAACGAAAGTTCAATGCCAATGGAGTTGAGTGGGAGGAAGATCAATACCCCAAGACGAAGTTTGTTCCTCAACAAGACAAGCATGATCCTACTTCTTTTCAAGGGACACAAGCACAAGATGTTCTTCCACCACAAGACCACAAGCTAAAGGGCAAGGATAAGCTTCAAGATGAGATTGATGCATTTGAAGAAGCTCCTAAGGCCTTGGTCCAGTGGGTTCCCAAGACTACATCAAGTTCTACTTCATCAAGTACGACTAAAACTCCAAGGATTCTGATGAAGATGGTGTGGATCCCGAAGAAGAAGAACTAGAAAGTTCCTGAGGGTGACTTCGCCAACACACTTCACTCATATCATTTTGGCAAAGGACAAGTGCAAACAAATCTCATGTCTTGCACTAGTTCAAGGAGTCACAAACCATCTTTTTGGTAAGACAAGGGACAAGGTAACCTAATGATTTCATGGACATCATCATGTGTGCAATTCACTCTATATCTATGGATATCCTTGTTTGTTCATTGTGGGACTAACCCGTGTAGGTATTGAAAGTGCAACTCACTCCAATGGATTTCTCCAAATGATCTACATCAACATTGAGCATCTATATCTTCAACAACTATATGAAGTCATCATCAACAATAACAAAGGTTAGTTCATCCCTCTTAGGGGGGATATCACATCTAGGGGGAGTTTTACTCTAACAATTGAGCTAAAGCAACTCTAATGATGTGAACACAACAATGCTTTATGTAAAAGTGGTAACCCCACTTGTGATTAAATGATGAGTATGACCTATGATCAAATGTTCTCATATGGATCCTAAGTCAATATACTCATATATAGATGACCTAGTCATCGCCAATTGGTTGATAGATGCTAGAATGGTTGTGCATGCTTTGCCACATGTTTCATTTGCTATATTATTGTGTCAGCATGTTGAATGCATATTTTTCTCATTCGAGGACATCCATTTGTTGCTTTGATTGTTTGGATCTTTTTCTTTCGCCAAATGGATGGACAAGAATGCCTAAGAATCCCCTCTAGCTATCTATGCTTTTCTCGTCTCAAACTCTATTCATGCTACATCACAAAGGTTGATCAAGTCAGATTCGAACCACTCTGTGTGAGGAGCACTCAGAGTCCATCATTCGTCATAGGCTTAAACATCCAACACTTATTTGTGCATTTCGGTATGACCGAATCATCCACTTTGGTCACACCGAGTTCACTAAGTTGATCTAGGTTTTCAATCTCGGTGCAACCAATTTGAACTTTTTGGTCCCACCGAGTTGCAGTAACTGCTAGCAGTTTTGCATCTCGGTGCCACCGAGTTGTTCCATTTGGTCACACCGATAGTGTCAGGTTATATATACCCACGGGCCAAATCTTGGAAAACATTCCAAACCCTTCAGCCCGCGAGTGACCTGCTCTGCCTCTTCGGGTCTCCGGGTCGTCTCCTGCCGCCAGCGACCTCCCGCCGCTGGACTCCACCGCCGTCAACAACAATCTTTGCCGCCATTGCCGACGTAGCAAGTCCACCGCCGAGTTAGGGTATGGCCTTGATTCTTTGTCCTATTCCTTAATTCCCATTCGTAACACATTGCATTGCCATGATCCCTTCCACGTATGAGATCTTCCTATCCAGCAAAAACTCCGTGGAAAGTAGTTTTGATTGGAAAATTTAGGATTAGGTCTCCGCCGAACTCATCTCGGACCGACCGAGTTGTAGAAATCAGTCCCATCGATTTAGCTTAGTCCATTGCACAAGTGATTTTTGGTATGACTGAAAAATGCAAATCGGTGTGACCGAGATCAACTCTCTGTGAAACCCTAGCTATATCGGTGCTACCGAACTGTGACTTGGTCTGACCGAGTTCAGTAGTTCAGGCTCCAGAATTGCTTTGGTGTCACCGAGTTTAACAAATTGGTAGCTCCAAAATTCTTTGTGTAGAGAACTAAAACTAAGTTTTTCTTGTCATCTGTTTTGCAGAAATTCTGTGCTTTGTGATGCTCATCCACTCTACCTCATCTACATCTATTCGTAGGGTCAGCTTTCAGTTGCAGTGTCAGAGATGTCAGATCAAATTAAGTCATAGCCAAAATGTGTCTGAGGAGCAGGTACACCTGAGTGAGGTCACTAGTGCCTCTAGCAGCTTTGATGAGGGTAGCAGGAGCACACCTAGTGATCTTCCAAAGCCACCTACTAAGTGAAGGAAGAAGAAAACTTCAGATACTAAGGATGAGGACTTTGTGGCAGATGAGGCCACTTCTAAGAAGAAAGTGCTCAGGAAGGAGTATGGCACAGCTGAGGCACCTAAGCCAGGTCAGAAAAGGAAGATCCCTGCAAGGAGGATTCCCATGTATAAGACCAGAGCCTCTACTCAAGAGACTATGGTGTTCAGACTTGAATCCAGGGATGATGAGCCTGGAGGCACTAAGAAGAGAGCTAGGAAGACAACACTCGAGTGATTGGCAAGCCATCCATGAGGTATGATGATGAGGATGAAGCTGAAGAAGAAGATGTAGCTGCACCAACTCCTAAAGCTCAAAAGCTTATGGGAGATGCTATCAAGTCTGGGGCTGCTCCTTCTAAGCCCAAGACTACTCCCAAAGCTGCTCAAGCCACCAAGTCTGCACCCAAGAGCAACACAAGAAATATTCCTACTTTAGAGAAGAACAAGGCCCAGTGCGTGAAGTTGCTGAGGGAGCTGAGGCCCAAGTGCTCAGAAAGCTGAAGCCCAAGATCCCTGATCACAATGATGCTCATTTAGTTGCTGAGGACATGAAGCACAGAAAGGATGTCGGTCTCAGGTTGTGGAGAAAGTCTGATCCATATGCTGTAAGGAGAGGGACTACTGTGGGCTCTTGTTTCACACCAAGGAACATCAAGACTTCTATAAGACAGTCCTGCTTCATAAGAAGCCCATTGTGTGTGATATGAGAAGGATGGACAGGGACTTCATTGATGATAATGCAGATTATTTCCCCAATGTGCATGAGAGCTTCAAAGCATGTGGAGTTGACAAGTTTGTGGCTCAAAAGTTGACCAAGTGGAATGATGAACTCATCATGCAATTGTACTCCACAGCTAACTTCTATCACGATGGTAGGATTGTATGGATGTTTGAAGGTACAAGGTACCAGTCAACTGTTTCTGAGTGGGCCAAGCTAATCAATGCCCCTGAAGAGCATGAGGATGATCTGGATGTCTATGCCAAGAAGAAGCAAGACCACAACTCCATGGCAAATATGTACAAGGTGTTCCCAGATGATGATTTGGAAACACACAAGTTTGGATATGTACATCACTTGCAGGATGGTCTAGCCACCATCAACACAATCTTAAGGCATACACTGTTGCCTAAATCTGGAGATGCAAAGATAATCAGAGGACATTCTATAAACATGCTGCATATTTTTGATGTGCCACAGAAATTCAAAGTTAGGAGCCTGATTGTAGAGACAATCAAAGAGGAATGTTGCAGATCAGAAGAGATAATATGGGTATGCTCCACACATCGAGATGCTTATTAACTTCATGCTGGGCAACACGGTTGTCATGGATGAGAATGAACCATCTTCAGTGCAAGATCATGAAAGGAGAGAGAAAACCAAAGCAGAGAAAGCTGCCAACATGCCAAGTGCAGAAGAAGGATCTCAAATGACTCTCAAGTCCAAGAAAGATCAAATGGCATATCTGATTCAAGCAACCATGAGGATTGAGAAGGGCTTCGCCACCCTGACTCGGAATCAGGAGAGCTTGGAGAGGATCATTGAAACTAAGTTCTATGATCTTGATCTAAAGGTGACAGAGATCCAGTCTGTAGTTGAGAAGCTTCAGGAGGAAGCATAGGAGAGAGGAGGATAGGCTACCACAGATGCATTTCAGCGAGTGCCTCGAGGTCGGAGATCTGCTGCAGTGCCAGTTCCAGATACTAGAGCTACTACATCTGCACCAGTAGCCAAAGCTTCAGTGCCACCTCCAGCAGCCACTCCACAAGCTCCAGCTACTTCGTCTGAAGCCTTCGTCCTTGGAGTTCTCTCTACACCGCCTCCTGAAGACCAAGCCTGAGAGATGCATGGCATTATGCATTTTAAAACATTTTGGTAACTTGTTGCCAAAGGGGGAGAAATATGTATAGATCATTGGCTTCGAGAGAGAGTGTTTTGCCTCTTTGGTCTCTTTTGCTTTTGGTTGAACTTTATTGTGCATTTGTTTCATACTCTATGTCCGTATGTGAGATACTCATGTGATCGTGTGTTTGATCATATATTACCTTAATGTTTTCTTGGATGATATTATCTCTATATTTCAATATGATCATTCACATTGCTTGGTGATGAGTGGATGCTTTAGTGTATATCATTTTGAGCGCTCCCCCAAGATGTATGTGACATGGAAGAGTAACCCATGATCCTAATCAATTGTGCATTTGCATTCAAACGCAAATTTTAAATAATGCACAAATTTAGGGGGAGCTTTTGTTTATCACATACTTCTCGAAGCGACGATGCATTTAAATATTATTATCATTTATCGAAGCTTTGATCTATATGTTGTCATTAATTAACAAAAAGGAGGACATTGAAAGTGCAACTATCCCCGGGTGGTTTTGGTAATTACTAACAACATATAGCTCATTGAACTAATGCTATTTCAAGATAATATCTCAGGAAAGTTCAATAATTGGCATGGCATGGATTAGGAATGTGGACCCCTCAAAATGCGAAGGACAAAAGATTGGATCAAGCTCAAGACTCTACATTTTCCTTTTTAGTGATCCAAGATCACATTGACTCCATAGGAAAAGACAATATAATTAAAAGGGGATAACGTGTTGCATAACGGTTTGCTTGCTCAAAATGCTTAGTGATATGCTCCAAAACCCTCAACCATTTTCCCACATCCACATATGTCCCAAACCAAAAGTCAAACTAGGCCCCACCGAGTTCATTTGACATAGCCACTGCCAGAAACCATAATCATTTCTGTCTCACCGAAAGGAATCTCGGTCTCACCGAGATGGGATTGTGAACTCTCTGTTTCCCTTCATAACATTATGTCTCACTAAGATGAGCGATTGGTCCGACCAAGTTTGTAATGCAAACTCTCTGTTGCCTCTTTGTAACATTTCAGTCTCACCGAAATAAGCGAATCGGTCCCACCGAGTTTGCCTGGCCAACTCTCTGTAAGCTTATTACCAAAATCAGTCTCACTGAGTTTGTGTAATCAGTCCACCGAGGTTTCGTTATGCCCTAACCCTAATAAAATAGGTCCCACCGAGTTGATCGCATCGGTCCCATCGAAATACCTAACGACCACATTATGAAGTAAATCGATCTGACCGAGTTCTCTGAATCAGTCCCACCGAGTTTGGCAAATTGTGTGTAACGGTTAGATTTTGTGTGGAGGCTATATATACCCGTCCACCCGCTCTTCGCCAACATTCATGTTATGGGAGAAAACCACCTACTCAAGTGTTGAGATCAAGATATTCCGTTCCTACCATTTGAATCTTGTTCTCTATCCTTCCCCAAGTTGCTTGCCACTCAAATCCTTCTTCCACCATATCCAAATCTGTGAGGAGTTGTTTGAGTGTTGGGAAGACTATCATTTGAAGCATTTGAGCAAGGAGTTCATCATTGTCGAAGATATTGACCACGGGTGTCCGCATCAACCACCCATGGTATTTAAAGACAATTGGGGGCCGCTTGTCAGCCCCCGACCGCCTGCTCATCAGGCCGCCTCCTGGGGCAGCAAAGCCCAGGAGCCGGCTGCCGGCAGGCGGCAGGGGCCTGAACAGGCGGCAGCCTCATGGCCAGCGACCAGAAGACGGCCCCACGCCTTCTCCTCGGGACGAGTGCTGGGAACCACGACAAGCCTAAGGCATGGCTACAGTTGAGCAAGTCCTTAGAAAATCTATAAGGGTGTGGCTACAGTGAGGGCGTATCTTACGGACGCCTCTTAAGCGGCGTATCACAGTAGCCATGCTGCCAGTGACCAAGCCTTGGTCAGAGCAAGCCATGATCCCACCACCCACAGGCAGCAGAGCCAGCAGGCAGCTCGCCCCACCGGCTAGGGTTTCTGACGCCCCCGAAACACCCCCAAGTACAACAGATCGGTGAAGCCGGAGGACTGGCCGGTGGACTACTCCATGGCTGTCAACATAGCAACCGGCAACAGGCGCGTTGCTGTGAAGTATGTGCCACTCATGCTCTAGGGCACGGCCCGTACATGGTTGAACAACCTGCAGCCCAACAGCATCAACGGCTGCTTAGACTTCACCAACGCCTTCACTCGTAACTTCACCAACACCTACAAGTGTCCTCCCAAGCCGCGCCAGCTCTCCTTATGCGTCCAAGGCCCAAACAAGTCCGCTCGTGTTTACCTGGCACATTGGGCAGAGTAGTGCAACTCTTGCGAGGGAGTGCATGAGGTACAAGCCATCGAGTACTTCACGGCCGTGTGCAGGGAAGGCACCTTGCTCAAGCACAAGCTCCTCTGCGACGAGCCCTCCACGTTGAACGAGTTGCTAAGCTTAGTAGACAAATATGCCACTGTTGATTCCTCCATGAAGTCCACGCTGCAAGTGGATACCTCTAGAAAGATGGCCCCCCAGCTCCTAAAACGCCGGCTGGGGAGTCCAGTCGGCGCCAGCAGCTGACTGATCACAAGCGCAAGGCCCACCCGCCGGCTTCCAACAGCCGGCTGGTGGCAGAAGTTGATGGCCAGCAGCCAGAAGCACAAGCTACTCCCAAACGCTAGAAGGGCGGCAAGCCAGCCTGGCAGCCCGCCTTCTCCTTCGATCAAGCTCTGGACACCCCCTCCAAGTTCCACTGCGGCGCGAAGCCCTCCAATCACACCACACGAAAGTGTCACCGGCTCACGGGGATTGCTAGCGGGGAAGTTCTACCGCCACTGCATGCTGGGCAGGAGGCTGTGCCTCCCAAACCACTGGCTACTCGCCCAAGCGGCCAAGTCTCGGACGAGTTCCCAGAATAGAACGGAGCCTACGTTGTCTTCGCAAGCCAGGCAGACGATAGGCACAGCCGGCGCCAGCAGCACAGAGAAGTCAACACCGTTGCCGTCGAAGCCCCAGAAATCATGCACTGGTCTGAAATGCCCATCAGCTGGAGTCGTGAAGATCACCCGGCTATCATGCCTTCACCAGGAGCTTACGCATTGGTTCTGGGTGCAACTCTCTCCACCGACAGGCGGGCCTATCGTTTCTCCCAAGTGCTGGTAGACGGTGGCAGCATCATCAACATCATGTATCGTGACACCATGGAGAAGTTGGGCATCAAAGAGAAACAACTTTAGCCTACCAGGACAGTGTTCCACGACATCGTTCCGGGCCTCTCTTGTTCACCAATCGGCAAGGCCAAGATAGATTTCCTGTTTGGTGACAAGAAGCATTTCCAACGGGAGCCGGTTTGGTTTGAAGTGGTGAACCTGGAAAGCCCCTATCACGTAATTTTGGGCCGGACAGCTCTTGTGAAGTTCATGGCAGTACCCCATTACGCCTATCTCAAGATGAAGATGCCTGGTCCCAAAGGAATAATCACCGTGATTGGGGACTATGAGAAGTCCATCGCATGTGCGACTACCAGCAGCTGGCTGGCCGAGTCCCTTGTCGTGGCTGAAAACAAGCGCCGCCTGGAACGGCTGGTGGCAATGGCTGGCGAGCAGCTAGCCATACCAGCCGATCCCAGGTAGGCGGAGCCGCATGGCTCGTTCCAGCCGGCCAAGGAGACAAAGAAGATTGCATTGGACCCGTCTCACCCAGAGCGATTTGCTGTCGTAGGGTCAAACCTAGACAACAAATAGGAAAGCGAGCTTGTCGATTTCCTCCGTGAGAATCGGGACATCTTTGCATTGTCCCCTAAAGACATGCCGGGTGTCCCGACGGACTTCGCCGAGCACAAGCTACATGTGAGAGAAGATGCAAAGCCTGTCAGGCAGCCACTCCGCCGCCTGTCAGAAGAAAAAAGAAGAGTTGTTGGGGAAGAGGTCTCTCGCCTGCTGGCAGCCGGTTTCATTATGGCAGTGTTCTATCCTGAGTGGCTCTCCAACCCTGTCCAAGTACTGAAGAAGAACAACAAATGGCACATGTGCATTGATTACACCAGCCTCAACAAAGCTTGCCCTAAGGATCCGTTTGCTCTGTCGCGAATAGACCAAGTGATTGACTCCACAACCGGATGCGAGCTGCTGCCATTCCTTGATGCCTATTCCGGATACCACCAGATCAAACTTGATCCAGCCGACCATCTGAAGACCGCCTCCCTCACGCAATTTGCGGCCTTCTGCTACCTGACTATGTCATTCGGCTTGAGGAACGCTGCCGCCACTTTTCGGCATTGCATGCAGAAGTGTCTCCTCAAGCAATTTGGCAGAAGCGCCCACGTTTATGTAGATGATATCATGGTGAAGACGCAGAGGAGGGGAACTCTCTTGGAGGACCTCCAAGAGACCTTCGTAAACCTGCGCCGCTTTCAGATCAAGCTAAACCAGAAGAAATGCGTCTTCGGGGTACCAGCAGGCCAGCTCCTTGGTTTCCTGGTATCTGAACGCGGCATCGAGTGCAACCCCACAAGGATCAAGGCCATTGAGAGAATGGAGAGGCCAACTCGCATACGGGATTTCCAGAAGTTCACCAGGTGCCTGGCATCGCTCAGCCGATTCATCAGCTGGCTGGGCGAAAAGGCCTCCCCTTGTACCAACTGATGAAGAAGACCACTTGCTTTGAGTGGAACGACAAGGCGGACGAGGCCTTCCATCAGCTCAATAAAGTGTTGTCCACACTGCGTGTCCTGGCAGCGCCAACGGACAAGGAACCCATGTTCCTTTACATAGCCGCCACTAGCCGGGTGGTTAGCACTGTCATTGTGGTCGTGCGCCCAGAAGATGGCAGAGCCTTGCCTGTCTAGAGGCCGGTCTACTACTTGAGCGAGGTGATGTCAGTCTCCAAGAAGAACTACCCCCACTACCAGAAGATGTGCTATGGCGTGTACTTCGCCGCCAGGAAACTCAAGCAGTACTTCCAAGAGCATCCGATCATGGTCGTATGCACGACCCCGCTTGCTGAAATCATGGGCAACAGAGATGATTCGGGAAGAGTGGCAAAAAGGGTGATGCTAAGACTTGGTTTAATTCTCTTGATCCTGGTTGTGTGCGTAGTCCAAGGGACATGATGTACTACTTCTCTGCCAAATAATTTCCCGCTCATAAGAAACAAGCTGCCTTATGGGAAATATATAACTTTGCTCAAACTGTAGAAGAGAGTCTCCACAAGATTGGGGGAGGCTTCTCCAGTTACTTAATGCTTTGCATGGTCATCCTCTTGAGATGAATGATATACTTGATGTCTTTTATAATGGACTAACCGATGCTTCTAGAGACCACGTTGATAGTTGTGCTGGTTGTGTTTTCGGGGAAAGAACAGTGGAACAAGCTGAATTACTACTGAATAATATGCTAGCCAATGAAAATAATTGGACACTTCCTGAACCATCCCCTAAGCCAACTCCTAAGAAAAGAGGTGTTCTATTTCTCAGTCCTGAAGATATGCAAGGGGCAAAGAAATCTATGAAAGAAAAAAAGGTATTAAAGTTGAAGATGTTAAGAATTTACCGCCTATTGAAGAAATACATGCTCTTGATACCCCGACACAGGTAGTAAAGGTAAATTCTCTTTATAGATTTTATGAAGGTGATATTCCTCGTTATAAGTCTGCTAGCCAATGCTTAGATGAGTTTGACAATTTTATTGTGAAACATGAAAACTTCAATGCTTATGTTGGTAGACAATTACAACACAATGCTTATATGATTGAACGCTTGAGTGATTACCTGTCTAGAGCTAAAGGTGAATTGAAACTCATTAGTATACATGCTTCCATGGTTACCACTCAAGTAGAACAAGTACTTAAGGCTCAGAATGATTTGCTCAATGAATTAAATAGTAAGAATAATGATAATGCCATTAGAGTTGTGACTAGAGGTGGTAGAATGACTCGGGAACCTCTGTATCCTGAAGGCCACCCTAAGAGAATTGAGCAAGATTCTCAGAGAGCTAATTTAGATGCACCTAGTTCTTCTAAGAAGAAGAAAAAGAAAAATGATAGGACTTTGCATGCTTCTAGTGAACCTGTAGCTGACAAACCCGAGAATCCCAATGATATATATGTTTCTGATGCTGAGACACAATCTGGTAATGTACAGGAACCTAGTGATAATATTAATAATGATGTTCATGATGGTGCTCAACCTAGCAATGATAATGATGTAGAGATTGAACCTGCTGTTGATCTTGATAACCCACAATCAAAGAATCAACGTTATGATAAAAGAGACTTTGTTGCTAGGAAGCACGGTAGGGAAAGAGAACCATGGGTTCAGGAACCCATGCCTTTTCCTCCGAAACCATCCAAGAAAAAGGATGATGAGGATTTTGAGCGCTTTGCTGAAATGATTAGACCTATCTTTTTGCGTATGTGTTTGACGGATGTGCTTCAAACAAATCCTTATGCTAAGTATATGAAAGATATTATTACCAACAAAAGAAAGATACCTGAAGTAGAAATCTCCACCATGCTTGCCAATTACACTTTTGAGGGTGGAATGCCTAAGAAATTAGGAGATCTGGGAGTACCTACTATACCTTGCTCGATTAAGAGAAACTATGTTAAAACTGCTTCTTGTGATCTTGGAGCCGGTGTTAGTGTTATGCCTCTCTCTTTATATCATAGACTTGACTTGAGTAAGTTGACACCTACTGAAATATCTTTGCAAATGGCTGATAAATCAACTGCTATACATGTCGGTATTTGTGAGGATGTGCCTGTTGTAGTTACAAATGTTACTATTCTAACGGACTTTGTTATACTTGATATTCCCGAGGATGATAGTATGTCTATTATTCTTGGAAGACCTTTTTTGAATACTGCAGGGGCTGTTATTGATTGCAACAACGGCAATGATACTTTTCATGTCAATGGTAATGAGCATACGGTACACTTTCCGAGCAAACAACTTCATGTCCAAAGTATCAATTATATTGGAAAAACTTCAACTATTACTATTGGAGGTTTTGAGTTTCCTATTCCTACTATCAAGAAGGCATATGACATTCTTATTGTTGGGGACATACATATCCCCATTGAGGTAACTTAGTGTTATTCGAAAATTCTCTGGCTTCTTGTTACTCAGAAAGAGTTTATTATCAAGACCTGATCAACCTTGTTAATGGATTCCTTTTGATTGGCATGAGATAGGTGAATCTAGATAGCACAACCTTCTGTACCCTCCTTTTACTTTCTGTTAATTAGGTTAAATAAAACAAAAATAGCATTATCTATCTGTTTCCAGACTTATCTGTGCAATAAAAAAATATCCCGAAAATAAAAGTTCTCCAAATGCCATGAAAATGAAATATGCTTTTTTCTAGAATATTTAAGAAAATATGGCACTGAACACACAGCGACGGGAGCCAGCACGTGGCCACGAGGGTGCAGGGCGCGCCCCCCTGCCCAGGGCACGGCCCCCTTCCTTGTGGGCCCCATGTGGCCCCCCTCCACTTATTCCTGCATCAATGCTCTTCTTCTTCCTCCCAAAAAATCTCCAACCAGCTCAAACCCGAGTTATAGCTCATCTTGCTTCCATTTTCGATCTCCTTGCTCAAAGCACCATTCACCAAACAGTTTGGGGAGATTGTTCCTTGGTATGTGACTCCTCCATTGGTCTAATTAGTTTTTGCTCTAGTGCTTTATTTATTACAAATTTTATGCTGCTGTGGTGACCTTGTTCTTGAGCTTGCATGTCAAATTTTCTTGGTCCCAAGTAGTTCTAATGCATGATATAGCCTCTAGGCACTAATAGGAGTTGTTGCAATCAATCTTGTTGAGTTTGGTTAAAATTTTTTTTGAAGTCACTAAAAATTTTAGAAAAATGTCTAGGAGAAACTTCCAAGGTGATCCTTCAAGGAAGCAAGAACCGAGGCTCATGTTTCGTGACCCGGACGACGAACCACCAAAGGATGCTGATGTGCGGCCTTGTGAATGGCTGTTTGATGAATTCATGGGTCAAGCTGGCATCAAAGATGAATTTTACGCATACGTGCGCAACGCCGACCTCGAGGATTTCATACAAGATAAGTTCACTCAATACCGTGGATTTACAGGATTTTAATGTTGCCTGCAAGCTCCCACAGTGGGGTAGTATGAGTGATCCTCGCAAATCTGAATTTAGAGAATTCCTAGCAAGTATTACAGTGGGGGAATCCAGGGACGTCACACAAGCTATCACGGGGAGCATACATTTTCCTGCTATTCATTACTTTGCTCTCTTTATTGGTAGATGCATAAACGGTAAAGATGAGGCTTGTCACATGTGTGCCCCTGATCTTAGTGTTCTCAAGGGTGGTGTACTAAGTGATAGGCAATATAACTTGGGAGCAATTGTTGCACGTAGGCTACACCATAATGGTTTGCATGGAGATTTATTTGGTGGGATCTATGCTACCCGCATAGCCCGCTATCTTGGTGTGTCTGTGCACATGAATGATGAACCTTTACCTCCTGCTTATTTAGACTGCCATGCTATGACTAGTCACCAGTTTATAGAGTAGGATAATCAAACCCTCAAATATCGACTAATCTTTAACAGGCAGCATGCCATCACTATTGTTCTTCCTGCCACTACTTTGTTTAACTTTCAGGAAAAAGGGAGATACACTATAACTATGGAGGAAGCAAATGCTTATTATAACATGACGGAGGCAGCCTGCCTTTGAGCTGCAGCTCAGCATGCAGCATCTGCCGCGTCTCAGTACGACCCCAACTACAACTTTGGATATCCGACAGGCAATACTGGCCACAGACCAACTTAGGCCAAAAGCCTAAGCTTGGGGGAGTACGTGTTTCTCACCGACTTACATTCATGTTCACACTTATTCTAGTCGTCGGTCCTCACACTCTTTCACTGTACCATCCATGCTTAGTTTCAATTTATTTTTCTTATTCTTTTTCTTGTGTGCTAGAAAAACCCAGGAAAGCAAAAAAAATGTTAGTTGTAGCTTCTAGCTAGTTTACTTTCTTTGCCTGTAGTAGTAGTTAAAAAAATGAAAACCCAAAAAGATTTCCGTTCTTCTTTTGCTTGTTGGGAGCTTTCCCGTGTAAATTGTTTATTTTCTTTTCTTTAGGGGTTGAGAGTAGAAGACCATGATTGAAAATGCTTAGTGGCTCTCATATGCTCTATTGTTGATTTAACCTTGAGCCATATTACCTTGTCTTCTCTCTTGTATTAAATGTCTGCAGATTCCAGCTTAGTCCAATGCACGTGCACAATTATTATTTTCCACACCGTTCGGTCGTGCGAGTGAAAGGCAATAAGGATGATATATGATGAACTAATTGAGATGAGAAAAGCTAGTATGAACTCGACCTCTCTTGTTTTTGTACATATGATTGCTCATCATTCCTGATTCATCTTGTTATGAATGAAACATGCTTGCAATGACAATTAGAGATCATAGCTGCTTATGCCATGCTTAATTAGCTGAGAGTTTATAATGGTGTATCTTGCATGCCAACATGATATTAAAATGGTTGTGATGTGGTATGATGGGTGGTATCCTCCTTTGAACGATTTAAGTGACTTGACTTGGCACATGTTCACGCATGTAGTTGAAACAAATCAACATAGCCTTCACGATATTTATGTTCATGGTGATTTATATCCTACTCATGCTTGCATTCATTATTGATTAATTTTAATGCATGTTCATGACCGTTGTTCCTCTCTAGCTGGTCGCTTCCCAGTCTCTTTCTAGCCTTCACCTGTACTAAGATGGAATACTGCTTGTGCATCCACTTCCATAAACCCCAAAGGTATTCCATATGAGTCCACCATACCTTCCTATATGAGGTATTTACCTGTCGTTCCAAGTAAATTTGTATATGCCAAACTCTAAACCTTCAAATGAAATTCTGTTTTGTATGCTCGAACAGCTCATGTATCAACTAGGGATGTCTATATCTTCCATGCTAGGTGGGTTATTGATGACCCTCAACTTTAAGGGGTCTGTTGCAGCGTTTTCGATAAGTAAGAGTGTCGAACCCAACGAGGAGCAGAAGGTATTGATAAGCGATTCTGAGCAAGAAATTACTGCAAGCACTGAAAGATAACTTTTAGGGGTTTTCTCGGTATAAACAATAGGAATGTAAAGGCAAGTAATGTAAAAGGTACTGAGAGTAACAAGTGGCCCAATCCTTTCTTAGCAAAGGAGAGGCCTAGCAACTGAACTTATAAAGACTAAAGCGTTCTTGAGGACACACGGGAGAGGTAGTCATGTGCTTTCGCCATATTCCGTATCGATACTATGTTATGTGTTGATAAGTGTTGAGTGGGTGGATCTATGCTAGTGCACTCTCTAGACTAAGATGAATGCACTCTTATGATTAAACACCTTGCAAGCATCCGCAAATACAATATAGAATTTAAGGCACAAGCCTAACCATAGCAATACGATCGAGGATCCATTATTCCCTTATGCAAAAGCGTGCGAACTGGGGTTCAGGTTTCTGTCACTCCGGCAACCCACCATAAGCATTCTTTATACACAATGTATTCTCCTAGGTCCTTAATAAGGCGAAGTGTTGGGTGTTCGACTCACACAACACCACTAGTAGAATGACAACACAACTTAAATATCAAACAACACATATTACTTCAACATCATATGACTACTAACAACAAGACTTTCCCCATGTCCTCAAGAACTAAGGTAACTACTCACAAGACATAAAAGAGATCATGATCTGTGGGGATAAATATGTGATAAACAATCTGGACATAATAATATTTCTCCAACAAAACTCAATAGCATTCACCACAAAGTAGTAATCAACACCGATGGAGTAGAGAGGATAGATAGTACGAGTTACAACACGAGTTGCGATTGTAAGATGAGACTTGGATGAAGATGGAGATGGTGCTGGTGTTGGGGATGATGTTGATGATGATCTCGATGATGCCCGTGATGATGGTGATGACGATGGCGACGATCTCCCCTTCCGAGAGGTGATCTCCCCGGCGGAATCTGCCCACCAGAGATGCCCTTTTCTTCTCTGCAGGTTTCCGCCTCGAAGCGGCGGCGGAACTCCGTAAAAAGTCCCGTCCCTAGGGTTTTCGGGGAAAGGAGAACATATATGCAAAAGGAGGCGACCAGAGGTGGGCCAGGGGTTCCAGGCGCCCCCCGGCGCGGCCAGGGGGGGCGCCCCCAGACCGCCTGGGCACCCTGTGGCTCCCCTCTGACTCCCCTTTTGCGTGTCTTCATTATTCGTCTGAAAAATACCTCCCGTCAATTTTCAGGTAATTTGGTGGTGTTCTTCTTCAGCAACTCAGCATCCACTTTTTCCTACTGAATCCTGCGTCTGCTGTTCCGGTATCGGAAAGTTGCAAACTGTGTAAAATAGACCAAAACAACATAAGAACATCATCATAACGTGAAATATATCAATGAATAAGGATAAATTATGATACAAAATAGTGATGCATTTTGGACGTATCAACACCCCCAAGCTTAGACCTCGCTTGTCCCCAAGCGAATATGAACTCGGTAAACCTGTCCACAAGTTTAGAGAGTGAAGTGTCGATAAATAGAATACGGACAAGAAGCATCATAGTCTCTTTACCAACTCAAATATCCTCAGCAGCAATCTTCAACTCATAAGGCTCTTATGAAAGAGTGTTAACACTTATATTCGAAAGTAGGACTAAGGAGACTTATTATATCATGGCAAACATGTCCTTTGGTCAAAGAACAACAAATAATTTTAACTTTTGCTCTTATATTTTGATGGGATTAATTGAAGCTTTTTGAATTAACATGTTAATAAGCAAGAAGTGAAAGTGTTAACACAAAGGAAGATATTTGCCTTAGCTCGGCATGACAAACAACTTACTTATCAAATGATAATGTCAACAAGGATATGATATGACAAATCTTAATGCAGCTTTATATGAATGAATCCTTATCAA
Source organism: Secale cereale (assembly GCA_902687465.1). NCBI lineage: Eukaryota > Viridiplantae > Streptophyta > Magnoliopsida > Poales > Poaceae > Secale > Secale cereale. The sequence goes on from LR738712.1 coordinate 221,165,848, forward strand.
CATCAAACGTCTGCTCTCTTTGAGAAATAGAGGGGAGTAGGAATAACTGACTCAATTTAAAATTAAAAGATAGGCCATGCTCTAGGGTAGTAGGGAAAACTCATGTGCTATCCTCAAATCAAACAGAATGAAAACAAGTTTTGAGAGGTGCATGATTTGTCAACGAATGCTAATAAATAACTCAGTTGCTTCTTGAACTGGACAAGTTTCGAGGAACGGCTCCCGTATGAGGATGATAACATCCTCTTATTCTCCTTTGTTTATCACTGCCAAAGTTTTCTGATTTCTCATGAACAAAGCGTGAAGGAGGGTTTGTTTGTTATATTATTCTTAAGCCGGGCGCACTCCTTGCCAGTTCCTTCTCGTATTATGGGTTTGCACATTATACATGCAATCCCGGGGTGAAGCTCGTCCAACTCAAGAAGACTATGAATTAGCTTTTACTTCCTCGTGAGCTAAAACAGAGGCACACAAAATAAAAGATTTTGAACTTTTAAGGATAACACATAAATTATATACTTTTAGGAGGTGGTAGTGGAGTACCATGAGTAGGTAGGCATGGTGGACTCATATGGAAGGTATTGGCTTAAGGGTATGGATGCACAAGCAGAATTCCGCTTAGTACAGAGTTGGGCTAGCAAAGGTTTTGAGAGAGCAGACAAGTGATGATGACTAAGATGCAAAGCAATATAAAGCATGAACATTGAAATAAGCATAACACATCAAGTTGTCTTCCTTGTCAACATAACACTTCAAGCATAATAACATAAAGGTTTTGGCTATGTTGATACTTTAAGAAAATCATGCTTGTTGTTATGACCAAAGCTATGTTTGCCAAGATTAAATAAAGTTTAATAGTCATACCTGACATAGGGTCAATACTTCCCCATAAGAATCATCATATAAGGTCGATTGCGTGAAGAGAATACCGTGCGCAACAAAAGAAACCGATAAACTTCTCATTAATATTCCATCATAGACGACTCCACACTCACGGATACAATTCTTCACCAAAGGGGTGATAGACCTCAGTGCACATACCTATCTCATATAATAACCTCCCTAGACATGATACGACTCTACTTGACTTCTAAAAGACAAAAGGTAAAAGATAAAGATACCGGGCACTCCCCCAAGCTTGGAACAAGCCAAGGGAATGCCATTACCCCAGGAGATTTCACTCATCATCCTTGTTGGTGTTGATCAAGTAGTCCTTGGCAAAATGCTTCCATGGAAGGGGTTCTCCAGTCTCATATGAGAATCTCGTCTCCTGAATCCTGCATTCAGCACCCAAACCCATGCGCAGAAACCTTAGTTCATACTCACAGTTCTGGTTATGTAGATCATTAATTTGCCCTTGGAGTTCTATAATTCTATCTTCAGACGCGGCGATTCTTTCCCACATCTCCTTCATCTCCTTGAGGAAGTAGTTCTTCAGCTCGTTGGTGATGTCAAAGTTAGCTTCGACACCACGCTCGGTCATCTTCTTGTACTCGAAGACTTCTTGTTCCACTTCTTCCAGCCTGGCTTGGACGTTCCCCTCCTTGATAGGTCCCTTCAGATCTTCTTAATGAAGGACACCGTCCTCCATCCGAACAACCTGAGGGTGCTTCTTCACCTCGGCGAGGTAAGGGTTGATGACGTTGACGACGAACGTGTCCTTGGGGGAACTTGGTGAACCCATGGCATCTAAATTTAGCTGAAGGATTTCCTGGCAGAAACAGATCAAATAGAAAACATGCGAAATCGCAAGATACGTTGCCGGAACAATCCGGGCAAATATATAGGAAAAATTTATGCACAGAAAGGAAGGTAACGGACCAAAGCGGGGTCGGAGGCGGACTCCCAGTTGTCCAGGCGGCCTGCCGGCGCGGCCCGGGGGGGGGGGGGCGCCAGGGGGGCACCTGGACTCCCTGGAGGTCGTCTCCGGCTCCACTTCGACTCGGAATTTTACTAATTTTGCAAAAACTCGTAATACGGAACTTTTATGATGGTTTGCGGTGTTTTCTTACCGTACTACATACCTTTTCTTTATTCAGCTTCTGTTGGCGTCTGAAACAGGGCTACAACATGTTCTTCGTGGGTTGTTGTGTATATTATATTCACATCAACATCGACAGGGTCTCCTGCTATGTAATGTTTAAGTCTTTGCCCATTCACAACTTGAGGTTTGGTGCCTTCAAAATTATTAATCTTAATTGCACCAGACCGATAAACTTCATCAATATGAAATGGTCCTTCCCACCTAGAAAGTAGTTTACCTGGAGAAAACCTGAAACGGGATCTAAACAACAAAACTTTATCACCAATATTAAATTCACGTTTCAGAATCTTCCTATCATGCCACCTTTTTACCTTTTCCTTGAACAATTTAGCGCTCTCGTAAGCTTCACTCCTCCATTCATCTAGAGAAGTCAAGTTCATGAGACGCTTCTCACCAGCTAATTTTTGGTTAGCGTTAAGCTCTCTAACAGCCCAGAAAGCTTTGTGCTCTAGCTCCAATGGCAAATGGCCAGCTTTGCCATACACCATCTTATAGGGGGACATGCCCATGGGGTTTTTGTAAGCAGTTCTAGATGCCCACAAAGCATCTCCTAATTTATTTGGCCAATCCTTCCTATTTCTGTTTACTGTTTTCTGCAAGATCAACTTAATCTCTCTATTGGTGAGCTCAACTTGCCCACTAGTTTGAGGATGATAAGGTGAAGCAATTCTATGATTAACATCGTATTTAGCCAAAGCTTTTCTAAAAGCTCCGTGCGTGAAGTGTGATCCTCCATCGGTCATGAGATACCTTGGTACACCAAACCTAGAAAAAATTACATCTTTAAGCATTTTCAAAGATGTTTTGTGATCAGCACTTTCAGTGGGGATTGCTTCAACCCACTTGGTCACATAATCAACAGCTACTAAAATGTGAGTGTACTTGTGTGAAGAAGGAAAAGGACCCATAAAATCAAAACCCCAACAATCAAAAGGTTCAATCACTAGCGAGTAATTCATAGGCATCTCATTCCTTCTACTAATGTTACCAACTCTCTGACATTTATCACATGCTAAAACATAATTTCTAGCATCTTTAAAGAGAGTAGGCCAATAAAAACCTGATTGAAGAACCTTATGTGCAGTCCTCTCACCGGCATGATGTCCTCCATAGGGACTATCATGACAACGTCTGAGAATGTCCTTTTGCTCATGTTCCGGAATGCATCTTCTCACTATCCCGTCGGGACCTTCTTTGAAAAGATGTGGGTCATCCCAAAAGTAGTGCCTCAAATCATGAAAGAACTTCTTCCTTTGCTGAAATGTTAGACCTGGAGGCAAATACTTTGCAACAATAAAATTAGCATAATCTGCATACCACGGATCGGAAAGAGATTGTACTTTTACAACGGCAAGTTGCTCGTCTGGAAAACTATAGGATGGGGTCGTGCGGTATATCTTCCATCCTTGAAAGATTGTCCGCCACCGGATTGTCTTCCCCCTTCCTATCAACAATCTGCAAATCAAATTCTTGAAGAAGGAGTACCCATCTGATAAGCCTTGGATTGGCATCCTTCTTTGTCATAAGATACTTAATGGCATCATGATCAGTATGAATAATAACTTTGGAATCAACAATATACTGCCTAAACTTATCACAAGAAAAAACTACAGCTAAGAATTCCTTCTCAGTAGTAGCATAATTTCTTTGAGCACTATCAAGGGTTTTACTAGCATAATGTATAACATTCAATTTCTTATCAACTCTTTGTCCTAAAACAGCTCCAACAGCAAAATCACTTGCATCACACATAATCTCAAAAGGTAAATTCCAGTCAGGTGGTTGTACTATAGGAGCAGTTATTAAAGCTTTCTTAAGGACTTCAAAAGCTTCCTTACAATTTTCATCAAACGCAAAAGGAACATCCTTCTGGAGAAGATTAGTGAGGGGTCTCGAGGTTTTAGAAAAGTCTTTAATAAATCTTCTATAAAAACCTGCATGACCGAGAAAACTGCGAATACCTTTGATGTCCCTTTGATAGGGCATCCTCTCAATAGCTTCGATCTTGGCTTTGTCCACTTCAATTCCCCTTTCGGAAATCTTGTGACCAAGAACAATTCCTTCATTAACCATAAAGTGGCACTTCTCCCAGTTGAGTACCAAATTTTTCTCCTCGCATCTCTACAAAACTTTATTAAGGTTGTGAAGACAATGGTCAAATGAAGTTCCATAGACGGAGAAATCGTCCATGAAGACTTCCATAATATCCCCGCAGAAACCATGAAAGATAGCAGACATACACCTTTGAAAAGTAGCAGGGGCATTACATAAACCAAAAGGCATACGTCTGTAAGTATAAGTACCAAAAGGACAAGTAAAAGTGGTCTTCTCTTGATCGGCAGTGTTAACATGAATTTGAGAGAAGCCAGAATAACCATCGATATAACAAAAGTGGGTATTTTTGGATAACCTTTCAAGCATTTGGTCGATGAACGGCAACGGGTAGTGATCCTTCCAGGTTGCCTTGTTCAACTTCCTGTAATCAATACACATTCTATATCCAATAATAATTCTCTGAGGTATTAGTTCATTTTTATCATTAGGAACCACAGTTGTACCTCCTTTCTTAGGAACACAATGTACCGGACTTACCCACTTACTATCAGCTATAGGGTAGATAATACCTGCGGCTAGAAGCTTGAGAATCTCAGTTCTCACGACATCCATCATCTTCGGGTTCAGCCGTCGTTGATGATCAACAACTGGTTTAGCATCAGGCTCAAGGTTGATAGTATGTTGACAGATATATGGACTAATCCCCTTAAGGTCATCAAGGGTGTAGCCAATTGCGCCTCGGTGTTTACGAAGTACTTCCAATAATCGCTCTTCTTCATATCCTGAAAGGTTAGAATTGATAATAACAGGATATACTTTCTTTTCATCTAAATAAGCATACTTGAGCGTATCGGGAAGAGGTTTAAGATCGAACACCAGGTCTTCTTTCGGTTTTGATAAAATTCCCAAAGGTTCAACCGGAAGGTTGTGCTTCAGGATGGCAGGCTGCCTCGAGAATATTTCATCTAGTTCATTTCTTTCCTGCATATGCAAATCATTCTCGTGGTCCTCCATGTATTGATGCAAAGGATCATTAGGGGGAATAGCAATAGATGCAATACTTTCAATAAATTTATCTTCACTAGGTAAATCAGTACCACAAAGCTGCTTAGAGAACGTATAAAAATTAAATTCATATGGCTCACCATCGAATTCAACAGAAACTTTACCTTTCTTGCAATCTATTATAGCTCCACAAGTTCTAAGAAAAGGTCTACCAAAAATAATGGGACAAAAATTGTCTCTCTGTGATCCAAGTACTAAAAAGTCGGTAGGATATTTTACCTTTCCACATTGGACTTCAACGTCCCTCACAATTCTGATAGGAGAGATGGTTGTTCTATTTGCAAGATGAATAGTAACATCAACTTCTTCAAGTTCACAAGGGGATATCTCACCGATGATTTCTTCATAAAGTGAATAAGGAATAGAACTTGCACTCGATCCCAAATCGCATAGCCCATAATAATTGTGATCTCCTATTTTAACAGATACCACTGGAGTAACTGAAATTGGGCTTTTATTCTTGGCTGTGACAAGGTTAGTGGAAACAGCACAAAAATTTATATTGGAATCCAAAACATCATTAGTAGCAAGGTCTTTAATCAATGCAACTTGAGGATCGACCCTGATCTGGTCCTCAGGCTCATCAACTCTTCTCTCACTTTTATTTATTATGCCTGTCACAAGAGAGTGCTCCTTTATCCTCGTGGGAAAAGGAGGCTGTTCATATATAACTGCAGGCAAAATAGGGTCAGCAACAAAACTATCAATAGGTGGTTCTTTAAAGGGTGCATGGTGCTGGTCTTTCTTCTTTTTAAAAGAATCACCGTGAGAGGCAAAATTCTTACACAAATCAATCACTAGATGGGAATCAAGACCAATCTTAGAGCAAAAAGTATTGAAGTAATCAGTTTCCACATAGCTCTCAATATAATCATTTTCATAATTTATAGCGGGTTCAATACCTTTATCAATTTCCCAATCTTCGGTATTCCTCTGGATTATTTCAAGGAGATACCACCTTTCTTCAACACTCTTCTTCTGAAACACCCCACTAGAGGAGGCATCCAGCATCTCCTTATCCTGACGAGAAAGCCTGGCATAAAAATTTGTAAGTATAATTTCCTTGGGAAGCTTATGAATAGGGCATTTGAGCATTAGGGACTTCAATCTCCCCCAAGCTTGAGCAATGCTTTCTCCGTCACGAGACCTAAAGTTATAGATATAATTCCTGTCTCGATGAATTTCATGAAGAGGATAAAAATTAGTATAAAAGAGAGACATAAGCTCCTGCCAGTCCAGCAAGTGTGAGTTATCGAGAAGCCCATACCAATCTGAAGCTTTACCTATAAGTGATACGACAAACAATTTCCTCATGACAAACTCCCTCAATACACCTGCAAGCTTAAATAATGAACATAGTCGTGACAAATATAGCAAGTGTTCACCGGGAAGTCTGTCTCCTGCATAACGATTAGCCAAAACATAATCGATAATGCCAGCTGGTATTTTATAAGGCACAATTTCAGTGGGGGGGGGATCAACCACCACAGGTGTGGGGCGTCTTCCCGCAAGCAACACTCCAATAATAGGGTTGTCCATAAGGACAAAGAGCAGCAATAGCAAAAATAAAAATAGAATTATAAAAAGACTTTCTTACCAGTTTCACTTTACCAATAGCGCTACGCTCCCCGGCAACGGCGCCAGAAAACGTTACTTGATGACCCTCAACCGTAAGGGATCTGTTGCAGCGTTTTCGATAAGTAAGAGTGTCGAACCCAACGAGGAGCAGAAGGTATTGATAAGCGATTCTAAGCAAGAAATTACTGCAAGCACTGAAAGATAACTTTTAGGGGTTTTCTCGGTATAAACAACAGGAATGTAACGGCAAGTAATGTAAAAGGTACTGAGAGTAACAAGTGGCCCAATCCTTTCTTAGCAAAGGAGAGGCCTAGCAACTGAACTTATAAAGACTAAAGCGTTCTTGAGGACACACGGGAGAGGTAGTCATGTGCTTTCGCCATATTCCGTATCGATACTATGTTATGTGTTGATAAGTGTTGAGTAGGTGGATCTATGCTAGTGCACTCTCTAGACTAAGATGAATGCACTCTTATGATTAAACACCTTGCAAGCATCCGCAAATACAAGATAGAATTTAAGGCAAAAGCCTAACCATAGAAATACGATCGAGGATCCATTATTCCCTTATGCAAAAGCGTGTGAACTGGGGTTCAGGTTTCTGTCACTCCGGCAACCCACCATAAGCATTCTTTATACACAATGTATTCTCCTAGGTCCTTAATAAGGCGAAGTGTTGGGTGTTCGACTCACACAACACCACTAGTAGAATGACAACACAGCTTAAATATCAAACTACACATATTACTTCAACAACATATGACTACTAACAACAAGACTTTCCCCATGTCCTCAAGAACTAAGGTAACTACTCAAAAGACATAAAAGAGATCATGATCAGTGGGGATAAATATGTGATAAACAATCTGGACATAATAATATTTCTCCAACAAAACTCAATAGCATTCACCACAAAGTAGTAATCATCACCGATGGAGTAGAGAGGATAGATAGTACGAGTTACAACACGAGTTGCGATTGTAAGATGAGATTTGGATGAAGATGGAGATGGTGCTGGTGTTGGGGATGATGTTTATGATGATCTCGATGATGCCCGTGATGATGGTGATGTCGATGGCGACGATCTCCCCTTCGGAGAGGTGATCTCCCTGGCGGAATCTGCCCACCGGAGATGCCCTTTTCTTCTCTGTAGGTTTCCGCCTCGAAGCGGCGGCGGAACTCCGTAAAAAGTCCCGTCTCTAGGGTTTTCGGGGAACGGATAACATATATGCAAAAGGGGGCGACCAGAGGTGGGCCAGGGGCTCCAGGCGCCCCCCCGGCGCGGCCAGGGGGGCGCGCCCCCAGGACGCCTGGGCACCCTGTGGCCCCCCTCTGACTCCCCTTTTGCGTGTCTTCGTTATTCGTCTGAAAAATACCTCCCGTCAATTTTCAGGTAATTTGGTGGTGTTCTTCTTCAGCAACTCAGCATCCACTTTTTCCGGCTGAATCCTGCGTCTGCTGTTCCGGTATCGGAAAGTTGCAAACTGTGTAAAATAGACCAAAACAACATAAGAACATCATCATAACGTGAAATATATCAATGAATAAAGATAAATTATGATACAAAATAGTGATGCATTTTGGACGTATCAGTTATTCTCATGATGAGTGGACTCGGCTCATCATTCATGAGAAAATGGCTGGTAATCGGGATGCCCAGTCCCATGCTCAAAATCATAACAATTGAACAAAACTCCCCCAGGGCTGTTGCTGGTTTGGATGGTACCCGTTGTTTCGGGCTAGCCGTGGAATGTGCTTGTTGGTGGTTGGGGGAGTATAAACTTTACCATTCTGTTTGGAAACCGCCTATAATGTGCGTAGCTTGGGAGATATCGAGATTCTTGGTTGTTATGTTGACAATGAAAGTATACCGCTCAAAATGTTATTCATCTCTATTTAAAAAATCGAGCTCTGGCACCTCTACAAATCCCTGCTTCCCTCTGCGAAGGGCCTATCTATTTATTTTTATGCAGAGTCATCACCCTCTTATCAAAGAGCACCAGTAGGAGAGCACCTCTGTCGTTTCATGTATTACTATTAATTTGCATTGAGTATAATCATGACTGGATCTCTTTTACCATGAATTACTATGTCTAGTCAGTCCTTAATCTTTAAAGGTGCTTTGCATTTATGTTTTGTAGTCTCAGAAAGGGCTAGCGAGATACCATCCTGTTATATCATATCATGATTGTTTTGAGAAAGTGTTGTCATCCGAGGTTTATTATTGTTTCTCGCTAGTTGATTATGCCATTGATGTGAGTAGTCTTGAGACCTGAGAGTTATTGTGAATTTGGTTAGTTCATGATCTTGTTGAAAACCTGAATGCTAGCTTACATATTTACAACAACAAGAGCAAACAGAGTTTGTCAAAGTTTCACTTTATCACTTTTAGTTTATCAACTGAATTGCTTGAGGACAAGCAAAGGTTTAAGCTTTGGGGAGTTGATACGTCTCCAACGTATGTACTTTTCCAAACCCTTTTGCCCTTGTTTTGGACTCTAACTTGCATGATTTGAGTGGAACTAACCCGGACAGACGTTGTTTTCAGCAGAACTGTCATGGTGTTGTTTTTGTGCAGAATAAAAAGTTCTCGGAATCGCCTGAAAATGAACGGAGAATTATTTCGGAAAATATAAAAAATATCTGCAAGAAGATTCTCACCGGGGGGCCCACGCCCTTTCCACGAGGGTGGGGGGCACGTCCCCCTGCCTCGTGGGACCCCCGATGCTGCACCGACGTACCCCCAGATCCTATATTTTCCGTTTCGAGGAGAAAAAAACAAAGTAGAAGGAATTATCGCGTTTCACGAGACGGAGCCGCCGCCAAGCCCTAATCTCTCTCTGGAGGGCTGATTTGGAGTCCGTTCGGGGCTCCGAAGAGTGGAGACCATCGCCATCATCATCATCAACCTTCCTCCATCACCAATTCCATGATGCTCACCGCCGTGCGTGAGTAATTCCATCGTAGGCTTGCTGGATGGTGATGCGTTGGATGGGATCAATCATGTAATCGAGTTAGTTTTGTTAGGGTTTGATCCCTAGTATCCACTATGTTCTGAGATTGATGTTGCTATGACTTTGCTATGCTTAATGCTTGTCACTAGGGCTTGAGTGCCATGATTTCATATCTGAACCTATTATGTTTTATCAATATATGTGTGTTATTGATCCTATCTTGCAAGTCTATAGTCACCTAATATGTGTTATGATCCAGCAACCGCGAAGTGACAATAATCGAGACCACTCCTGGTGCTGACCATAGTTTGAGGAGTTCATGTATTCACTATGTGTTAATGCTTTGGTCCGGTACTCTATTAAAAGGAGGACTTAATATCCCTTGGTTTCCAATAGGACCCCGCTGCCACGGGAGGGTAGGTCAAAAGATGTCATGCAAGTTCTTTTCCATAAGCACGTATGACTATATTCGGAATACATGCCTACATTGCATTGATGAACTGGAGCTAGTTCTGTGTCACCCTAGGTTATTGCATCCGACATAATTTCACATCACCGATACGATGCCTACGAGCTTTACCTATATTGCTTGTTGCTTAATTACTTTTCCATTGCTACTATCACAAAAACTACAAAAACACTATTGTCACTTTTATTGTTGTTTCCGGCACTATCATATTACTTTGCTACTAAACTATCTTGCTGCAGATACTAAGTTTCCAGGTGTGGTTGAATTGACAACTCAACTGCTAATACTTAAGAGTATTCTTTGGCTCCCCTTGTGTCGAATCAATAAATTTGGGTTGAATACTTTACCCTCGAAAACTGTTGCGATCCACTACACCTGTGGGTTATCACAAATCCACTTTGCCGCCTCCAACAATGTGGCCGAGTATGAGGCTCTCATTCACGGGTTCCGGATGGCCAAACAGATTGGCATCCACCGGGAGCTGTGCTATGGTGACTCAGATTTGGTCGTCCAGCAGTTATCTGGTGACTGGGACGCCAAGGATGCAAACATGGCAAGTTACCGTTTCCTTGTCCGACGGATCAGTGGGCACTTCGACGGCTGCGAGTTCCTCCACGTACCACGAGCCGACAACGAGCAGGGCGACACCTTGGCACGAATCGGCTCCATCCGCCAAGCAATACCAGCCGGCGTGTCCCTCCAATGCTTGGGCAAGCCGTCTATCTAGCAGTCACCAGAGTCAGAGTCAATCTTCATTCCAGCTGATCCTGGGGCAGACGGCCCGGGGACTGTTCCGACTGGCCCGGGGACTGCTCCAACAAGCGGCCAAGAAACTTCAACTCTAGCGGGCGGCCTAGGGACTACTGCGACTGGCCCGGGGACTGCTCCAGGAGGCGGCCCAAAAGCGTCGGCTCCAGCAGACGCCTCGGGTACTGCTGCAGCCGGCCTGGGGACTTCAGAAGCACAGCCGGCGGCTCACCCCAGCCCTCCACCTCCCAGCCCAACCGCCCCGGTTTTAGTGGTAGAAATAACAGGAGTCTCAGCACCATCTTGGGCATAGCCAATTCTCAGTTTCCTACTTAGAAGGGAGTTGCCAGTAAACGAAACCGTGGCATGGCATGTTCAGCGCCAAGCTTCAGCATATACAATAGTTAACAGAGAGCTTGTCAGAAGAAGTGCAGCAGGCGTCTTCCAGCGCTGCATGGAAGCAGAAAGGGGTCTGGCCATTTTGAGAGATATTCATCAGGGGGAGTGCGGCCACCACGCGGCCCCAAGATCCCTCGTTGCCAAAGCCTTCTGCCAAGGTTTCTTCTGGCCGACTGCTTTGGACGACGCCAAAGAATTAGTCAAGAAGTGCAACGGCTACCAGCGCTTTAGTTCCAAGCAACAATTTCCGGCTTCTGCACTCAAGACCATTTCGATCACTTCGCCGTTTACTGTCTGGGGACTGGACATGGTGGGTCCTTTCAGGACAACCCGAGGCGGCCTGACCCATTTGCTCGTAGTGACAAGTTCACAAAGTGGATCGAGGCGAAGCCGATCAAGAAACTGAACGGCCCAACTGCTATGACCTTCATCGCAGACATCACAGTCCCGTATGGCATACCGCACAACATCATCACCGACAATAGCAAAAACTTCACCAAAGACGCGTTGGCCCATTTATGAGCAACACAGGGCATCTGACTGGACTTAGCGTCCACTGCCCACCCGCAATCAAATGGCCAAGTTGAGCGGGCAAACGGCCTTATCTTGTCCGGCATCAAGCAACGGCTGGTCGAGCCTTTGGAACGATCAGCCGGGTGTTGGATCGAAGAGTTGCCGTCTGTCCTCTGGAGCCTCATGACAACTCCGAACATGTCAACCGGCTTCACTCCCTTCTTCCTTGTCTATGGGGCCGAGGTTGTCGTCCCAACGAATGTTGAGTTTGACTCGCCTCATGTCACCATGTACACAAAAGCCGAAGCCAAAGAAGCACGAGAAGACGGCATGGACCTGCTGGAAGAGGCCCGGCTGGTAGCACTCCGCCAGTCCGCCATCTAGCAGCACGGTCTCCATTGCTACCACAGCCGGCGAATCAGGCCACGCTCCTTCCGCGAGGGAGATCTTGTGCTCCGGCTGATCCAGTGAACAGTCGGCCAGCACAAGCTCTCAGCCCCTTGGCGAAGGACCATTCATCATCAGCAAGGTACTAGGCAATGATGCCTACTACCTCATCGATGCGTAGAAGCCAAGAGCACGCAAAAGAGACGACTCAGGCAAGGAGTCGGAGCGCCCATGGAACGCAAACCTACTTCGCCGCTTTTATAGCTAAAAGACAGTATGTGTCGTGCTATCTACTTTATTTTGAGAAGCAATGGGACCCCCAAGGAGTTCTCGGGGACTGTCCAATCCTTTATCTATATGATAAGAGTTATGCCTGTGAATAAGTAATTTTCATTCCTTCGTCCGGCACCTGGACCAATCAGACGGCCCGGGGACTTGCCACCTAGCCCTATGTTTAAAACAAGTAATGTGCCGGCATCCAAGCCCTCTCCCACCTACAGTCACAGCCTCGCAAAACGCGACTATCTGACTGGCGGGAGTCAAACGCAGGAAGTGGTGCCCACATGAAAAATGGCTAAAGAAAAATAAACATAGGGCAAGACGGCCCTTCATACAAGTTGGCCGGCTGCCGAGCAGCCGGCCAGCTGGCTTCTAGGTTAGCCAAACCATGTTCCAGAAGGTGGAATACTTGCCTATCCGGAAAACAGCTAAGTACCTGACCCCGTCACAGACCACAGAGTGGCTGTCTGTCTGGCGAGACGGCAGTTAAAGGAGACGGCAAAAGAAAAAACGCCCGAAGGAACAAAGGATGGTGCTAACTCTAGAGCCCGGCAAACAGCATAGACATATGCAGAATTAAGAGAATATTTATAACAAAAGGCCTCGAAGGCCGCCTTTCAGCAATATCATACGAGTACACCCAGTGGGTGGAATTGTTCAGACTAATCCTACCATGTCTTAAGAAAAACAGGAAATAAAAGATACACAACGACGCCTAAGGTGCAGCAGGCGGGGCAGGTGGCACGATGGGATCAATAGGGCCGGTTGCAGGGGGGCCGCCTGATGGGTCTCGGCCTGGTCGTTTCCCGCAGCAGACGGCGCCGTCCCGCTGGGCCCACTCTTGGAGGCCTGATCAGGCTGGTAGTGAGCAGATGGCTCCGCCTCCTGGGAGCTGGCTTCCTCATCGCTGTCTCCCTCGTCCTCGCGCGTCGTCGCTTGATGCAATCTCCTCATCTAGCTCCTCCGGTGCCGCCAAGTCCAGCCCAAAGTTATAGGGTGGCACCACATGGCCGTTTTCATCCAACTCTAGGATGAAAAGGGCAGTGTCGGCATAGTTGGCGAGGGAGGCCGTTTTCATCCACACCGCTGCTAGTTCGGGCTCGGCTTCCAGGCGGAAGGTCTCCAGCTGGGCGAGATCCAAGTCTGGGTACCAACCCTTGGCGAATTCCAGGGCGGTCCGCGCACCAGCCCTCGCAGCAGCGCCCTTCCATGCCTAGAAGCGGCGGCCAGCCACCTCCAGCCAGTCGACGGTCCGGCTGGGAGTGCGGAGTAGTGAGACTCCTGGCTAGAGGGTGGCCAGTACCTGGGCCCCGGCACGTTGCAGGCGGCGGAGCAAGCGATGGGCCGGCTGGAGGCGTGCCTTGACGGCGATAAGCTGTTCGATGGGAGTCCGAGGCGCATTGGGTGCAATCACCCGGCCCGCCTGACGCCTCTCATCGCTCTGGGCCTCAATAGCCTGGCTAGCGGCGGCAGAATGGCCAGGGAAGAATTCCGTGCCAAGGACAAGACAAGGAATCAAAAAAAGAAATCCGGCCGTTGCAGACGTCAAGCAAGTGAAAGGAGGGCAGACGGCTTACCATCGACCATGTCCGCAATGGCCCCGTAGCCGTCCTGCAGGGCCGCCTCCTTCTCAGCCCAGTTTGAGCGCTCGGTCTCGAACTCGGCCCGAAGGAGCACCTCAGCGACCGCTAGCTTCCCAAGCTCCGCCATGTTCGTCGCCGCCTGGTCTGCCAGTTTCTTGGCTAGGCGGTCACGGTCCTGGGCAGCAAGGCTGCACTCCTGCTCCTTGGCGGCAAGCTCCGCCTGGATCCCGCCTAGCTGAGTGCGAAGTTCGATTGCGGTCGCTGGCAGGAAAGGAGAAGAAGCATCAGCATCAGAAAAAAGATAAGTCAACCTTGGTGTTCCAAGCCGCCTACTCAGCAGCCAGCTCGGAACTCGAGGACTACACCCAGCGGGTGCACTGATGCGCCCCCCGCTAGGAGGAAAAGAAAACACTTACCCTGGCTGTCGGCTAGGGCAGTCCTCAGTTGCGCCAGCTCCTGACGCTGGGTGTTGAAGGCCGCCACCCAAAGATTGTGGTAATCCTGCAGCAAGAAACAAGTTAGCCCACAAAGTAATACCTTGGAGTTCCAAGCCGCCTGCTCAGCAGCTGGCTCGGAACTCGGGGACTACACCCAGTGGGTGCGCTGACGCACCCCCACGGAAGAAATTGAAGGAATAAAAATAAAAACAAGGCATCAACGTACCTGAAAGGAGGTTCGCGTGGCCAGGAACTCCCGCAAGACCGTTTGCACGACCTCGCCCAGAGAGTTTAAGCGGTCAAGGACGTCTCGCGACGCGATGATAAGCGCACCACCACCTCCGGGCATCCTGCCTGGCGGCGCTGCGCTGGTGGCCTCGTTTCCCGGTGATGACGAGCTGGCGGTGCCGGCCTCCACTCGCCGTGGCGCTGAGGCAGCCCTCGCAGGACGCGGACGGGCGGGGGCTCGGGGAGTCGGCAATGGGCCTACCACCAGCATGCCTTCTGCCGACGGCACCTCCGCTCCCGCGGGCCAGCTGTCCTGCGTCCCAGCAGGCGCCGTGGGGGGGGGTCACTTCCGTCACCATGGCGGCGCGGCCGTCCGTCTCCCCGTCAAGAGCCGGCTGCTCATCAGTAGCCGACACTTGGACAGACGGCTCCAGAGAGGTCATGTCCTGGGAGTTGGCGCGGTGCACTGGCTGCTGGAGGCCCGCCTCCTATTCCTGGACTTGGGCGGCGGCATCCGTCTTGGCCTTGGTGGATGTCTCAGCTTTGGCCTTGGTTGCGGCATCAGCCTTTGCCTGCTCAAGGTCCGCGGCCTCCTGCTCCTCATGCACCTCCCGTCGGTCCACTCTGTCGCCTCCCAGAGCGTGGCGACATGATCCACGTGGCGCAGCGCAGGAGGGGCATCTGTGCCCCCAACCACAGAGCCCACAGCCGCCCGCGAGATTGAAAGCGGGGCGATGTTCGGGCATTCCCAAGAAACAACAGAATCAGCCACGAAGGGGGCGAAAAGGTAGAACAAATTCATAAAGAAAACAGGAATACGACACTTACCCAAACACGACCGACCTAGGTTTGGGAACCCTAGGAAGGACTACTTTGGCGGCCGCCTCCTAGCGTCTGGTGGCGGCGGCTGAGAGCTTGAGCTTCTTGGGCCTGCTGGAAGACGGCCCGGCTGCGGACCGGTGTTTCACGCCGCCAGCTGCGGTTGACGGCCCTGCCTGGTAGCCGCCGAGCCCAGGCAGGTTCGCCTCTCGGACGCAAATCGACGCTTCCTCCTCCTCCGCTTCATCGTCCAGCCAGCTCTCGACGCTGCCTTCTGACGGGAAGTCTGCTGGCTGGCCCCCGCAGCCTATTACCTCCTCTTCCTCCATGGCGGCAGCCCCCAGATCAGGGTCGCTTGTATCGCTTTGGGAGCAGTCTGGTAGCAGAGGATGGCCCGGCTGGTCAAAGCTCGGCTCTGGCTGGCTGGTGAAGATCTGCAGGCAGCATGTCACACCCTGCATTTTGTAACATGTCATTTGCATCAATAAAGCATTAAAATTTGGACCAGCAATTTTTTTTGGCATCATTTGGCTTTTATTTGGAATTAAGTTTTTCTACCTGTGACATTCAAGTGCTCATTAAAGTAACCTACTCCCTCATGTAGAATTCATTTCCATACCCAAAACTTATGCCCAATGATCATACCAAGTGTTTATAGAAATATAGTATTTTCTTATAAAATTAATTTGGCCAAAATGTATTTTCAAAAAATTAGTATTCCCAAAACCCCTGAATTGAGGTTTGCACTACAAGTGCTTGATTTAGGGTGAGAAAATTATGTCAAAAAGTTTATTTGAGACCTAGTAGTCATAGGACTCCCATAATCCACAAAAGTATAATTTTAAAAGTTATTTTCCTATTTTATTTAAAAGCGTTTTCTTAAGGCCAGAAATGGTCTTTAATAGGAAAAATTTATTTAAGTATTTCAAAAATAGTTGCCAAAATTCAGGGAGACTCATAGGACATATATTGTCCATATATAAGAGTTTCAACACTTGGTCATGTTCAAAATAATGGGCTAATCCCTCAGAAACCCTTTCTGGATATTTCAAGCTTTTGAAATATTTACAAAGGAAATATTCTCTAAAAATTCCAAGGAAATTCTATCATGTCATATATGACATATCTGATGATCTTGCCAAGCCCCATGCCTTGGTAAGCAAGAGAACATCATCAAAACCCCTCAAAACCATTATGTCCATATCTGAAGTTTGAGCAACTTTACATTGCCAAACTTATCCAAATGCTCTCAAACTTGGTGCATATGCTATAATGGTCTAATAAGGCATCTAGACCAAATGGCACAAGCTTTGGAGAAGGGTAACTTGATCAGAGTACTTCAAAACCATTTCTGTTCAAATTCAAATTTGAACAACTTTACATTACCAACTTGTTAGCTGGGGCTTCTAACTTTGTGGGCATGATCATAACCCCAAATGATGACACTACACCAAGTGGTGCATCAAGGGAAGATGGTTAGCTTAACTCAAACATGGTGAAACCATTTCTGTTAATTTCTAGGGTTCACCAAAGTTACATTGGCAATTTCCTTCAAACAAGCCCAAACTTGGTGAAACACCCTATTTCCAGATGGCATTCAATATTGTTAAGTGCCATGTCAATTGGAAATCATTTGCCTGCCCAAAACATAATCAAACCCCTTCTGCCATTTTAGCAAAACCACTGTTTTGGCCCCTTTTACTATTTACTTTTGCTTCAACTTTTTACCACAGCCTCACCTAGTCACCTTCTACCTCCAGTAACTTCCCCATGACCAGAGTTCAATAATTGAAGGGTGAAAACCCCAATTTACCTTGCTGGACAGCCCAGTTCTTACCTTCTCTCAGCTTCCCTCCTCTCCCACTTGACAACCAAGGCATCCAAGGCCACAGCCATATTGTTTACTTTGTGCTTGACACCCCAGACACGATGGACGCGCCCAGCTAGCCAACGGCATGCCCTGGCATGCAGAAGGCACGGTCCAGAGCGCGCTACAGTGCACGCCCGCACTGTAGCCTCGCCCAATTAGCCAGCCCCGACCACCTTGTGCTCCCCCCTCGCGCCGTTCGATGCGCCTCGGCGTCCGCAACGTTGCGCGGTGTTGTCCCCCTCCTCCTTCTCCCTCCAGTGTTCGGCCTCACACGCGCGGAGCTCCGAAAGCTTCCCCCGCTCCCTCTCTTCCTCTCCTCTGCCCTGTACCTTGTCCAGCAACCCCGCAGACACTTCCCCAGTGCCTCCCATGCCATGTGGCAACGAGCAGAGGCTCGCCGGCGCACAGGTCCACGACACCTCGCCGTCCGCCTATAAATAGACCCCCCCAGCCCCTCCTCTCCTCACCAGTTGCACTCTCCCTCTCTCAATCTTCCCCCAGAGCCACTCGCCCCACTCCAGACCAGCCCGAGCTCGAGATCGAGCTCGAGCTACGCCGCGGCGGCTCCCCATCGCCTGCTCGGTACAGGCCGCCCCAGCCTCTCCTCTCACTCGATCTAGCACCACGGCACCACACTGACGTGTTTTCCCCTCTTTCTCCTCTCTGCAGCTGTCGGAATCGACCGGAGCATCACTCGCCTAAAACACCTCCGCCGCGTAACCTTGCCGCCGGCGAACCAGGCCCCTCCTGCGACCCGCACCACCTCCACCAGATCGGCGACATCTTGCTGAGTCCATCCCTGCCCTTAGCTCGCCCCGCCGTGCCCGGAAACGTCGCCGGTGAGCTCGCCGGCTCTCTGCCGGAGGGTTAGGGATGACAGGCGGGCCCGCCTGTCAGCCTCCCCTCGCCCTTGCCCCTCTCTCCTCTCACTGACGCCGGGCCCCGCCCGTCAGGTTTGAAAACCCTGGCGCACACGCTGGCGCCATGCGGTGGGCTGTTTTCGCCCTGTGACTGCTGCACTGTGGCCGTTCTGGCCTAGTTTCTCAGGACCCTTTCTCCTTTTTCTTTTCTGCGGATTTTCAAATAATTCCACAGAATTAAATATATATCCAAATGAATTTATTCCATTTCCTAAAAACTTGTAAAAATCCAACCTATTTAATGATGTCACTTTCACACATGTCCATGGACCTTTTCTGTTCTGTTCAAATTTAAATTCATATTTGAACATTAAAACTTCTGTTCAAATATTCATGTACCCCATTCTTCCACTCCAAAACTCAAACTAAGAATTTTTTCCATCTTAGTTTCCCTCTAGTATTTAATAAAAATAAGTTGACATTTTTCTGAGCACTTTGATTTTTCATTTTTTATTGTGGTCTTATTTTCCCGTTGTTTATTGCGACGATTAGATACCGTGTTTGACGAGGTTGCTGAAGAAGAAGGAGGGGAAGGATTTGAAGACCTTGAATACCAAGCCAATCCAGGCAAGCAGCCCTTTGACCATGATACCCTCGTGTTCCTCGGAACCCATTTACTTCCGAATGCATGATGATAAAAGTGACGGTGGTGACCTAGTTGAGAACCACCACTTGGTGCATGCTTTACTCATGATCTTGCTATATGCTTAGATGATATGCAAATGATTAGTAGTGCTACTTAGAGATGCATGTGTGCCATGATACCTTCGTGGTTGCATTCTTTTCCAAGACCCCATCGGGTGCCACTTAAGCCCGAGGGAAAAGATGAGATGGGTAACCACTTGATGACGAAGTGGTGTACCAAGACAAGTGTGTGTGTTGTTTTTCAAACGGATTGGTTTAAGTTGCGACCGTTATTCCAACTTTACATGCGCAACCACTCTACCCTTATATGGGAAAGGGCATTATTGATTACCTAGGTCGATACTAGCATGGTGCCCGCATTACTAGTGACGGGGGTGACATGAGGTCACTCTCGAGATGGGGTCCTGCTTGGATAGGCGGCCATGACTGTTTTCATAGGGCACCGAACACACCGTTGGTACCCCGTGCCCATGGTATGTGAAATGGGAGCGAGGCTCCAAAAATCTTAAGATGTGAAATGTGGGGCACGGAGGTTGCTACCAATCGAGTGGACTCCATATTAGTGTCGCCTAGGGAAAGATAGTGATCGGGTCCTTACCCCGGGCACTTGAGGTACCGCGGGTCGTGGATGTCACGGAAGTTCCCCAGATCTAGTGGGTAAAGTGTGCAACCTCTGCAGAGGGTAAACCTATTCGAATAGCCGTGTCCACGGTCAAGGACAGTTGGGTAACCGCTCTTGGGCTACGTCCAATGCTTGCGAAACCCTGTGTGTGTGTGTGCAAAAGCTCCGTTGGTCCAAGTCAAAAGGACTTGACAGGATAAAGAGGTCATAGCTTGGCTATGTTGGTATCTGTAACCTGTCTTCGAGGTTACCTAAATTTTATTGATGCATGTACTTGATGGTAGAATATTTATTCTAGCTTGTAGCTAGATTGCACATTGTTGTACAATTGCATTGTTACTTAGAACCAAATCATGGGTTGCTTCCGAGTACTTTCAAAGTACTCATTGGCTTGCCACTGGTTATTTAATTGGCCAGGCATGGAAGAGCAGGAATATGAAGAAGAATTCTATGGAGACGAACATGCGAACTAGGACGCTATCCCAGTCAGAATACCTGTAGGGTTAAGGCAGATGGCATGGGTTCTACTTATCTTCGAAGACTTCCGCTATTCGAGTTATTTGCTATTCATCCCTTGAGGCTTTATCTATGTAAGACTTGGCCATTATGGCCATAATTTGTGTAAGACGGTATGTATGGATGTAAGACTCTTGTTATTCAGCTTCTGTGTGTTCAGTGAACATTGATCTCTGGGATCACTGTACACGTGCATTCGGTGATCTCGACTCTTAAGTCGGGGTCCCCACTGAGCTGGTATCAGAGCCATCCTGACTGTAGGAAGCCTTAGTTAGCATGGGCGTTAGTTAGATGAGACCCCTTTTCGAAAACCTTCTGAACCTCTCTTCTTTTCTAAACCTTAGATATCATCAGCTTATTAACCTCTCCTATTCACCCTTTGTAGATGGTCGTTGTACCTGAAGAGCACCTAACCACTGGGTTTCCCTTGCTTCTCGAGGATAGCCTCCAGGAGTGACAGTTCCATCGAGTGCCCATCCTCACCTACCTTGAGCATTGGGTTAGTGACACTTAGGAGGAGTACCATGTGGAAGTGATCGTGAAGGCAAACGATCCTCCCACAAGTTGGTTCTTCGAGGGACCCCAGATGGCAACACTGCCTCTCGCTGTCGAGGCTGCTGCACTCAAGGAACTGACCCGTCTCCGCGAGCTTCTCCCGGAGATGGCAGCCAAGATGACAACCGGCTTCTTGCCTTACCGGAAGGAAGGTGAAGATGAAAGCAGCGCACAAGCCCCTCCACTGAAGGAAGGACTTCCACTTCGATTCCAGACCTACTTCAGCCTATGTGCCGACAGCTTGGAACAAGATTTGGCCTCAGAGTCAATGAAGCTCCGAGAAGAACTTCACAAGACCAAGGCACTTCTTCGTCGAGCACAAGAGAAGACAGATAGGATCAAGAAGGAAGGTGCGCCTCCCGGACAGTCCGCTATCGCATACCGAGGCAGATGACCCTCAGGAGATGTATCTTCCAAGGATGAAGAACCAGCTCGGCGACGCTGTATGACGGCAAGGGAATATCGCAAGCTTTTCCCTGCACCACCGACGAAACACCGTCGTATCCAACTCCTCCACTCCCCCACACCCTCAAGTGACAAGGGGGGCCAGACAGATGAAGACAAGGAGGAAGACCCAGAAGAGCCAGAATACGCGACCGAGCATTCCGCCGCTTAGGCATTATTCGCAACTCGGATATGCCAGTTTGTGACCTCTACGGTAGGATAGGTCGTGTAACCCCTATGCGCAGTCGAGTCCTTGTATGGTTCGTATGAAGCCATCTAGTGTTTGCTTTTGTTGTGTTTGGATGTCTGTCGTATTCTCCCTTCGGGAATATGTAAACGACTACATCACCCATTTGGATTTTAATAAATGTGTTTGGCCCTTTCGGCCCTTGCATGATTTGATTAGTGTCACACCCACCCCCTTACTAGGCACCCATCTTTATTGCTTTCCTTCTTCCAAATCATGAGACCTTTTACCGCTCCAACAGGATGCCTGTTGTAACTCGTACTGGTACCTCTAACCAGCAGCCTGAAGCCGGAGCATCCGCTCAATCAGAGGCCGGCCACGACCAAACCAACGACCAAGCTCCACCACCACCACCTCCTCCGAACATGGACATGGCTCAGCTTCTCCAAGCTTTCCGAGAGGAATGCCAAGCCAACACCGCAGCCCTTCAGATGATTGCTCAAGCTGTCACCAACAACCGCCAGCCAGCGGGGAATGGCAATGGACGTTCCACGTTGGCAGAGTTCAAGAAGCATGCACCGCCAACTTTCATGGAGACTGCTGAACCCCTGGATGCAGACGACTAGGTCCGCACCATTGAGGACTTGCTGGAACTAGTCGGATGCACCGAAGACCGCGAGAAGGTGGCTTATGTTACCCACTGCCTCGGGGGGACTGCTAGAGCTTGGTGGGATGGATTCAAGGTCATGCATGCTGGGCAAGACATCACTTGGGACTACTTTAAGGCAGAAATCCGCAAGGCCCATATTCCTTCCGGAATCATGGCTATCAAAAAGCGTGAGTTTCGAGCCCTGAAGCAAGGTAGTGGCACTGTCAAGGAGTACATGCAGAAGTTTAGTGTTCTCTCAAGGTATGCTCCTGAAGATGTTAGCACTGATGCTGCAAAGAGGGAGCGCTTGATGGAAGGCCTCAATCAGACTCTGCAATACTCGCTTGTCATGTGCAACTTGCCAACCTTCCCTGACCTGGTGAACAAAGCACTCATGCTTGAAGACAAGCAGCATGCTCTGGAAGACACTCGCAAGCGCAAGATGGTCATCAGGGGAAGTTCCATCAACCAGAAGCCTCGCCCGTGGCAGTCAGCCCCGGTCAAGCCAACCTACCAGCAACCAAGAGCTCCAGCACCTCGCACCAACTATTAGCCTTAGCAGTATGCCAACCCAAGGCCAGCATTCAACCCCAATAACAGTGGTGGCAACAAGATCTATAATCCAAACCAAGTCACTTGCTTTGGATGTGGCCAGTCAGGGCATATTTCTAAGGTGTGCCGTAACAAGAAGCCTGATGCCCCACGCCCCAATGCGCAGAACCCAGGACAAGGCCGTGGGATGCCACCATGGAACCCAGCTCCTCGCAACCCGCCTAACCATGGGAGGGGGCGTGTGAATCACGTCACTGGTAAAGAATCCCAGGAAGACCCGGACGTCGTGCTGGGTATGTTCCTTGTCAAATCAGCACCTGCAACTGTCTTGTTTGATTCCGGAGCCACGCATTCCTTTGTCGATTTGCATTAAAAAGTGGCATGACCCCTACACCCCTGAACAACCCCATGGTAGTACAAACCCCCGGAGCAGAGATGAGAGCCAAGATAGGCTGGAAAGGAGTCAGTGTTATCATTAACGGTGTAGACTTACTAGCAGACCTTATCATCCTAAGACCGCAAGGCTTGGATGTGATCTTAGGGATGGATTAGCTCAGCAAGCACCAAGGCTTGTGAGACTGTGCCAATCGGACTGTCACTGTAACCAATGACCAAGGAGTCGAAGTTAAGTTTGCTTCCAACTCCTCTTCCGCTCAAGACGCTCAAGTCAACTGTCTGTCTGAAGTTGGGCTAGAGCAAGTACCGGTAGTGTGCGAGTATCCCGATGTCTTCCCAGATGAGCTACCGGGAATGCCCCCTGACTGTGACATTGAGTTCATCATCGAGCTCGTGCCCGGGGCAGGACCCATCTATAAGAAGCCTTATAGAATGGGGATGGAAGAATTAGCCGAGTTGAAGAAGCAACTGGAAGAGCAGCTGACGAACGGATTTAGCCGCCCAAGTGCCTCCCCTTGGGGATCACCTGTTCTGTTTGTGGCAAAGAGGAATGGTACCATCCGCTTATGCATTGACTATCGCTCCCTCAATGAGGTTACAATCAAGAACAAGTATCCACTTCCCAAGATTGAAGATCTGTTTGATCAGCTCAGTGGAGCCAAGGTGTTCTCCAAGATCGACCTCAGATCTGGGTACTACCAGCTGAAGATCAGACCCCAAGATATTCCGAAGACGGCATTCGTAACCAGATATGGCATGTACGAGTGCACGGTCATGTCTTTTGGGTTAACCAATGCCCCAGCTTACTTCATGTGTCTCATGAATAAAGTCTTCATGGAATATTTGTACAAGTTTATTGTTGTCTTCATCGATGACATTCTTGTCTTCTCGAAGACGGAGGAAGAGCACGAGAAACATTTTAGGATGGTTCTAGACAAGCTTCGGGAGCACCAACTATACGCCAAATTCAGCAAGTGTGAGTTTTGGCTGCATAAAGTTGGATTCTTAGGTCATGTCTTGACCGAAGAAGGATTTTCAGTTGATCCCGCGAAGATCAAAGCTGTGACCCAATGGCAATCTCCCACGACCGTCAAGGAAGTCAGAAGCTTCCTCGGACTTGCGGGCTATTACCGTAAATTCATGGAAGGATTCTCTAGCATTGCTCGGCCAATGACTCAACTCCTCAAGAAGGACAAGAAGTTTGAGTGGACGCCAAAATGCTAAGAGAGCTTCCAAGAGCTCAAGAAGAGATTGACCACCGCCCCAGTTCTGGCAACACCTGATATTCACAAGGAGTTCGTGATATATTGTGATGCCTCTCGAACCGGATTCAGAAGCGTTCTGATGCAAGAAGGCCGAGTCATAGCTTACCTCTCCAGTCAGCTACGACCTAATGAAGAGAACTACGCTACTCACGATCTTGAGTTAGTAGCAGTGGTTCAAGCCTTAAAGACATGGCAACATTACCTCCTAGGGAAACAGTGTGAGATATATACAGACCACAAAAGTCTGAAGTACATTTTCACCCAAAAGGAATTGAACATGAGGCAACGAAGATGGTTGGAACTCATCAAAGATTATGATCTCAGTGTTCAATATCACCCCGGGAAGGCTAACGTGGTGGCCGATGCCTTAAGCAAAAAGGCTTGCTCCCTAAATACCATAATTCAAAAGAGGCAGCCAACCCTGTTTAAGGAGCTCGAACAATTCAGTTTGGAATTGGTCACCCCTGGATTTCTAGACCATCTGGAAGTCAAACCAACCCTGATGGACGAAATCAAGAAGGCGCAAGGTGGGCACGCAAGCATTGAAGGCATCAAGAAGAAGATGAAGCTAGGCAAGGCCCCAGGATTCTCCGAGGACGAGCACATGATTGTTTGGTACAAAGGACGCATATGCGTACCAAACAAGATGGAGCTGAAGAACCTGATCCTGCAAGAAGCCCACGACACTCCGTATTCCATCCACCCTGGAGGAACCAAGATGTATCAAGACTTGAAGGAAAGATTCTGCTGGCATGGGACGAAAAGAGGAATTGCAACCTATGTTGCAAAGTGTGATGTGTGCCAAAGGGTCAAGGCTGAATATCAGCGACCCGCTGGATTGCTCCAACCACTCAAGATTCCTGAGTGGAAGTGGGATAAAGTCGGAATGGACTTCATCACTGGATTACCAAGGTCGAATAGAGGACATGACTCCATCTGGGTCATAGTCGACCATTTGACCAAGGTAGCCCATTTCATTCCTGTCAAGACTACCTATACAGGCAACCAGTTGGCAACTCTCTATATCGACCGAATTGTGAGCCTCCATGGTGTACCCAAGGAAATTGTGTCAGATCGAGGCACCCAGTTTACTTCAAGGTTCTGGAAAAGATTCCAAGAAGCCTTGGGAACCAAGTTGTCTTTTAGCACGGCTTTCCACCCATAGACCGGAGGTCAGACAGAGCGAGTAAATCAAATTCTCGAAGACATGCTCCGAGCCTGTGTTTTGGCCTATGGAGCCAAGTGGGAAGATTGCCTGCCTTTTACCGAGTTCTCCTATAACAGCAGTTATCAGTCGAGCCTTCAAATGGCACCATTTGAGGTGTTGTACGGACGCAGATGTCGCACACCCCTCAACTGGTCAGAGACTGGAGAAGGGCTAGTCTTTGGACCAGATATTCTCTGCGAAGCAGAAGAGCAACTCCAACTAGTCAGAGAACGTTTGAAGGCCGCCAAATCAAGGCAGAAGAGTTATGCTGACACCGTCGCCGAGACATGAGTTTCCGTGCCGGAGACCATGTGTACCGGCGAGTAACTCCTCTAAAGGGAACCAAGCGTTTCCACGTTAAGGGGAAACTTGCACCAAGATTTATTGGCCCTTTCAAGATCACCGACCGACGAGGAGAAGTGGCTTACCAGTTGGAACAACCACCTGAGCTATCCGATGAGCACAACGTATTCCACGTGTCACAACTCCGGAAGTGTCTCCAAGTTTCGAACAAGCCTGATCTCTACAAGGATGTTGATCACCAAGCCACTGATCTCCAGCCTGATTTGACCTACCGCGAGAAGCCCATTCGCATTCTGGACGAAGCCGAGCGACGGACGCGAAGCCGCACCATCAAGTACTTCAAGGTCCAGTGGAGCAACCACACGAAAGCAGAAGCAACCTGGGAACGTGGAGACTATCTTAAATGCGAGTATCGCGATCTCTTTTAAGAGCTAGTTTAGGAATCTCGGGGACGAGATTCTTGTAAGGGGGGTAGGTCTGTCACACCCTGCATTTTGTAACATGTCATTTGCATCAATAAAGCATGAAAATTTGGACCAGCAATTTTTTTTGCATCATTTGGCTTTTATTTGGAATTAAGTTTTTCTCCCTCTGACTTTCAAGTGCTCATTAAAGTCAACTACTCCCTCATGTAGAATTCATTTCCTTACCCAAAACTTCTGCCCAATGATCATACCAAGTGTTTATAGCAATATAGTATTTTCTTATAAAATTAATTTGGCCAAAATGTATTTTCAAAGATTAGTATTCCCAAAACCCCTGAATTGAGGTTTGCACTGCAAGTGCTTGATTTAGGGTGAGAAAATTATTTCAAAAAGTATATTTGAGACCTAGTAGTCATAGGACTCCCATAAACCACAAAAGTATAATTTTAAAAGTTATTTTCATATTTTATTTAAAAGCTTTTTCTTAAGGCCAGAAATGGTCTTTAATAGGAAAAAATTATTTAAGTATTTCAAAAATATTTGCGAAAATTCAGGGAGACTCATAGGACATCTATTGTCCATATATAAAAGTTTCAACACTTGGTCATGTTAAAAATAATGGGCTAATCCCTCAGAAACCCTTTCTGGATATTTCAAGCTTTTGAAATATTTACAAAGGAAATATTCTCTAAAAATTCCAGGGAAATTCTATCATGTCATATATGACATATCTGATGATCTTGCCAAGCCCCATGCCTTGGGAAGCAAGAGAACATCATCAAAACCCCTCAAAACCATTATGTCCATATCTGAAGTTTGAGCAACTTTACATTGCCCAACTTATCCAAATGCTCTCAAACTTAGTGCATATGCTAGAATGGTCTAATAAGGCATCTAGACCAAATGGCACAAGCTTTGGAGACGGGTAACTTGATCAGAGTACCCGAAAACCATTCATGTTCAAATTCAAATTTGAACAACTTTACATTACCAACTTTTTACCTGGGCCTTCAAACTTTGTGGGCATGATCATAACCCTAAATGATGACACTAAACCAAGTGGTGCATCAAGGGGAGATGGTTAGCTTAACTCAAACATGGTGAAACCATTTCTATTGATTTCTAGGGTTCACCAAAGTTACATTGGCAAGTTCCTTCAAACAATCCCAAACTTGGTGAAATACCCTATTTCCAGATGAAATTCAATCCTGTTAAGTGCCATGTCAATTGGAAATCATTTGCTTGCCCAAAACATAATCAAACACCTTCTGCCATTTTACCAAAACCACTGTTTTGGCCCCTTTTAATATTTACTTTTGCTTCAACTTTTTACCACAGCCTCACCTAGTCACCTTCTACCTCCAGTAACTTCCCCATGACCAGAGTTCAATAATTGAAGGGTGAAAACCCCAATTTACCTTGCTGGACAGCCCAGTTCTTACCTTCTCTCAGCTTCCCTCCTCTCCCACTGGACAACCAAGGCATCCAAGGCCACAGCCAGATTGTTTACTCTATGCTTGACCCCCCAGACACGGTGGAAGCGCCCATCTAGCCAACGGCATGCCCTGGCATGCAGAAGGCACGCTCCAGAGCGCGCTACAGTGCACGCCCGCACTGTAGCCTCGCCCAATCAACCAGCCCCGACCACCTCGTGCTCCCCACTCGCGCCGTTCGATGCGCCTCGGCGTCCGCAACGTTCCCCGGTGCTGTCCCCCTCCTCCTTCTCCCTCCAATGGACACTCTCGCACGCGCGCCGGCCGCCCACGAGTTCCAGTCTTCGTCCTCACACGCGCGCAGCTCCGGAAGCTTCCCCCGCTCCCTCTCTTCCTAGCCTCTGCCCTGGACCTCGTCCAGCAACCCCGCAGACACTTCCCCAGCGCCTCCCATGCCCTGTGGCAACGAGCAGAGGCTCGCCAGCGCACAGGTCCACGACACCTCGCCGTCCGCCTATAAATAGACCCCTCGAGCCCCTCCTCTCCTCACTAGTCGCACTCTCCCTCTCTCAATCTTCCCCAAGAGCCACTCGCCCCACTCCAGACCAGCACGAGCTCGAGATCGAGCTCGAGCTCCGCCGCGGCAGCTCCCCGTCGCCTGCTTGGTACAGGCCGCCCCAGCCTCTCCACTCACTCGATCTAGCACCACGGCACCACACTGATGCGTTTTCCCCTCTTTCCCCTCTCTGCAGCTGTAGGAATCGACCGGAGCATCACTCGCACGAAACTCCTCCGCCGCGTAACCTCGCCGCCAGCGAACCAGGCGCCTTCGGCGACCTGCACCACCTCCACCAGATCGGCGACATCTTGCTGAGTCCATCCCTGACCTTAGCTCGCCCCGCCGTGCCCGGAAACGTCGCCGGTGAGCTCGCCGGCTCTCTGCCGGAGGGTTAGGGATGACAGGCGGGCCCCGCCTATCAACCTCCCCTTGGCCTCGCCCCTCTCTCCTCTCACTGACGCCGGGCCCCGCCCGTCAGGTTTGAAAACCCTGGCGCGCGCACTGGCGCCGTGCGGTGGGCTGTTTTCGCCCTGGGCCTGCTGCACTGTGGCCGTTCTGTCCCAGTTGCACTGGACCCTTTATCCTTTTTCTTTTCTGTGGATTTTCAAATAATTCCACAAAATTAAATATATATCCAAATGAATTTATTCCAGTTCCTAAAAACTTGTAAAAATCCAACCTATTTAATGATGTCACTTTCACACATGTCCATGGACCTTTTCTGTTCTGTTCAAATTTAAATTCATATTTGAACATTAAAACTTCTGTTCAAATATTCATGTACCCCATTCTGCCTCTCCGAAACTCAAACTAAGAATTTTTGCCATCTTAGTTTTCCCTCTAGTATTTAATAAAAATAAGTTGACATTTTTCTGAGCACTTTGATTTTTCTGTTTTTATTGTGGTCTTATTTTCCCGTTGTTTATTGCGACGATTAGATACCCTGTTTGACGAGGTTGCTAAAGAAGAAGGAGGGGAAGGATTTGAAGACCTTGAAGACCAAGCCAATCCAAGCAAGCACCCCTTTGACCATGATACCCTCGTGTTCCTCGAAACCCATTTACTTCCGAATGCATGATGATAAAAGTGACGATGGTGACCTAGTTGAGAACCACCACTTGATGCATGCCTTACTCATGATCTTGCTATATGCTTAGATGCTATGCAAATGACTAGTAGTGATACTTAGAGATGCATGTGTGCCTTGATACCTTCGTGGTTGCATTCTTTTCCAAGACCCTATCGGGTGCCATTTATGCCCGAGGGAAAAGATGAGATGGGTAACCACTCGATGACAAAGTGGTGTACCAAGACAAGTGTGTGTGGTGTTTTTCAAACGGATTGGTTTAAGTTGCGACCGTTATTCCAACTTTACATGCGCAACCACTCTACCCTTATATGGGAAAGGGCATTATTGATTACCTAGGTCGATACTAGCATGGTGCCCTTATTACTAGTGACGGGGGTGACATGAGGTCACTCTCGGGACGGGGTCGTGCTTGGATAGGCAGCCATGATTGTTTTCACAGGGCACCGAACACACCGTTGGTACCCCGTGCCCATGGTATGTGAAATGGGAGCGAGGCTCCAAAAATCTTAAGATGTGAAATGTGGGGCACGGGGGTTGCTACCAATCGAGTGGACTCCATATTAGTGTCGCCTAGGGAAAGATAGTGATCGGGTGCTTACCCCGGGTACTTGATGTACCGCGGGTCGTGGATGTCACGGAAGTTCCCGGGATCTAGTTGGTAAAGTGTGCAACCTCTGCAGAGTGTAAAACTATTCGAATAGTCGTGTCCACAGTCAAGGACAGTTGGGTAACTACTCTTGGGCTACGTCCAATGCTTGCGAAACCCTGTGTGTGTGTTTGTGCAAAAGCTCCGTTGGTCCAAGTCAAAAGGACTTGATAGGATAAATAGGTCATAGCTTGGCTATGTTGTTATCTGTAACCTGCCTTCGAGGTTACCTAAATTTTATTGACGCATGTACTTGATATGGTAGAATATTTATTCTAGCTTGTAGCTAGATTGCACATTGTTGTACAATTGCATTGTTACTTTGAACCAAATTATGGGTTGCTTGTGAGTACATTCAAAGTACTCATTGGCTTGCCACTGGTTATTTAATTGGCCAGGCATGGAAGAGCAGGAATATGAAGAAGAATTCTATGGAGACGAACATGCGAACTAGGACGCTATCCCAGTCAGAATGCCTGTAGGGTTAAGGCAGATGGCATGGGTTCTACTTATCTTCGAAGACTTCCTCTATTCGAGTTATTTGCTATTCATCCCTTGAGGCTTTACCTATGTAAGACTTGGCCATTATGGCCATAATTTGTGTAAGACGGTATGTATGGATGTAAGACTCTTGTTATTCAGCTTCTGTGTGTTCAGTGAACATTGATCTCTGGGATCACTGTACACGTGCATTCGGTGATCTCGACTCTTAAGTCGGGGTCCCCACACAACAGAAGTTCAGGCGGCTGGGACAGGCGGAGGGAGAAAAAAGAAGTAAAGAAGAATAAGGAAAGAAGGAGCTCAGTGCAGGCGGTTGGTTGCTGTGACTGTACGGCGGCTTCCCGAAGGCCCAGCCCCAGTCAGAGAGCTTACAATTGGAGAAGGAATTCACCAAGAGGGCCACCTCCTTCTAGGGCATCTGCTTGGTGCAGGTCCGGCTCGTGTCACGGCGCCCGCTCATGTCACAGATTAGATGTGGGCGGGACTGCAGCGGCAGCACTCGGCGCTCCGCGATTGTAAGCAGGAGGTCTGAGAACACTAGGCCCTCGTTGTCCCTCAACTCCTGGAGGCGTCACACGGCGATAGAGGCCCCTTGTGTAAGGGAGACGGGCAGGGTCTTCGAAGATGCGCGGGGCTCGGCAGGCGGGCTGGCTGCACAGTCTGGCGGGTCGATTAAGTCGCGCGCGGGGTCGAAGTTGGAGACGTAGAAATACGTCTTTTTCCACAGCTTCACCGACTGCATGAGCTGGGGCGGCAGGAAGTAATTCTTGGCCGCGCTACGCTTCACTACGATGCACCCACTGCACTGGGCCGCCACGCCTTGGACTGCGGTACCAAG
This sequence comes from Secale cereale, assembly GCA_902687465.1. Lineage (NCBI taxonomy): Eukaryota > Viridiplantae > Streptophyta > Magnoliopsida > Poales > Poaceae > Secale > Secale cereale. The sequence goes on from LR738712.1 coordinate 221,197,028, forward strand.
CTTCATGTAGAAGAGCTCCGTCCACAGCTCCATCGTGGGGAGTATACCGAAGTACGCCTCGCAAAGAACGACGAAGGCAGACAACATCACCACCATGTTCGGCGTGAGGTGGTGGGGCTGGATGCTGAAGAACTCGAGGAAGGAGAAGAAGAAGCCGCTGGCGAGGAGCCCGAAGCCACACGGGAAGTGCGAGCAGAAGACGACCCGCTCGCCGAACCGCGGTGCCGGCCTGATTTCGGCTGCCATCGCCAGGCACACGGCGACCTTGTTTTCAGGGGCAACTTCCGCGTGCGCCGAAGGTAGAAGATGTGCTCCTCAAGGACCTCGCTGCCGTCCCACTCGCCGGAGTGGCGGACCTGTGTCTGCGCCGCTACGTCCATAGCTCGAGGCGAGGGCTTGCTATGACGGAGCGCTGCGAGCAGCGGTGGTGAGGAGCGCGATGGAGAGCATGGAGGAAGAAGAGAATGGAGCGGGGAGTGTGCGCGAGCGGTCGCTAACCCCCCTCCCCGGGCCTACTTATAGGCTCGGGGCGACGAAGCCGAAGGGGCGAGGGCGTGGGATTAACTGCTCCATGACCTGCACGATCCCCACCTTTTTCGCGCCTAATCCGCGCAAATTAAATGCGCGTGTGGAGGGCAATCGATTGCCTCTGCCACATTAGGTCCGTGCACGAACCAAGGCCCTATATTGGTGGGCCCCGGCCCTTTGCTACGTCCCATTGTGCGCGTGCGCTGGCAGGCTGACGTGACAGGGCGACGATGCGTAGAGTGCCGCCAACGGGCGGCAGGCCCACGCTGCAGACCGCCATCCAAGCGGTATCTTCCTCCTGAAGATTTGAAGACAGAGGCCCCACTGCCAGAAGCCGGCCCTTTCTAGAGGCCCGGCTGCCAGCAGCCGACCCTTTCCAGAGGACGGACAAGAAATGACAAACCTTACTTGGAGTAGGAAGCTGCTGGAACCCCGCAGCCCAAATGGCCACCACAGAGTTCCACCAGCTTCGGGGACTACTGTCGGAGATATTGACCACGGGTGTCCTCATCGACCACCCATGGTATTTCAAGACAATTGGGGGCCGCCTGTCACCGCCCAGCCGCCTGCTCATCGGGACGCTTTTTGGGGCAGCTAAGCCCAGGAGCCGGCTGGCAGCAGGCAGCAGGGGCCTGAAGAGGCAGCAGCCTCATGGCCAGCGACCAAAAGATGGCCCCATGGCTCCCCCTCGAGATGCGTGCTGGGGAACCACGACAAGGCTAAGGCATGGCTACAGTTGAGCATGTCCTTAGAGAATCTATAAGGGCGTGGCTACAGTGAGGGCGTATCTTATGGACGCCTCTTAAGGGGCGTATTACTGTAGCCATGCTGCCAGTGACCAAGCCTCGGTAAGAGGAAGCCATGATCCGACCACCCACAGGCGGCAGAGCAAGTAGGCGGCTGGCCCCACCGGCCAGTGGGTGAACAAAAGCAAGCGGCCCCTGGCAGGCTGCCTGGGGGACGGGCCACCTGGTAGCGGGCAGCTCACCATGCCCTACGATTCTGAACCTCATCAAGATGACAAGACAGGACGTGGTGGCAGCGTATGGCAGGAGGCGGCAGCACTGTAGCCATTTCCCCCCTCACGACGCTGCCGTCAGTAGAAGAGCACCCACAGTGAAAGGTGATCACCAGGGCCCACAGACAGCGGGCCCCAGAAAACAGGCGGAAAGGCCGGCACCCGAAGACGCTGACACCTGGCGGCCATTCCACCTGGATTACTATTGTACCCTTGGGGGGTAGGCCTATATAAACCCCCAGGGTCCTCCATATGGAGGTGCGGGACCCGAGGAGGAAGAGAGACACACAGAGAGATATATAAGGAGAAACCCTAGTGGCCATTCCAATTCCCTAGAGCGGAGGCAGAGAGCTAGCCTTGCCCTCGTTCCTCCTCTATACGACACAGCTCAAGGAGCGACCTTGTAGCTTCCATATTGACATTAGTCATGACGCGGAGTCCCCGCAGATCATGAATAGGGGTGTTATCTCCACGGAGAGCCCCAAACCTGGGTAAGATTCGCAGGCGTCCCAGGTATCGCCTTATCCTGCTTCCAGGGCCCGGGGACGTTCTATTGTCCCCATGCATGATAAGCCATCCTTTGGCATATGTCGCACCAAAACCCCGACAATAATCAACACACCGTCTATTACCTTTTAGAGAGTGGAGTCTCTTAGATTGGTTAGGTGTCACTTGGGAGCCTCCGACAAGATTGTGGAGTTGAAACAAGGAGTTTGTAAGGGCAAGGAGATCTCCTACTTCGTTAAGATCTACCGCTAGTGAGGCAAGTCCTTCGTGGGCGATGGCCATGGTGGGATAGACAAGGTTGCTTCTTCGTGGACCATTCGTCGGTGGACTCGTCCGTGGACTCGCATAGTCATTACCCTTCGTGGGTTGAAGTATCAATCAACTTGGATGTATGATAGCACCACCTATCGGAATCAAGACAAAAAACATCACTGTCTTCACTTGCGTTTCCTCCCTCTAAACTCGTCCCTTTACCTTCATATGCAATTGTTTTACTTTCCGCTGCTACACTCTTAGAATTGCATGTGTAGGATGATTGCATGACTTGTGCTAAGTTGGTAAAATCTGCCAAGAATTAAAATTAGGAAAATGCTAGATTTTTACTTAGTTAAGTAGTCTAATCACCCCCCTTCTAGACATACTTTCGATCCTACATCTTGTCTTCAAGGTAATTAGTGGGGAGCTTGACGAGGGAAAGGTGCCCCTCCTCAGCTCTAGCGCACTTGGTTGCGAGGTTGAACAACTCCAGGGCCGTGCACAGATCTTCTGGATGGCGAGTTCCTCCTTCATATTGACATCGCGGACGCCATCAAAGAATGCTGAGATGATGGCCTCGTCCATGACCTTGGGGATCTTGAGGCGGACGCTGTTGAAGCACTAGATGAACTTCTACATGGTTTCTCCTGGTTGTTGCTCGATGCACCACAAGTCACATGCGGTCGGCGGGTGGTCGCGGGTGCCCTTGAAATTGTCAATGAAACGATCGCGCATTTCACCCTAGGAGGAGATCGATCCCACGGGCAGGTTCGGGAGCCACGAGCGCGCGCCGTCCTTCAGAGCCACGGGGAACCAGTTCGCCATTATCTTCTAGTCGCCGTTGGATGCCTCAAAGCTCAACTCATAGAGCTGTAGGATATCAGCAGGTTCGGGGGTGCCGTCATAGCGTTAAGGCAGGTTGGGCTTGAACTTCCCGAGCCAGTTGATGTTACACAGTTCAGGGGTGAGGGCCTTGCAGCCTGCTTACCACACCCAAGATGCGATTCTATCCCGATCACGTGATAACTTCGTGACTGGGGCACAACCGCATTTTGGGCGCTTAGCAAGATGGATATCATTACATCATACCATTACATAAATAGATGGGGATACATACAAGTCATACAAACCCATATGAATACAACACATTAAACACAGGACATCCGACTATGGATGGAAACATGAAAACCAAAACAACATCCATCCTGCTATCCCAGGCTACCGACCAGGAACCTATCCCAGGACTGACAAAGAAGACGAAGATAGAACTCCAAGACAAGTAAACATCGCTCTCACGTCAAGTCATCGGAAACCTGCACCTAGAACTGTTGTTGTAGTATCTGTGAGCCACGAGTACTCAGTAATCCCATAACCATGGGTATCAAGACTAACAAAGTTTAGTGGGTATGGAAAGGATAAGCGGTGAGGTTGCAAAAGCGGCTAAGCATTTTATGGTGGCTAACTGACGAGTACAAGAAAAAAAAATGAGAATCTACGCAAGCGGTCGCAAACTAGTAATGATCGCTAAAGATCCTGAACAACCTACGAGTCAAACATAACCCCACCGTGTTCTCTTCTCAAAATGAAAAGAGACGGTCACGGTTACTCACGCAGTTGGTGTATTTTATTTCGGATCCTCTGTCAAGTTTTCTACAACCGGACATTAACAAATTCCAATATGCCACATAACCGCGGGCACGGGTGTCGCAAATTATCCTATAACAAGCTCTCACGATCAGCAGAGGTAAAAACCCCTTATCTTAGGGACAACCCGATCAGACTCGGAATCCCGATGCACAAGACATTTTGACAATGGTAAAACAAGTCCAGCAAGACCTCCCGGCATGCCGACACCCCGATAGTTGCTGCGCGCATCTCGTCTCAGGCCACATACGGATGAGCTATGGTTACAGCGACCAGATACCTCAAGTTGCCAAGGGGCGGCGCCGCAAGCTGCTCTATTTGGGAACAACAACATCGGCACTGGCCCCTCCATGTATGTAGAAAAGAATCCACGGGGTTGCGACCCCCAATGCAATTTAATTAATAAATTATGTTTTTCTTATGTTGCAAATTAAAACCAATGTTGGGCCTTGATGGATGAGTTTTATTTAAAGCGAACTGTTAAGGGGTCCCCATATACCCAACCGCATTAGGAACGCAAAATCAAGGAACATAACACAGGTTTATCGGTTCTTAAGGCGGCATGACTGGAACAAAACACCGAGCAAAAGGCCAAGCCTTCCACTCATTACCAAGTATATAGGTGTGTTAATTTAATTAATAGATATAGTGATATTCCCAAAAACAAGTTCAGACATGGAACAATCTTCATCTTCACCTACAACTAACAATGCTATAAGAGGGTCTAAGCACGCGGTAACATAGCCAAACAATGGTTTGCTGGGATGGTGTCAATGGTTAGAGGATGTTTCATGGCAACAAGGAGAGGCTGACAACAAATAGATAGGTAGCGCGACATATAGCGATAGCATCGAGACAACTAGCATAGAAATGATAGTAATGAGATCCAAGGTGACGGTCATCTTGCCTCAAATCACGCTAGGAAGAAGAATGAGTCCATGAAGAAGACAAAGAAGAAGCCACGAAGATGAACCAAGTGTAGCCGAACGAATCCTCAAGATCGTAATGAAACAAGCACTAACGAGAAAAAGCAAGCAACACGGTAGACACCCAACACACAACAAGACATGATGCTCAACCCAGTATGATGCACGAAAAGGCTACATGATGCACATCATGGCAAGAGATGAAGCATGCAAGAACATCACACAAAGCAAGTTTAAATGAGGCCGGAAACAACATATAACAATTCCGATAAGTCCTCATATGCAAATTTCGAAAATAGTCCAGATCTGAACAAACCTTAAGTTAAACATCAAATTAACATGCACCATGATGATCTACACGAAATTCTAGTCCTCAATTAATTCGGATCTACGGCGTAGAAGATTTGAGCAAAACAAGTTAAGCATGGCAAAGATGCCAGATGCATTCAAACAACAAGCAAACACACTCCAAACATGTGTACAGCATGATATTATGCTTCTACATGAAAAAACACACAAGTTTCATATAGAGCACACTCCCAACGGAGCAACGGTTCGTCACATACACAAGGAACTAGTTTGAAGCACAAACTATCCTAAACAGCAAGTAGGCATATAGTTGACATCAAAACAACATGATACAAGAACATTTCATGGCATCAAAGGGCATGGCAAGCATGTACATGTCAAGCACTACAAGCATGAACACTGAGCTACTAACAAACACCACTAGAACATGCTCTAAACATCATGGCAAGATTGAAAAAGATAACAGATCCACAGACTTGGTGAAATAAACTAAACATGGCAGCAACAACGACAAGTAGGCATGTTTGCAAGCTTGTGCAACTCATCTCATAGCATATCATGGCATGTGAATATAACCAACATCAAGAAGACATGTTTATGCAGCTACTCATGGCAAGAACATGGTCATGGGATGCATAGAACACTAGCTATTCATATGGAAAAACTGAACTTACGGATAACAGGATAACAGAAACATTTTATAGCAAGTTGAGAGCTAGAAATAAACAAGCTATAACAACCTATAATTGCAAACAGGGACATGGATGGATAAAGCATAACATGGAATTCAAGACATGGTCATTGGTTATTCCAAAACATGCATGGATATGACTGGGGCATCAAGCAAACATGGCATCGCAATATAACAGTTTCAGACTGCAATTTTCAACAAGTCTCAGAAATCAGCAAACAAGCGAGTAGGACACTTTACAAGCTTGTTGCACTCACCACAAGGCATATCTTGAAACTTGGATTGTACCACAGCAAAGATGACATGTTTATTCTTCTAAAACATATTGACATGTAGCTCAAACAAAAATCAAACATAAAGATATAAAAAAGACAAATCAGCATCTCATATCAGTTTTCAGCACTTAACAGCAATATGCACCCTTGCACCAGAGATAAACATGGCAATATGGCACCTAACATGAATGCAACAGCCACCATCATGTAGAGCACTTCACAATGAAAATTTTGAAATATCATACACTCCATTTGGACCAACATGCACAAAGATGGGACCTCTCAAACATGCTAACATATTGTTGACAGATAACAAGGACTTCACAGTAGCATCACATAGCAGTTTTGCAACGAAGATTAAGGCATCAAAATGAACAGTAACATGCATACAAATGCATCTAACATGTAGAGCACTTCGAGATGAACATTTTGATGTATCATTTTCTCTATATGGATGACCATGCAAAAAGTTACATCAACTCAAAGTATGCAACATTTTATGAAATTTTAGGGACTTAGCAGAAAAAACCACCTCGGGGGTCGGGTGGACACTATCCGGGTCCTGGCGGACATGTCCGTCGGTGGGCGCACGCGGGCCCACCTTGCAGGGTCGCAGGGCGAGTGCGAGGCTGGACATGTCCGGGCCCCATCGGACATGTCCGGCACGGCAGGGGAGGTCCCAATGGCGGCGGAGCACGGCGGGGAGGAGCGGAGGGGCGGACCGAGCAGGAGTTGGCCTGATCCGGGGCTGGCGGGTAAGATGAGGCCGGATCCGAGCGGTGGCCGGCCGACGCGTGCGTGGTCGGCGGAGGCGGCGGTCGATGGCGATCACGGAGCTCCGGGCGGTGGGGACGAGCCGCAAGCGCCGGCGAGGTGGCAGCGCAGCATGGCGGCTGGGCGGCGACGAGGGGATGTGGCGACGGCGAGGCCTCGGCGGCGGAAGCTACCGGCGGCGGGGACGCGAGTGGCACGGCGGCCAAAGAAGTAGGGGGAGGCGGCGGGGTCGTGGGAGCAGGGAGGCAGAGCAAGCAGGCGGTCGGGGCCTGGGGTGGGCCGGCCTCGGGCCCAGGCGGGCTGCGGTGGCTGGAGGAGTGGAAACTAAGGAGGGGGTAGGTAGAAGGCCAAAAATGGCAGGTGAGGCGTCTATATATAGAAAGGGGTTAGGTGTTTTGAGGCCGTTCCAGAGCTGTTCGATCTCGGTTGGATCGTCCAAAGCAGATGGAGGGTCTAGGTGGGCTAGGTGGAGTTGATGGGCTATGAAGAGGGGGTGTGGGCTGAGAGCAGAAGGAAGACGGGTGGCCCGGCGGGGTTTTCGAAGACTGAAAACGTCCGACAATTAAACCGGCGAAGTTGCCGCTATACTTATCCGTTGGGCTTTCAAACGGACTCCGAATGCGATCAAATTTGAGAGGCGGTCTGCCTACACTATAATAAGACCACACACCAAGTTTCATCCCATTATGAGAACATTTTCCGACCACTCATAAAATAAATATTCGGAGGTGCCACGGGCGCGTGCGAGTGTGTTCTCAGAATGGACAACGACAAGGACGAGGAGGGCTCGGCAACTACGGATGGATGAAAGTTTTGAAAACATGCTGATGACATACAAATGATGACATGGTAAGATGCAATACGTAAGCAAATGACATGGCAACGATAGTGAATAACTGGAAGACACCTGGCACATCGGTCTCGGGGTGTCACACTGCTATTGACACCGGGGCCTGTTGTGGATGCAGAGCTTGGTCTTGGTTTCTGCGAGCCACCACTACGAGGGGCACACAGTTTCAACGCAGCGGAGGAGGGAGCGCGAGCACTCTTCCTTGAGGATGAAGGATCTCTTGGCAGCTTCCTACTTCATGCACTGGCGCCCCGCGTGGTGGGTCGCGCCACGGGGCCGCGTGCCTTCCATCGTGGACGACGCCTTGATGTGGAGGTGGCGGCGCTTCATGGGCCACGTCTCCCTCAAGGGGTGGCGGGCGAGGGGTACCGAGAAAGACGGGGCAAGACAGCCCCCAGCGGTGTTGACGAGCTCGGCAATGTGGCCGAGCCAGTCCTCATAGAGGTCGTCGACGGGGCGGTAGCGCACGAGCTCGTGCGCCATGAGCAGCGTAGCCTGTGCGTCCGCGGGTCCATGATGGCCGTGGGACGATGAGCCAGCGGGTGTCAGCGATGAGGTTGAGGTGCGCCCATCCTGCCGCACCGAGGGATGGAGCAATGAGGCCAGCTGCTCGTGTCGCACCGGGACGGTGGCTGCGTTGGCGGCGGGCGATGGAGAACGGAGAGGAGTGATACGTCCAAAACGTATCTATAATTTCTGCTTGCTCCATGCCTTTTTTGTGTGATATTGCTATGATATTTATGCACTTCCATACACTTTTTATCATATTTGGACTAACCTACTAATGGTTGCAAAAGTGCACAATGTTCTTGTTTTACACTTTATTGTGTAGGAAATACTTGGAAATTGACAAAAACGCAAAAGGAGTCGTATTGGAGTAGGACTCTAACTTTCCTGAAATCTGTCTGAGAACGTTTTTTAAAGATGGCCACGTTTCGGCCCAAAGACGACGTCAAACGGAAAAAGTCTAGTTGCGAAAGTTGTGGGGAATTTCGAGGCGATGCTTCTGGATATAAAATTCGTCCAAATCGGTGTCCGAACGGCCGAGTAAAGCCTGTTTTACTGAGGCCCAAAATCTGATGACGGGAATCCGAGAGTCTATATAAAGAAAGGAAACCTAGGTCACCAAGGGCACGAATTTTCTTCCTCCCGAGCCGCCGTCTTGGAGGGGAGGACCAGCACCATTGCAGCACCATCCACAAGGAAGAAGGGGGGCCAAGGAGCCGCTGCCCCCTAGGGCCGCCGCCGCCCCCTCGGGCCGCCGCCGCCGCCTCCGTGGCTGCCGCTGGCCATCTCCTACTCGCGGGGCTGCACCTCTCCATCAACACCATCATCAACCTCCTCCACACCATGTCCATGCGTGAGTAGTCTTCTCCGGAGCTGACGGCTCCTACGTGTATCTATGTGGTTATCTCTCTCTCCCATGATGTGATCTTCGTTGTGATCATAGACTATGTTAATCTAGGGTGATCCCATGATGTTTCCCCTTCCTTTATGTATTGGATTGATGTACTAACTTGTCTTTATCTAGTATAATCCCCGAGACCAAGGTGACATCGGTCTATTGGACATGGATTAGAAAAATATTTTCATGAGTGATTTCCTCTCTTGTGTGTTGATTGAAGATTGAGAGTATCTTGGTGCTTGTCTTTGACTATCATTTAGATATGTTGTGGTGATTGTGGGACTCTCTTTGGATGGCCGCGGGACATTGGGAAATCCTTAGATTGAAAACTACGAACTTTGAGGTGTGCTTTTGTAGCCCTACATAATCCTCGTCCTCTCTTGACAACGAAGGAATGACCTCTGGGTGCGTCTCCATTGCATGTTTTATGGGAAATATCATGTGATTCGATTATGTTAATATTGTTGGGAGTTGCCACTATTGAAAGTATGATCCCTAGGCCTTGTTTCCACCATTGCAATACCATTTGTGCTCACGTTTACCACTTGTTTGCTTGCTGCACTTTTTGTTACAGATTTATATTACTTTGTTTTGCCATCCATATCACTTGTCATTTAACATCTCTTCGCCGAACTAGTGCACCTATACATCTAACAAGTGTATTAGGTGTGTTGGGGACACAAGAGACTTCTTGTATCTTAGTTGCAGGGTTGCTTGAGAGAGACCATCTTCAACCTCTACTTCCCTGAGTTCGATAAACCTTAGGTCATCCACTTGAGGGAAATTGCTGCTGTCCTACAAACCTCTGCGCTTGGAGGTCCATCATAGTCTACAAGAGTAGAAGCGTGTGTAGACATCAAGGAGGTCCACGGGCGGGAGCTGTCTGAGCAACGCGGGCAGTGAGGGTGGCCCGTCGCTGAGCACAAGCACGGTGAGCGTCAGCCATGGAAGCGATGGAGTTGTGACGCCCCTACCGACAGAAGAGAGGCGTCGGCACACCCCTACCTGGCGCGCCAAATGTCAGATTTTGAGGTCTGCAAACCCTTGAGAGGTTCGAACTCTGGAACGCGCACGAAGAACACACTCTCCCCAGCATGCTCACCCTACGATTCCACGGCCTAGCTCGACGAACTCAGACAACAAGGGACACAAAGGATTATACTGGTTCGGGCCACCCTGTGGTGTAATACCCTCCTCCAGTGTGTGTGGTGGATTGCCCTGAATTGTTGAGGATGAACTAGTGAAGGGATGAACAACCTCTGGAGGAGGTGTTCTTGGGCTCGGATGAGCTTGTGTTATGGTTAGGGCGGAATGAATCAGATCCCTTCTAAGGTTGGTTCAGCTCAAGATGAGATGCCATCTATAGTGGTGGCTAGGTCATACTTATAGTGGCCTTGGTCCTCTTCCCAAATATTGGCGGGAAGGGATCCCACAACGGCCATATTCGAAGAGGAATAGCTAGTACAAGTTATACTGACAAAAGAAGTCTTCGCCTGCCAAAGGCTCTGGTGGTGATGCCACAACGGGCTCTGCAGCCCTGATGGTCCTTGGTCTTGTTGCACTGATATGGAAACCTTTGGCTAATCCCTCGGGACTTCGTGCCTGCGCTTTCCCTCTTAGCGCCAAAGAGGAAACTGGTAAACTGCGTCGGCTGGTGACCGCCTGGACTTGGTCGTCATGGCTCACGCCACGTGAACCTCGCTATGTGCACCTTGCATAGGTTTCTCTGCTCCTCGGGAACCAGTATATTGAGACTGCCCCCAGGGAGGTCTTGCTGTCGCCCGCCTCGTGAGGCTTGGCCCCTCGCGAGGGTCTTGAGTTGTGGTTGCTGGAGTTGGGCCATACCAGGCCGCTGATGGAGCCACGTCACGTGCCGCAAGCAGGCAAGTCTGGGTACCCCTGTTCCCAAGACGCCGACACTTTTTTCTAAAGCGCGCTACAGCTAAAGCACTTCCATCTTCCCCTGCCGCCCGCCCGCCCCTCTCCTCTCTCCACTCCACACTCTCCCCTAGCCCGCACCCCGTCGTCCGCCGCCTCCATACTGCCGCCAGCTGCTGCCGTCGTCGCCCTTTCCCTCCTTCATCCCGCCGTCGTCGCCCTCTCTGTCCCTAGCTCCCTCCTCCATCCCCTCGCTCCTCCATCTCCCGCGGACGTCACCGTCATCGAGGTAGCTCCTCCTACCTCCCTCCTCCTCCCTCCCCCCTCCTTCCCGCCTCCTTCCTCTCCCTCCTCCCGCTCTCCTTCCTACCCCTCCTCCCTCCCTTCCCTCTATTCTTGTAGAATGTATTAATTCAAATGTAGATTTTAGAATGTAGACATTGTATAATGTAGGTTTTGAATAGAATAGAAAATTTTAGGACGATGATGTAAATGTTTTAGGTATATATAGTGGATGACGATGTAGATGTTTTAGGTATATATAGAACATTATAGTAAGTGCTTAGTTGAACTAGTTGAATTAATAGAACTAGTTGAATTTATGTCATTATCGCTTGGTGGTGGTAGGGATGGCAGGCTGATGTGGGCCCGCCCCGGTTGCTAGTGCCATCGTGCGAGCCGCCCCCGTTGATTTATTTGTTGCCACGCCCGTGTTGCCGGCCGCACCCTTGTTGGGAACCTCCCTGCTCGAGGAAACTTGCTGGACTGGTTCACCGGAGGTGGCTTTCCGAAGAGGATACTTCTTCTTCCCCTTGGCTGGGGGCTACTCGTGTTGTTGTTCCTCGGCAGTACCTTTGATACAAGAGCCCCCGGCAAGTGTGCCACTCTGCTCTCCAGCAGTTTCCTCCTGCTGGGCAAGGTTTCCCTCTTCATTGGCTTCCTCTTCCACAAAGCCAACGTAGCTGGCCTCCGTGGAAAAACTGGCCTCTTCCGCCCTACTGGTGATATATGCTATTTCTTCATCAGTAGTTCGACGGATGAAGGCCGACTCCAGCCAAATGGCCTCCTCCAACAAGTTTTCGATGAAATCCTATGCGCGCTCCTCAGACGACTTGGCCCACGCTCCATTGAGGCCATGGGCGTTGAACACCTGCATCATGGCGGTGATTGAGGACAGAACAGAACTGTTGCATAGGGGAATGATGCTTGCCGGCAACTTGTATGACGTGTTGACCATGAACAGCTTGGGGTATAGAGATGTGTGCTACATGACTGTCAAGTTGTTGTGCAGGCAAGGGCGCAGCCTCATGATATCCACTGCTTCCAGAAATGCCAGGCTGGTCACCCTTTGTTCTGCAGAGGGGCGATGCGGCGGCGGAGGAAATCAGCGCCGACCATCTCCATTGTGATCCCGGCAGCTTTGAGGCATTTGATCCTGGTGATTGCGATTGTGAGCTTCTCGTCTTGAGGGTCAAGGGCACTCCAATCCTCGCGGCGGGTCAGCTTCACTTGCCAGGGTGAACAAAATGAATGCTGATCTTTCTCTATAATCTAGCACAATTTGCCCAGCCATTCATCCCGCTTTTCACGGAAGACCCTGTCTGGGTATGTCTCTTTGTTCCACGACCTAGGAATCCAAGTGATGGAACCAGAAAGGGCTTCTCCGGGCTAGATACGGTGGGTGAAGTAGTGGCAGAAGAGGGCAGTGTTGGTGATTACTCCGGCAAAGTTCTCATAGAGTTGGGCGAAGACACACATACATGTCACGGCATTCAGCACAAAGTCCAAAAGGTGGAAGCCGAATGTGTACATGATGTCAACAAAGAAATCAGAAAACGAAGGGTAGAGCCCGCAATAAAAGTAGTCAGCAAAGAAGGGGTATTTATATGTGCCGCCCTTGGCGGAGTGAGGACTTATGCGAGTGGTGGGGTGATCCTTCGTCTCCCTCGACCACAAGCACAAGTACCGCACCTTCAAGGCCCTCGCATCGAGCATTAGGGTGATGATGACGTGCTCCTTCTACAGCTTCGCCGGTTCGCTCTCCGGCACTCCATTTCCCTTCCCTCCTTGGGCGCCATGGCGACTTGGAGGGGGCGGGGAGACAAAATGGTGAAAGCACAGCGGCGGCGGACATAAGTGTAAAACTATGCATCGAGCTAGAGAAGGAAGACAACTGTAGTTCCCAGATTAGGACGGGGTGAGAGGTAAATGAGCAGCGCCTCTCTTTTTTATGGGGAAGGCGATAGGCTGCATCTTTACTGTTCGATGTGAAATCATTTTCGTGGGCATGCTGCTGGAGAGCCCTTGGGCGTGCTGCTGGAGAGCCCTGGTGCAGTCAGACAGGCGAGCGGGGCCTGTTGTGGACCGCCCAGCACCGGAGAGCCCTGGAGGTCTACCTTAAGAGGTAGGCTGTCCGGCTTTTACCCGTGAGTTGCGGCAGTTCCAGTGGCCCTCTAACCGCACCTTCAAGCCTGACGTTGGCGAGAAGTTCAACGGCATGACCCACCCGTCGGAGTTCCTCGGCATCTACACCATCGCGATGCAAGCTGCCGGAGCTCGCGACGATAAGGTGCTTGCGAATTACTTTCCATTGGCTCTTAAACCCAACGCCATGTTATGGTTGATGCACTTGCCGGTAGACTCTATTTCCTCCTGGTTGGATTTGTGCCATGAGTTTGTTGGCACCTTCACCGGAGGTCACCAAGCTCATGGCCAAGCAAGTGACCTGCACGTCATACCCCAGAAGGAAGGCGAGAGTCTGCGCAAGTACATACAGAGGTTCAGCCGGGTACAGTACAATATCCCCGATGTTCACCCTGCCGCCATCATCAGCGTGTTGCATCAGAACGTGTGTAACCGCGAGATGCGTGAAGAATTGGCGATGACCAATGTGAAAGATGTGGCAGAGCTCTATGTTCTTGCTGACATATGTGCCCGGGCTGAAGAAGGAAGGAAGTACCCCGACGAAGATGCCGGCGCGGAAACCGACTCTTCAGATGACGATACTACCGCCCCGGCGAAGAAAGGCCGGAACCGTAACAGGAAGCACAAGGGAAAAGCCGTGCTTGCCGTCGAGGGATCTGATGACACCGGCTCCGCCAAGAAAACAAAGGCGGGTGACCCCGGCAAGGAAATTGCCAGGTGTGTCGCCTGCCGGGTCTTGGCGGCTGCCAACAAGCCAGGAAACGCCGGCAAGCGATACCGCAAGATCCATCGCACCAAGGGCCATGATCTACAGGACTTCCAATAGGTTGTGCTCCTTGCTGAAAAGCAGAGAGCTGAATATGAGAGGCGGGACAAGGAGAAGGGACAGGATGGTGCTGAAGGGTCCAGCAAGAAGCGTGACAGCCAAACAGGCCGTCGCGGCAAGGATAAACAGCAGGAGAGGCCCGCTCGGGGTCGTGACAGAAGGCCCGAAGACGACGATCACGAGGAGGACGACGAGTCCGGCGACCAAGACTTTCAGAAGGCTACGGAGGCCATGTGCGTCGACGGCGGCGCCTCGCTGCATACTTCTCACCGCCAACTTAAAAAGTGGGCGCGTGAGATTACAGCGGCGGAACCGTCGTCCGGTGCCCAAAAAACGCTGAAATGGTCCAGCACACCTATCATCTTTGACGCTGAGGATCACCCTGATCGCACTACTGCGGTCGGGTGCTTGCCATTGTTGGTTTCACCAACAATACGCAACCTCAAGGTGACAAAGATGCTAGTCGATGGCGGGGCCGTTCTGAACCTACTCTCGCCCACCGTGATCGAGAAGCTGTAAGTTCCTGATGGAGACCTCGAAGAGACGGGCACGTTTCAGGGGGTCAACCCGGGGAGAAGCCAACCAAAGGGGAAGGTCACGCTTCTCGTGACTTTTGGGAGTGATCTGAACTACAGGACGGAAAGGATCGTGTTCGATGTCGCCAAGATCCCCTTGCCTTAAAACGGGATCCTTGGCCGCCCAGCGCTGGCCAAGTTCATGGCAGCGTCACACTACGCCTACAACACCCTGAAGATGCCAGGGCCTGTGACGATCATCACCATCCCCTCCGATAAGAAAGATGCACTGATTTGCGCTGACCAACTGTACCAGCAAGCGGTTGCAGCAGCTACCGCTACGGGGGCACTTGCTCCTGCCACTACTGCCCCGGGAGGGAAGAAGAAGAAGACCGGCGAGACCTCAGACACCCACTCCGGCAAGCGAACCTCTTCGGAGTGCTGTGCTCCCGTCGAGGGCGTGCCAGAGAGCTCCATCGGAAAGAAGGAGACCGGTGAGACCTCGGACACCAACTCCGGCAAGCGCACCTCTTCGGAGTATCGCGCTCCCGTCGAGGACGTGACAGAGATCTCCACCGGCAGAAACAAGAGGTCCAGGGCCACGCCGCCGGGAACCAAGAAGGTTTCCGTCAAGAAGGACGACACGGGAGGAGCTTCCACCATAATCTCCGACCTTGACGACAAATAGGAAGACGGGCTCGTCACCTTCCTACGGGCGAATGTCGATGTGTTTGCATGGCAAGCATCAGACATCCCCGGCGTTCCCAGGGAGGTGATTGAGCACCACCTTGCTGTCTGTCCTCATGCACGGCCCGTCAAGCAGAAGGTCAGGAAGCAAGCTTTGGAACGGCAAGAGTTCATCACAGAGGAAATCCGGAAATTGGAAGTTGCGGGTTTGGTAAGAGGGGTGCTCCATCCAACGTGGTTGGACAATCCAGTGGTTGTGCGCAAGGCAAATGGGAAGTGGAGGTTGTGTATTGATTACACAGATATCAATAAAGCTTGTCCCAAGGACCCCTTCCCATTGCCGCGCATCGACCAGATTGTTGACTCCACTGCCGGGTGTGACCTGCTGTCATTCCTCGATGCCTACTCCGGCTACCACCAAATCTTCATGGCAAGAAAAGACGAAGAGAAGACAGCGTTCATCACCCTGAGAAGTGCGTCTTCGGCGTCCCGTCCGACAAGATTCTCGTGTTCTTTGTGTCGCAGCGTGGGATAGAGGCCAATCCGGACAAGATCAAAGCTATAGAGCAGATTGAAGCACCCAAACGGGTCAAGGACGTGCGTCGGCTTGCTGGCTGCGTTGCTGCTATGAGAAGATTCATTTCCATGTCTGCCGAGCGCGCCCTCCCCTTCTTCAAAATTTTGAAAAAGGCAGGGCCGATGGAGTGGACGGCGGAAGCTGAAGCAGCGTTAAAAGATTTGAAGAGGTATCTTTCCTCCACGCAAATACTAGTTGCGCCCAGGCCACAAGAACCGTTGCTGCTATACTTGGCGGCGACGAACCAGGTGGTTAGCGCCGCTCTAGTGGCGCAGAGAGAAATTAATGACGGGGTCATAGCAGCAACAGAGCCTGGTGCCACTGGCACGGAGACGACACGGCCGGTTGGAGTGCAGCCAAGGAAGAAAATGATGCAGCACCCGGTCTACTTTGTTAGCTCCCTCTTGTAGGGGGCTAGATCAAGGTACTCCGGTGTGGAGAAATTGCTCTTCGGCCTTCTCATGGCCTCGATGAAGCTGCGTCACTACTTCCAGGCACACGAGATCACTGTCGTCACTCGCCTCCCTCTACAACGGATATTGCACAATCCAGATGCAATGGGAAGGATTGTAGAGTGGGCACTGGAGCTGTCCAGCTTTGGCCTCAAGTTTGAATGTACCTCGACGATTCAGAGCCAAGTCCTGGCAGAGTTCGTCGCAGAATGGACCGCAACGCCTGATAAAGAAGTCCAAGAAACTGCTCTCCCCTGCAAAGAGGCGAGTTGCAACTGGATCATGTACTTTGATGGAGCTTTCTCCTTGCAGGGTGCCGGGGCTGGCGTATTGCTAGTCGCGCCCACTTGAGAGCACCTCAAGTATGTGGTCCAGATGCACTTCCCCAGGGAGGTATCAACGAACAACATTCCTGAGTATGAGGGGCTGCTTGCTGGTCTTAGGATCACGACAGACCTCGGAATCAAGAAGCTCATTGTCAGGGGCGACTCATAGCTTGTCGTCAAACATGTCAACAAGGATTACCAGAGCCCGTTGATGAGGGCCTACGTCGATGAAGTGAGAAAGTTGGAAGAGCGCTTTGATAGTATACTGGCGGAGAACGTTCCCCGAGCGGAGAACGACATCGCCGATTACCTGTCAAAGCATGCTGCCCTCAAGCTACCTATGAAACCAGGTACCTTTGTGCTCCAGCTTTCTCAGCCATCCGTTGATCCATCAACAGAGCCAAAGAAGAGGAGGAAATCAGGGCCTGGCAAGTACTTTCCCGCCGAGCTCCCCGGAGCCGCCGGCAAGGATGTTGCCGGAGACACTGAGCCCGCAACAGGACGGCTAGCTCCGGTGGAGCATCAAGCTTTAGCCTTCGAAACAGCTGCTCCCTTGGTGGAGGAAATGCCTTTGGTCCTTGCCATCGAACCCAGGCTCCAGTGTGGGCGCAACATACTGTCCGATTCGTCCAGACTGGGGAACTTCCTGAGGAGCAGGAAGAAGCGGAGAAAGCAGCCCGTCGATCTGCTATGTACCAGTTCGTCGATGACGTCCTGTACAGAAAGAGACCGAACGGCGTGAAATTGATGTGCATCCCTCGAGAGCAAGGACTGGAGCTGTTGGCAAAGATACATGGAGGCATATGTAGATCCCACAAAGGGTCAAGAGCCCTTGCCGGCAAGGCGTTTCGGGAAGCCTTCTTCTGGCCCACTACCCTCCAGGATGCAACGGCACTGGTCACCAGGTGCGAAGCGTGCCATTTCCATTCAAAGAAATTTCATCAACCAGCTCAAGCCCTTCAAACCATTCCTCTGTCCTGGCCCTTCTCGGTCTGGGGGCTCGACATACTGGGCCCTTTCCCCCATGCTGTCGGGGGCTTTGAGTACTTGTACGTTGCAATCGACAAGTTCACAAAGTGGCCAGAGGTGGAGGCAGTGAGGAAGGTCACAGCTCGGTCAGCCGTCAAGTTCTTCAAGGGACTAGTGTGCTGTTTTGGTGTACCCAACAGGATCATCACCGACAATGGCACGCAGTTCACAAGCCGCACCTTCATGCAATATACCCAAGACCTCGACAGCAAAGTCTGTTTTGCTTCCCTTGCTCACCCCCGAAGCAATGGTCAAGCTGAGAGAGCAAACGCTAAAGTGCTGCGAGGGGTAAGGACAAAGACCTTTGACAGGTTGTACAAGAGCGGGAGGCGCTAGATTGATGAGTTGCCGGCGGTTCTTTGGCGATCAGAACGACGCCAAATCGAGCCACCGGCCAGACACCCTTCACCCTGGTATACGGGGCGGAAGCAGTTCTCCCCATTAAACTCATATACGGGTCACCTCAAGTGATCGCTTATGATGAGCTTGAGCAAGAGCAACTGTGGCAATAGGACGCAATGCTCCTTGAGGAAGATCGTCTTCGGGCGGCTGTGGGAGCAACACACTACCAGCAAGCCTTGCGCCGCTACGATAGCCGCAAGGTCCGTGCCCGAAGCTTTGAGGAAGGCGACCTTGTTCTCCAGCGCGTTCAATCGGCCAGGAATACGAACAAGTTGACGCTGAAGTGGGAAGGCCCGTATCGGGTAATACGAGTCACCAGGCCTGGCATAGTCCGCCTGGAGACCGAAAATGCCATTCCGGTGAGCAATTCCTAGAACATTGAGCATCTTCGCAAGTTTTACCCATAAGGCGCGGCTTGCCGGCCCCCCCCGGCAAGCCACCCTTTTGTACAAGCCTTGCCGGCAAGGCATGTAACCCTTTGTACAAAGCCAGGTGCAGACCCTGAGCATAAATAAATGAAGCGCTGGCGCCCTAAGTTATAGCATGTATGCTGAGTCGAGTCTCGTCCTTGGTTAGGGTTCATAGTGCTTAGCAGCGGCTAACCCCTAGCTTAGAGGTCGAGTTTGCGTCTCTTTGTCTTTCCTCTATCTCCTTTGGTTCACAGGAAGCACATACATCCTTGCCGAGGCCACTTGGGGAGAAGAAAGAGGAAGAGATCAGCATCAAGGCCCCGGCAAGCCAGTATTGCCGGGGGCTACAAGAGCAAAGATTCACCCACGGCAAACCAGGGTTGCCGGGGGCTGCAGCTCCAGATAAGTTCCTCATCCTTATCATGCATTCCATTATGGACTAAGGTATGTGAAACCTCGTTCTTTTCCTTAAGCTACCAAGCTCCCATAACTCTAGGCCCTAGGGCTCGTTCTTGGGACTAAGTTTGGTCGTAGTCGCGGCGGCAAAAGGATGAAACGAGGAGCCTGAGCCCACTTCGTCCCTGCCTCCGCCAGAGGCGTGAGAAAGGCCGAGCGGAGTGGGGAGACGACAAGGCATGTTGCCGGGGGAGAAAATGTTTATCTCAGAGGTATCAGGGACTCGTTCCCTATTGTGGGTTCTAACTGCGAACAAATGACCCGGCAAACATTCCTTTTTGATTAAAAACATTCCACTCAGGTATAGTCCATAGGGAATGAGAAACATGAACAAGGAGATTACAAGTTTTAAACTTAACAGAAGCGCGAAGGCTTACAAACTAAAAAGAGATAAGATGCCCGTAATGCCTTTCTTGTCCCTCTCCTCGGGAGGTAGGTAAAGGAGGCGAGAAGGGCAAAAGGGGCGCCAAGGCGAGCTACGGGTGGCAGAAGACACCAAGAGGACATCTCGGCGGCCACCCAAGGGCTGGATGGTGATGACGGCGCCGGAGGTAGAGCTCGAAGACGAGGCGGCAGGACGTTAGTACGCGTCGAAGGCGTTGGTGCCCGCGTACTCCGACATGACGACCTTGCCGACCGCCTTTTTACTCTTGCTCTTCCGCAGCCTCCCTACGCCAGGCGCCAAGGAGACGGCCCCGAGAAGTTCAAGGAGCCGGCGACGCGGATGATGAGGTCGCCGGTGACACCAGGAGCGGCGCTCGACACCTAGAAGGACCCGTCATCCTGCCGTCCACCGCCCTCGTTGTAGCTGTCGCTGTCCTCCTCGTCACCCTCGTTCGAGGAGGAGTCTTCGTCATCGGAGGAGATCTCCACGCAGCACCTCGCACGAGTCCCGAAGTGCCCGAAGACCTTGACAGAGAGATGGCCATCCTCCATAAACTTGAAATGGAGGGTGAGCCCATCCGTCAGGCTGTGGATGCGAGCGAACGTCTTCCATCCTTGACGAAGATACATCACATGAGGGGCAGGGAAGTCGATGTGGACCCGCGTGCCACTGATCCCGCAACCCCTCATGTGCAGCCGCAGCGACTCCGGTGGGTCCACCTCCATCTCCCGCGCGAATGGGGTCGGGAGACGAAGGCGATGGCGCGGCGGCCGCCGCAACCTGACGAAGAACTCACAAGGGTCATCCCCAATATGGCCTTCCATTGGAGGAGGGGCTGTTGGCGGGGGCGAGGCCGGCGGGCCGCCCCGTCCTCCTCTTCCCCGAGCGCCCCGGCCTCGCCCACGGCCTCGCCCCTCCCTCTTCCCCTCGTGGCCGGTTTTGGCACCGCAGGTGCAGGAGAAAAAGGCACGCGTTGTCGAGTAGCGACCCTCACCGCCATCGTTGAAGAGCCGGGATTTCCTCTCTCCATGGCGAACAGAAGAGAGGAGCAGAAGCTGAAGGACAAAGAAGATGGAAGAGTGCAAGGCGCCGTCCCTTCCCTCCCGTTCTTTATAAAGGGGCGGGGCTGGGGATCGACCGCCCCGCTCGGCCAATCAAGACGCAGAAGGCGAGGGAGCCGGGACCGACCCGCCGCCCTAACCAGCAATGGCTCGGTTTCCCGCCTCCACCGTTCGCCACCTCAAGTGCATGGAGGGCACGTGGCAGACGTGGAGAACCGAGGGGACGGGTGAGGCAACCTCTCCCCACCCCGTGATCGTGGGGAGTGGACGCCTTGACGACCGCACCTCGGCCCCATTCAGTAAATGGGCCACGCCGGTTTGTGAGAAGCTTATACCCAAACCTGCCCCAAATGGGACAATAAATTTACCATGGCATGTTAATTCCGCTCAATGATAGCATGCCAAGTTCCATGAATTTCAGATGAGTTTTGGATTTACTATTATTTAAAAAAATTATCTCAAAGTTTTGCCGGCAATCAAGAATGCCCTGGTGTTTGAAATTCATTCACATTTCTTGCATGGGACCTAAGCATGCACCGAAGAACACATATTTGATTTTTCAACCAATTTATATGCGATTGAGCATGTGCATGTAGTTCAAATATGCATTATGTATAAAGATGACCAAACGAACCCCGAAGAATTCCAAAATTAGATACAACCCTCCTGTAGTTCTATGTTGACACTAGAAAATTTTGGGAAGCAATAAGAGGCAAAGGATATTGTTTCGTCCCCAAAGGTGGCACATTCCCTATCGAAACCATCACGCTTGTTGTGAGAAGCTCTGGTTTGTGAGAATCTTATACCCAAACCTGCCCCAAATGGCACAAAAAAATTACCACGACATGTTGATGCCGCTCCGTGATAGCATGCCAAGTTTCATGAATTTCAGACGAGTGTTGGATTTACTGGAATTTAAAAACCAACTATCTCAATGTTTCCGGTCGAGTGACGGTGGCAGGGTGTTTGAAATTCATTCCCGTTTCTTCCATGGAACCTAAGAGTGGACCGAATGACACATATTTCATTTTTCAACACGTTTATATGCACTGGAGCATGTGCATGTAGTTCAAATTTGAATTTTGCACATAGAATGCCTAGAAAACCCACTTAATGTATAAAAATGTCCAAACGAACCCCAAAAATTCCAAAATTACACACAACACTCCTGTTTTTCTAAGTTGACACTAGAAATTTTTGAAAGCAATAAGAGGCAACGTATATTGTTTCGTCCCCAAAGGTGGCACTTTTCCCATCGAAACCTTCACGCTTGTTGTGAGAAGCTCTAGTTTGTGAGAAGCTTATACCCAAACCTGCACCAAATGGGACCAAAAATTTACCACAACATGTTGATGCCGCTCAATGATAGTATGCCAAGTTTCATGAATTTCAGACGAGTTTTGGATTACTAGAATTTAAAAACCAGGTATCTTAGTGTTTCCAGCCGAGTGACGGTGGAAGGCTGTTTGAAATTCATTCGCATTACTTGCATGGGACCTACGCATGCACCAAAGGGAAGAGATTTGATTTTCAACCAATTTAAATGCACTGGAGCATGTGCATGTAGTTCAAATATGAATTATGCACATAAAATGCCTAGAAAGCCCACTTAATTTATAAAAATGACCAAACGAACCCCGAAGAATTCCAAAATTAGACACAACACTTCTGTTGTTCTATGTTGACACTAGAAAATTTTTGGAAGCAATAAGAGGCAACAAATATTGTTTCGTCCCCAAAGGTGGTACATTCCCTACGTAAACCATCACGCTTGTTGTGAGAAGCTCTGGTTTGTGAGAAGCTTATACCAAAATCTGCCCCCAAATGGGAAAAAAATTACCACGGCATGTTGATGCCGCTCCATGATAGCATGCCAAGTTCCATTAATTTCTGATGAGTTTTGGTTTTACTAGAATTTTCAAACAATGCATCTCAACGTTTTCCGGCACTTAACAGTGCCCTGGTGTTTGAATTTCATTCCCATTTCTTGCATGGGACCAAGAAATTCACCCAATGACACACATCTGATTTTTCGACCAACTTTGGTGCACTGGAGCATGTGCTTGTAGTCCAAATTTCAATTATGCAGATAAATGCCTAGAAAACCCACTTACCATATAAAAAAGGCCAAACGAACCACGAAGAATTCGAAAATTAAACTCAACACCCCTGTTGTTCTATGTTGACACTAGAATTTTTTTGAAAGCAATAAGAGGCAACGTATATCAAGCCGTCCCCAAAGGTGGCACATTCCCTACCTAAACCATCACGCTTGTTGTGAGAAGCTCCGGTTTGTGAGAAGCTTACACCCAAACTTGCCCCAAATGGGACAAAAAATATAACAGGGCATGTTGATGGCGCTTCATCATAGCATGCCAAGTTCCTTGAATTTCAGATGAGTTTTCGATTTACTATAATTTAACAACCAAGTATCTCAATGTTTTGCCGGAAATCAACAATTTCCTGGTGTTTGAATTTCATTCCTATTTCTTTCATGGGACCTAAGGATGCACCCAAGGACACAAATTTGATTTTTCAACCAATTTATATGCACCTGAGCATGTGGATGTAGTTTAATTTTGAATTGATCACCTGAAATAGCTAGAAAACCAATCTAATGTATAAAAAGGCCAAACGAACCATGAAAAATTCCTAAATTAAACACAACACTCCAGTTGTTCTATGTTGACACTAGAAATTTTTTGAAAGCAATAAGAGGCAATGGATATCGTTCTGTCCCCAAAAATGGCACGTTCCCTGCCGAAACCATCATGCTAGTTGTGAGAAGCTCTGGTTCCGATTCGCTCGTTTTGGTTGGACCGAAACGTTACGACGAGGCTACATAGAGTTTGCATTGCAAACTCGGGGCGACCGAACACACATCTCGGTTAGACCGACAATTTTGCAACAGGAAACAGAGAGTTTGCAATCCCGTCTCGGTGAGAACGAGATCCCTTTCGGTGAGACCGAAATGATTAGGGTTTCACGCACTGGCTATGTCAAATGAACTCGGTGGCACCGGATAGAAGTTTTCGGTGGGGCCGAGTTTGACTTTTAGTTTGTGACATACGTGGATGTGAGAGAGTGGTTGAGGGTTTTGGAGCATATCACTAAGCATTTTGAGAAAGCAAGCCATTAAGCAACACCTCATCCCCTTTTAATAGTATTGGCTTTCCTATGGACTCAATGTGATCTTGGATCAGTAAAATGGGAAATGTAGAGTCCTGAGCTTTGAGCTTGCACCACTCCTTTTGTCCTTATCATCGTGAAGGGGTTCCACATCCTCTAGTCCATGCCACTCCATTTGTTGAACTAGTCTGAAATATACTAGATGAAAGCATTAGTCCAACAAGAGATATGTTGACATTAATTCCCAAAATCACCCAGGGAGCACTTGTGCTTTCAATATCAGACCATTTTATTTGGTCCTAGTTTCGCATTTCAAGGTATAACCCTACTTGGCACGTCCTATCAATACAGAGATCATGCCCGCTTATTAGGGGATCCTTATCAATGTGACGTGAGCATCCAAATCGCGCATTACACACGACCACTTTGGGAACCGGCGAGGTTTGCGGCTAAAGTGGGGAGACGTTCTGTATTGACAGCGTTATAAAAGTATATCAATCCCTTCCATCAGCCCCACGCTTTCCTCAAGCTCAAGCTCTCCAATCTTCCTAGCCCCAGCATCTTCATCTCTTGCGCCCGTAGTTATCCGTTCCTCAACCTCCACTTCCTTCCTCAGCAATGGCTGGATCCGGCGGCAGGGGGAAGTGGGAGGCCTCCACAGTTACTCAGAAGGTCGTGGAGGATCTCCGGAGCGCAGGCTATCTCGCTGCTAACATCATGCACCGAGTCCCCGCCCAGGACCAGGCAATTCCCGTCCTGGAGGAGGGTGAGAGAGTCGTGTTCCTCTCGCACTTTGTTAGGGGGTAGGATTACCTCTTCACCCCTTTGTACGGGGTGTACTTTTTTTCTATGGGCTAGATTTCCAAGATCTAGCCCCAAATTCAATGCTCCACATCTTTGCTTTTATTGTGGTGTGTGATGCTTTCCTGCGTGTTCCCCCACACTTCAGCCTATGTCTCAAGACCTTCAATGTGAACCCGAAGGTGGTGGACGGGCACCACGCGGAGTGCAGGGGCGCTATGATAAGCAAGCTCCAGAATGCAACCTGGCCAAAGGGGTCGTTCGTCGAGACAAACAAGGTTTGGCAGAAGGAGTGGTTCTATATCACTCAGCCCCCCAACACAAAATGGGCGGCGTCGCCTGCCTTCAGATCTGGACACCCAGAGAGGCTAACCTCCTGGACCGATAAGAGTCCGAACTGGGGGTCTCACGCTGAGGTGATGAACACCAAGGCCGTGTGTCCGGCTTGGTCACTAAGGGCTACCAACTCACTACCGTGGTTCAGGTAATGCTGGCCCGACTTGTCCTTCCTTGCCAAAGTCGGGACTCCTCCCTATGGGAGTTCGATCCGGCAAGAGATCGGCCCCTGACGCATCTCTTTGTATCCGCGCACGAAGAGGTCTGGAGTCATCTCTTCAAGAGCCAGAAGGAGTGGCCGAAGGAAACTGAGGACAGAGACTACAAAACTGCGTTTGCCGCACAAGAGGTAATCAAAAATTCCGTCGAACATATATCCACTTCTTATTCTAGCGATAATAGGAATTGGAGTTTTTGGGTGATATACATGGCTGGACGACGAAGACAATCCAGATTAAGTGTCAGGCACCTTTGCCAAAAGACCCAAGCATGCCTCAACTGACGGCGATGCTGGTTCCGACGCCATACAAGGCACCAGACAAGAAGTCCAAGAAGAAGAGCAAGGAGGTCGAGAGCGGCCCCCGCCCTCCGGACGTGAAGCCTAAAGAGATCAACATCCTCTCCTCCAAAGAGGAGGATAATGTAGAAGAAGAGTCCCCCCTAGGGCAGGGGGAATAAGAGGGCGGTCGCTGCTGACACAGGCAAGGCCACACCTCGGAGGAAGCTAAACCTCCCCGCTAGTTCAGACTCATTGTCCGAACACAGTTTTGTGGTGAAGCCTAGGGAGAAGCCCCTGACTGAAACGTAAGTTGTTCAGATATGCCAATTGCTACACTCTGTTTATTCAGCATATCAATGCTTTGTAAGTATTTCTCACCTGCTGACCTACAACCCTCCCCGAACACACCTCGACGCCTCCTTATCGGAGGGGAACTCTCTAGCGCCTAGAGGGACGCAGAGTGACCCACTGGTCCAAGCTCCATCGCCCATGGACCGCGGGGACACCGAAGTGTCCTCCCTGCGTGCATCTTCTTCTCAAAAGATGAGGGTGGGGTAAGTGATAGGGAGACCAAGGGTAACACCTCGGCTGCCGCTGACCATGGGGAAACAATCCCCATGGAGCTTGAAGACGGGGGGCGCAAACAATCCCGGGCCCCGCGGAATACTGGTACGGAACCTACCGCGACTCCGGTGTATGAAGACCAAACCCCCAAGGTGGGGGAGGATACGACACCGCCCGGGGTCAATCCGGAGGCACCGGACCCTCTGGAGGGAGCACTACAAAGTGCTTCCGTCGTGGAGGAGCACTGCACCATAGTGGGTGCGGTGATGAAGAAGATTTAGTCCGTCAAAGGCGGACTGAATGAAGCCTTGAACAACCTACTAACAAGCATTGAGGTAAGCAATGTAATGTTCTTTATGTAAATTTATTTATTTTATATGCACATATATAGCTATTAGCCCCTGATGCTTTGTGTGATTCTAAACAAAATCGGACGATGTATCCATAATATAGAATATTGTAGAGCTGAACTTTGTGCTTTGGATGAGACGCAAGGTAAGCGGCTTTTAGAAAATCAAGATGTCAAGAAGACTAATAATTTTAATTGAGTATGAGTATAAACTCTTTATGATATTCTGTTCTGAACAATGGGCGCCACTGAGCTAGAGGCCCTAAAGGGTGAACTCGTGAAGGCCAAGAAGGAGGACAACGCTGGCAAAGCGGTTGCCGATCTAGAAGTTGAAAAGGCCGCGGGCCAAAAGCACTAGGCTCGGGTGTCCGAAGTCGAAGATGAACTCAAATATGCTATTTGCAATGCGAGGCGTTGGAGGAGAAGACTTCGGAACAAGCATCCGAGGTCACTATCACAGTTAAAGGCTGCCCAGGAGGCGCGAAGCGAATCGCGCAGTGTCTGTGAAGAAATCAGGCAGGCGCGGGAGATAGCATCTGGTAAGACATTTCTCTTATAGAGCATCTTCGGAGGGCGGAAGTACCTTGGGCTCACACGGTTATGGAGTTCTCTAGGCATGTTTGAGGATCTCTCGAGGAGCAGTGCTGACGCCGCCCAATACTTCCGAGCCCAGGAGGTGAACAACATGGAGAAGCTGTTCTGATCGCAGTTCTATGCGCCAAAACATCTGTTGCCCCTCCACGACCAGATGAAGCAGTTGGTCGAGCTGCACAACATGGCGGTTTTGGCAATGAAGGACTTGATAGTCCGGTTGTGGCCCACTAAAACAATCGCATGTAGATACTTCAGATTGGTGAAGTGGCTCATCGAAGCAAGTCCACCAGTCGATGCGTTGAAGCATTGGGCCTGCATAAAGGGTGTTCGGATGGCGTTCGCCCGTGTAAAAGTGCACTGGGCGAAGATGAAGGCCCAGGACATGACCACTTCTGGCCCGCCCAAAGGCAAGGAGCACCGTAAGCCGGAGAGATACTTCGAGGATGTTATAGAAGGCGCCTGCCTTGTAGAAGGCTAGTGCTCAAAAGATATTATCTTGAAGTAATTGTATCCTGTTCTAAAGACTTAAGTGAAAGTGCAACTAATCCCCGGGTGGTTTTGGCAATTAATAACAACATATATATCATTGAACTAATAGTTACTTGAGAATCATTTCAGAGAAGTTCAGTGATATGGGTATGGAAATGACTGAAGAAGTGGACCCCTCAAAATGCTAAGGCAAGCATTGGCAAAAGCTCAAGACTCCATTTTTGGTTTAGTGATCCAAGATCACATTGAGTCCATAGGAAAAGCCAATACTATTAAAAGGGGATGAGGTTGTGTTGATGATCTGGTTGCTCAAGTGCTTAGTGATATATCTCCTTCAACTATCAGCAACTTTCACTACAATACACACTCATAAGTAATCTCGGACCAACCGATTTTCCAAACTCAGTCCCACCGAGATGAACCACCTCAGCCATAAGCCAAACCCTAGAAAAATCGGTCATTCCGAGTTTGAGATCGGTCTCACCGAAACATGGGCTGCCAACCTTCTGTAACCGTTTGTCATCATATCGGAATAACCGAGTTGATGATTTCGGTCCCACCGAAACTGGCAAGTTCCTGTCTTGACTCAAATCGGACTAACCGAGATGGTATTTTCGGTCCCACCGAAAACCCCAATGTTCACATTATTTGAACTTTCGGTCTGACCGAGTTGTCCACTTCGGTCTCACCGAGATTGCTCAATTATGTGTGTAACGGTTGGATTTTGTGTGGAGGCTATATATACCCCTCCACCCCCTCTTCATTCGTGGAGAGAGCCATCAGAAAGAACTACCACTCCTACCTTACACTTTCTGAGAAGAGAACTACCTACCCTTGTGTTGAGATCAAGTTGCTCCATTCCTACCATATGAAACTTGATTTCTAACCTTCCCAAGTTGCTTTCCACTCAATCCTTTCTTCCACCACAGCCATATCAGTGAGGAGAGTTGAGTGTTGGGGAGATTATCATTTGAAGCACAAGAGCAAGGAGTTCATCATCATCTACAACATCTATTACCTTTTGGTGGGTGGTGCCTCCTAGATTGGTTAGGTGTCGCTTGGGAGCCTCCGTCATCGAGATGTGGAGTTGAACCAAGAAGTTTGTAAGGGCAAGGAGATCGCCTACTTCGTGAAGATCTACCCCGAGTAAGGCTAGCCCTCCGTGGGCGTAGGACATGATGGAATAGACAAGGTTGCTTCTTCGTGGACCCTTCGTGGGTGGAGCCCTCCGTGGACTCGCGCAGCCGTTACCCTCCGTGGGTTGAAGTCTCCATCAACGTGGATGTACGATAGCACCACCTATCAGAACCACGGGAAAAATCATTGCGTCTCCAAATTGCGTTTGATCTTCTCCACCTCTCTTTACTACATGTGCAATTTACTTTCCGCTGCTTATACTCTAGAATTGCATGTGTAGGGTGATACTTGACTTGATCATAATTGTGAAACTACCAAAAACTGTTCTTTGTCAAAAGGCAGAATTTTTATATTTACAAGTAGTCTAATCACCCCCCCTCTAGACATACTTTCGATCCTACAAGTGGTATCAGAGCTTTGGTCTCCATTGTTTTGGTTTCCATTGCATTGGACTCCATAAGCTTGGTTTCACAACCTAGGAGAGTATGGCGTCTAGTGAGGGTAATTATCGTAGAGGTCCTTACTTTGATGGTACAAATTTTGCTAGTTGGAAGCATAAAATGAAAATGCATATTCTTGGTCATAACCCAGCCGCATGGGGCATTATTTGTGTTGGTATGCAAGGTGAATTCTTCGAGGAAGGAAAAGTTCCGGATCGCGAAGCTACACCGGAAGAGTTGCGGATGTTGCAAAACAATGCTCAAGCTTGTGACATTCTCTTCAATGCTTTGTGTCCCGAGGAGTTCAACAAAATCAGCCATCTTGAGAATGCTAAAGAGATTTGGGATACTTTGGTTGAAATGCACAAAGGTACCGAGTCTGTGAAGGAATCAAAGCTAGATATTCTTCAAGGTCAACTTGACAATTTCAAGATGAAGGATGGTGAAGGAGTCGCTGAAATGTACTCTAGGCTTGCTCTCATTACAAATGAGATTGCCGGCTTAGGAAGCGAAGAAATGACCGACCGATTCATCATTAAGAAGATTCTCAGAGCTTTGGATGGAAAGTACGACACCGTGTGCACTTTGATCCAAATGTTGCCAAACTACAAGACTCTCAAGCCAACTGAAGTCATTGGAAGAATTGTTGCTCATGAGATGACACTTAAGGATAAGGAAGAGCTTCACAACAAGTCAAGTGGTGCTTACAAAGCTACAAGTGATGCTCCCACAACCTCAAGTGACAAGTTAATTTCCAATGAAGAGATAAGCCTAATGGTTAAGAACTTCAACAAATTCTACAAGAATAGAGGCAAAGAGAGAAGCTCAAAGTCTAGATCATATGATGAAAAGAGATCTTCTAGTCGTGATCGAAACTGCTACAATTGTGGAAGACCCGGACACTACTCAAATGAGTGTACGGATCCCCACAAGAGAAGAGAAGAATCTCCAAGAAGAAGATCAAGAGATGAGTCACCTCGGAAAGAGAGAAGGAGTAGAGATGATCGTTATGAACGAAGACCCTCTCGGAGAAGCAAGGATTCGGAGAGGAAAGACAAGTCATCAAGGAGCTACACAAGAAGAAGACATCAAGCTCATGTAGGTGAATGGGTCTCCGGCTCCGACTCCGACAATCAATCCGATGGAAGCTATCACTCCGACTCCGACTACAGTCAAGATGAAGGTGTTGCCAGTCTTGCTCTCGTATCCTCCAACTCCAACTCCTACGACTTATTTGATTCACCAAATGAGGGAATTGGAAGATGCTTCATGGCTAAAGGCCCCAAGGTATCACACCCTGAATTCATTGACTTCAATAGTGATGAGGATGACTTGCTTAGTGAAGATGAGCTCTTGCATGATAAATCTAGTGAGCCTAGTAACGATGAAAATGCTAGTAGTCTTTATAGTCGAGAAGAGTCGAATGACAATGCTATGAAGGAGATTGAGCGTCTAACTAAAGAACTAAACACTCTTAAGTTAGCTCATGAAACAACTCAAGAAGATCATAGAGAGCTCTTAAGATCTCATGAGAAGCTACGCTTCGAGAAGCTCACTCTAGAGCAAGAACATGAGTTTCTAAAAGCGATCAATGACGATCTTCGAAAGAAGAGTTCTTCATATCTTGCCAAACGACTTATCTTGTCTAATTTCTTGCCACCTATTAAGACTAAGCATGACAAGCATAAGAAAAATTCTTCCTCTAGTAGTAACAATAACCATGTTAAATCGAATATTGTTGCTTCTAGTAGTTCTCTTGATTCCACTAACAATGTTTCAAACCAAGTTACACTTGAGCAAGAGAATAGCTTATTGAAGGAAATCATAGAGAAAGGTGTCTACAAGAGTCTTGCCGGAAGCAAGAACTTTGAGGAAATTGTTCGCAAACAAGGAAGGCACCGGAAGAATCAAGGAATTGGTTTTGAGCGAAAGTTCAACACCGAAGGTGTTGAGTGGGAAGAAGGTCAATATCCTACTCCACAGTTTGTTTCTCAAAAGGAGAAGTATGATCCTACTTCTTCCAATGTGGAACAAGCTCAAGATGACCTTCCACCACAAGACCACAAGCTAAAAGCCAAGGATAAGCTTCAAGAGGAGATTGATGCATTCATTGAAGCTCCTCAAGCTATGGTCAAGTGGGTTCCCAAGGACACGTCAAGTTCTACTTCGTCAAGCTCAACTACAACCCCAAGGATTCCCATCAAGATGATGTGGATCCCGAAGAAAAAGAACTAGAAGGTTCTTGAGGGTGACTCCGCCAACATACTTCACTCATATTCATTTTGGCAACTTGTGCAATCAACTTCCACATCATGCACTAGTTCATGGAGTCAGAAACCCTCTTATTGGTAAGTCAAGGGACAAGGTAATCATTGCTTTCATGGACATCATCTATTGTGAACTTCAATCTATGTCTATGTATATCCTTGTTTGTTCCTTGTGGGACTAACCCATGTAGGTATTGAAAGTGCCCTAATCCAAAGGATAGCTCCCAACTCTTGATGATCTACATCAACATTGAGCATCCACATCTTCAACATCTACATGAAGTCTTCTACGACAACCCAAGGTTAGTTTGACCCTTTAAAAGGGGTTCTCACATCTAGGGGGAGCTTTGCTCTAAAAATTGAGCTAAAGCATGTCCAAATGATGTGAACACATCAATGCTTTATGTAAAAGTGGTAACCCCACTTGTGCTTAAACGATGAGTATGACCTATGATCAAATGTTCTCATTTGGCTCCTAAGTCAAAATACTCATATAAAGATGACCTAGTCATCGACAAATTGTGTGCTAGTAGCTAGAGTTTTGGTTGTGCATGTTTGACACATATTTCATTTGCTATCTTATTGTGTGAGCATGTTGAATGCATGATTTTATCCATTCGAGGACATCCATTTGTTGTTTTGATTGTTTTGATTTTTCTGGCCAAATGGATGGACAAGAATGCCTAAGTACCTCCCCTAGCTATCTATGCTTTCTTGTCTCAAATTCTATTCATGCTTATATCACAAACTTTGAACAAGTCATTTTCGGACCCTCCGAGTGAGGAGCACTCGGAGCCTCCGATCCGTCTAAGGCTGACTTCCAAAACCTTCTAAGTAAATTTCGGTCAGACCAACTTTCTCCCACTCGGTCAAACCGACAGCACTTAGACTGATCTAGGTTTCATCTCGGTGAAACCGAGTTCTAAATCTCGGCGTGACCGAAATGCGTAACTGCATAGCAGTTATCCATCTCGGTGTCACCGAGTTTTTCAACTCGGTCCCACCGACAGCAAGGGGATATAAATACTGAGGGCAGCGCGCGTTGATTATTCCTTCAAACGTTTTCGCTCCCACGTCCCCTGCTGCCGTCGCCCTGATCTCCGGATCGTCGCCGTCGTCGCCTGTGTGCCCTCGCCGCAGGTCTCCGCCGCCGTCAATGGATTTCTCCTCCGCACCGTTGCCGCCGTAGAGGGACTCCACCAAGTTAGGGTGAGTCTCGATCCCTCTCGTGCTCCCATCTGATTCATTGCACGTCTGGTTTGCTCTATATCTGGCCACGATTGAAAACTTTTTCTCCACCAGATCGGTTCTAGTTTCGAGTAAAATTCTTAGGGTTAGGTTTCCACGGAACACATCTCGGTGAAACCGGTTTTAAATTTTCGGTGTGACCGATTCGTCCTCTGGCCATTGCACTGCACTTTCGGTCCAACCGAGTTGTGCAAATCGGTGTGACCGAAGTATAGTTTTAGTGAAACCCTAGTGTATCGGCAGGACTGAAACCCATTTCGGTCCAACCAAAAGTGGTGTGTAAGTTTCTGTTATACACTTCGGATTCACCGAAACTGAAAATCGGTCTGACCGAAATGCATTCTGTGAAAACTTAAAACTAAAGTTTGAACTCATTTTGTTTGCAAAAACTTCTGCAGTTTGTGATAACTCTTCTACTCTGCCTATACCTTATCTATTCACAGGTTGTCAGCCATGTCAGATGCCAGTGACAGCCAGAACAGGTCAGAATCACCTTTTGCGGACATTCCGGAAGCAGACACTAGTCCTGAGGCTAGTAGTCCAGTTGATGATGGTGAGAGGAGTACACCTAGTGGCTTGCCTCCTGCAGCCACCAGAACCAGAAAGGAGAGGAATTCTGATGATGAGGATTCTGATTTCATTGCTGAGGAAGAAGTGTCCTCCAAGCCTAAGAGAAAGGTTGTTGCCAAAGAGCAACAAGGGCAGCAGTCAAAGAAAGGCACCAGCAAGGTCAAGCAGTCAGTTGTTGCCAAGAAACTGAACTTGGGAGAGCCAGCCCCAAGCAAAGTGAAGAAAACTTCCAAGAGGAAGAGGGTAGTGTATACTGATTCTCATGCAGATGCAGCGTCTGAGTCTGATGAAGAAGAACATGTGTTGCTGAAACTCCGTCCAAAACTGCCACTTCACAACGATGCTCATCCTCAAGCCGAGGATATGAAGGCAAGGAAAGATAGAGGTCTCAGGCTATGGAGACAAGCAGATCCATATGCCGTGAGGAGAAGGACTGCTGTAGACCCCTGATTCCACACCAGAGAGCAGCAGGACTTCTATGAGACTGTGCTGATGGATAAGAAGCCTATAGTTGCAGATACCAGATACGTTGACTGGAAATACATTGACAGCGAAGAGCACAGAGACTTCTTTCCCCATGTGCATGAAAGCTTTACTGCATGTGGAGTTGCTGAGTTTGTGGGTCAGAAACTGACAGATTGGAACGATGAGATGATTATGCAGTTCTATGCCACAGCCCACTTCTATCCTGATGGGAAGATCACCTGGATGACTGAAGGTCAAAGGTTTTCTTCTTCTGTTGAAGAATGGGCAGAACTTCTGAATGCTCCAGTGCAAAGAGAGGATGACATTGATGTCTATGGGATTCCAAAGAAGAACCATGATTCCATGAAGAACATGTACAAGGAGATCCCAGCAGCAGATTTGGAAGTATGTAAGCTTGGCTCGGTCTACAATCTCCAGGCAGGTCTACCTACCACTAACACTATTTTGAGGCATACCTTGATGCCCAAGTCTAGAGACCATCGCATGATCAGAGGGTATTCTATCAACATGCTGCATATACTTGATGAGAAGGCACCTTTCAAGGTGATGGACTTAATGGTAGAGACCATTAAGAGGACTGCAGCTGACCAGAAGAGGTCATGTGGATTTGCCCCGCAGATTCAGATGCTTATCAATGCCAAGTTTGGCACGGGCAAATTCCTGTTGGATAGGAAGCACTTACCCCTGCAGCCAGAGCATGAAGACAACGTTGTTGTGATGGATGAGGAGGATCCAACTTCGGTTGAAGGTCAAGCCAAGATTGAAGCTGCTAGGAAAGCCAAAGCTGATAAAGAGGCAGCAGCAGCAGCTAAACCAAAGAGCTTCGGAGAGCAGA
Source organism: Secale cereale (assembly GCA_902687465.1). Lineage (NCBI taxonomy): Eukaryota > Viridiplantae > Streptophyta > Magnoliopsida > Poales > Poaceae > Secale > Secale cereale. The sequence continues at coordinate 221,231,382 of LR738712.1, forward strand.
TTCTTGAAGCTACCCAGAGGATTGAACAACGCCTGGCCAGCATTGAACAATCTCAGGAGAGCCTAGAGAGGATTGTTGACGAGAAGGTCCACGCTCTGGACGTGAAGCTGACTGAACTTCAAGTGACCGTCAACAAGCTTGAGGCAGACATGGAGGAAGCAAGGCAGGACAGGGCAGAGCTCATGCAGGATGACTTAGTCCAGGACTCTCATCGCCAGACTGCTCCGGTTCCCAGAGGATCCCGATCAGCTGCTATTCCAGTGACTGACTCTAGGACTACCACTTCAGCACCTCCTACAGCTCCAGCAGTCACTCCAGCCACAGCTCCAGTATCCACTCCTCCAGCGCAGACATCAGCTGAAGTCTTCGCCGATGCCGTCATATCTACTCCGACATCTACCCAGACGGGAGCTGCCAGCAGAGCCCACAGTAACGCTTAAATCTGTGTTTTTTCAAACTTTTTGGTAACTTGTTGCCAAAGGGGGAGAAATTGTATAGATCATAGGGCTTCGAGAGAGAGAGTGCTCTTTCGTTCTTTTGCGGTTTCTTTGAGTTTCTTTTGGTACTTTTGGTTCTTGAAACTTTCAGTGTGCTTGATACTACGTTTGATGCTACCTTAATGAGTGCTTAGTCATACTATGCTTTAATGTGTGCTTAATGCTTATCATATGATATTCCTTTTTGTATGGCTATTTACTCATGTCTTGGTGATTGGGTGCATGTTATTCATTCTTATCATTTTGTGCGCTCCACCAAGATGTATGTGACATGGAAGAGTGACCCATAATCCTAATCGATTGTGCATTTGCATTCAAACGCAAATTTTCAATAATGCACAAATTTAGGGGGAGCTCTTGCTTATCACATACTTCTCAAAGCGACGATATTATTCATTGATTATATCTTTTGTCGAAGCTTTGATCTATATGTTGTCATCAATTACCAAAAAGGGGGAGATTGAAAGTGCAACTAATCCCCGGGTGGTTTTGGCAATTAATAACAACATATATATCATTGAACTAATAGTTACTTGAGAATCATTTCAGAGAAGTTCAGTGATATGGGTATGGAAATGACTGAAGAAGTGGACCCCTCAAAATTCTAAGGCAAGCATTCGCAAAAGCTCAAGACTCCATTTTTGGTTTAGTGATCCAAGATCACATTGAGTCCATAGGAAAAGCCAATACTATTAAAAGGGGATGAGGTTGTGTTGATGATCTGGTTGCTCAAGTGCTTAGTGATATATCTCCTTCAACTATCAGCAACTTTCACTACAATACACACTCATAAGTAATCTCGGACCAACCGATTTTCCAAACTCAGTCCCACCGAGATGAACCACCTCAGCCATAAGCCAAACCCTAGAAAAATCGGTCATTCCGAGTTTGAGATCGGTCTCACCGAAACATGGGCTGCCAACCTTCTGTAACCGTTTGTCATCATATCGGAATAACCGAGTTGATGATTTCGGTCCCACCGAAACTGGCAAGTTCCTGTCTTGACTCAAATCAGACTAACCGAGATGGTATTTTCGGTCCCACCGAAAACCCCAACGTTCACATTATTTGAACTTTCGGTCTGACCGAGTTGTCCACTTCGGTCTCACCGAGATTGCTCAATTATGTGTGTAACGGTTGGATTTTGTGTGGAGGCTATATATACCCCTCCACCCCCTCTTCATTCATGGAGAGAGCCATCAGAAAGAACTACCACTCCTGCCTTACACTTTCTGAGAAGAGAACTACCTACCCTTGTGTTGAGATCAAGTTGCTCCATTCCTACCATATGAAACTTGATTTCTAACCTTCCCAAGTTGCTTTCCACTGAATCCTTTCTTCCACCACAGCTATATCAGTGAGGAGAGTTGAGTGTTGGGGAGATTATCATTTGAAGCACAAGAGCAAGGAGTTCATCATCATCTACAACATCTATTACCTTTTGGAGGGTGGTGCCTCCTAGATTGGTTAGGTGTCGCTTGGGAGCCTCCGTCATCGAGATGTGGAGTTGAACCAAGAAGTTTGTAAGGGAAAGGAGATCGCCTACTTCGTGAAGATCTACCCCGAGTAAGGCTAGCCCTCCGTGGGCGTAGGCCATGATGGAATAGACAAGGTTGCTTCTTCGTGGACCCTTCGTGGGTGGAGCCCTCCGTGGACTCGCGTAGCCGTTACCCTCCGTGGGTTGAAGTCTCCATCAACGTGGATGTACGATAGGACCACCTATCGGAACCACGGGAAAAATCATTGCGTCTCCAAATTGCGTTTGATCTTCTCCACCTCTCTTTACTACATGTGCAATTTACTTTCCGCTGCTTATACTCTAGAATTGCATGTGTAGGGTGATACTTGACTTGATCATAATTGTGAAACTACCAAAAACTGTTCTTTGTCAAAAGGCAGAATTTTTATATTTACAAGTAGTCTAATCACCCCCCTCTAGACATACTTTCGATCCTACATTAAGCTTACGAACCGATGTATATAACTTTTGTGCTATTATAATGTGAGCGACTTCCACCTCCTGTGTGGTAGTTTATTTAAATATGAAAGTTTCTAGTCGTCGGCTTCAACCCCCATGTAAATATTACTGCGTTGTTCGGTCGTATGCATAGACACTCTTTATCCAACGTCTTGGTCCATGTAGGAGGTGTATGCAGAGCGAACTAGGCAATCAGACTATGTGATGTTATTGCTTTCACTTAGCCATATGAGTTTGACAAGTGGGGCTAGGTACTAGCCCCTGGTGCGTATGTGGTATTTCTGAATTAAGTTATCCATATGTACGCGGCTAGGCAAAAACAAACCCTTCGTATAACACGGGGTAGATCTCCATCAATCGTAGTATAACACTGAGTCACCGGATCGCACACCAGATTCTCGCATATCATGACAGTCAGTTTTCGGCTTTCTATGCTGAGGTACTTGATCGGGCGAGCCAGAAGTACAATCGCAATAGTTCTCCCTTTACGCCCTGGCCGAACAATCTGAAATGTAGGGGTAAGCACAGGAGCCGGGCAACCCAAGTACTGACCCAAGACATGATTCAGAACTGCTGCATATAAAGCAAATATCCAGGACGCCGAACACTCCCAATAGGTGTTCGGGCTTTTCGACATATACCGAGCTTAATACAGCCCCTGGTAATGGACCCTGTTGTCAAGGCACATGTGGCAATCTGACATGGGGAGAGAACACATGTGGTGACAGAATAAAACTCGAAACACAATATAAACGATGATGATTCAATAATATCCCATTATAGTACGGCGAGCCGTATGTTTATAGATAATGCCGATGATTCCATGGACATTTTATATGCCAGAAAAGTATAAAACAAAAAAAGAAAAAAGGTCTACACAGGGTCTTAATCTAAGAAAAAGAAACCTTAACGCGGGTCCCAGCTGCACGTCTGCGCCGTTTTCTCCTTTGTGATGTGTCCCTGAAGGGTCTAGTGTGATGGCCATCTGTAAAATAAGATAAACTAAGAGAAAAATCCGGGAAAAAGAAATCTAGAGTAACCGTAAACAAAACTGGTTCGTATAATGAACCTTGAAGGAAAAATCTAGAGTCCGAATAGGGTCGAGCCGCACTATGGACTATTTGTATGCAGTGTGCCCCCAGCACTGCCCAAGGAATTTTAAGGGCATAATTATGTACACGAGGCACGTATGCTACCACCTTATGGTGCGGCCGATGGGAGCGTAACCTCTAATCGAGCTCATCTTCATCTGAGCTGCCGCACTGTGGCGTATGCCAGACACGTTTAGCTATGTCAATGGTCTTGACGACCAATGAGTTATTCGACTTGAATAGGCCGTTTTTTACTGCGGCTGCTAAGGCCGCAGTATCCTCCTCCGTTCGGAGAGAGCTCTTCATGTTTCGATTGACCAGGATGATGCCACATGGTCCATGCATTTTAAGCTTTAGATAAGCGTAATCCGGGAATGCATTAGAGCGGGCGAAGGCCATTCTTCCGAGTGGTGCATGATAGCCACTTTGGAATGGAGCTATGTCGAAGATTAGCTTTTCGCTTCGGAAGTTATCGGGAGAGCCGAATAGGACCTCCAATGTTAAAGAGCCCGTGCAGCGGGCTTCTATGCCCGGTATCACTCCTTTAAAGCTTGTGTTGCTTGGGTTGATTCTTGACGGGTCTATCCCCATCTTGCGGACAGTGTCCTGATATATCAGATTAAGACTGCTGCCGCCGTCCATAAGGACTCGAGTGAGATGGTATCCATCGATTATTTGGTCGAGCACTAGGGCAGCCAAACCCACATGATGGATACTGGTCGGATGATCCTAGCAATCAATGTGATCACACAGGCCGACATGGGTTGAATTTGGGGGCAACAGGCTCAACGGCATAGACATCTCGGAGTGCGCACTTTCGCTCCCTCTTTGGGATATGAGTGGCATAGATCATGTTCACTGTTTTGATCTTCGGAGGAATTCTCTTCTGCCCC
>LR738712.1:221235943-221337996 GCA_902687465.1 Secale cereale
GTGTTCGTTTGGAGAGGTTCATCCTCGTCTTTGCTCTGAGGTCCCTTTCCCTTGTGTTCGGCGTTAAGCTTGCCGACCTGCTTGAAGACCCTACAATTACGGTTGGTATGGTTCGCAGGCTTATCTGGGGTGCCATGGATCTGGCAGGGCCTATCTAATATTTTGTCCAAGCTAGATGGACCGTCTTTGTTACCTTTAAATGGCTTCTTCCACTGACCGGGTCTAGAGCCACTAAATCTAGCATTTACCGTTGTATCCCCTAGGCTTCCCGCATTATTTTGACGTTTGTTTTTATTACTTCGTCGCTTTCCATTGCCATCCCTGACTTCGGATGTGCCAGTGTTGCTGGTGTTGCTACGAACAAACCACCTTTCCTCGGCCGCGCAAAAACAGGTCATGAGTGTAGCTAGGGCAGCCATTGTCCTCGGCTTTTCCTAGCCCAGGTGTCTAGCTAGCCATTCGTCCCGGACGCTATTCTTGAATGCTGCTAAGGCTTCGGTGTCTAGACAGTCGACGATTTGGTGCTTCTTAGTGAGAAACCGATTCCAAAGCTTACGGGCTGACTCCGCGGGTTGAAGGATTATGTGACTTAGATTGTCAGCATGCGCGGGTCGGACATAGGTCCCTTGAAAATTGGCCTGAGAAGTGTCCTCAAGCTTTTCCTAACTTCCAATGGAATTTTCTAGGAGGTTGTTCAGCCAGTGTCGAGCTGCTCCTTTCAGCTTGAGGGGTAAGTATTTGATTGCATGGAGATCATCTCCACTAGACATGTGGATGTGAAGAATAAAGTCTTCTATCCAGACAGTAGGATCCGTCGTGATCCAGCACATCATCGGTGAAGCACATAGGGTGTGCGGCACCCCTATATTTTGCTATGTCATGGCATACGTCCGACGGTTGTGATGTTTGGTATTGACACTGAACTGGTATATGACCGGCATATTTGTCTTGATAGCTGCCATCCCGTGTGGGAGCACGGTCCCTAGATCCGTAGATGGATCTGGTCTTGCCAGCCTTTTTGTTCAGCTCACCCATCAACATCGAAGGCCCCTTCGTACGGAGCCGCTGATTATGTGGTTGCCGCCGCCACGTTGGAGGAAGCAGGTGTAGTGGGAGACGCAACCAGCGCAAGCGACACTGTCATTATGTTGCCCGTGGTCCAAGCTGGTGCTGAAGCTGCTGGTCGAGAGCAACATCAACAACATCCAAATAGCCATTTCCCGCAAGGTGCGACCGAAGAAAACGTTCCTCTCCACCGCCTCGTCGTGCTAGCAGGCGCAGCCGCGGCGACAACTCCCGTCCAACGCAAGCTGTGATCATCCAGTGGCGCTTGTAACAGGTGCGGCTGCCGGATACACGCCTTGCCCAGAACAAGGCGATCAAGACAGGGCGCCGAACGGGGACACCAATTATCGAGAGAGCCCTACCCATCGCCTTACTACTTTGGCAACTGGTTCGTGGCAACAAGACCATGGCAATGGTCGTCCTGGTGTCGCCAGGTGTCGAGCGGCATCGCAGTCCGCCTCGACAACCATACCGAGCTCCGCTCTGGAAGCCATGCATGGCGTGGGCCAAAATCCTGCTGAGATAGCAGCTGGCGGCCGATCAAAAGATGAATCGAGAGCCATCATCCAGAGCCTGATCGGCTTCGTCATGGTTGAGAGATCCCAGCAGGTAGGGCCGTAGAGACGCCCACAAGAGACAACAGCGGCACGAGTAGCTGGCCACGCTGTTGGAGCTGCACGTAAGGTACAATTTGCTTTGTGGCAGGAGGCTCAAGGGAAACAGTGAGACCAACCTGGCCATGAAGATTAAGAGGCATCGATGGCCTCATCTTATCCACGAGATTGTCAAGATCAATGGCAAGTTCTGGGACATCGGTGACGGGAAGATGCGCGCGTCACCATAGAGCGCCGATGGGAAACCCGCCGCCAATCAAACAGGCGCAATGGCCCAGATATTGATGAACCCGCGCCCAGTGATGGCGGATTCCTACCCTTTGAGGTTGGATGCCCTGCATTCACTCGCGAGCTGTGACAAGTCCACTGGCCATCATCCCGCATCTTCAAGCTAGAGATACTGGGAAATAGAATGGAAAGCTAAACCCGGCAGAGTTTTTGAGCATCTACACAATTGTTGTTCAAGCTACTGAAGCGAGGGACGAAAGGGTGATCGCCAACTACTTCCCTTTAGCGCTCACGCCAATCGTGAGGTCATGGTTGATCACCTACTAGAGAACTCCATTTCGTCTTGGGCTGACTCGTGCAATGAGTTTGTTCGTGCCTTCACGCGTGGACATCAGGAGCCTGGACGGTCCAGCGACTTGGAAGTTCTTGCCCAGAAGGAAGGATAAAGTTTGAGAAATTATATGTAGGTTCAGCATAGTGCACTACAACATTCCAGATATACACCCGGCAGCTATGATTGTAACATTCCAGTCGAAAGTGCGGGACAGAAGGATACGTTCCAAGATGAACATCCGACTGCCCAAGACTATCAATGAGCTATATACCTTGGCGGACAAATGCGCTCGAGCTGAAGAGGGAAGGCGACTTCCCAGAGAGGAGAACATCGTCAAAATCGATTCAGACGATGACAAGGTTGCTGGCTCGAAGAAGAAGTGCTAGAATCACAATAAGAAATGCAAGGAGAAATCAGTACTCACCGTCAAATGCTCTAGTAACCCTAGAACTAGCAAGAAGGCCAAAACTGAATCCTGTGGCAAGGAAGATGCTTCGTGCACTGATTGTCGATAGGCTACGACAGCTGAGAAGGCTGGGAAATCTGACAGGTTGTACTACAAGATCCGTAGAACTAAGGATCATAATCTCCAAGATGTCACCAGGACGAGCAACTTGTCAAGAAACAGAAGGCTGAGTATGATAAGCGCAACAAAGAGAGAGACCAAGAGAGTACTGCCAGGAAGGGCCGCGGTGGCTGAGGAGGCCACCGCGGCAAGGCCTGACAGCAGAAGGAAAAGCTTGCCATAGGCCGAGAGAAGAATGAAGGGGACGAGGACATTGATGAGGGGGATGAAGAAGAGACCAATGAGCAGGAGTTCCAAAAGGCAACTGAAGCCATGTGCATTAACGGGGGTGCATCCTTGCACTCCTCCCATCGTTAGCTAAAGCAATGGGCACGGTAGGTCAATGTTGTGCAACCAGCTGCATATTCTCCCAAGCCACTCAAATGGTCCCGCACGCCTATCATCTTTGACGAAGAGAATAACACCGACCGGACCATCGTGGTAGGGTGTCTGCCGTCGTTGGTCTCCCTAACAATACGTAACCTCAAGGTCACAAAGATGCTAGTTGAGGGTGGGGTAGGGTTGAATCTGATCTCCCCTAAAGTTGTCAGTAAGTTACGTATTCCCGAAGAAGAGCTCAAGATTACAAGCATGTTCTGAGGGATCAACCCCGGCAGTAGCCGGCCTAATGAATGATTACGTTGCCGATCTCGTTTGGTGGAGAACTGAATTACCAAACTGAGAGGGTTGTTTTCGATGTTGGTTATCTCCCTCCGCATTGCAATGGAATCCTTGGCCGCCTGGCTTGGGTGAATTTCATGGCAGCATCCCACTACGCCTAAACGACTGTCATTTCTGTTTCATCAGACAAGAAAGATGTTGTTATCTGCGTGGATAAGATGTACAGAGACATGGTAGATGCCCAAGCTATTGAGGCTGCGACTCCTGCCACGAAAACAGATGAGAATGAGAAAACTAGCAGGGATACCGACAAGGAGACCGGCAAGCGCGCCTCTCCAGAGCGCGTTGCTCCTATTGACGACTTGCCGGAGAGTTCCACTAGCAAGAGATCCAAGGTTTCTTCGCCCGCTGTAAAGAAGGTCACGGCAAGGCAGGATGGTGCTGCCGATACGGTCACCATCACCGCCACCCATGATGACAAATAGGAAAGCACGCCCGTTGCCTTCTTGCGGGCGAAGGTCGATGTGTTTTCCTGGGAACCATTCGATATCCCTGGCATTCCTAGGGAGGTAATCGAGCACCACCTTGCTCTCTTCCCTCATGCCCGGCCCATCAAGTAGAATGTTAGGAAGCATGCTTTGGAGCGGCAGCAGTTTATTGCTGAAGAGATTAAGAAACTTGAGGCTGCTAGTTTGGTCAAAAGAGTGTTGCATCCAACGTGGTTGGCAAACCCACTGGTCGTGCACAAGGCGAATGCACTACAAAAAAATACACTTCCGTGATGATACGTGTTTGTCACAGTAGGTCACATTTTCTTTCATGCATGTACATCCATGACAATTTTATGACAGAATCAAGATAATCATACCTGTGCTGTCGTAGAAGTGTTCCATGACATTACCAAAATTATCATCACGGAAGTGTCCACTTCCATGACGATAAATCACGCGTCACATAAGTGCTTTCGTCAAGGGTGACCGACACGTGGCATCTACCGTAACGGAACGCCGTTAAGCTACCGGGTCCGGTTTTGGATCCGATAACTCGTTAACAGCCCAGACCAATGGGGATTTTCCACGTGTAAAATTCTGATTGGCTGACGGAACCAGGTGTCAGCTCCGCGTTGGCACAGGTGTCACGCATCCAATTTGCGAGATAGCCCTATGATATGCCGACACGTGGACCTTCCCAAAAGTGGCCCATAAAGTTTAAATGGGCCGGCCCAACTAAAGGACCTTCGAGTACGTGGCCGCGGCGTGTGCAGCCCTTCGAGTACGAACCTGACGCTCGAGCGCGGCGTTCAAGGCTTCGAGCTCGCGCTCATGCTCATCGGCTGCTGCGCGGCGGCGGTCGGCGTCTCAAGCCTCTTGCAGGGCGTGGTTGCAGGCCTCCTGAGCCGCAGCGGCAGACGCTTCCGCCTTCTTCAGGGTGGTTTCATGCTGCAGCTGGCTCAAGTTAACGGCGGCCCGCAACTCACGCCAACCCTTCAGCGACCTCAACCTCAAGGCACTTCAGGGCATCTGACACCTCCCGCACAAGATCATGATGAACCACACTCCTGCGCAGCGCGAGCTAAAGGAGGCGGCCGGGCTCGTCCATGACATCCGGGCTGCCTAAAGGGGGATCTCCTTCTCCCTCAGCATGCACCTCGGGGCTAACCCCAGGGGCACGCGCTGCCTCCGACGGGAGGGGCAGGCGTGGTCCTGATGGCCCGCCGGCAGCCCGGGCTGCCTCAAGAGCTTGCTGATCCACGATGAACACAAGCCCCGGGGCACGAGACGGGCCCCCGACACACCAAGAGCAGCGTAGCCCCAGAAGCACTCGGGGGCTGGGAGCATGATCCACGTGGCAGGGTCCGGACGTGGCCCCAGGAACCAGCGCAAGGTCTACCGGAGACCCAGCATTGTTCGTAGGAGGGACGCGGGCAGAAGTGTCTGCAAGCCTCACCGAACGGCTCGGGAATGAGTCAGGGGAAACCCTACGGAGCAAGGGGTCAGGAGATACATATTAGGAAGAACAGGAAAAGCTAAGGAAGACGCACCTACCCGGTACAGTCAACTTCATCCTCTTCAGAGCCCTCGGGGCAGGGCCATAACTACCCCTCAACCTCCGCCTCTTGCCCATCATCGCGAAGGATGGCAGGAGGCCGCTTGGGGCAGGGCCGCGGTGGACGCCCGCGGCTGGCGCCTCATTTCCCTCTACGACATCCTCCGGGCTCACCCCGACAGGAGGCTGCTGTGCCCAACCTTCAGCCACCTCAGGAGCCAGTGGTGCCTCGGTATCTTCCGCCACCTCCGTCGACACCTGCGCCCCCGCTTCATCTGCTCGCTCCGGGGGCGGAATGGACCCTAGGTCAGGGGCTCCACTTGACGCATCCGCCCCGGAAGGGAAGGTTGGGCTCGTGAGCCCCGGCGCCACCACCAAGGGATTGTTATGAGGATCAGGGACCCCCCCCCCCGGCAACAGTCCCCACGCATCGAACGAGGGCATCTTCTCGGCAAAGGCTTTTCCGGCCACAGGGGCCAAGTACAAGTGAGTCACGGAGACGGGGCGTGCTTCAGGCACTCCGCCGACGAGTAGCCGCAACAACTCCTGGAGCGTCTCAGGGGGGAGCTCCTTCCGCTGAAGACGTGCAGAATCATCAAGACCAGAGAGGGCCCACATCGGGCGAGAGTGACGCTGAAGCGGGGTGAGACGCAGAACAAGGAAGTCCCTCACCACCATCACCAAGGTCAACCCATTCCTCCTCAGTTTGCCCAGCCGACGCATGACCGGCTCTGCCCGTGGATCCGAGAGGACCTCGTGCTCCCAGCAGAGCTCGGCAGCGCTGGCGCGTCGGGAAGGTGGAACTGGGGGCTATACGTAACAACATCAACAAACACCCACTGCCGATGAAACACCGCCGTGGTCGGGTAGAGCGTGATGTCGATCCTAGATGTGGCGGTCGTCTCCACCACACGCAGCGACACGCACCCCGAGCGCTGCCCCCCGTCGATTAGGTGGAAGGCGAAGAAGTGGCGAAGCAGGGCCATGGCCCGGGAAACGCCGACAAAAGCTTCGCACAGAAACACGAAGCCGGAGAGGATGATGATGGACCCCTGGTCCAAGTGCAGCGACCGAATCTTGTAATGCGTGAGCAACGCATAGAAGAAGGCGTAAAAATGGGGAGGAGACCCCCGAAGATGGCGTGGAGATGGAGCTGGATGTCATTGGCGTTTAGCTCCGTCGTCTGCCGGGAGGCAAGCCAGACCCGGGTCGGCCCCCAGTCATTAGACGCATCGGCCAGGGCACGGCGCACCTTGTCGATGTCCTCCTGGTTCACCATGAGGGAGCGACCCAGCACCGGCTTGAGCCCCGGCGGCAGCATGGCAGACTCGCCGGTTCCCCTCATCTTCGTCCTGCACGGCATGGTGGTGAGGAAGGGGGGAAGAGAAGAGAAGGAAAGGGAGGAGGTGATTGAAGGGAAAGAAAGCAAGGGCAGCAGCAAGAAGTCCGCCTATCGGTTGTGCGATTGTCAAATCTCACGACTGCCAAGGCTACGTGGGAAGTTGAGTCGCCCACGTCCCATCCAACCGTCACGCACCAGCCTGGCCCGCAGCCTTTTGGGGCCCGCGGCGCTTCGTCGTCAACTAAGGCTTCGCCCCGAAGCCAACTCCGCGTGCGCCTTGTGCCCGGGGGCTCCTGTCGGCGTCCTGGGAACCAAGGTACCCAGACTTGCCTGTCTCCGGGCCGCGACGCGCTGCTACTACGGCCTAGTATGGCCCAGCTGATCGACCAGCTTCTCAAGACCCTCGCGACGGGGCTGGACCTCGCGAGGATAATGACGTCAGGATGCCCTCAAGAGCGGCCTCGGTTAGGTTGCTCCGGAGGGGCGGAGAGTCCAAGGCCAAGCCTGCCTTAGGAGGAGGCAGTGACGTGAGCGGTGACGCACTGCGCCTGCGGGTGCCAGCGCGTGCCAGTGGCGCAGTTGTCATTTTGGTGCAAAGGAGACATCACAGGTGCAGGTTCCCGAGGAGCGGGACAAAGGTTCCCTCTTTGGTGAAACAAGACCGAAGACCGCAAGGATGACAGGGAGGATGTCACCACCGAGCCCACCATCGCGTCACTGCCTGATCCCTTTGCAGGCGAAGACCGCTTTCGTCGGGATAGCAACGTCCTTGTGTTCCCGCTCAAAATAGCCGTTTTGTGATCCCTTCCCGCCTAAAACATTTCGGGCGAAGAGGACCCTGGCCGCCTGTATAAGTAGCTAGGTTCTCCAATATGGAGGGAGAGGCTGATCAGATCCAGAAACTCTGGACTCGCACAAAGGAGCAAGAACCATTGCCTCATGATCCTACCGAGCTCAGGAACCACTGTACTCATTCATACTCAAGCCCTCCCGAGGTAATCCACCAAAGCAAAAAGTAGAGTAAATTCGTGTGTGTTTTACTTATTGTTCGTTTGAATCTCTTCATCAGACGAGGGCGAGACGCTAGGTAGACGTGAGTGGGAGAGATCTTCTTTCACGCCCCTTCAAACTTCTTGGGTTGCGGAGCTCGTAATCCAATAGTCGTCACTGCTCACGTCACGAGGGCCTCACGAGGTGCCCCTTTCCCTGATATCTCCGCTCCTCAGGAGCCAGCCTAGTGAGGCTGTCCCAGAGGAGGTCTTGCGTCGTCTGCCTCGCGAGGCTCGGCCCCTTGCGAAGGTCTTGAGTGGTTGCTGAAGTGGTTGTGCCATACCAGGCAGACTTGTGAGCCACGCCCTGGGCCACATGAAGCCAAGTCCAGGTACCCCCATTACCAGAACGCCGATAGTAGCCCAAGGTGCGCTCGGGCTTTGGTTCGCGGCGAAGCCAAGGGTCAAGTGTAGAGCACCGTGGGCCCAAAAGCCCGCGGCCCTGATAGACGCAAGGCGATTGATGGGACGTGGGCGTCTCCACTTCCCCATGCAGCCTCGGCGACTGCACGACTTGACAATTCCCTGCATGCACCATAGACCATCATTACCTGCGGTTATGGAGGCCGGCAGTTGGCCTTCTCCTGGCTATAAGTAAGGTGGCAGGCGGAGTCCTTGCTGCCCATCTTATCCCTTCGTTCCTCTTGGTTCTTCTTCTTCCTTGCCCCTTGCATGTCTGAGCCTCCCAGGGCACTGATTCGGCGATTTTCTGCCGTTGAGAAGGGGAAGACTCCTCGCGAGGAGCCAAAAGTGCTTCCACCGAAGAAAAGACCATTCCGCCCTCACGGCGTCACCACTAGGCCTTGGCACGAGCTGCCTCCCCTTGGCTACCCACTACCCCTGTACGCCAGGGCACTAGGCCACGGAGGGGAAGGCAGCGCCCAGCGCCACCCACGCCCTGGCCGCGTCGATCGCACCGTCGTGGTGCACGTCGTCGTCCCGCGAACGCACGCTGGAGGCTCCTCACGCGAGTTTGTTGTGTGGGCGACAATGCCTCCTAAATCATGGATACACTTCCTGCCATTCTTCGCCGCGAAGATGCCGCCGAGGGGGCCGCTCGAGCTGTTGTTGCAGCACGCAAAGTGCCGGGCCCCGACAATGAAGGCTGAGGTTGAGGTCGTCTCCCCGGGTAAGGTCTTCATGACCAGCGGATGGGGCAAGGTCACCCGCGTCTGCTGTGCGAAAGGCGCCCTTGCCATCCACTTCTGGGCGAGGAGGGACGCCGCATAGAGTGCTGCCCTGGAGGGGCTCGTTGGGACGACGCAGCGGCTGACGCCATGCCAGCCATCGATCTTGCCGCCAGCTCATCCGGCAGCAGTGATGTCCGGGAGTCCAACAGCTCTCCTTAGTCTGACAAGTCTCCGGAGACTAGCGACGATAGCTACGTGTTCCAAAGCTCGCGGCGTGCTCGAAGCGCGTCGGGCTTGCGAGCACGTCGCCGGTGGTGACCTACGCGAGGTCAGAAGTGGGCCATCGTGGCCCACTGTTGATGATGGCGTCGATGATGGTAGGCATAGTTAGGATCTACCGAAAACCTTTTGTGTCATTCCCTGCGAGGATTCAAGGCCAACCCTATGAGGGTATGTAAAGAATTGGTAATGCTTTTGCTCTTATCTTATTATCCTTGCTAGTAGACCCTGTTTGCAAGCCCCGTTTTGGCAATATCGCCCCTTTTTACACTTTCGGTAGCATAGTGCTCTACGCCAGCAGGCTGCTACTTCTCGAGCTTGCGTTGTATTCCCTCGAAGAGGAAAGGGTGATGCAGCACAGTAGCATAACTATTTCCCTTAGTTTTTGAGAACCAAGTAATCAATCCAGTAGGAGACCACGCGCGAGACCCTCGCGCCTGCACAAACAAATAAGAACTTCGCAGCCAACACGATAATGGGTTGTCAATCCCTTCACGGTCACTTATGAAAGTGAGATCTGATAGATAGGATAGTATAATATTTTTGGTATTTTTGGATATAAGAACAGAAAGTAAATAAAGCAAAGTAAAGTAGATGGAAGATTAATATGTTCAGAATAGACCCGGGGGCCATAGGTTTCACTAGTGGCTTCTCTCATGATAGCAGAAAAGTGCAAAGTTATGATAATATCTACGCATGATCATTACATATAGGCATCACATCCGTGACAAGTAGACGCAAACGATTCTGCATCTACTACTATTACTCCACACATCGACCACTATCCAGCGTGCATCTAGAGTATTAAATTCATAAGAATAGAGTAATGCTTTAAGCAAGATGACATGATGTAGAGGGATAAAATCAAGCAATATGATATAAACCCCATCTTTTTATCCTCGATGGCAACAATACAATATGTGCCTTCCTGCCCCTGTTGTCACTCGGAAAGGACACCGCAAGATTGAACCCAAAGCCAAGCACTACTCCCATTGCAAGAACTATAGATCTAGTAGGCCAAACCAAACCAATAATTTGTAGAGACTTGCAAGGATATTATAATCATTCATAAAAGATTTCAAAAAAGAATCAAATATTTCTCTTAGATAATCTTGATCATAAACCCACAATTCATCGGATCTCGACAACCACACCGCAAAAAGATTACATCGAATAGATCTCCTCAAAGATCGATGAGAACTTTGTATTGAGATCCAAAAAGAGAGAAGAAGCCATCTAGCTAATAACAATGGACCCGAAGGTCTATGGTAAACTACTCACAACTCATTGGTGAGGCAATGGCATTGATGTAGAAGCACTTCGTGGTAGATCCCTCCTCCGGTGGAGCTCCAGAGCAGGCCCCAATATTGGATCTCACTGGAACAGAAGGTTGCGGCGGTGGAATTAAGGTTTTCTCTATTGCCTCGATGGTTTTAGGGTACATGGATATATATAGGAGGAAGGAGGGCATCGGGGAAGCCAGAGGGGTCCCACGAGGGTGGGGGCGCGCCCAGGGGGAGTGGGCGCGCCCTGGACCCTCGTGGCCACCTCCTTCGTTCCCTCGTGTGTACTCCAAGTCTTCTGGGTAGATACGATTCCAAAAATAACTCTCCCAAAGGTTTCATTCCGTTTGGACTCCGTTTGATATTCCTTTTTTGCGAAACCCTGAAATAGGGAAAAACAACAATTTACACTGCCTTGGGTTAGTAGGTTAGTCCCAAAAATAATATAAAAGTGTATAATAAAGCCCATTAAACATCCAAAACAGAATATATAATATAGATACGTTGGAGACGTATCAAGCATCCCCAAGCTTAATTCCTACTCGTCCTCGAGTTGGTGAATGATAAAAACAGGATTTTAGATGTGGAATGCTAACTAACATAATTCTCAATGTAATTCACTTTGTTGTGGCATGAATGTTTAGATCCGAAAGATTTAAGATAAAAGTTCATATTGACATAAGAATAATAATACTTCAAGCATACTAACAAAGCAATCATGTCTTCTCAGAATAACATGGCCAAAGAAAGTTCATCACTACAAAATCATATAGTTAGGCTATGCTCCATCTTTGTCACACAAAATACTCCAATCATGCACAACCCCGGTTTCAACCAAGCAATTGTTTCATACTTTAATTTTTTCAAACTCTTTCAACTTTCACGCAATATATGAGCGTGAGCCATGGACATAGCACTATGTGGAATAGAGTGGTGGTTGTGGAGAAGACAAAAAGAGGAAGATGGTAACAAATCAACTAGGCATATCAATGGGCTATAGATATGCCCATCAATAGATATCAATGTGAGTGAGTAGGGATTGCCATGCCACGGATGCACTAGAGCTATAAATGTATGAAAGCTCAACAAAAGAAACTAAGTGGGTGTGCATGCAACTTGCTTGCTCACGAAGACCTAGGGCATTTGAAGAAGCCCATCATTGGACTATACAAGCCAAGTTATATAATGAAAATTCCCACTAGTATATGAAAGTGACTAAACAAGAGACTCTCTATCATGAAGATCATGGTGCTACTTTGAAGCACAAGCGTGGAAAAAGATAGTAGCATTGTCCCTTTTTAAAAAAAAAATTCTTTTTTTTTATTTTTTCTTCTTTTTTTGGGCCTTTCTTTTTCTTTGGCCTTTCCTTTTTCTTTCTTTGGGACAATGTTCTAATAATGATGATCATCACACTTATATTGATTTACAACTCGATATTACAACTCGATACTAGAAAAAAGTATGACTCTATATGAATGCCTCCGGCGGTGTACCGGGATGTGCAATTGTAGGATCGAAGTAGGTCTAGAGGGGGGGTGATTAGACTACTTGACAATATAAAAAAAATCTGCCTTTGGATCAAGCAATGTTTTTGGCAGTTTCACAAATAAGAACAATTCAAGTAACACCCTACACATGCAATTCTAGAGTATATGCAGCGGAAAGTAAATTGCACATGTAAAAGAGAGGTGGAGAAGATCAAACGCAGTTTGGTGACACGGAGATTTTTGTCGTGGTTCCGATAGGTGGTGCTATCGTACATCCACGTTGATGGAGACTTCAACCCACGGAGGGTAACGGCTGCGCGAGTCCACGGAGGGCTCCACCCACGAAGGGTCCACGAAGAAGCAACCTTGTCTATTCCATCACGGACTACGCCCACGGAGGACTAGCCTTACTCGAGGTAGATCTTCACGAAGTAGGCGATCTCCTTGCCCTTACAAACTTCTTGGTTCAACTCCACATCTCAACGACGGAGGCTCCCAAGCGACACCTAACCAATCTAGGAGGCACCACCCCCCAAAAGGTAATAGACGGTGTTGATGATGATGAACTCCTTGCTCTTGTGCTTCAAATGATAATCTCCCCAACACTCAACTCTCCTCACTGATATGGCTGTGGTGGAAGAAAGATTTGAGTGGAAAGCAACTTGGGAAGGCTAGAGATCAAGTTTCATATGGTAGGAATGGAATGGCTTGATCTCAACACAAGGGTAGGTGGTTCACTTCTCAGAAAGTGTGTGGTAGAAGTGGTGGTACTTTCTGATGGCTCTCCTCACGAATGAAGAGGGGGTGGAGGGGTATATATAGCCTCCACACAAAATCCAACCGTTACACACACATTTGACCAATCTCGGTGAGACCGAAGTGAAAACTCGGTCAGACCGAAAGTTCAAATATAGTGAACGTTGGGATTTTCGGTGGGACCGAAAATACCATCTCGGTGTGTCCGAAGTGAGTCAAAGATTAGGGTTTGCCATCTCGGTGTGACCGAAAACAACAACTCGGATATTCTGAAATGCTGTCATTGGTTACAGAAGGTTGGCAGAACATTTTCGGTGAGACCGAAACACAGAATCGGATGGACCGAGAAATTAGGGTTTAGGGAAATAACTGAAGTGGTTCATCTCGGTGGGACTGAGTTTGCAGAATCGGTTTGTCCGAGATTACTTATGAGTGTGTTGTAAAGTGAAGAGTGCTGATAGTTGAGGGAGCTAGATCACCAAGCACTTGAGCAACAAGAACATTAACACAACCTCATCCCCTTTTAATAGTATTGGCTTTTCCTATGGACTCAATGTGATCTTTGATCACTAAACCAAAAATGGAGTCTTGAGCTTTTGCCAATGCTTGTCTTAGCATTTTGAGGGGTCCACTTCTTCAGACATTTCCATACCCATATCATCGAACTTCTCTGAAATGATTCTCAAGTGAATATTAGTTCAATGATATATATGTTGTTATTAATTACCAAAACCACCCGGGGATTAGTTTCACTTTCAATCTCCCCCTTTTTGGTAATTGATGACAACATATAGATCAAAGCTTTGACAAAAGATATAATCAAGGAAAAACATCGTCTCTTTGAGAAGTATGTGATAAACAAGAGCTCCCCCTAAATTTGTGCATTATTTGAAATTTGCGTTTGAATGCAAATGCACAATCGATTAGGATTATGGGTCACTCTTCAATGTCACATACATCTTGGTGGAGCACACAAAATGATAAGAATGAGTAACATGCACTCAATCACCAAGACAAGAGTAAATAGCCATACAATAAGAAATAGCATATGATAAGCAATAAGCACACATTAAGGCATAGTATGACTAAGCACTCATTAAGGTAGCATCAAACGTAGTAGCAAGCACACATAAAGTATCTGGAACCAAAAGAAACCAATGTATCTCAAGGAAAACCGGCAAAAGAATGAAAAGACGAAAGAGCACTCTCTCTCTCGAAGCCCTATGATCTATAACAATTTCTCCCCCTTTGGCAACAAGTTACCAAAAAGTTCGAAAAGGTATAGAGCTAAACGTCACTGCGGGCTCTGCTGGCGGCTCCCGTCTGGGTAGATGTCGGTGTAGAGATAGCTGCATCTGCGAAGACTTCTGCCGAAGACTGCGGTGGAGGAGTGGATGCTGGAGCTGTAGGAACTGCTAGAGCTGTAGCTGGTGCTGAAGTGGTAGCCCTGGAGTCTGTCACTGGGATAGCTGCAGATCTGGATCCTCTGGGAACCTGAGCAGTCTGGCGATGAGAGTCCTGGACTAGATCATCCTGCATAAGCTATGCTCTCTCCTGCCTAGTCTCCTCCATGTCTGCCTCAAGCTTGTTGACAGACACCTGAATCTCGGTCAGCTTCACGTCCAGAGCGTGGATCTTGTCCTCGACAATCCTCTCAAGGCTCTCCTGAGATTGCTCAATGCTGGCCAGGCGTTGTTCAATCCTCTGGGTAGCTTCAAGAATTTGTTCTCCAAAGCTCTTTGGCTTAGCTGCTGCTGCTGCTGCCTCTTTGTCAGCTTTAGCTTTCTTCGCAGCTTCAATTTTGGCTTGCCCTTCAACTGAGGTGGGATCCTCTTCATCCATCACAACTACGTTGTCCTCATGCTCTGGCTGCAGTGGCAAGTGCTTCCTATCCAACATGAATTTGCCCGTGCCAAACTTGGCGTTGATGAGCATCTGTATCTGCGGTGCAAACCCACACGACCTCTTCTGGTCAGTTGCAGTCCTCTTAATGGTTTCTACCATCAAGTCCATCACCTTAAAAGGTGCCTTCTCATCGAGAATGTGCAGCATGTTGATAGAATAGCCTCGTATCATCCGGTGGTCACCTGACTTAGGCATCAAAGTGTGCCTCAGAATAGTGTTAGTGGTGGTCAGACCTGCCTGGAGATAATACACTGAGCCAAGCTTCCATCCTTCCAAATCAGCAGCTGGGATCTCCTTGTACATATTCTTCATGGAATCATGACTCTTCTTAGGAATCCCATAGACATCAATGTCGTCCTCTCTCTGCACTGGAGCGTTCAGAAGTTCTGCCCATTCTTCAACAGTCGAAGAAAACCTTTGACCTTCAGTCATCCAGGTGATCTTGCCATCAGGGTAAAAGTGGGCAGTGGCATAGAACTGCATGATCATCTCGTCATTCCATGCTGTCAGCTCTTGACCCACGAAGTCAGCAACTCCACATGCAGTAAAGCTCTCATGCACATGGGGAAAGAAGTCCCGGTGCTCTTCACTGTCAATGTACTTCCAGTCAACATACCTGGTGTCAGCAACAATGGGCTTCTTATCCATTAGCACGGTCTCATAGAAATCCTGCTGCTCTCTGGTGTGGAATCTGGGGTCCACAGCAGTCCTTCTCCTTACGGCATATGGATCAGACTGTCTCCATAGCGTGAGACCTTTGTCCTTCCTTGCCTTCATGTCCTCAGCTTGAGGATGAGCATCATTGTGGAGTGGCAACTTGGGACGGAGCTTAAGCAACACATGCTCTTCATCTGATTCAGACGGTGGCATCTCTCCTTTGTTCTTCTCAGAAGCTGGAATGCTTCTGGTTGTTCTCTTGGGCTTGGCTGGAGCTACCTTGGAAGGAGCAGTCTTCTTGGGCTTAGAGGAGGCTTGAGCCCGAATAGCATCACCCATGAACTTAGCTTTCTGAGGAGGAGGCTGGGGTGCTTCTTCTTCTTCTTCTTCAGCATCAACTTGAGGTTCAGCATAAACAACCCTCTTCCTTTTGGAAGTCTTCTTCACCTTGCTTGGAGCAGGCTCTTCCAAGTTGAGCTTCTTAGCAACTGCTGACTGCTTTACCTTGCTTGTACCTTTCCTTGGCTGCTGCCCTTGGTGCTCTTTGGCAACCACATTCCTCTTGGGCTTGGAGGTAACTTCCTCAGCAACAAAGTCGGAGTCCTCATCATCAGAAGTTCTCTTCTTCCTGGTTCTGGTGGCTGCAGGAGGCAAACCACTAGGGGTGCTCCTCTCACCATCATCACTAGAGCTGCTTGCAGGACTTGTATCTGCCTCTGGAATTTCAGCAAACGGTGATTCAGACCTGTTATGGCTGTCACTGACATCTGACATGGCTGAAAGACCTGTGAAAAGATAAGGTATAGGCAGAATGGAAGAGTTATCACAACTGCAGAAGTTTTTGCAAAAAAAAATGAGTTCAAGACTTAGTTTTGAGTTTTCACAGAAAGTATTTCGGTCAAACCGATTTTAGGTTTCGGTGCAAACGAAGTGCTCAACAGAAACCTACACACCACTTTCGGTCAGACCGAAGTGGGTTTCGGTCCTACCGAAAATTTAGGGTTTCACTGAAACTACTTATCGGTCGTTCCGATTGGCACAACTCGGTTAAACCAAACTATGCAGTGCAATGGCCAGAGGCCAAATCGGTCATTCCGAGTTTCAAAAATCGGCTTCACCGAGATGCATTCCGTGGAAACCTAAACCTAAGAATTTTCCTCGAAACTAGAAGATCTGAACTATTGTATAGGGAATATATCAAACGTGGATTGAATCATGGCAACCTATCGTGCAAGAATCAGAAGTGGAGCACGAAAAGGGGTCGAGACACACCCTAACTTGGTGGTGTCCCTCTACGGCGGCAACGGTGGAGATGATTACCGTTGACGGCGGCGGAGACCTGCGGCGAAGGCGCACAGGCGACGAAGGCGACGATCCGTAGACCAGGGCGGCGGCAGCAGGGGTCTTGGGGGCGAACGGTTTGAAGAAAGAAATCACGCGCAGCCCCTCAGGTATATATAACCCCGTGCTGTCGGTGGGACCGAGTTGAAAAACTCGGTGTCACCGAGATGTATATCTGCTGTGCTGTTACACATATCGGTCAGACCGAGAGTTTGAACTCGGTTTCACCGAGATGAAACCTAGATCAGTCTAAGCGTTTCGGTTGGACCGAGATTGAGAAACCGGTCAGACCGAAATGGACTTAGAAGGTTTTGGAAGTCAGCCTAAGACGAATCGGTGGTTCCGAGTGCTCTTCACTCGGACTGTCCGAAAAAGACTTGTTCAAAGTTGTGATATGAGCATGAATAGAATTTTGAGACAAGAAAGCATGGATAGCTAGGGAAGGTGCTTAGGCATTCTTGTCCATCCATTTGGCCAGAAAGAGAACCAACAATCAAAACAACAAATGGATGTCCTTGAATGAATAAAATCATGCATTCAACATGCTCACACAATAAGATAGCAACTGAAATATGTGTCAAACATGCACAACCAAACACTCTAGCTACTAGCACACAATTTGTCGATGACTAGGTCATCTATATATGAGTATATTGACTTAGGAGCCAAATGGGAACATTTGATCATAGGTCATACTCATCGTTTAAGCACAAGTGGGATTACCACTTTTACATTAAGCATTTATGTGTTCACATCACTTGGAGATGCTTTAGCCCAATTTTTTAGAGCAAAGCTCCCCTTAGATGTGAGAACCCCTTTTAAAGGGTCAAACTAACCTTGGGTTGTCGTAGAAGACTTCATGTAGATGTTGAAGATGTGGATGCTCAATGTTGATGTGGATCATCAAGAGTTGGGAGCAATCCTTTGGATTAGAGCACTTTCAATACCTACATGGGTTAGTCCCACAAGGAACAAACAAGAATATCCATAGACATAGAGTGAAATACACAAAAGATGATGTCCATGAAAACAATGATTACCTTGTCCCTTGACTTACCAACAAGATGGTTTGTGACTCCATGAACAAGTGCATGATGTGGAAGTTGATTGCACAAGTTCTTGCCAAAATGAATATGAGTGTAGTTTGTTGGCGGAGTCACCCTCAAGAACCTACTAGTTCTTCTTCTTTGGGATCCACATCATCTTGATGGGAATCCTTGGTGTTGTAGTTGAGCTTGACGAAGTAGAACTTGATGTGTCCTTGGGAACCCACTTGACCATGGCTTGAGGTGCTTCAATGAATGCATCAATCTCTTCTTGAAGCTTGTCCTTGGCCTTTAGCTTGTGGTCTTGTGGTGGAAGGTCATCTTGAGCTTGTTCCACATTGGAAGAAGTAGGATCATACTTCTCCTTTTGTGAGACAAACTGTGGAGTAGGGTATTGACCTTCTTCCCACTCAACACCTCCGGCGTTGAACTTTCGCTCAAAACCAATCCCTTGATTCTTCCGGTGTCTTCCTTGTTTGAGAACAATCTCCTCAAAGTTCTCGCTTCCGGCAAGACTCTTGTAGACACCTTTCTCTATGATTTCCTTCAATAAGCTATTTTCTTGCTCAAGTGTAACTTGGCTTGAAACATTGTTAGTGGAATCAAGAGAACTACTAGAAGCAACAATATTGGATTTAACATTGTTATTGTTACTACTAGAGGAAGAATTTTTCTTATGCTTGTCATGCTTAGTCTTAATAGGTGGCAAGAAATTAGACAAGAGAAGTCGTTTGGCAAGATATGAAGAACTCTTCTTTCGAAGATCGTCATTGATCGCTTTTAGAAACTCATGTTCTTGCTCTAGGGTGAGCTTCTCGAGGCGTAGCTTCTCATGAGATCTTAGGAGCTCTCTATGATCTTCTTGAGTTGTTTCATGAGCTAACTTAAGAGTGTTTAGATCTTTAGTTAGACGCTCAATCTCCTTCATAGCATTGTCATTCGACTCTTCTCGGCTATAAAGACTGCTAGCATTTTCATCATTACTAAGCTCACTAGATTTATCATGCAAGAGCTCATCTTCACCAAGCAAGTCATCCTCATCACTATCAAAGTCAATGAATTCAGGGTGTGTTACCTTGGGGCCTTTAGCCATGAAGCATCTTCCAATTCCCTCATTTGGTGAATCAAATAAGTCGTAGGAGTTGGAGTTGGAGGATACGAGTGCAAGTCCAGCAACACCTTCATCTTGACTATAGTCGGAGTCGGAGTGATAGCTTCCATCGGATTGATTGTCAGAGTCGGAGCCGGAGACCCATTCACCAACATGAGCTTGATGTCTTCTTCTTGTGTAGCTCCTTGATGAGTTGTCTTTCCTCTCCGAATCCTTGCTTCTCCGAGAGGGTCTTCGTTCATAACGATCATCTCTACTTCTTCTCTCTCTCCGAGGTGACTCATCTCTTGCTCTTCTTCTTGGAGATTCTTCTCTTCTTTTGTGGGGAGCCGTACACTCATTTGAGAAGTGTCCTGGTCTTCCACAATTGTAGCAGTTTCGATCACGACTAGAAGATCTCTTTTCATCATATGATCTAGATTTTGAGCTTCTTTCTTTGCCTCTATTCTTGTAGAACTTGTTGAAGTTCTTGACCATTAGGCTTATTTCTTCATTGGAAATTAGCTTGTCACTTGAGGTAGTAGGAGCATCACTTGTAGCTTTGTAAGCACCACTCGACTTGTTGTGAAGCTCTTCCTTATCCTTAAGTGTCATCTCATGAGAAACAATTCTTCCAATGACTTCAGTTGGCTTGAGAGTCTTGTAGTTTGGCATCATTTGGATCAAAGTGCACACGGTGTCATACTTTCCATCCAAAGCTCTGAGAATCTTCTTAATGATGAATTGGTCGGTCATTTCTTCGCTTCCTAAGCCAGCAATCTCATTTGTAATGAGAGCAAGCCTAGAGTACATTTCAGCGACTCCTTCACCATCCTTCATCTTGAACTTGTCAAGTTGACCTTGAAGAATATCTAGCTTTGATTCCTTCACAGATTCAGTACCTTCGTGCATTTCAACCAAAGTATCCCAAATCTCCTTAGCATTCTCAAGACGACTGATTTTGTTGAACTCTTCGGGACACAAAGCATTGAAGAGAATGTCACAAGCTTGAGCATTGTTTTGCAACATCTTCAACTCTTCGGGTGTAGCTTCGCGATCCGGAACTTTTCCTTCTTCAAAGAAATCACCTTGCATGCCAACACAAATAATGCCCCATGCGGCTGGGTTATGACCAAGAATATGCATTTTCATTTTATGCTTCCAACTAGCAAAATTTGTACCATCAAAGTAAGGACCTCTACGATAATTACCCTCACTAGACGCCATACTCTCCTAGGTTGTGAAACCAAGCTTATGGAGTCCAATGCAATGGAAACCAAGGCAATGGAGACCAAAGCTCTGATACCACTTGTAGGATCGAAGTAGGTCTAGAGGGGGGGTGATTAGACTACTTGACAATATAAAAAAAATCTGCCTTTGGATCAAGCAATGTTTTTGGCAGTTTCACAAATAAGAACAATTCAAGTAACACCCTACACATGCAATTCTAGAGTATATGCAGCGGAAAGTAAATTGCACATGTAAAAGAGAGGTGGAGAAGATCAAACGCAGTTTGGTGACACGGAGATTTTTGTCGTGGTTCCGATAGGTGGTGCTATCGTACATCCACGTTGATGGAGACTTCAACCCACGGAGGGTAACGGCTGCGCGAGTCCACGGAGGGCTCCACCCACGAAGGGTCCACGAAGAAGCAACCTTGTCTATTCCATCACGGCCTACGCCCACGGAGGACTAGCCTTACTCGGGGTAGATCTTCACGAAGTAGGCGATCTCCTTGCCCTTACAAACTTCTTGGTTCAACTCCACATCTCAACGACGGAGGCTCCCAAGCGACACCTAACCAATCTAGGAGGCACCACCCCCCAAAAGGTAATAGACGGTGTTGATGATGATGAACTCCTTGCTCTTGTGCTTCAAATGATAATCTCCCCAACACTCAACTCTCCTCACTGATATGGCTGTGGTGGAAGAAAGATTTGAGTGGAAAGCAACTTGGGAAGGCTAGAGATCAAGTTTCTTATGGTAGGAATGGAATGGCTTGATCTCAACACAAGGGTAGGTGGTTCACTTCTCAGAAAGTGTGTGGTAGAAGTGGTGGTACTTTCTGATGGCTCTCCTCACGAATGAAGAAGGGGTGGAGGGGTATATATAGCCTCCACACAAAATCCAACCGTTACACACACATTTGACCAATCTCGGTGAGACCGAAGTGAAAACTCGGTCAGACCGAAAGTTCAAATATAGTGAACGTTGGGATTTTCGGTGGGACCGAAAATACCATCTCGGTGTGTCCGAAGTGAGTCAAAGATTAGGGTTTGCCATCTCGGTGTGACCGAAAACAACAACTCGGATATTCCGAAATGCTGTCATTGGTTACAGAAGGTTGGCAGAACATTTTCGGTGAGACCGAAACACAGAATCGGATGGACCGAGAAATTAGGGTTTAGGGAAATAACTGAAGTGGTTCATCTCGGTGGGACTGAGTTTGCAGAATCGGTTTGTCCGAGATTACTTATGAGTGTGTTGTAAAGTGAAGAGTGCTGATAGTTGAGGGAGCTAGATCACCAAGCACTTGAGCAACAAGAACATTAACACAACCTCATCCCCTTTTAATAGTATTGGCTTTTCCTATGGACTCAATGTGATCTTTGATCACTAAACCAAAAATGGAGTCTTGAGCTTTTGCCAATGCTTGTCTTAGCATTTTGAGGGGTCCACTTCTTCAGACATTTCCATACCCATATCATCGAACTTCTCTGAAATGATTCTCAAGTGAATATTAGTTCAATGATATATATGTTGTTATTAATTACCAAAACCACCCGGGGATTAGTTGCACTTTCAGCAATGAATCAAGAGTGACATGTATGAAAAATTATGCATGGTGGCCTAGCCACAAATACGATGTCAACTACATGATCATGCATGGAAATATGACAATGATAAAGTGTGTCATAACAACCGGAACGGTGGGAAGTTGTATGGCAATATATGTCTCGGAATGGCTATGGAAATGCCATGATAGGTAGGTATGGTGGCTGTTTTGAGGAAGCTATATGGTCGGTGTATGGTACCTGCGAAAGTTGCGCGGTATGAGAGAGGCTAGCAATGGTGGAAGGGTGAGAGTGCGTATAATCCATGGACTCAACATTAGTCATAAAGAACTCACATACTTATTGCAAAAATCTACAAGTCATCAAAACAAAGTACTACATGCATGCTCCTAGGGCGGAGGTTGGTAGGAGTTAACCATCGCGTGCCCCTGTCGGTGTACTAAGGTAGGGGTGCCTTAGTACCCCAACTTGTGCACGGGCAGTAGCAGCTTCCCGCGGCAGGGCTTACCACGCGCTTGCCGAGGCCCGCTCCAGACTCCTTCAAGCCATTCAAGAACAAAGTATTCAAGTTAGAAGACAAGACCCCGGCAAGAGGAGCTTGCCGGGAAGGCCGCACCAGGCTCAAGAACATCTTTCCAGCACAAGACCCTGGCAAGAGGCGCTCGCCAGGAAGGCCAAAGGATAAACACCACAAGAGATACATCGCGGCGTATCGTATGCCCCAGCAGGACCCGGGAAGCGGCAAGCTCCCGGGCCCGGCAAGATAGCGGCCCCGGCAAGGTGCTTGCCGGGGGAAGTTCACACTGTGTGCCTGCGCTCCAGCTCACCCGGCCACGCGTCGCCCTGGGGCCCTTCCAGGGGCGCGTGGCAGATGGCTGTGCAGCCTGAAGGACATGCTGGCGAGCCGCGGTGACGAGGCTACCGCCGTGGCGAACGGAGATGCATGGACAGACGCTTTTGGGGTCGACGGCGACGGGCATTAAATGCCCTTGTCCCCCACCGTCAAAGTTAGGTGAAGACCACAGTTCATCCACTGTTCATGCACTATTCACGTACTGTTACAACTACCACCAAATTTACATTTTTACCCTCCTCTACGTTGACACCTGTCGGTGACCCCTTCGAGCTATAAAAGGAGGCCCATGCACAACGTAAAGGGGGTTCGACTCCAGAAACTCGTTCACTCTCTCGCTCGGTGTAGCTGGTACTATAGATCTTCAAGCTCCCAAGCCCAAGAACTCAATACAACCTAAAGCAGGAGTAGGGTTTTACGCGTCATCGCGGCCCGAACCTGGGTAAACTGCCCGCGTGTGCCCCTCGATCTGCTCTCCGTGCTCCCTCCGCTCCCTTACCGCAACGTAGAAGGGGCTTCGGTCCCATAGGTGCTCGTGGGAGGACAGTTTCCCCTGACATCTTTGGCGCACCAGGTAGGGGGCGTCGAGGTTGTGCGAACCTGATCCGGCGCACACGCGGGCGCATTCTTCATCAACCTCTCCAACTTCATCGGCTACCTCAACATGCCTCCGAAGAAGAAGGTTTCAGAGGTTGGAGGCCCGTCCGCGTCGATCCCACCACCACCACCAGAGCCGACGGTTGGTGGGGGAGGCGCCGGCGGAAGGGTGGATGCCGGTGGGGACACTCACGGCGCCACCAAGTCCAAGGACAAGACAGACGACCGGGCGAACTCCAAGGCCTCGGTGTCCGTGCACGCACCACGTCCCTCTCAGGAGGTGCCAGACCAGCAGTGCGTGGTACCGGAGGTACCATACGCTTGCTGGGACGTGGCCAAGCCGGCGAATCACGGGACGCCCAAGGCCAACGCCCCGGCACGAGCAAGGCGCGGTCGCCGGGACGGGAGCATGCCCCTTCTAACGTGGTTAGAAGTCCGAGCGTGTCCCGTTCCTCGCACCGTTCACCGCTGTTTCCCTCCTCTCCAGCTGAAGCCCTGGCCAGGGCCCAGCTGCTCCTCGACTTCCCTCCAGCGGCGGACAAGGCCGAAGACTGGAGGGCGACGATCCAGAGCCTCATCGCCTTTGCCAACAACGACGCGCCGCAGCAGCCGGCAACTTCACGGCCGCGGCAAGTCGACCAAGCGAAGGCTGATGGCAACAAGACCGCCGGGGGTGCAACTACCGTGCACTCGCCGCCGCGGAAGCAGAAAACGCCGCCCCGCCGGATCAACGTCGACGACGACTCCACGGCGTCATCGGATCCGCAGGCTCGCCGCGATCAGCGCCAAGTCCTAGACGACAGGCGACAAAAGGACGCTCGAACCCGCATCGAGCGTCGAAGAGAAGCAAGAAGATAGTCAGACCAGCGCGCTGGGACTGCTGTTGACATGCACGCGCCCTGTGAACCAGGCGACTTGCCGCATGCGGCAGGTTGCCCTGCGTTCACCCGTGAGCTGCGGCAAGTCCAGTGGCCCAGCATGAAGAATTTCAAGCCCGACGTACCCGAGAAGTACGACGGCAAGACACACCCCTCGGAGTTCCTCAGCATCTACACCATTGCGGTGCAGGCTGCCGGGGGACGCGACGAGAAGATACTAGCCAACTACTTCCCGCTAGTGCTTAAGCCTAACGTCAGGTCTTGGCTTATGCACTTGCCGGAGAACTCCATCTCTTCATGGGCGGATTTGTGCCACCAGTTTGTTGGCGCCTTCACGGGCGGCCACAAACCCCACGGCCAGGAGAGCGATCTCCATATCCTCGCCCAGAAGGAGGGAGAGTCCCTACGCAAGTACATCCAAAGGTTCAGCCGCGTGCAACACAATATTCCCGATGTCCACCCTGCCGCGGTTATCAGCGCGTTCCACCAGAACGTGCGTAACCGTCGGATGAGGGAGGAGATGGCCATGACCAAGATCCGGGACGTCAGCGAGCTTTATGCTCTGGCTGACAAATGTGCACGCGCTGAAGAGGGGAGGAGACTCCCCGGAGAGGATACCGGCGCGGGAGGAAGCGACAGCGAAGATGCCGCCCCGGCAAGGAAAAATCGGCGGCGGAACAAGAAAAAGATGAACAAGGAGGTACTGGTTGCCGAGAAATCCGGCAAGGAGGCTCCCGCCAAGAAGGCACAGGCTGGTGGCTCCGGCAAGGAGCCTGCCACTGTAGCGGCAGCCGACAAGCAGGACGGTTCCGACAAGCAGTACTGTAAGATCCACCGCACCAAGGGCCATGATCTCCAAAACTGCAAGAGGGTAGAGTACCTCGTAGAGCAGCAGAAGGCTGAATACGAGCGTCGCGATAAGGAGAAGGCCCAAGGAGGCGGAGGAGAGCCAAGCAAGAAGCGGCCGTTCAACGGCCGGGGAGGGCGCCGCGGCAAGGCCAAGCAGCGGCAAGGAGATAGACCTCCCCGGGGCCGCGATAAGGATGAAGACGAGGATGACGATGAGGACATGGAAGAAAGAGACAATAGCGAGCAGGAGTTCCAGAAGGCCACAGAAGTCCTCTGCGTCGATGGAGGTGCCTCTCTGCACACTTCCCATCGCCAACTCAAGCAGTGGGTGCGGGAAGTGAATGCGGCGGAGCCACCCATCGAATCGCGCAGGCTACTGAAATGGTCCGGCACGCCCATCATCTTTGACCTGGAAGACCACCCTGACCGCACAACAGCGGTCGGGTGCTTGCCGATGTTGGTCTCGCCAACTATCCGCAACCTTAAGGTCACTAAGATGTTGGTAGACGGCGGGGCCGGCCTCAACTTGATCTCCTCCGCTATGATCAAGAAACTGCAGATCCCCGACAGCGAGCTCGAAGAAACCGGGACGTTCCAAGGAATCAACCCGGGAAGGAGCAAGCCGAAGGGGAAGGTTACACTGCCAGTGACCTTTGGTGGGGAGCTCAACTTCAGGATGGAGAGGATCACGTTCGACGTCGCCGATATCCCATTACCATATAATGGGATACTTGGCCGTCCTGCCCTCGCCAAGTTCATGGCAGGTTCCCACTACGCGTACAATATGCTCAAAATGCCAGGGCCGATAAGCGTCATCTCTGTCCCTGGCGACAAGAAAGATGCGCTTATTTGCGCCGACAAGATCTACCGGGATACAGCAGTCGCGGCAGACAGCAAAACACTTGCCGCTGAAGCTCCCGGGGGGAAGACCAAGACCAAGTCTGGCAAGAGCTCTGGGGCCCACTCCGGCAAACGCACGTCTTCGGAGTGCTACGCTGCCGTCGAGGACGCGCCATCGAGCTCCACCGGCAAGTGTAAGAAATGGATGGCAGCTCCATCGGCAACCAAGAAGGTGTCCGCGAAGGAGGACGGCACTGGTGGTACCTTCACCATCAGTGCTACACTCGACCCCAAATAGGAAAGCGCGCTCGTTGCCTTCCTGCGGGCGAATGTCGACGTGTTTGCATGGCAACCGTCTAACATCCCCGGCGTTCCCAGGAAGGTAATTGAGCACAAGCTTGCTGTTTGTCCTCACGCGCGGCCCGTCAAGCAGAAGGTCAGGAAGCAGGCTGTGGAGCGCCAAGAATTCATTGCCGAGGAGATAAAGAAGTTGGAAGCAGCGGGCCTAGTTAGAGGCGTGATCCATCCTACATGGTTGGCCAATCCAGTTGTTGTGCGCAAGGCCAATGGGAAGTGGAGACTTTGTATAGACTTCACTAATGTGAATAAAGCATGTCCCAAGGATCCATTTCCCTTGCCGCGTATCGATCAAATTGTGGACTCCATGGCTGGATGTGAGTTGCTTTCATTCCTCGACGCATACTCAGGTTACCACCAGATATTTATGGCCAAGGAAGATGAAGAGAAGACTGCGTTCATTACTCCATGCGGCACATACTGATTTATACGCATGCCCTTTGGATTGAAGAATGCAGGCTCGACATTTGCAAGGGTGGTGCACACCGCTTTTGAGCCGCAGATACACAAAAATGTGGAAGCCTACATGGATGATATAGTGGTCAAGAGCAAGAGCAAAGACACCCTGATCCAAGACTTAGAAGAAACCTTCGAGAATCTGCATAAGATACATCTCAAGCTTAACCCCGAGAAGTGCGTCTTCGGAGTTCCCTCCGGCAAGCTTCTCGGGTTCTTCGTGTCCCAGAGGGGGATTGAAGCCAATCCCGACAAGATAAAAGCCATCGAGCAGATTGAAGCCCCGAAGCGTGTCAAGGATGTAAGGAGGCTTGCTGGTTGTGTGGCTGCCCTCAGCAGGTTCATTTCAAAGTCTGCAGAACGCGCCCTGCCTTTCTTCAAAATCCTGAAAAAGGCAGGTCCCATGAAATGGACTCCGGAAGCGGAGGCAGCGCTGCAAGATTTGAAAGGATACCTGTCCTCCACTCCGGTACTTGTCGCACCTAAACCACAAGAAAAGTTGCTGCTGTACCTAGCGGCAACCAATCAAGTGGTTAGTGTTGCGTTAGTACCAGAGAGGGAGGCAGAGGAAGAGTTCACAGACCCGGCAAGTACTTCCAGCGACAAGCAGGGGGCTTCCCCGACAAGCTCTGGCCCCGACAAGGAGAAGTCCGCGCAGGAACAAGGAGAAGTGCGAAAGAAGATGGTGCAGCGCCCAGTGTATTTTGTAAGTTCCCTCCTGTAGGGGGCTAGATCAAGATACTCTGGGGTGCAGAAGTTGCTTTTCGGCCTCCTCATGGCCTCAAGGAAGCTGCGCCATTACTTTCAAGCACACGAGATAACAGTGGTCACTCGCTTTCCGTTGAAGAGGATATTGCAAAATCCAGAAGCAACAGGCAGGATCGTCGAGTGGGCGCTGGAGCTGTCAAGCTTTGGTCTCAAATTTGAGAGTACTTCAACCATACAGAGCAGAGCTTTGGCAGAATTCATAGTGGAATGGACCCCAACACCGGATGAAGAAGTTCCAGAGACAAGCATCCCCGTCCAAGAAGCAAGCAAGGAGTGCATAATGTACTTTGATGGTGCCTTCTCGCTGCAAGGCGCCGGTGCCGGCGTGTTGCTCATAGCGCCCACCGGAGAGCACCTCAAGTATGTTGTTCAAATGCACTTTCCCAAGGAGCAAGCGACAAACAATACTGCTGAGTATGAAGGACTGCTTGCCGGCCTCAGAATTGCGGCCGAACTTGGGATCAAGAAGATGATTGTGCGGGGAGATTCACAATTGGTGGTCCGACAAGTGAACAAAAGTTATCAGAGTCCCTTGAAGGAAGCTTATGTCGATGAAGTGAGGAAGCTAGAAGAACACTTTGAGGGTTTGCAGATGGAGCACGTCCCGAGAGCCCAGAATGATATTGCAGATAACCTCTCAAAGTGTGCTGCAATGAAGTTACCTGTGGAACCAGGGACCTTCATGCTCAAGCTAACTCAACCATCCGTTACACCATCAGCTGGGCAGAGCAAGAAGAGGAAGTTGGTCTCCGGCGACTACTTACCGGCGGATCTTACTGAAGCCGCCGCCAAGGTCTCCAAGATCAACAACCAAGATGCTGAGGAACAGTCTGCTCCTGCTGACCCAAGGGTCTGTACAGTTGAAGCAGGCGTTCCCGACAAGCCTTGCCCCGGCAGGCTTGCCGAGGAACTCTCAGCTCCGACAGAGCCACAGGTTCCTGCCGTAGAAGCTGGGTTTCCCGCAGCAGCGCTGATGCCTTTAGTCCTTGTTGTTGAGCCTCAAGCTCCAGCATGGGCACAGCAAATCGTCCGTTTTCTTCAGACTGGAGAACTTCCCGAAGAACCAGAAGAGATAGAGAAGATAACCAGGCAGTCAAGTATGTACCAGTTCGTCGACAACGAGCTGTACAGAAGAAGACTTAGTGGTGTCAGATTGAAGTGCATTTCCCGGGAAGATGGATAGAAGCTGTTGGCAGAGATACACGGAGGCATATGTGGTCACCACATAGGCGCCAGAGCACTTGCCGGAAAGGCGTTCCGGCAAGGTTTCTTTTGGCCAGAAGCCCTCCAAGATGCAACTGCACAAGTAACCAAGTGTGAAGCATGCCAGTTCCATGCCAAGAAAATTCACCAGCCAGCTCAAGCTCTCCAGACGATCCCTTTGTCCTGGCCCTTCTCGGTCTGGGGCTCGATATCCTCGGCCCCTTCCCCCGCGCTGCCGGGGGCTTTGAGTACTTGTACGTTGCAATCGACAAGTTCACAAAGTGGCCAGAAGTGGAACCAGTGAGAAAGGTGACAGCACAGTCAGCAGTCAAGTTCTTCAGGTCAATTGTTTGCCGTTTCGGAATCCCTAACAGGATTATCACCGACAACGGCACACAGTTCACAAGCCGCACCTTCATGCAATACGTCCAAGACCTTGGCGCCAAGGTCTGCTTTGCTTCTGTTGCTCACCCAAGGAGCACCGGTCAAGCGGAGAGGGCCAATGCTGAAGTGCTGCGCGGACTGAAGACAAGAACCTTTGACAGGCTGCACAAGTGTGGAAGAAACTGGATAGAGGAGTTGCCGACGGCTCTTTGGTCAATCAGGACGACACCGAATCGAGCCACCGGACAGACACCCTTTGCTCTTGTCTATGGAGCAGAGGCAGTTCTCCCCACGGAACTCGTATACGGATCTCCTCGAGTGCTCGCTTACGACGAGCTCGAGCAAGAGCAACTGCGACAAGATGATGCATTGCTCCTCGAGGAGGAAAGTCTCTAGGCTGCTGTACGAGCCGCTCGATACTAGCACGCCTTGCGTCGCTATCATAGCCGCAAGGTCAAGGCCAGGAGTATCGAGGAAGGCGACCTTGTTCTTCTGCGTGTTCAGTCCGCCAAGAATTCCAACAAGTTGACGCCAAAGTGGGAAGGCCCTTATCGGGTGAGACATGTCACAAGGCCCGGCGCTGTCTGCCTTGAGACCGAAGAAGGCTTACCGGTGAGCAACTCCTGGAACATAGAGCATCTTCGCAAGTTTCACCCATAAGGCGCGGTTGCCGTGATCCGCTCCGGCAACCAACTTTTGTATAGGTATTGCCGCTGTTGCATGTAAACCTATGTACAAAGCCGGGCGCAGACCCCGTGCATCAGTAAAACTTTTGTGCTTCACACCATTTGTCATTTCGTGCTTTTCCTTGTATTTGCATATATCATCTGACATCTTGTGCAGCACAAACTCCCGGTAAGCAGCAACAAGCCGCGAGGCTCCGTATTTGTATTTCCTTCTCTTTTGTCTTTTTTCTCTGGGACAGGAGGACTGTTCCTCGCACACAAGTTTGCCGGGGGAGGGGGGGAAGGAGATAGCAGTATGGACTAAGTGCTGTTCAAGAAAGAAAAGTCTTGCCGGGAAGTAAACAACCCAATGAAAGCTAAGTTATCAAAGTTTGAGCATTCAAATTTTCAAATTTTAGTTATCTTCCTTGAACAACCACACTTTGTATGGAAAACCTGTGCGCGAAGGAACCTACCCGTAGCTAGCCGCGCCCTTACTTTGTTTCGAGCACGCTCAACGGCTTAAGTGAGCTGCGACAAGTGTCGCGCCCTTACTTCGTTTTCGAGTTCGCTCAGCAATGTAAGCATGTTGCGACTAGCTGCGGCAAGGTTACTTGCCAACAAGGTCTTTGCTAGCAGGCTGCTAAGAGTCCCGCACTCAGCGCTCGCGGCAAGGGCCCCTTGCCGGCAAGTTCCCTAAAAGCGTAGGGTAAAAAGCATACAAAGTGAAGGACCAAAAGCAAGGGAGATAACACTGCATTGATTACCCAAAATAAAAGTATATATTACAAAGATAGCTTGCCGCTGTTCTAATCAACTACTGCCTATGACTTAATTGGCAGCGGCAAAGGAAGCAAGAAGCCTAAGTCCTACGGTCTCCCTCGACCCTCTGGATCTTGCCCACCTTGGCTACAATGTGGGCAACTTGGGCCTTCAACGCCTCATGGTCAGCCTCGGGCGGCAAGGTGCGGAGGACGTTGACGAGGTTGATGCCGGGGTTGCGGTAAACAATCTTCGACAGCACCCGCTCCATGGTGCCCATGCAGAGCCGGCGTGCCTCGTCGGCCAGCTGCTCGGGGATCTTCTCCCGCAGCCGCGCAAGTGCCGGCGCCACTCCCCTGAAAAACAGACTCAGTTTGGCGCTGTGGGGGAGGTTCTCGTCGGGGGAGTACATGAGATGCTCCATCCTCAGCGCCATCATCTCCATGTCTATGTTGGCGGCGGAGGTGATGAGGTCCTTGGTCCATCGCTCCACATTCTGCTGGAATTGGGTCTGCGAGACGGCGGTGCTTTCCAGCAGGGCCCTCTCGGCGCGGAGATCGTCCTTCAGCTTGGTCTCGCGGTTCCGGGCAGCGTCAAGCGAGTCAGTCAGCGTGGAGACCTTCAGCTCTAGATCAGCAATGGAGTCCTTGGCATCAGTGTGCTCTTTACCCTTATCGGAGAGGCGGATTTGCAACTCCGAGTTGGTCTGGGCATCCTTCTCCCGCTCCACGCTGAGCGCGGTGACCCTGTCTTCAATGGCCTTCAAGAACAGCTCCAACTGCGCTACTCTGGCCTCCAGCTCCTTCTTGGCGGTCTCTGCGGCAGCGGCAGCATCCCTCACCTCCCGCAGAGCCCCGCCAATAGCCTGCTCCCGAGCGGTGAGGTCGTCCTCATGGCTATCAAGGTCGACCTTCCGCTGGTTGAGCGCCCCTTCCCGCCGAGACAGCTCTTCGGCGGCCAGACGCTGCTGCTCCTCGACCTCGGCCTATTCGAGGACAAATGCTTGCTGCGCCCCGGCAAGCTCTTCACGCTCCTCCGCCAAGCTTTGGAGGGCCGCCTGGTTGGCGGCACGGAGCTCCGCGGCGCGCTTCTCCAGGTCAGCACCAGCCTTGGCAGCCAAAGCCTCCCGAGACTCCAACTTCGCATGCCTGGCCCGGTACAAGGCCAGGAGCCGGCGAAGGAGCCGCTCCTCTTCGGGCTCGTCGCTGCTGCCGGGCGCATCCACAACCTTCAGCCCGGCGGAGGCGAGAACCTCTCCGTCGAAGGTCTCTCCCTCCGCGGGCACCCTAGACGAGGACGCCCACGGGATTTGAATGAAGACCCCGTTTGCGGCCTCCAGGTAGGCACCCGACTGCTCCGTGGAGGCGGAGGGGTCGGCGGCCGGCGCAGCGTCCGACGCTCCTGCAGCCTCCGGGCCAGCAGTGTGGTCGCTGGTCCCTTCCCCAGCCGCGGCGTCGGCGGTCGGGGCGGTCTCTTCGACGGCTGGCTCGTCAGCGGTAGTGGCGTTGCCGCCGTCGCCGTGCACACCCTCCTCGGCGGTGGCCTCCGTCTCCATCGGCTCCGGGGCGGGAGGATCTAGTAGAAGAAAAAGAAAAGAAAGATCGTCAAGCAAATATCCAAAAAGAAGAATTCGAGAAGAAGAAGCTACAAGGTTTACCTTCGCGGGCTTCCTCGACGACGGGGTCCCTCGCCGGGGAATTCTCCCTTGGCGGCGGAGTAGCAGACCTTGCTGGCGGAGGGCCACTTGCACCCTCCCTTGTCGGGTTGCTCGCCCTTGGCGGGGTACTCGCCCTTGGCGGAGTACCCATCCTTGGCGGAGCACCGTCCCTTGCCGGGGAGCTCCTCCTTGGCGGGGAGGGTGGAGCAAGTGGCTCGTCGGGGGCAACCTCCTGGTGCTCCTGCGGCTGCGGCTCCACCTCTGCACGAAACAACAAAACGTCAGTACAAGCGATAACCTCGAGCGTGCCCGTCAAACAGAAAAATGGATACCAGACTTACGCTGGGGGCTGCGCTGGGGGCTGCTCCTCGGAGCAGCAGGCTGATCCGGCAAGTCTGCCGCTAGCGCGTCTCCTGTCGCTGCGGCGGGCTCGTCGTCTTCGATCTCGACCACAGGGATCTTGGCCCTCTTCGCCATCCGCTGGGTCAAGGTCCTGGAAGCCAAAACAAGATCAAGATCAGAACCAAGCAAGAGAAACCAAGACAAAATCAAAGGAAATGAAACTTGCAAGTACTTACTCTTCCTCCTCCTCTTCGTCGGAGCTGAGAGCGGAGAAGTCAAATCCCGCCTCGGCTGCTCCAGCGCGAGGAGCCGGAGGAGAGGGCTCCCTCGGGCGCTTGGCAGGCTCCGGGGCTGCGGGCTGTGAAGACCCAGCACCGGTCGTCGCCGAGGACCGAGGAGCAGAAGGTGCCCCGGAGTCACTCCGGGAAGACCCCCCTCCGCTTGTCGCTCGGGCGCGGGGCGCCTCCTTGGCGACCTTGCTCGTCGTGGCGGCGCGTGTCGCCCGGCGCTGCGGACGTTGCGGAGGCGCCGGCGGCCTCGCCGTCTCGACGGCCTTGCGGAGGCGTTTCTTCGGTTGCGGCGGAGGACTTGGGCTCGGTGGTGGCGGAGAGTTCTCCGAGGACGAAGAGGCGTCGTCGTGAAGGTTCAAGGATCCGCCGGAGTCTTCATCAGAATCGCTGGACTCGGCCTCCTCCTCCTCCTCCTCCTCGGCAGGCCCGCTGGACTCGGTTTCCTGCCCAGCAGCCTCGCCAATCCCGGCAGGCTCCCCGGTAGGCTCCCCGGCAAACTCCTCGGGCGTGATCTGCAGTAGCTTGAGGGTTTCCTCCTCCTCGGCCTGGCTCACCGCGTCCGCCGCCTCCGCTTCATCAACGGTGTATCCAAACTCGCCTGCCGCTGCTGCCGCGGCGGCCTCCTCCATCCTGGAGGCAATGTACGCTATATCCCGCGCGGTGGTCTCCTGGGTGAGACCCTTCTTCTCATCAGCATTGCGTGGTTTTTCAACCAAGTTGTCGAAGAAGGCTTGCACGGTCTCCGCCGAGGGCTCCAGCCAAGTGGGGACAACCCCGTGGGAGTCGCACTCCGGCATTACCGCGCGGATGGTACTAAGGCGGTGTTGTTGCACAGAGGGACTACTCCGGTCGACGGTTTGAACCACTCCGGGTGCTTGGGGTCGTGTTTGAACAGTTCCCGGACCATCCCCTTCAACTCCAAGACGGTGAAGTTGTAGTTCAACCCGGGGCGCAGCCTCATGCGGTCCGCCGCATTGCCGAACTCCCAAGCAGGCCTCTTCCTTTCCTGCAGAGGGGCGATGCGGCGGCGGAGGAAATCAGCTCCAACTTCACCCACTGTCAGACTGGCAGCCCGGAGACGAAGAATCCTAGTTAAAGCGATCTGCAACTTGTCGTCCTCCGGGGCCAAGTCACTCCAATCCTTGCCGCGCACTATGGCAGTCTGGCGCGGCAAGGTAAACTGCTCGGGATCCTTTTCCAGAATCCAACACCAATCCGCCCTCCACTCCTCCCACTTGCCGCGGAGCTCTTCCTTCAAGTACGCCTCCTTCTTGTTCAGCCTGAAGATCCAAGAGATGCCGCCGGAGAGTGGGGATCCGGATTCTAATCTAGGCGTGAAGAAATGGCGGAAAAGAGCTACATTTGGGTGGACTCCAACATAGTTTTCGCACAGATGTGCGAAAACGGCAAGGGTGAAGACGGCGTTGGGGGTGAAATCTAAGAGGCGGAAGCCGTACGTATTCATCTCGTCGCAGAAGAACTCCGAGAACGGAGGGCACATACCATAGTGGAAGAATGCG
Source organism: Secale cereale (assembly GCA_902687465.1). Taxonomy (NCBI): domain Eukaryota; kingdom Viridiplantae; phylum Streptophyta; class Magnoliopsida; order Poales; family Poaceae; genus Secale; species Secale cereale. The sequence goes on from LR738712.1 coordinate 221,269,998, forward strand.
GCAAAGTAAAAGTACCCGCCGGGGAACATGTCGACGGCGACGGCGGGGAGGACTCTGGTGCGGGGATGGGCCTTCGTCTCCCTCGCCCAGAACAAGTAGTACTTGTCCCGCAGCTCCCTCGGGCCGAGCCTTGGCGGGAAGACCACACTCTTCCTCCTCATGGCCGCCAGCTTCGCCGCCTGCTCAGACTTCTCCTTCTTCGCCTTGTCGCTCTTCGCCTTGTCGCTCTTCGCCTGGTCGCTCTTAGGGGCCATGGCGGGGGCGGCGAGGGAGAACGGCGGCGCGGCGGGTGGGGAAGACGGTGGAGGAAGGGCGGAGGCAAGAAGCAGCAGGGGTTTCTGAGAACTCAAGGCGCAATGAAGACGATGGAGGGGAACTGCCCCTGCTTCCTCTGCTTTTAAGGGGGAAGTGGGGGACGTTCCGCATTTCCCATTAAAGAATAGGCCACGATCTCTCCCACGATGCCGCAATCGACGCGTGCCGTTAGGGAGGGATGCGGCGGATACGGAGGGGGATACGGCTTGCCGTGGGCCGCGTGTGCCCGTGCACTGTCTTGGGCCTAGCCCAACAGCGCTCGGCACCGTGTGTGGCCCAGGCCCGGGGGCTCCTGTCGGTGTACTAAGGTAGGGGTGCCTTAGTACCCCAACTTGTGCACGGGCAGTAGCAGCTTCCCGCGGCAGGGCTTACCACGCGCTTGCCGAGGCCCGCTCCAGACTCCTTCAAGCCATTCAAGAACAAAGTATTCAAGTTAGAAGACAAGACCCCGGCAAGAGGAGCTTGCCGGGAAGGCCGCACCAGGCTCAAGAACATCTTTCCAGCACAAGACCCTGGCAAGAGGCGCTCGCCAGGAAGGCCAAAGGATAAACACCACAAGAGATACATCGCGGCGCATCGTACGCCCCAGCAGGACCCGGGAAGCGGCAAGCTCCCGGGCCCGGCAAGATAGCGGCCCCGGCAAGGTGCTTGCCGGGGGAAGTTCACACTGTGTGCCTGCGCTCCAGCTCACCCGGCCACGCGTCGCCCTGGGGCCCTTCCAGGGGCGCGTGGCAGATGGTTGTGCAGCCTGAAGGACACGCTGGCAAGCCGCGGTGACGAGGCTACCGCCGTGGCGAACGGAGACGCATGGACAGATGCTTTTGGGGTCGACGGCGACGGGCATTAAATGCCCTTGTCCCCCACCGTCAAAGTTAGGTGAAGACCACTGTTCATCCACTGTTCATGCACTATTCACGTACTGTTACAACTACCACCAAATTTACATTTTTACCCTCCTCTACGTTGACACCTGTCGGTGACCCCTTCGAGCTATAAAAGGAGGCCCATGCACAACGTAGAGGGGGTTCGACTCCAGAAACTTGTTCACTCTCTCGCTCGGTGTAGCTGGTACTGTAGATCTTCAAGCTCCCGAGCCCAAGAACTCAATACAACCTAAAGCAGGAGTAGGGTTTTACGCGTCATCGCGGCCCGAACCTGGGTAAACTGCCCGCGTGTGCCCCTCGATCTGCTCTCCGTGCTCCCTCCGCTCCCTTACCGCAACGTAGAAGGGGCTCCGGTCCCATAGGTGCTCGTGGGAGGACAGTTTCCCCCGACAGCCCCCGACCTCCACACAAAGGATGACACTCAATGAAATACCTCATGCTTCAAATTTGCCACACAACGGTTACCATACGTGCATGCTACGGGACATGCAAACCTCAACACAAGTATTTCTCGAATTCACAACTATTCTGCTAGCATGACTATAATATCACCATCCTCATATCTCTAAACAATCATCAAGTATCAAACTTCTCAAAGTATTCAATGCACTTTATATGAAAGTTCCTATTATACTCATCTTGGATGCCTATCATATTAGGACTAGTTTTATAACCAAAGCACATTATCATGCTGTTCTAAAAGACTTTCAAAGGGATATAAGTGAAGCATGAGAGATCAACAATTTCTACAAAGTAAAACCACCACTGTGCTCTAAAAGATATAAGTGAAGCACTAGAGCAAAACTATCTAGCTCAAAAGATATAAGTGAAGCACATAGAGTATTCTAATAAATTCTAAATCATATTTATCTCTCTCAAAGGGTGTTTCCAGCAAGGACGATTGTGCGAAACTAAAAAGCAAAAAATCAAATCATACATGATGCTCCAAGCAAAACACATATCATGTGGTGAATAAAAATATAGTCTCAAGTATAGTTACCGATAGATGAAGATGAAAGAGGGGATGCCTTCCCGAGGCATCCCCAAGCTTAGTGTTTTGGTTGTCCTTGAATATTACCTTTGGGTTCCTCGGGCATCCCCAAGCTTATGCTATTGCCACTCTTGGTTCCATAGTCCATCAAAGCCATACTCAAAACTGGAAAACTTCACAACACAAAACTTAGCCAAAAATCTTGTGAGCTTCGTTAGTATAAGAAAACAAACCACCACTCAAAGGTACTGTAATGAACTCATTATTTGTTTATATTGGTGTTAAAACTACTGTATTCTAGCTTCTCTATTATTCATATTCCCCAATACTACTCATAGATGCATGAAAATAAGCAAACAACACACGAAAAACAGAATCTGTCAAAAACAGAACAATTTGTAGTAATCTGTAACTTTCAAATACTTGTGTAACTCCAAAAAAATTGAAACAAATTGGTAAACATGAGGAATTTGTGTATAAATCATCTGCAAAAAGAATCAACTAAACATCACTCTCCAGTAAAAACTGGTGGCTAATCTCGTGAGCGCTAAAGTTTATATTTGTCACAACATGATCATATAAACTTCACACAAGTCTTTCCAAAGGTTCGACTTGGCACAAACACTAACTAAAATACAAAACCACATCTAAACAGAGGCTAGATGCAATATTTATTCCTAAACAGAAGCAAAAACAAAGAAAATAAAATTGGGTTGCCTCCAACAAGCGCTATCGTTTAACACCCCTAGCTAGGCACGAGATTTCAATGATGCTCACATAAAAGATAAGACTTGAGGCACAAAAAGAGCATCATATAGCATGTGAAAATCACATCTAAGTCTAACATACTTCCTATGCATAGGAATTTTCTAGGAAAACAAATTAGCAAGATAAGCAAGATCTAACATATGCTAGGAAGAACAAAGAAACAAGATTAATCTCAACATGAAGAGAGGTAATTTAGTACCATGAAGATTTCTACAACCATATTTTCCTCTCTCATAATGATTGCATATAAGATAATAAGCAAATTCAACAACATAGCTATCACAAAACATATTCTGAACACGATCCACATGCATACGAAGTTGACACTCTTCCAAAATAGTTGGATCAACATTAAATAAAGTCATGACCTCTCCAAACCCACTTTAATAAAAAAAATCATAAGATTGAACATTCTCCAAATATGTGGGATCTAAAGTTGACACTCTTCCAAACCTACTTTCTATATTATTGCAAACATTATTATCAATCTTATATTCATCACGGGGATTAAATGAATTTTCATGATCGTAAGAAGCATCGTCCCAATCATGATCATTGCAACAAGTAGTGGACATAGCAATACTAGCATCCCCAAGTTTATGGTTTTGCATATCATTAACACAATTGACATCAATATAATTTATAATAACATCTTCGCAATCATGCTTTTTATTTAAGGAGCTATCATGAATCACTTTTTCTTTTAACAATTCCTCACAATTTTCAGATTCATGGATTTCAAGCAAAACCTCATAAAGATAATCTAGTGCACGCAGCTCACTAGCAATTGGTTCATCATAATTGGATCTCTTAAAAAGATTAGCAAGTGGGTGAGGATCCATAATTTAGCAAGCGAAGATGCAAGATAATAGAGGTCACATAGCAACACAAGCAAACAAGAAGCAAGCGAACGGAAAAAGGGCGAATAAAAGAGCAAGGTTGAAGTGGGAGAGAGGAAACAATAGGAAAAAATGTAATGCGAAGGATAAGGGTTTGTGATAGGTAATTGGTATATGACTTTTGCGTAAGCCTCCCCGGCAACGGTGCTAGAAATTCTTCTTACTACTTCTCGAGCTTGCGTTGTATTACCTCAAAGAGGAAAGGGTGATGCATCACAGTAGCGTAAGTATTTCCCTCAGTTTTTGAGAACCAAGGTATCAATCCAGTAGGAGACAACACGCAAGTCCCTCGCACCTGCACAAACAAATAATAACTTCAAAGCCAACGCGATAAGCGATTGTCAATCCCTTCACGGTCACTTACGAAAGTGAGAACTAATAGATATGATAGTATATTTTTTTTTGTATTTTTGGATATAAGAGCAGAAAGTATATAAAGCAAAGTAAAATAGACGGAAGATTAATATGTTGAGAATAGACTCGGGGGCCATAGGTTTCACTAGTGGCTTCTCTCATGATAGCAGAATTCTATGGTGGGTGAACAAATTACTGTCGAGCAATTGATAGAAAAGCGCATAGTTATGAGAATATCTAGGCATGATCATTATATATAGGCATCACGTCCGTGACAAGTAGACCGAAACGATTTTGCATCTACTACTATTACTCCACACATCGACCGCTATCCATCATGCATCTAGAGTATTAAGTTCATAAGAACAGAGTAATGCTTTAAGCAAGATGACATGATGTAGAGGGATCAACTCAAGAAATATGATATAAACCCCACCTTTTTATCCTTGACGGCAACAATACAATACGTGCCTTGCTGCCCCTGCTATCACTCGGAAAGGACACCATGAGATCGAACCCACAGCCAAGCACTTCTCCCATTGCAAGAACATAGATCTAGTAGGCCAAACCAAACCAATAATTCGAAGAGACTTGCAAGGATATTATAATCATACATAAAAGATTTCAGAAAAGAATCAAGTATTTATCATAGATAATCTTGATCATAAACCCACAATTCATCGGAACTTGACAAACACACCGCAAAAATATTACATCGAATAGATATCCTCAAAGATCGAGGAGAAGTTTGTATTGAGATCCAAAAAGAGAGAAGAAGCCATCTAGCTAATGTTTACCCGAAGGTCTGTGGTAAACTACTCACAACTCATTGGTGAGGCAATGGCGTTGATGTAGAAGCACTCCGTCCCTCCCCCGGCGGAGCTCCGGAACAGGCCCCAAGATGGGATCTCACAGGAACAGAAGGTTGCGACAGTGGAATTAGGGTCTTCTCTATTGCCTCGATGTTTTCAGGGTACATGGATATATATAGGAGGAAGGAGGGCATTGGGGGACCCAGAAGGGGCCCACGAGGGTGAGAGCGCGCCTAGGGGGAGGGGGCGCGCCCTGGACCCTCGTGTCCACCTCCTTCGTTCCCTCGCGTGTACTCCATGTTTTCTGGGTAGATACGGTTCCGAAAATAACTCTCCCGAAGGTTTCATTCCGTTTGGACTCCGTTTGATATTCCTTTTCTGCCAAACCATGAAATAGGCAAAAAACAGCAATTTGCACTGGGCCTTGGGTTAGTAGGTTAGTCCCAAAAATAACATAGAAGTGTATAATAAAGCCCATTAAACATCCAAAATAGAATATATAATAGCATTGTATAATAAAAAATTATAGATATGTTGGAGACGTATCACAGGACCCAGTCCCAAGGCAATCTACAGCCGTCGTTGGTATGCCAGGTCGCGATGTCGTGGTCAAGGCCAGGAGGTGAGCGGCCCGAGGTCCGGTAAGAGCTCCTGAGATGCGATGCTCAAGAGGTCCCCCTTAGCGTGCAAGCGGCTTCCGGAGGCTAAAAAGTGAGGTGGCGTTGCCAACGCGTGACTGTTGAATCCCGGTCTTCGAGTGAGGATGGTGCACTGAAAGAGTACATTACTTATCTTGATCAGCATGAGGTGATTCCTTAAGCGGCGCGCCTGGCTCGATTCCGATGTCGCATGGCTCAGATTTCACGATTTCCTCCCCGCTGGCCCTAGAGTACCTCAGCCGCCCTTGGATCGTCCGGATCACCAGGACGGGACCAAGGGGTGACGGGCTACGTGACCACTTAGGCTCCTGAGTTGCGATGCTCAGGAGACCCCCTTGACGTACGAATGACCTTCGGGAAGGGAATGCTGGAATTAGGCCTTGATGTTCTGCATCGGAAGGGCCCGTCCCCGCGTGAACCTCAGCCGTCGTTTGCTTGTCCGGATCACCGGGACAAGACCAGGGAGTGAGGGGCTACGTGGCCAGTTAGGGTCCTCAGTTGTGATGCTCATGAGTCCCCTTGATGTGCAAACGGTCCCTAGGAAGGAAGCGCTAGGCATGTCTTTTGCGTTCAACGTCGGTAGGGCCCGGCCCCACGCATACCTCAGCCGCCGCTGGCTTGGCCGGATCACCAGGACAAGACCAAGGAGTGGGGGCTACGAGACCAGTTAGGCCCTTGGGTCGTGATGACCAAGGGTCCCCTTTGATGTACGAACAACCCTGAGAAAGGTAGTGCGTGAGCCGGCCCTAGCGTTCTGCGTCGGCACGGCCCGTTCCCGCGCGTACCTTGGCCGCCGCTGGCTTGGCCAGATCACAGGACAGAACCAGGGAGTGAGGGGCTACGGGACCAGTTAGGCCCTTGGGTCGTGATGCCCAAGGGTCCCCCTTGATGTACGAACATACCTCATACATATCCTTGCTGGGCTTGCGCTCGGGAGGGTTGCGTGTCGACCAGGCCCGGGGGACCTGGTGGGGCGTACGCCAGGAGTCACCTGATCGCAGCCCCCGTGCCCAGCCCCATCGCGCTACCCTCTCAAGGGGAGCGCAGCGCGGTGGGGCTAGTCACCGAGCCGGGGGGTTCCCAGAGGTTAATGCGGCCGTGAGGCCACCCCCAGTTGTTTATCACCACCGCGGAGCATGGCGCTACCATTCTTGCACGGGCATAGCCGCTCCTCGACCGTCTCGACTGCTAGCACGGAGCATGGTGCTTCCACTGGAACGTGGGAGGGGACTCCCTACTGCGGAGATCCCCCGGGGCGTGTACAGCCCCGTCCTGACACGTGTCTTGCACGGTAGGGCTAGACTAGGTGTATCTGGGCGCCTGTGAGCAACGCTGTCAGGACCCCGATCCTAAGTCACACCGATCTAGCATGTAACACATCATATCACTTTGCGGCCTCACGCATGGTATCCCCACGGGTGGAACCCAAATAGGAGATAAATCTGGACTAGAGACTTGAGTGGTTGGTTAGGTCGTGGACTACACCCACGTCGGCTTTCGCTTGAAGTCTGCCGAGCACATGTCATGTGCAGATGCTAAGTGGTGGAAACATGTGTGAAGAAGTACACCCCTGTAGGGTTACCAATCTATGAGAATAGCCGCTGTTCGCGGTTAAGAACCAGTTGGTTGCTCATACAGTTCATAGACAAGTTAATGGTTACCCCTAAAAGTCTCAAGACAAGTGTGAGTGCCGACGATGGCCCTTCCGTAGGATGACGGGAGAGGATCCACGGTAGTGTATTGTTGTGGTGATTAGTGGACTCGTGTGCATTGTCTCATCTTTGCAAACTAATGATAGTTGTAGTATAGGTTAGCCAGGAGTCAAAGCTGCCTTGCTGCAATAAACTCCACTACCCTTGTTGATAATGATGCATGTATGATAGGTTCTGATGTAAGTCTTGCTGAGTACCTCTGTACTCATGTTTGCTTAATAACTGTTGTAGAGGAGAACCCCGCCCCCTCTGATGGGTTCTACATAGACCTTAACGTCGACCAGTAGCTTGCTACCCAGGCGGCGATCTTGAACTTGTGAAGGGCCTTGTAGATAGTTAGGCTACACCAAGCCTTCTTTCTTTCCATGTTGTCTGTACTCAGACAAGTTTAGCTTCCGCAGGTGCTTGTATGCTTCTATGACTTCAGTGTTGGGTCATGTGACCCCTATCTGTATGGATATGTTATGTATGTCTCTTCGGAGCCTCTTAAATAAAGTACTTTGAGTAATAGAGTTATGTTGTGATGCAATGTTGTATTTTCCCATATCGAGCATATTGTGTGTATGTTATTGAAATGCTTGGTATGTGTGGGATCCGACACCTAGTTGTTTACCCTTGGTAGCCTATCTTACAGGGAAATGCCTCCTAGTGCTTCCACTGAGCCTAGGTAGCTTGCTACTGCACCGGAACATGTATGCTGGCCAGCATATGTCCTTCTTCGTTCCTGTGTCTGTCCCTTAGGGGAAATTTCATGTGTTGTTCCTTTAAGTCCATTTAGCTTGCTACGACTTGGGTTCATACGTTGATGACCAACACGTTCTTTGTTGGGTCATGTATGCCTATCTCTATAATTTAGTGCCACTTTTGGTTTATAACTAGCCATGTCGGCCCGGGTGCTCTGTCATATGGATGCTAGCGACACTATCATATACGTGTGCCAAAATGCGCAAACGGTCCCGGGCCAGGTAAGGTGGCACTCGTGGGTATACCATGCGTGATGCCACAAAGTGATATGATGTGTTACATGCTAGATCGGTGTGACTTAGGATCAGGGTCCGGACAGCGTTGGCATCAGCGTCGGACTGCCTGTAGGTTCTTCAAGCCAAACTGGTCGATGTTGAGTCTAGAAATTCTTAGTTATATGTAGGGGAATTGATTGTGGGAGGGAATGTAAGGCTCTTTTTACTCCTTTACCTTATGCCCTTCTAATCTGAGTCAGCCTATTCTTTCTACGGGGGTTAAGGACTAGGCCTCTCATCTTTACTAGGTTCACGTGTTACTAATCCATAGATTCTTAGGATTGTTGGTTTCAAGCCTCGGTTCAGTTTCTACTATTCCAGTAAGTTGATTAGTTGGACCCGGAACCTTGATATGATGTTGTTGAGTGGCCATGCTATCATTTGTAAGATGTCTCAAAATCCTTTTTGAGCATTTATAGTTGTTATTCTGCCTGATTTCTTCTCGCAATTCTAATGCATTTGCATTATCTCGTGTTTCAGATGTATGACCGCACCCCTCATCAGGTGGTCCGTTTGACCCAGTGCATCAATGTGCCGGGTCACACGGCCATGTTGGTCCATGTGTTGATCGAGAGTGGCTATCATTGGTATCCCGAGTATATTGTAGAGGAGCGGTATCGTGATTTCAACCAGAGACAGTACTTCTGCATAGTCAGTATATATCCTTCATATCCCGGAGCTACCGACCCCATCCACTGGACGTATGGACTTGGGGTTACCATCAAGATGGCAGTGCAGGATGCTGCTTACTCGATGATGACTATTATACGGGCTAGGCATGCCTTGCTGCTGAACACTGAGTTCTGCTACATGCCAGCCTCACTTTCTGGAGTGGAGGGGTACTACACCGGTCTGTACACTGATGCGCTCATGAGGAGCCACTACTTCAGACTACCACACATATGCTAGAGGATAGGGGCCGTGAGGTCCGTACCCTCCGGATGGAGCTATCCAACACTCGAGCCGACCACTGGGCCACTCTAACACGGCTTGAACCTGATGTGCGGGCCGGATATCTGGATATGCGGGATTTGTACCACGTGCGGTCTCGTCTGCCAGACCGTATGGATTGGCATGACGTTGGAGGCATTACACCTCCACGTGGGCGTCGTTTGCCACCAGTAGTGGGACCGAGGCCGCATCCGTTTCCCTATGGTCCACAGTCTCCAAGTGCCCGAGAGTTTCCAGATCCTCATGTTCCACTTCCAAGCTATGGGGGTAATCTTTACGAAGATTACTATGGAGATGTCTGAGCTAGACCGTGGCAGTAGTAGTATCGTAGTAGTTCTATTTCCATAGTCCTGCGTGTCATGTGGAATATGACTTAGTGTGTACTGAGTTCCGGAGACCTAGATAAAAAATGTATAGGAGCTTGGAATACCTCTGATGAGATGTATCATCTTTCACTGTAGTTGTACCTCAGCCTAGGCTTGTACTAAACTATGTATGGTGTGTATGACCAATGGTATATATATGGCAGTTTCTATATTACCATGTCGTACAGATGAACATCTCTGCATTCCGTGTCATCCATTACATTCTGCACTCCTATGTCGAAGTTTTGCCATCCTTGTCTAAACTGTTGTTTTGTTTTCCTAGGATGGTCAACACTCGTAGCAACCCTGCTTCTCAGGAGCAGGGTGAAGCTAGTGGGGCTAGGGATGAGAATTTGCCTCGTCCACCCTCCTTGACCGAAGTCATGCTCGAGGGAGAAAGGAACAAAAGAGAGACCAACCGACGGCTGGAATGCATAGAACAGAATACTGCCTTTCTCCAAAGGAATGACATGGTGTCTATTAATGACTTTATCAAGATGTGCCCACCAAAATTCCATCATTCCGCTGAGCCTCTTGATGCGGATGATTGGCTTCACATTATCTCCCATAAGCTACATTCTGCCTGTGTAGCCGAAGCTGATAAGGTTACCTACACTGCCTACCATCTTGAGGGCCATGCTAGCCTTTGGTGGAAAACTATGAGGCTATGCGTCCCGCTGGCCAGATTACCACTTGGGCAGAGTTCAGCGAGGCTTTCCGTGAACATCACATTCCGGAAGGCCTAATGGATCACATGCGGGAAGAATATTGCAATTTCACCCAGGGCAGGCTAACCGTGGATGCCTATAGCCGTGAGTTTGGTAACTTGGCACGCTATGCTCCCGAAGAAGTGTCCACCGACGCCAAGAAGCAGGTGAGGTTCCGCAAGGGACTCAGAACCGAACTTCGCCGAGATCTCCGTCTGCACGAGTGCACCTCCTTCCAGAAGCTAGTGAATAAAGCCATCAGTGCTGAGACAGTTCAGACTGATTATGAAGCCACACACAAGCATCCCCGTGCCTTTGGTTCCTCATCCGGTTCTGGCTCTCACAAGCGCCGTGTGTGGGTTCCAAACACAGCTCTGCCACCCAGGTTCACTCTGAGGCCATCCTATAAGGCGCCTCGCCCAACCCAGCAGTATGCACCACCCAAGACTTATTGAGGACCATCTACCAATACCACCCCACGCATTGGCACTGTGACATGCTTCAAGTGTGGAGAACCAATCCACTACATGCGAGAGCGTCCTCAGAACCAACCAGGAAGGTCCGTTGGTCGTTGTAAGCCAACAGGAAAGGTGAACTATGTCAAGCCGGTCACCACTGCACGTGGCCATGTCAACTATGTCTCTGCTGAGGAATCTTATGAGGATCCTAACGTCGTCCTCGGTACGCTCCTTGTTAACTGCCATCCGGCATATGTTCTTTTCGACACTGGAGCATCTCATTCGTTCATATCTAAGTGCTATGCTCGAATGCACAACATGACTTTTTGTGACATGCCCACTTCCATGGTAATTCAAACTCCTGGTTTGAAATGGCAAACTTCTAGAGTAAGCCATGGAAAAGAAATCCTTGTCGATAGACTTGTCTTTCTTGCATCTCTAATAGCTCTCAAGTCCTCGGACATAAACATCATCTTGGGTATGGACTGGATGATAGTTCATTACGCTTAGATTGATTGCTACACTAGAACTGTTCAACTTACACACCCATCCAGCAAGACAGTCAATGTTTTGGCCCAATTGGCTGAGCGTCAGCTCTACTCTCTTAATGCCAGCCCTCTTCCAGAACTCGAAGATATCCAGTAGTCCATGACTTTCCGGATGTCTTTCCAGGAGAACTGCGAGGTGTTCCACCTGACAGAGATGTAGAGTTCGTGATAGGTCTTGTTCCAGGAACCGTCCCGGTCTCTAGAAGACCCTATAAGATGGCACCTTTAGATCTAGCTGAGCTTAAGAAACAACTCGATGAGTCCTTGAAAAAGGGTTTCATCCGTCCTAGTTCTTCTCCTTGGGCTTGTCCCGTCCTCTTCATCAAGAAGAAGGATGGAAGGGATCGGATGGTTGTAGATTATCGACCTGTCAATCTGGTCACCATAAAGAACAAGTATCCGCTCCCCAGGATAAACGACCTGTATGACCAGCTCGCTGGATCCTCAGTCTTTACTAAAATGGATTTGAGGTTGGGTTACCATCAAATCAAAATCAAGAATGGGGACAACCCCAAAACGGCGTTTGTTACTCATTATGGCCAATACGAGTACATCGTCATGTCCTTTGGGTTAACCAATGCCCCAACCACTTTCTCCCGGCTGATGACTTCTATATTCATGGAGTACTTGGATAAATTCATCGTAGTATACCTCGATGATATACTCATTTACTCCAAGAACAAGGAAGATCATGCCGAGCATCTAAGGCTGGTATTGACGAAACTTCGAGAGCATCGCCTTCATGCCAAATTTTTCAAGTGTGAATTCTGGTTGGCAGAAGTGACCTATCTAGGTCATGTAATGTCTGGTAAGGGTATTAGTGTCAATCCCGAGCGAGTTCAGGCTGTCCTTGACTGGACTCCACCTGAATCGGTCAAGAAAGTTAGGAGTTTCCTTGGCTTAGCGAGCTATTGCCGATGTTTCGTCGAAAATTTCTCCAAGGTTGCTAAACCTCTAACTGAACTCCTCAAGAAAGATAAAAGGTTCGAGTGGACCCCACAGTGCGAGTTCAGCTTTCAGGAACTGAAAAGATGCCTGACATTTGCTCCCGTACTGGTACCACCAGACTTTTCCAAGGACTTTATTATCTATTGCGATGACTCACGACAAGGACTAGGTTGCATACTCATGCAAGATCATCAGGTGATTGCCTACGCATCCTGATAGCTACGTCCACATGAGGATAACTATCCTACACATGATCTAGAGCTTGCAGCTGTAGTCCGCGCACTCAAAACATGGAGACTCTACCTTCTTGGTAATCGCCGTGAAATCTTGACTCATCACCAAATCCTGAAATACATCTTCACCCAACGAGATTTCAATCTCAAGCAAAGACGTTGGGTTGAGTTGCTCAAATACGACTTAGGAATCACTTACACCCCTGGGAAGGCCAACGTCATGGCCGATGCACTAAGTCGTAAGTCTTATTGTAACAATCTGATGTTACAACAAGGGCAACCACTTCTCCACGAGGAATTTTGTAAGCTTAACCGTCACATTGTTCCTCGAGGATTCCTTTCCACCTTGGTGGCGAAACCTACCCTTACGGATCAAATCATAGATGCCCAGAAGCATGATAAGGGTATATCACGACTCCAAGAGAGCATTGCTAGCGGAGCTGCTAAAAGCTTCTCTATGGATGATCGAGGTGTTCTCTACTTCAGTAATCTCTTGGTGGTTCCCAAGAAACAACAACTACGATAGTTGATCCTTAAGGAGGCTCATGAATCACCTCTCACGATTCATCCCGGTAGTACCAAAATGTATCAGGACCTACGCCAAAGGTTCTGGTGGACTAGGATGAAGAGAGAAATCCCTCAGTTCATTGCTAACTGCGACGTTTGGCGTCGAGTTTAAGAAGAGCATCAAAGGCCTGTTGGCACCCTTCAACCTTTTGCTATTCCGGAATGGAAATGGGATACGATCGGTATGGACTTCACTACCGGATTTCCCAGGACGAAGGTGTCTTGGTCAAGGCTCCTTTCGAAGTTCTGTATGGACGAAGGTGTCGAACGCCTCTTAACTGGTGAGAAACCGGGGAGAGACAATTATTTGGTCCAGACATGATCCAGGAAGCGGAAGAGCAAGTTCGCTTTGTTCGTGAGAAATTGAAACTAACCGAATCTTGCCAGAAGAGCCAATATGATCACCATCATAAGGCTATGACTTACGAAGTCGGCGATAAGGCTTACCTTTGGGTTACTCCTCTTAAGGGAACCCATCGCTTCGGTATCAAAGGCAAATTGTCTCCTCGTTACATCGGTCATTTTCGCATTCTTGCCAAACGAGGAAAAGTTGCCTACCAACTAGAACTACCTCCGCATCTTTCCAGAGTTCATGATGTCTTCCACGTCTCCCAACTTAGGCGTTGCTTCTCGGATCCTATCCGCGGAGTGGACCACGAAACGCTTGATCTCTAGGATAATCTCACATATCGAGAATACCCCGTTCGTATTCTTGATCAAACCGAGTGTACCACTCGACGTCATAATGTCAAGTTTCTCAAGGTTCAATGGTCACACCATTCTGAGAACAAAGCTACTTGGGAAAGGGAGGATTGTCTTCGACTTGAGTACCCCACCCTTTTCCCGGAGGAACCTCAATCTCGGGACGAGATTCTTTTGAGTGGGGTTGAGTTGTCACATCCTTAGTCAGTGCTTGCATTAGGAGTAGCTAGAGTGTGCATCATGTTTAAACTTTTTCAGAATCTTGAAATGGGGATGACAGAAACCCCAGCACCCCTCTTGACTCAACTAGGGTTTAATAAAATATTTTCCAATGTACCCAAAATGCCCTTCAAAATGTTCATCATCTTTGCCTTGGTCTTAAACCTCTGACAAAAATGGTGCACAATTTCCTAGGACATCCTAAGGTCACTGGATTAAATCATATGGTATTTGCATTTGGGCATTTAAATGCTATAAGATATTTTAAATGCCCAAATAATCATAAACCAAAATGTTCTCTGTTGTATATATAACATACAGTGGACATGAGTAGTTTCGTGATTTATAAAAATGTTCTAGCATTTTTAATAAAGCAACACATTTGCAAAAAAAAAAACAGAAACAGAAAATAAATAGAAAAAGATAGAGAGAGAGAGAGAGAGAGAGAGAGAGAGAGAGAGAGAGGCTAGAGCCCACTTACCTGGCCAGCCCACCTGGCGGCCCAGCACTGTGCTGGCCCATGCCAGCCAGCTGCTTCGTCCTGCCAGGCAGGCAGGTGACGCCGGCGCACAACCGCGCGCCACCACGGCAGCTGCTTGGCGCCTGGCCGCTACTTCGCTACCCCATGGCGCCTGGACGACCTCCACGTCGTCGCCCAGACCGCGACAACGGCTCACTTCCCTACTGCCTCTCTCCCTCACCCTCTCCTGCCATGGCCGACGCGCTCACGAGCACACCGCCGTCGTAGTCGTCGCCACCGCCCTCCCCTCGCCTCCTCGACGTGTTAGCAAGCTCCGCCGCCATCCGCTACGCCGTCCCACCGAGCAAAGCGACGTTGGGAGCCCTGCAACGCCGCCCCTGCCATCTTCCCCAACTTCGGCCGCCCGAGATCGCCGGCTTTCCACCGACACCGCCCGGCCCTCCCCGAGCTCTCTGTTTAACTCGTCGCACTCGTCGAGAGCCTCTGAACCTTCTCCCGCCCTCCATTCTCCCCCTAGCACGCCGTAGCCATCGTGCCCCTTTCACCCGACCGCGCTGCCGCCTGAGCTCGTCTCCGACATGGCTCCGGCCACGCAACGGCCTCACCACCCTGTCCAGCGTTCTCACCGCACTGTGTAGGCCCTGTAGGAGCTAGCCCCGCGCCCCCACAACCAATGCACCAACGCCCACGAGCTCACCCGAGCTCCGGCCGCCGCCAACATCGTCACCTGTGATGTTCCGGCCACCCCCAGGCCACTCCACAGCCACCACTCGATGCAGACGAGCGTCCGCATCACGCAGCACGTATCAGCCGTCGATTTGGTCACCAGAGGACCAAATCCGAGGCGCTCCGCCGCGTCTGGCCTCGCCGGTGTCGAGCCATATGGGGGATTAGCCAGTTGACCAGGGATTTGACCTCCCCCTATGCCATTGACAAGCGGGGCCAGTCGCTGACTAATTAGTCTTTAGGATTAATTAGCATTAAACTAATCATGTTAGTTAGTTTTGACCCACTGATGTGTGGGCCCAACTTTGTTAGTTATTAGTTAGGTTAAACTAACCTTAATTAGTTCACTCTGTTAGACTGACGTGTGCACCCCACACGTCAGGTTTGACCTGGACCGCGCCCTATTGCCTTGCTGATGTCAGCATCACCTAGTGCTGACGCAGTAAAGCCTTTTCTGGAATTTAGATAAATTGAAATGATTTATTTATTTTTAGAGAATGCCCTAAACTTCTAAAAAACATATAAATTCAACCGTAACTCCAAATGAAATAATTTATATATGAAAAATGATCAGAAAAATCCAATCTATCCATTGGTACTAGTTTCATGCATGTTAAAGCAAGTTAACCTTGCTGTTCATATCAAAACATGATAATACACTTTGAATAATAATAACTTGGGCATGAATTTGAATCTTTGATTCAAATAAGCTCAAACCTTTCTGTTTATAGTTGCATTAGCTCAAAACACATTCATCTTGCCATGTCATGAGCATGCATCATATTGTTGCATATTGTCGTGTATTTATTGTATTACCGATGCTCTCTGTGGTAGGTTATGCTCCCGAGGATACACCCGAGTATCCAACTGAAGAGCAGTACCCGTCAACCCATCTGTCAGGCAAGCAACCCATTGATTATTCTGATACAAACCGATCTTCTCGCTTCTACTCTCTTTTACTGCATTAACTCAACAACGTGTGATCTTCTGTTTGCTGCGGTAGCTGAACCCCATTCCTTTGCATGACCTGTCATTGCCATAGTAAATAGTTGAAACCCACTAGCATGTGTAGGAGTTGACTGAGCCATGATGATGTGTTTCCTATCATGCTATACATGCTATGCCTTCTATGCTTAGAGTTGTGTCAGGTCTGGTTCATCTGGGTGATGGATCAGAGTGAAATGATTATGTCTGGTAAAGAGAGTGAAGTGTGGAATATGTTTTGGTAAAGGTATCGATGAAAGGCCATGTAGGAGTACATGGTGGGTGGTTTTGTTGGAACCGTCGATAAGAACTGAGATCTGTATGAGTGATTTAAGATCAACTACTACCACACATTGGGCCCTGAAATATGACCCCGCTCGACTTATTGACTGCGCTTGTCCTCTATCCAGGAGTTGCAACTAGTTTCTGGTGTTTGTAGTTTACTGGTGGTCGTGCACATCGCTAACCCTCGGGGTGGGCTGTGATGCGGTTGGTACGTGGCACGGTGTACCGGTCGCCCGTTTGGTGGCTTGGGAACCCTGTACACATCGTTTGGGGCCATGAGCGACACCCCGGTCGGATCTCGCCACGGATGGAACCCAAATAGGCGATAAACCTGGACTAGAGACTTGACTGGTTGGTTAGGTCATGGTCTACACCCACGTCGGCTTTCGCTTGAAGTCTGCCGAGCACATGTCGTGTGCAGACACTAAGTGGTGGAAACATGTGTGCAGAAGTACACCCCTGCAGGGTTACCAATCTATTCGAATAGCCGCTGTTCGCAGTTAAGGACCACTTGGTTGCTTATACAGTTCATAGACAAGTTAATGGTTACTCCTAAAAGTCTCAAGACAAGTGTGAGTGTCGTGGATGGCCCTTCCGTAGGATGACGGGAGAGGATCCACGGTAGCGTATTATTGTGGTGATTAGTGGACTCGTGTGCGTTGTCTCATCTTTGCAAACTACTGATAGTTGTAGTATAGGTTAGCCAGGAGTCAAAGCTGGCTTGCTACAATAAACTCCACTACCCTTGTTGATAATGATGCATGTATGATAGGTTCTGATGTAAGTCTAGTTGAGTACCTTTGTACTCATGTTTGCTTAATAACTGTTGCAGAGGAGAACCCCGCCCCCTCTGATGGGTTCTACATAGACCTTGACGTCGACGAGTAGCTTGCCACGCAGGCGGCGATCTTGAACTTGTGAAGGGCCTTGTAGATAGTTAGGCTATACCAAGCCTTCTTTCTTTCCAAGGTGTTTGTACTCAAACAAGTTTAGCTTCCACATGTGCTTGTATGCTTGTATGACTTGAGTGTTAGGTCATGTGACCCCTACCTGTATGGATATGTTATGTATGGCTCTTCGGAGCCTCTTAAATAAAGTACTTTGAGTCATAGAGTTCTGTTGTGATGCAATGTTGTATTTGCACATATCGAGCATATTGTGTGTATGTTATTGAAATTCTTGGTATGTGTGGGATCCGACACCTAGTTGTTTACCCTTGGTACCCTATCTTACAACGAAATGCCACCTAGTGCTTCCACTGAGCCTTGGTACCTTGCTACTGTTCCGGAACACGTAGGCTGGCCGGCATGTGTCCTTCTCCGTTCCTGTGTCTGTCCCTTAGGGGAAATGTCATGCATTGTTCCTTTAAGTCCATGTAGCTTGCTAGTACTTGGGTTCATACGTTGATGACCGACACGTTAGTTGCTGGGTCATGTATGCATGTCTCCGTAATTTAGTGCCACTTTTTGCTTATAACTAGGCATGTCAGCCCAGATTCTCTATCATGTGGATGTTAGCGACTCTATCATATACGTGTGCCAAAATGCGCAAACGGTCCCGGGCCAGGTAAGGTGGCACCCCTGGGGATACCGTGCGTGAGGCCACAAAGTGATATGATGTGTTACATGCTAGATCGGTGTGACTTAGGATCGGGGTCCTGACAGCGTGGGACTCACGAGGCCCTACCTCAAGGTGGGTTGCGCCTGGTCTTGAGTGAGAGAAATTAAGGTTGTCCTGCAAGATGGTTAGGCAAACTACACCGGGTGAATCCCTCGAGGCTGCAACACGAGAAGGCTGGGCACTGACGACCCCAGGAGGTGACATGAACGGGGCCGGACCGCCACATAGAGTTTAGTCGCTGGATTTATCGATGCTGCAGGGACAGACTCGAGCACAGACGCCATGCCTAGTCTTCTCATGTGGATGCACTGAGAAAAGACAACCAGCGCGCGGCTCCTGTAGCGACGGGGCACCGTATTGTGCGCCACAACTCACCTCCTAGCATCCAGCTCACACGAGGGTGAGGCACCAAATGCCACAGGAGGTGACGTACATGGGGCCAGCCCGCGAGTCAGAGCTCACCTGCTTGGATTTGGTGAATCTGTAGGGACGGACCCGAGCACAGACGCCGTGCTTGCCCTTGATCATAAGGCAGGTGCAAGCAGGCTAGCGTGGGCATACAATATTCGTGGCACCAGGGAGATGGTCAGGCAGGCGAACGGTTTTATTGCAGCCGACGGAAAAGGTAACGCTAGCTTAGGTAAGATGCAAAGGCGATACATGCTGCCGGGACGGATCCGCGTGGCCTGGGGATAATGCGGCCCCAGAGGGCGCCCCCAACAAGTAAGCTAAAGATGCAGATGGATACACGGCGCAGGACAGGCCCGTGCGACTTGGGAATACTGCAGACGAGGGGCGCTCCCAGCCGAACAAAAAAGGGAAAATGTCACGTGGCACAGTTGCTGAAGTACTGTTGGTGTAGCTAAAGACGTTTGATGCAGATGCTGCTCCTCACGCGTCACCTGGCTCTGGTGCCCCGTGAGACTCCGGGGTTCCCAGATCTCGCGATGAACCAAAGGCCACCTCCGCCTGGATCTCCTGATGCCTGGCCTCGCGAGTCGCCAGGTCCTCCAGCATGTGGCGTTGGTGCTGAGTCGCTTGGTTTGGCAGCCGAAGGGCGTGGAAACATCGCTCTCCTGAAGTCCTTAGTGCAGCAGCTGCTTCTTCTTCTTGGGGACGGCCTCACGAGGGTAGATGATGCTATCGTTGTCTCGATCCTCGACGGTTGCTGCCTGATAAGCACGCTCGGTTGAGCCCACTATGTCCTTCTCTTCACAAGCGATGGTGATGACGCCGCCGCTCCCCGGCATCTTGAGGACGTTGTAGCCGTGGTGAGTCACTGCCATGAACTTGGCCAGGGCTGGGTACCCGAAAATGCCCTTGTAAGGGAGATGGATGTGGGCGACGTCGAAGTCGATGAGCTTAGTGTGGTAGTTGTCGCGCTTGCCGAAGGTGATAGGTAGGCGGACCTGCCCTATGGTGGAAGTGGAGCCGTTAGTCTCTCCGGAGAAGGGCTTGCTAGGCAATAACTGAGCGTACGGTACTTGGAGGCTGTCGAACATCTCGATGGATAGGACATTGAGCCATGCACCGCCCTATATGAGAGTCTTGGTAATTTGGACGCTGCTAATGACGGGCGAACAAAGCAGCGCGAGGGCGCCGACCGTAGCCGCGCACTTGAGCTGGTCTGCTGAACTGAAGGTGATGGGGCACATGGAACACCTGAGTGGGCATGTAGCCTCGAGCTTGGGGAGAGGCGCGTTTACTTCCTGGGCGAACCACTTGACGAGGCGATGAGAGGCTGGGGCCTGTGCTCCGCCCAAGATGCAGGCGATGACCCGAGGCTCCTGGAAGCCCGAGCCCCCTCGTCTTGGTCGTTGTTCCTCCTTGGTGGTGCCAGAGGTGGAAAGCTAGCCTTGCCCCAGGGGCGGTCGTCACGAGGCTGGTCCCTCCAGGCGCCCTCATGGGGCTGGTCCCTCCATGCGTCCTCACGAGGCTGAACGCGCCAACGATCCTCCCGAGGCTGGTCACGCCACTAATGATGGGGGCCGCGATCGTCCCAGCGTCCCCCGGTCTGACTTCCCCCATGGCCGTAGCCACAGTTACTGCGCTCGGGGCATTGGCTGATGCTTTCTTCGCGGAGGGCCCTGAGCTCTAGACAGTCGTGGGTGTTGTGGATGTGCACATTATGGAAGGCACAAAACGCTCGGCTGCTCTTGGATGACTCTGAGTAGTCATGGCCGCGCTTCATCTCCGGCTTAGCCGCGAGCTCTGTCGTTCCTTTGCGATTTACGTCTTTGCTCTTGGCCTTCTTGTCTTCAGATTCAGCAGCAGGGAGCTCGACAACGGAGAGGCGCCCCTCCTCAGCTCTAGCGCACTTGGTCGCGAGGTTGCGCAGCTCCAGGGACGTGCACGGATCTTCGTGGATGGTGGGATCCTCCTTCATCTTGACATCGCGGACACCATTTGAGAATGCTTACATGATGGCCTTGTCCGTGACCTTGGGGATCTTGACGCGGACGCTATTGAAGCACTGGATGAATTTATGTAGGGCTGCTCCTGGTTGTTGCTTGATTTGCCAAAGGTCACCCCCGACCGGGGGGGGGAGGTCTCGAGTGCCCTGGAAGTTGGTGATGAACCGCTCGCGCATCTCGCTCCAGGAGTAGATCGATCTCGTAGGCAGGTTTAGGAGCTACTAGCGCGTGCCATCTTTGAGGGCCATGGGAAACCAGTTCACCATGATCTTCTCGTTGCCGCCGAACGCTTCGATTGTCAACTCGTAGAGCTACAGGAACTCCGCAGGGTCGGGGGTGCCGTCATGGCATGGAGGCAGGTCGGGCTTGAACTTCCGAAGTCAGTTGACATTGCGCATCTCGGAAGCGACGGCCTTGCAGACTGCTGTCGACACCGGAGCTTGTTGGGGAGGCGGAACTTGGTCTTGGTCCTCGAGCGCCACCGCTTCGGGGGCGTGTGGTCTCGGCACGGCGGTGGAGGGAGCGCTAGCGCTCCTCTGCGGGCCGTTGGATCTCTTGGCAGCTTCCTTCTTTGTGCACTGGCCCGCTCGTGGGTGATCACGCCACGGGGCCATGTGCCT
Organism: Secale cereale; assembly: GCA_902687465.1. NCBI lineage: Eukaryota > Viridiplantae > Streptophyta > Magnoliopsida > Poales > Poaceae > Secale > Secale cereale. The sequence goes on from LR738712.1 coordinate 221,291,239, forward strand.
TGTGTTTTGGACGATGCCTTGATGTGGACGTAGCAGAGGAGCTTCATGGGCCACGTCGTCCGGATGGGGAGGCGGACGAGGTAGCGAGAGGGACGGCGCTGGAGAGCACCCTACAGCGCGGACGAGCTTGGTGATACAATCGAGCAATTCTTCGGAAAAGTTGTCGACGGGGCGGTAGCGCAGGTGCACGCGTGCCATGAGCAACGCAACCTGCGCATCCGGGGGTCCGCGACGAGCATGGGATGACGAGACCGCTGGGGTCAGTGATGGGGTCGCGATGCACCCGTATCGCCGCACGGAGGGGTGCAGGGATGAGGCCTGTAGTTCATGCACGCCGGGCCGGTGGCGGCGTTCGCAGCAGGCGATGGAGAACGACGGGGCGGTCCGCTGACAGGAGTTGTCTGAGCGACACGGGCGGCGTGGGCAACCCGCCACTTAGCACGGGCTCTGCAAGAGTCGGCCATGGAACCAGCGGGACCACGGAGCGCGGATCGACGGAAGGGAAGTTTCGGCACACCCCTACCTGGTGCGCCAAATGTCGGATCTTGTGTTTTGGCAAAACACTTGTGGTTCGAACTTTGGGATGCGCACGAAGATCTCTCCTTCTGACCTAACTCGTCTACTCGCTGATCCCTAGGCCTATCTCGTCAGACCTGAAGAAAAAGGGACACAAGGTTTATATTGGTTCGGGCCACCGTTGTGGTGTAATACCCTAATCCAGTGAGGTGTGGTGGATTGTCTAGTAGGCCGAGGAAGAACTAGTACATGGGGAGAACAGCCTCTTGAGGAGAGGTGTTCTCCTGCTCGAGCGAGCTTGTGGGTGTCTGGGCGGTCTCAATGATCAGATCCCCTAGGTTGGGTCTGCACCAGATGAGATGAGATGAGATCAGATCCCCTGTATGGTGGTGGCTAGTCCTATTTATAGTGGCCCGGGTCCTCTTCCCAAATATTGAGCGGGAAGGGATCCCACAATGGACAAATTTGAGGGGGGGACAACTAGGACAAGCTATCCTGACAAAAGGTGGTCTTCGCTTGCCAAAGGCTCTGGTGGTGACGCCGTCGTGGGCTCCGCCATGACCCCCGCTCTGTCGTCCTGCTGGTCTTGGTCTTGTTGTACCAATATGGAAACCTTTGCCTGATGCCTCGGGACTCCTCGCATGCGCCTGCCCCTTTAGCACCAAAGAGGAAACTTGCACCCTGCGCCTGCTGGCACCCGCCTAGCCTTGGTCGTCACTGCTCACGTCACGAGTGCCTCACGAGGTGCCCCTTGCCTTGATATCTCAACTACTCAGGAGACAACCTAGTGAGGCTACACCAAAGGAGGTCTTGCGTCGTCCGCCTCACGAGGCTCGGCTCCTCGCGAGTGTCTTGAGTGGTTGGTGAAGAGGTTGGGTCGTACCAGGCCGCCTGATGAGCCATGCCCTAGGCCGCAGGCAGGCAAGTCTGGGTACCCCCGTTCCCAGAACGCCGACATGCTCACCCTACGATTCCACGGCCTAGCTCGACGAACTCAAAGAACAAAGGACACAAAGGTTTATAATGGTTCGGGCAACCTTGAGGTGTAATACCCTACTCCAGTGTGTGTGGTGGATTGCCTTGTATTGCTAAGGATTAACTAGTACAAGAGACGAACAGCCTCCGGATGAGAGGTGTTCTTGGGCTCGGATGAGCTTGTGGTAAGTTTTGGGGTGGAATGGATACGATGCCAAAGACTAGCTAGAACCCCCTCTATGGTGGTGGCTATGTCCTATTTATAGTGGCCTTGGTCCTCTTCCTAAATATCGGTGGGAAGGGATCCCACAATGTCCAAATTTGAAAGGGAACAACTAGTACAACTTATCGTGACAAAATTAGTCTTCGCCTACCAAAGGCTCTTGTGGTGACGCCACACCGGGCTCCACGATAACCTCCGTTCTACAGCCTTTATGGTCCTTGGTCATGTTGCACCAATATGGAAACCTTTGCCTGATCACTCGGGACTTCGCGCCTGCGCTTGCCCTCTTAGCACCAAAGAGGAAACTGTCACACTTTGCCCACTGGCGCCCGCCTGGCCTTGGTCGTCATGGCTCACATCATGTGAACCTCGCGAGGTGCTCCTTGCATAGATATCTCCACGCCCAGGGAGCCATCCTAGAGAGACTATCCCAAGGGTGGTCTTGCTGTCGCTCGCCTCGCGAGGCTTGGCCACTCGCGAGGGTCTTGAGTAGTAGCTGATGATGTTGGGCCGCTCCAGGCCGCTGGTGGAGCCACATGACGGGCAACAGGCAAGCAATTCTGGGTACCCCCGTTTCTAGGACGCCGACAGTAGCCCCCGGGGCCAAGATGCGCGCGGACTTGGCTTCGAGGTGAAGCCTGCTAATTCGCAAGCTTGCGTTGTATTCCCTCGAAGAGGAATGGGTGATGCAGCATAGTAGCGTAAGCATTTCCCTCAGTTTTTGAGAACCAAGGTATCAATTCAGTAGGAGACCATGCGCAAGTCCCTCGCACCTGCAAAAACAAATAAGAACTTCACAACCAACGCGATAAGGGGTTGTCAATCCCATTACGATCACTTACGAAAATGAGATCTGATAGATAGGATAGGATAGTATTTTTGGTATTTTTGGTATAAGAACAGAAAGTAAAGAAAGTAAATAAGCAACGGCAATAGAAATTGAAGGGAAAGTAATATGATAAAGATAGACCCAGGGGCCATTGGTTTGACTAGTGGCTTCTCTCATGATAGCAGAATTCTACTGTGGGTGAACAATTACTGTCGAGCAATTGATAGAAAAGCGCATAGTTATGAGATTATCTAGGCATGATCATTATATATAGGCATCATGTCCGTAACAAGTAGACCGAAACTACTCTAGATCTACTACTATTACTCCACACATCGACCGCTATCCAGCATGCATCTAGAGTATTAAGTTCATAAGAACAGAGTAAAGCCTTAAGCAAGATGACATGATGTAGAGGGATAAACTCAAGCAATATGATATAAACCCCGTATTTTCATCTTCGATGGCAACAATACTATACGTGCCTTGCTGCCCCTACTGTCAGTGGGAAAGGACACCGCGAGATTGAACCCAAAGCGAGGCACTTCTCCCATTGCAAGAACTATAGATCCAGTAGGCCAAACCAAACAAATAATTCGAAGAGACTTGCAAGGATATTATAATCATACATAAAAGATTTCAAAGAAGAATCAAATATTGATCATAGATAATATTGATCATAAACCCATAATTCATCGGATCTGGACAAACACACCGCAAAAAATTTATATCGAATATGTCTACTCGAAGATCGAGGAGAACTTTGTATTGAGATCCAAAAAGAGAGAAGAAGCCATCTATCTAATAACTATGCACCTGAAGGTCTGTGGTAAACTACTCACAACTCATTGGTGAGGCTATGGTGTTGATTTAGAAGGACTCTGTGACCGATCCCCCCTCCGGCGGAGCTCCGGAACTGGCCCCAAGATGGGATCTCGCGGGAACAGAATGTTGCGGCAGTGGAATTATGGTTTTCTCTGTTGTCTCGATGTTTTCAGGCTATGTGGATATATATATAGGAGGAAGGAGGGCACCGGGGGAGCCAGAGGGGGCCCACGAGGGTGGGGGTTGTGGGGACCCCGACTTGTGAGTCGAGATCACCAAGTGCACGTGTACAATGATCCCAGAGATCAATGCTCACTGAACACACAGAAGCTGAATAACAAGAGTCCTATATCCATACATATCGTCTTACACAGATTATGACCATTCTGGTCAAGTCTTACATAGATAAAGCCTCAAGGGCTTGAACAGCAAATAAACTCGAATAGCAGAAGTTTTCGTAGATAAGTAGAACCAATGCCATCTGGCTTAACCCTGCATGCATTCTGAAGGGGAAAGTGTCCTAGTTCGCATGTTCATCTCCAAAGAACTCTTCTTCAAATTCCAGCTCCTCCATGCCTGGCCAATTAAATAACCAGTGGCAAGCCAATGATTACTTTGAATGTACTCGCAAGCAACCCATGATTTGGTTCAAGGTAACAATGCAAGTGGTTCAACAAATAAGCAATCTAGCTCCAAGCTAGATAAGATATTCTACCATTTTGTGAGATATGCATCAATGTACTGGGGTAACCTCAACTACAGGTTACATATATCAACATAAAGAGAGTTCGAATCATTACTAGCTCATTTAATACGTCAAGTCACCACCTTGACTCAAATAGTTCTCTACACACACATACACCAAGATTGTAAAAGTTCTGGACATAGTTTAAGTAGCACCTCCCAACTGTCCATGACCGTGGACATGGCTATTCGAATAGTTTTACACTCTCCAGAGGTTGCACACTTTACCCACAAGATCTGGGAAGCTTTCGTGTCATCCACGATCCCGTAGTACCTCAAGTACTCGGTGGAAGCACCCGATCATTACCTTTCCCCAGAGGATACTAACATAGGGTCCACTCGTTGGTGCACAACCCTCGTGTACAAATAAAAGATCATGGGACTTTGCCCTATTTACATTATCATGCATACAAGAAGGGACCAACAGTGTGTCCGGTGCCCTGTGAAAACAGTCATGGCCTCCTATCCAAGCACGACCCCGTCCCGGGAGTGACCCCAAGTCACCCCCGTCACTAGTAATGTGGGCACCATGCTAGTATCAGCCTAAGTAATCAATAATGCCTGGGCCCATAAAGGGGTAGAGTGGTTGCACATGTTTGGTTGGGTCGGTAATCACACATAAATCTAATCCATCATTTTACACACACACAGCAAAGCTCTCTTAGGTACACCACTTCTTCCTCAAGTGGTGACCTTAATTTCAACATCACCCACGGGCATTAGGGGCACCCGATGGGGTTTTCAAAAGAATGTAATCACGAAGAGTTCATGATACACATGCAACATTATGCATCAACAACTAATCTCTAGCATCTATGCACAATGTAGAGTTATGAGTAGGGGGTATGCATCATGTGGTGGTTCACAACAAGTTCACCACCGTCATGCTTCATCATCATGCAATCAGAAAAAGGGTACCGATGAACAAGAGGGTTGTCATGGTCAAAGGGTGTCAGGACCCCGATCCTAAGTCACACCGATCTAGCTGTAACACGTCATATCACTTTGCGGCCTCACGCACGGTAACCCCACGGGTGCCACCTTACCTGGCCCGGGACCGTTTGCGCATTTTGGCACACGTATATGACAGTGTCGCTAGCATCCATATGACAGAGAACCCGGGCCGACATGGCTAGTTATAAACAAAAAGTGGCACTAAATTACAGAGACATGCATCCATGACCCAGCAACGAACGTGTCGGTCATCAACGTATGAACCCAAGTCGTAGCAAGCTACATGGACTTAAAGGAACAACGCGTGACATTTCCCCTAAGGGACAGACACAGGAACGAAGAAGGTCACATGCCGGCAGCCTACGTATTTCCGAGCAGTAGCAAGCTACCAAGGCTCATTGGAATCACTAGGAGGCATTTCCCTGTAAGATAGGCTACCAAAGGAAAACAACTAGGTGTCGGATCCCACACATACCAAGCATTTCAATCATACACGCAATATGCTCAATATGTGCAAATACAACATTGCATCACAACAGAACTCTATGACTCAAAGTACTTTATTTAAAAGGCTCCAAGAGCCATACATAACATAGTCATATAGGTAGGGGTCACATGACCCAACACTCAAGTCATACAGTCATACAAGCACAAGCGGAAGCTACATGTCTGAGTGCAGACAACTTAGAAAATAAAACAGGCTTGGTGTAGCCTGACTATCTACAAGGCCCTTCACAAGCTCTAGATCACTGTCTGGGTGTCAAGCTACTCGTCGACGTCAACGTCTATGTAGAACCCATCAGCAGGGGCAGGGTTCTCCTATGCAACAGTTATTAAGCAAACATGAGTACAAAGGTACTCAGCAAGTCTTACCACAGAACCTATCATACATGCAACATTATCAAAGGGGGTAGTGGAGTTTATAGCAGAATGCCAGCTTTGACCTTGGCTAACCTATACTACAACTCTCAACGGATTGCAAGATGTTATTACGAACACGAGTCCTCTAATCACCACATCAATACACTACCGAGGATCCTCTTCTGTCATCCTACGGAAGGGCCATCCACGGCACTCACGCTTATCTTGAGGCTTTTAGTAGTATCCATCAACTTGTCTATGAACTGTAAGAGTAACCAAGTAGTTCGTACCGCGAACAACGGCTATTCGAATAGTTTGATAACCCTGCAAGGGTGTACTTCTTCACACATGTTTTCACCACTTAGCGTCTGCACACGACATGTGCTCGGCAGACTTCAAGCGAAAGCCGACGTGGGTGTAGACCACGACCTAACCAACCACTCAAGTCTCTCGTCCAGGTTTATCGCCTATTTGGGTTCAATCCGTGGGGAGATCCGGCCGGGGTGTCGCTCACGGCCCCAAACGATGTGTACAGGGTTCCCGAGTCACCAAACGGGCAACCGGTACACCGTGCCACGTACCTGTCGCATCACAGCCCACCCTGAGGGTCAGCGCTGTGCACGACCTCCAGTAAACTATAAACACCAGAAACTAGTTGCAACTCCTGGACAGAGTACAAGGGCAGTCAATAAGTCGAGCGGGGTCATATTTCAGGGCCCAATGTGTGGTAGTAACTGTAACTTGAATCACACACACAGATCTCGGGTCCTATGGACGATTCCAATGAAACAACCCACCATGTACTCCTACATGGCCTTTCATCGATACCTTTACCAAGCGTATTCCACACTTCCCTCTCTTTATCGGTAAGATCATTTCACTCTGATCCGTCACCCAGATGAACCAGACCAGACACTACTCTAAGCATAGCAGGCAACATAAGTAAATAGCATGGTGGATCACACATCACATGGCTCAATCAACTCCTACACATGCTAGTGGGTTTCAACTATTTACTGTGGCAATGACAGGTCATGCAAGGGAATAGGGTTCAACTACCGCAGCAAGTAGCAATTCACGCGCTGTTGCCTTAATGCAGTAAAAGAGAGCAGGAGCGAGAAGATTGGGTTTGTATCGGAATGATCAATGAATGCTTGCCTGACAAGGTAGTTGTCGGGTACTGCTCTTCAACTGGATCCTCGGAAGCAGGACCTAACACAGGGAATACCGACGATACAATCATTAACAAACAAATGCAACAATATGATGCATGCTCATGACATGGCAAGATGCATGTGTGTTGGCTAATGTAACTAAAATCAGAAGGGTTTGAACCTATTTGAATCAAGGATTCAAAGTGAAGTTCAAACTATTATTTAACTAAGTGCATTATCATGTTTTCGATATATACAGCAAGTTAACTTGTTCAAACATGCATGAAACCAGTGCCATTAGAAAGATTGGATTTTTCTGATCATTTTTCATATATAAATCTTTTCCATCTGAGCTATGGTTGATTTTATATGATTTTTAGAAGTTTTGGGTATTTTCTGGAATTTCCTGAATTATTATAAATCTAAAAATCCCAGAAAAACCTTTACTGCGTCAGCATGACATCATGCTGACGTCAGCCAGTCAACAGGGCCAGTCCAGGTCAAACCTGACCAGTAGGTCCCTCATGTCAGTGTCATAGCTAATTAACTGAGTTAATTAGAGTTTAGTTAAAACTAATTAGCTGTCAGTGGGGCCAGGGCCCACGTGTCAGTGACTAAACTAATTAATATTAAAATAAAACCTAAACTAAGTTTTACTTGCGGGCAGGGCCCACATGTCATTGACCCAGGGGGTCAAACCCGGGGTCAAAACAGGGCCAACTCGCCGGCGTTTAGCCACCGGCGAGGCCAAACGCGGCGGCGTTCTTCGGACAACGTCTACGGTGCACGGCTCGAGCTGCGGCTGGGTGCGTTGGAGAGCTCTTGCTCTTCCGCATCGGATGGTGGTGGTCGCCGGACCTGGGGTGGCCGGAGACGACGGCAACGAGCTCGACGGCGGCGACCGGCGTCGGGCGTGTGTGGAGATGCGGCTGCAGGTGCCTAGGCGATGCGTGCGTAGCACCGTTCGCATCTACGTGCTGTGGTGAGTGCGATGGACGGGTGCCGGTGACCAAATGGTCACCGGAGCATCACCGGCGACGAGCACGGTGGCGGTGCGTGCGGTGGAGTTACGTGCAGTGTGTTACAGGGCAAGAGGGAGCCAACAGAGAGGGGGAGGAGGTAGCTAGGCTCACATCGGTTGCAGCAAGCACCGAAGCGAGCTCGAGGGTGGTCGGAGCTGAGCAGCACGGCGAGGGGGATCTCCGCGGCCGGAGTTGGGGAAGAAGAGGTCGGGGGCGTCTCCAGGGCGGGCGAGCGCTCGGGGCTCGGCCTGTCCGAAGCAGTCGAGGACGGCGGAGACGATGGACAACACGGCGGAGCTCGGGGACGACGGTGGACGTGGTTTCTACGACGGTGCGATCACGGCGGCGTCGGCCATGGCGCGGGGAGAGCGGAGGAGAGGAGCTGGGGAGAAGCGGAGGTGTCTGAGGGGTCGAGGAGGTCGTGGACGTTCGATCCATCCTTCCAGGACGGCGAGGGGGTGAAGCAAGGCGGCGGGCAGCTGCGTGGCGCGCGGCGCGGTCGCCGTCGAGCACCTGCCTGCCTGCCTGGCCGAGCCAAGCAGCTCGCTGGAGCGGCAGCTGGGCTGGGCCGGCAGGTGGGCCGGGTGGGCGCCAGGTAAGTGTTTTCCTATTTTCTTTTCCTATTTTCTTTTCTGTTTCATTTCTTTTGCAACTTTGTTCATTTAATAAAAATGCCTAAACATTTTTATAAATCATAACACTTGTCATACCTGCTGTATATAATATGAACAGTAGGAAACATTATAGTTTATGATTATTTGAGCATTTAAAATATTTTATAGCATTTAAATGCCCAAATTCAAATACCATATGATTTAATCCAAAACCCTAGATTGTCCTAGAAAATTGTGCACCATTTTTGGCAGAGGTTTAAGACCAAGGCAGAAATGATGAACATTTTGAAGGGCATTTTGGGTACATTGGAAAATATTTTATCAAACCCTAGTTGTTAGGGGAGGGGTGCTGGGGTTTCTGTTAATCCCATTTCAAGTTTCTTTGAAAGTAAACATGATGCACACTCTAGTCAGGTCCTAATGCAAGTGCTAGCTAGGGATGTGACAACTCACCCCCACTTAAAAAAATCGCGTCCCGAGATTCGGGTTCCTCCGGAAAGAGGGTGGGGTACTCAAGTCGAAGACGATCCTCCCTTTCCCAAGTAGCTTCACTCTCGGAATGATGTGACCATTGAACCTTGAGAAACTTGATATTGTGGCGTCGAGTGGTGCGCTCAGTTTGATCAAGAATACGAACGGGGTATTCTCGATATGTGAGATTGTCTTAGAGATCAAGTGTTTCGTGGTCCACTCCGCGGATAGGATCCGAGAAGCAACGCCTGAGTTGGGAAACATGGAAAACATCATGAACTCTGGAGAGGTGTGGAGGTAGTTCCAATTGGTAGGCAACTTCTCCTCGTTTGGCAAGAATGCGAAAAGGACCGATGAAACGAGGGGCCAATTTGCCTTTGATACCGAAGCGATGGGTTCCCTTAAGAGGAGTAACCCGAAGGTAAGCCTTATCGCCGACTTCAAAAGTCACAGCCTTATGATGACTATCATATTGGCTCTTTTGGCGAGACTGGGCTGTTTTCAATCTCTCACGAACGATGCGAACTTGTTCCTCTGCTTCCTGAATCATATCCGGGCCAAAGAATTGTCTTTCGCCGGTTTCTGACCAGTTAAGAGGTGTTCGACACCTTCGTCCATATAGAACTTCGAAGGGAGCTTTACCCAGGCTGGCTTGATACCTATTGTTATAAGCGAATTCGGCAAATGGAAGACACTTTTCCCATTCCATACCAAAAGAAATGACAGAGGCTCGAAGCATGTCTTCCAGAATTTGATTGACTCGTTCCACTTGACCACTTGACTGCGGATGGAAGGCAGTACTGAAAGAGAGATGAGTTCCCATAGCATTCTGGAAACTTTCCCAAAATCGTGAAGTGAAAAGACTTCCACGGTCTGAGTTAATCTCCAACGGTACACCATGAAGTGATACTATTCGAGAGATATATAAGTCTGCTAGCTGGCTAGCGGTAATACTCTCCCGAACAGGCAGGAAATGAGCTACTTTAGAGAGGCGGTCGATAACGATGAAGATAGCATTATTCCCTTTCCTGGACCTGGGAAACCCGGTAATGAAGTCCATACCGACTTTGTCCCGTTTCCATTCAGGAATAGCTAAAGGTTGAAGGGTGCCAGCAGGCTGTTGATGCTCTGCTTTAACTCGACGACAAACGTCGCAGTTAGCAATGAACTGAGCGATTTCTCTCTTCATCCTAGTCCACCAGAATCTTTGACGTAGGTCTTGATACATTTTGGTTCTACCGGGATGAATCGTGAGAGGAGATTCATGAGCCTCCTTAAGGATTAATTGCCGTAGATGGTGGTTCTTGGGAACCACTACACGGTTCTCAAAGAAAACAACACCTCGATCATTCATGGAGAAACTTTTAGCGAGTCCGCTAGCGATGTTCTCTTGGAGTCGTGATACACCTTTATCACGCTTCTGGGCAGCTATGATTTGATCCATAAGGGTACGTTTCGCCACCAAGGTGGAAAGGAATCCTCGAGGAACAATGTGAAGGTTAAGCTTATGAAATTCCTCGTGGAGAAGTGGTTGACTTTGTTGTAACATTAAATTGTTACAATATGACTTACGACTTAGTGCATCAGCCATGACATTGGCCTTTCCAGGAGTGTAAGTGATTCCTAAGTCGTAGTCGGTGAGCAACTCAACCCAACGTCTTTGCCTGAGATTTAGATCCGGTTGGGTGAAGATATACTTCAATCTTTGGTGATCAGTGAAGATTTCACAGCGATTACCAAGAAGGTAATGTCGCCATGTTTTGAGTGCATGGACTACAGCTGCAAGCTCTATATCATGAGTAGGATAGTTATCCTCATGTGGACGTAACTGTCGGGATGCGTATGCAATCACTTGACGATCTTGCATGAGAATGCAACCTTGTCCTTGTCGCGAGGCGTCGCAATAGATTATAAAGTCCTTGGAAAAGTCTGGCGGTACCAGTACAGGTGCAGATGTCAGGCGTCTTTTCAGTTCCTGAAAACTGGACTCGCACTGTGGGGTCCACTCAAACTTTTTATCTTTCTTGAGGAGTTCGGTTAGAGGTTTAGCAACCTTGGAGAAATTCTCGACGAAACATCGGCAATAGCTCGCTAAGCCAAGAAAACTCCTAACTTGCTTGACCGATTCAGGGGGAGTCCAATCAAGGACGGCTTGAACTCGCTCGGGATTGACAGCAATACCCTTGCCAGAGATCACATGACCTAAATAGGTTACTTCTGGCAACCAAAATTCACATTTAGAGAATTTGGCATAAAGGCGGTGCTCTCGAAGCTTCGTCAATACTAGCCTTAAATGCTCGGCATGATCTTCCTTGTTCTTGGAGAAAATGAGTATATCATCGAGGTATACCACGACGAATTTATCCAAATACTCCATGAATATAGAATTCATTAACCGAGAAAAGGTAGCTGGGGCATTGGTTAATCCGAAGGACATGACGGTGTACTCATATTGGCCATAACGAGTAACGAAAGCCGTTTTAGGAATGTCCACGTTCTTGATTTTGATTTGATGGTAGCCCAACCTCAAATCCATCTTAGAGAAGACTGAGGATCCAGCGAGCTGATCATACAGGTCGTTGATCCTGGGAAGCGGATATTTATTCTTTATGGTGACCTGATTGATAGGTCGGTAATCTACAACCATCCGCTCCGTTCCATCCTTCTTCTTGACGAAGAGGACGGGGCAAGCCCAAGGGGAAGAACTAGGATGGATGAAACCCTTCTGCAAGGACTCATCGAGTTGTTTCTTTAGCTCAGCTAACTCTAGTGGTGCCATCTTATAAGGTCTCCTAGAGATTGGGACGGTTCCAGGGATAAGATCTATCACGAACTCGACATCTCTGTCAGGTGGAACTCCTGGCAGTTCTTCTGGAAAAACATCCGGAAAGTCACGGACTACCGGGATATCTTCGAGTTCTGGTAGAGGGCTGGCATTAAGAGAGTAGAGCTGACGTTCAGCCATTCGAGTCAAGACATTGACTATCTTGCCGGATGGATGTGTAAGTTGAACGGTCCTAGTAAAGCAATCAATTTTGGCGTAATGGGTTGTCATCCAATCCATACCCAAGATGATATTTATGTCCGAGGACTTGAGAGCGATTAAAGATGCAAGGAAAACAAGTCTATCGACAAGGATTTCATTTCCATGTCTTACCCTAGAGGTTTGCCACTTTGAACCAGGAGTTTGAATAACCATAGAAGTAGGCATGTCACAAAAAGTCATGTTGTGCAATCGAGCATAGCTCTCAGATATGAACGAATGGGATGCTCCAGTATCAAAAAGAACAGATGCCGGATGGCAGTTTACGAGAAGCGTACCAAGGACGACGTTAGGATCCTCATAAGCTTCTTCGGCAGAAACATAGTTGACATGACCACGTGCAGTGGGGATCGGCTTGACATAGTTCACCTTGCCGGTTGGCTTACCACGGCCAACGGGTTTTCCTGGCTGATTCTGGGGACAATCACGCATGTAGTGTCCCGGTTCTCCACACTAGAAACATGTCACAGTGGTGGTGCGTGGAGCAAAGTTGGAGGGTGGACCTCCATAGGTCTTAGCAGGTGCAAACTGTTGGGTTGGACGAGGCGCCTCATAGGATGGCCTCGGTGTATACTTGGGTGGCAGAGCAGTGTTAGGAACCCACACACGGCGCTTATGAGAGCCAGAGCCGGATGAGGAACCAAAGTCTCGAGTATGCTTGCGGGTGGCCTCGAAGTCAGTCTGGCCTGTCTCAGCACTGATAGCCTTGTTAACCAACTTCTGGAAGGAGGTGCACTCGTGCAGACGTAGATCTCGACGAAGTTCAGGGCTGAGTCCCTTGCGGAACCTCGCCTGTTTCTTGGCATCGGTGGATACTTCCTCAGGTGCATAGCGTGCCAGATTACCAAATTCAGGGCTCTAGCCATCCACAGTTAAACGGCCCTGGGTGAAATTGCAGAATTCCTCCCGCTTGCGATCCATGAGACCTTCCGGAATGTGATGTTCACGGAATGCCTCACTGAACTCAACCCAGGTAGTGACTTGGCCAGCAGGACGCATAGCTTCAAAGTTTTCCCACCAAAGACTGGCAGGGCCCTCAAGATGGTAGGCGGCGTAGATAACCTTGTCAGCTTCGGCCACACGGGCAGAGTGTAGCTTGTGGGTGATACTACGTAGCCAGTCATCAGCATCCAGAGGTTCAGTGGAGTGATGGAACTTCGGTGGACACATCTTGATAAAATCGTGGATTGACACCACGTCATTCCTCTGACAGAACCCAGTGTTTTGCTCTATGCGTTCCAGCAGACGGTTGGTCTCTCTCTTGTTCCGTTCTGCTTCAAGCATAACTTCCGCCAAAGAGGGTGGCTGGGGCAGATTTCCATCTCTAGCCCCACTAGCCTCACCCTGCTCCTGAGCAGCAGGAGTGTTGCGAGTGTTGACCATCCTAGGAAAACAAAACAACGGTTTAGACAAGGATGGCAAAAATTTGACATAGAAGTGCAGAATGTAATGGATGATACAGAATGCAGAGATGTTCATCCGTACGACATGGTAATATAGGAACTGCTATATATACACTAGTGGTCATACACACCATACAAAGTTTAGTACAAGCCAAGGCTAAAGTACAACTGCGGTGAAAGACGATACATCCCATCAGAGGCATTCCAAGCTCCTATACATTATTTAAATACACCTTCGGAATTCAGTACACACTAAGTCATATTCCACAAGACGCGCAGGACTGTGGAAATACAACTACTACTACCACGGACTAGCTCAGACATTCGCGTAGTAATCCTCGTAAAGATTACCACCGTAGCCTGGAAGTGGTACAGACGAATCTTGGAACTCGCGAGCACTCGATGGCTGAGGACCATAAGGGCATGGGTGTGGTCTCGGTCCCGATGCTGGCGGTAACCGACGCCCACGTGGAGGTGTAATACCCCCAACGTCACGCCAATCCAAGCTATCAGGCAGACGAGTCCGCACAGGATACAAATCCCGCATGTCCAGATATCCGGCGTGCACAGCAGGTGCAAGCCGTGTCAAAGTAGTCCAGTGAGCGGCTCGGGTGTTATACAGCTCCATTCGGAGGGCACGGACCTCACGGTCCCTATCCTCCAACATATGAACAGTAGTCTGAAGCAGTGGCTCTTCATGAGCAGCATCAGTATACAGACCAGTGTAGTAGCCTTCCTCTCCGGGGAGTGAAGCTGGCATGTAACAGAACTCAGTGTTTAGCAACAGGGCATGCCTAGCACGGAGAATGGTCATCATTGAATAAGCGGCATCCTGTACTGCCATCTCGATGGTAATCCCGAGTCCATAAGACCAATGGATGGGATCATTTGCTCCGGGATATGAGGGGTATATCCGGACTGTGCAGAAATACTGACTTTGATTGAAATCCCGATACTGTTCCTCCACAGTGTATTCAGGATACCAGCGATAACCGGTCTCTGTCATCACACGGACTAGCATGGCCGTGTGACCGGGCACATTAATGCACCGAGTCAAACGAACCACTTGGTGAGGAGACATCTGAAACACGAAATAATGCAAAGGCATTAGTGTTTCTGGAAGAAATCGGGCAGCATAACAACTGTAAATGCTCAAACAAAGATTTGAGACATCATACAAATGATAGCATAGCCACTCAACAATTCCATATCAAGGTTCCGGTTCAACAATCATCATACTCAAAAGGATAGAAACTGAACTGAGGCTTGAAACCAACAATCCTAAGAGTCCACGGATTAGTAACACGTGAACCTAGTAAGGATAAGAGGCCTAGTCCTAAATCCCCGAAGAAAGAATAGACAGACTCAGATTAGAAGGGCATAAGGTAAAGGAGTAAAAAGAGCCTTACGTTCCCTTCCACAATCAATTCCCCTACATATAACTAAGAATTTTTCTAGACTCAACATCGACCAGTTTGGCTTGAGAAACCTACAGGCAGTCCAGCTCTGATGCCAACGCTGTCAGGACCCCGATCCTAAGTCACACCGATCTAGCTGTAACACGTCATATCACTTTGCGGCCTCACGCACGGTAACCCCACGGGTGCCACCATACCTTGCCCGGGACCGTTTGCGCATTTTGGCACACGTATATGACAGTGTCGCTAGCATCCATATGACAGAGAACCCGGGCCGACATGGCTAGTTATAAACCAAAAGTGGCACTAAATTACAGAGACAGGCATCCATGACCCAGCAACGAACGTGTCGGTCATGAACGTATGAACCCAAGTCGTAGCAAGCTACATGGACTTAAAGGAACAACGCATGACATTTCCCCTAAGGGACAGACACAGGAACGAAGAAGGACACATGCCGGCCATCCTACGTGTTCCGAGCAGTAGCAAGCTACCAAGGCTCATTGGAATCACTAGGAGGCATTTCCCTGTAAGATAGGCTACCAAAGGAAAACAACTAGGTGTCGGATCCCACACATACCAAGCATTTCAATCATACACGCAATATGCTCAATATGTGCAAATACAACATTGCATCACAACAGAACTCTATGACTCAAAGTACTTTATTTAAAATTCCCCAAGAGCCATACATAACATAGTCGTAGAGGTAGGGGTCACATGACCCAACACTCAAGTCATACAGTCATACAAGCACAAGCGGAAGCTACATGTCTGAGTACAGACAACTTAGAAAATAAAACAGGCTTGGTGTAGCCTGACTATCTACAAGGCCCTTCACAAGCTCCAGATCACCGTCTGGGTGTCAAGCTACTCGTCGACGTCAACGTCTATGTAGAACCCATCAGCAGGGGCAGGGTTCTCCTCTACAACAGTTATTAAGAAAACATGGGTACATAGGTACTCAGCAAGTCATACCACAGAACCTATCATACATGCAACATTATCAAAGGGGGTAGTGGAGTTTATAGCAGAATGCCAGCTTTGACCTTGGCTAACCTATACTACAACTCTCAACGGATTGCAAGATGTTATTACGAACACGAGTCCTCTAATCACCACATCAATACACTACCGAGGATCCTCTTCCGTCATCCTACGGAAGGGCCATCCACGGCACTCACGCTTGTCTTGAGGCTTTTAGTAGTATCCATCAACTTGTCTATGAACTGTAAGAGTAACCAAGTAGTTCGTACCGCGATCAACGGCTATTCGAATAGTTTGATAACCCTGCAGGGGTGTACTTCTTCACACATGTTTTCACCACTTAGCGTCTGCACACGACATGTGCTCGGCAGACTTCAAGCGAAAGCCGACGTGGGTGTAGACCACGACCTAACCAACCACTCAAGTCTCTCGTCCAGGTTTATCGCCTATTTTGGTTCCATCCGTGGGGAGATCCGGCCGGGGTGTCGCTCACGGCCCCAAACGATGTGTACAGGGTTCCCGAGTCACCAAACGGGCAACCGGTACACCGTGCCACGTACCTGTCGCATCACAGCCCACCCCGAGGGTCAGCGCTGTGCACGACCTCCAGTAAACTATAAACACCAGAAACTAGTTGCAACTCCTGGACAGAGTACAAGGGCAGTCAATAAGTCGAGCGGGGTCATATTTCAGGGCCCAATGTGTGGTAGTAACTGTAACTTGAATCACACACACAGATCTCGGTTCCTATGGACGATTCCAATGAAACAACCCACCATGTACTCCTACATGGCCTTTCATCGATACCTTTACCAAGCGTATTCCACACTTCCCTCTCTTTATCGGTAAGATCATTTCACTCTGATCCATCACCCAGATGAACCAGACCAGACACTACTCTAAGCATAGTAGGCAACATAAGTAAATAGCATGGTGGATCACACATCACATGGCTCAATCAACTCCTACACATGCTAGTGGGTTTCAACTATTTACTGTGGCAATGACAGGTCATGCAAGGGAATAGGGTTCAACTACCGCAGCAAGTAGCAATTCACGCGCTGTTGCCTTAATGCAGTAAAAGAGAGCAGGAGCGAGAAGATTGGGTTTGTATTGGAATGATCAATGAATGCTTGCCTGACAAGGTAGTTGTCGGGTACTGCTCTTCAACTGGATATGCAGCAGTATCCTCGGAAGCAGGACCTAACACAGGGAATACCGACGATACAATCATTAACAAACAAATGCAACAATATGATGCATGCTCATGACATGGCAAGATGCATGTGTGTTGGCTAATGTAACTAAAATCAGAAGGGTTTGAACCTATTTGAATCAAGGATTCAAAGTGAAGTTCAAACTATTATTTAACTAAGTGCATTATCATGTTTTTGATATATACAGCAAGTTAACTTGTTCAAACATGCATGAAACCAGTGCCATTAGAAAGATTGGATTTTTCTGATCATTTTTCATATATAAATCTTTTCCATCTGAGCTATGGTTGATTTTATATGATTTTTAGAAGTTTTGTGTATTTTCTGGAATTTCCTGAATTATTTTAAATCTAAAAATCCTAGAAAAACCTTTACTGCGTCAGCATGACATCATGCTGACGTCAGCCAGTCAACAGGGCCAGTCCAGGTCAAACCTGACCAGTGGGTCCCTCATGTCAGTGTCACAGCTAATTAACTGAGTTAATTAGAGTTTAGTTAAAACTAATTAGCTGTCAGTGGGGCTAGGGCCCACGTGTCAGTGACTAAACTAGTTAACTAATTAATATTAAAATAAAACCTAAACTAAGTTTGACTTGCGGGCAGGGCCCACATGTCATTGACCCAGGGGGTCAAACCCGGGGTCAAAACAGGGCCAACTCGCCGGCATTTAGCCGCCAGCGAGGCCAAACGCGGCGGCGTTCTTCGGAAAACGTCTACGGTGCACGGCTCGAGCTGCGGCTGGGTGCGTTGGAGAGCTCTTGCTCTTCCGCATCGGATGGTGGTGGTCGACGGACCTGGGGTGGCCGGAGACGACGGCAACGAGCTCGACGGCGGCGACCGGCGTCGGGCGTGTGTGGAGATGCGGCTGCAGGTGCCTAGACGATGCGTGCGTAGCACCGTTCGCATCTACGTGCTGTGGTGAGTGCGATGGACGGGTGCCGGTGACCAAATGGTCACCGGAGCATCACCGGCGACGAGCATGGCGGTGGTGCGTGCGGTGGAGCTACGTGCAGTGTGTTACAGGGCAAGAGGGAGCCAACGGAGAGGGGGAGGAGGTAGCTAGGCTCACAGCGGTTGCAGCAAGCACCGAAGCGAGCTCAAGGGTGGTCGGAGCTGAGCAGCACGGCGAGGGGGATCTCCGCGGCCGGAGTTGGGGAAGAAGAGGTCGGGGGCGTCTCCAGGGCGGGCGAGCGCTCGGGGCTCGGCCTGTCCGAAGCAGTCGAGGACGGCGGAGACGATGGACAACACGGCGGAGCTCGGGGACGACGGTGGACGTGGTTTCTACGACGGTGCGATCACGGCGGCGTCGGCCATGGCGCGGGGAGAGTGGAGGAGAGGAGCTGGGGAGAAGCGGAGGTGTCTGAGGGGTCGAGGAGGTCGTGGACGTTCGATCCATCCTTCCAGGACGGCGAGGGGGTGAAGCAAGGCGGCGGGCAGCTGCGTGGCGCGCGGCGCGGTCGCCGTCGAGCACCTGCCTGCCTGCCTGGCCGAGCCAAGCAGCTCGCTGGAGCGGCAGCTGGGCTGGGCCGACAGGTGGGCCGGGTGGGCGCCAGGTAAGTGTTTTCCTATTTTCTTTTCCTATTTTCTTTTCTGTTTCTTTTCTTTTGCAACTTTGTTCATTTAATAAAAATGCCTAAACATTTTTATAAATCATAACACTTGTCATACCTGCTGTATATAATATGAACTGTAGGAAACATTATAGTTTATGATTATTTGAGCATTTAAAATATTTTATAGCATTTAAATGCCCAAATTCAAATACCATATGATTTAATCCAAAACCCTAGATTGTCCTAGAAAATTGTGCACCATTTTTGGCAGAGGTTTAAGACCAAGGCAGAAATGATGAACATTTTGAAGGGCATTTTGGGTACATTGGAAAATATTTTATCAAACCCTAGTTGTTAGGGGAGGGGTGCTGGGGTTTCTGTTAATCCCATTTCATGTTTCTTTGAAAGTAAACATGATGCACACTCTAGTCAGGTCCTAATGCAAGTGCTAGCTAGGGATGTGACAAAGGGCTGCTTGCCTGGATTGGCTTGGTCTTCAAAGTCTTCAAATCCTTCTCCTTCTTCTTCTTCAACAACTTGGTCAAACACGGTAACTAATCATCGCAAGAAAATAACGAAGAAATAAGACAATAATAAAAATAGAAAAGTCAAAGTGCTCAGAAAAATGTCAACCTATTTTTATAAAATACTAGAAGGAAAACTAAGAGGGCAAAAATTCTTAGTTTTTGAGTTGGAGTGACAGAATAGGGTGAATTTATTTTTGAACAGAGGTTTTATTGTTCAAATTTGAATTTAATTTGAACAGTATAGAAAAGGTTTATGAACATGTGTGAAAGTTACTTAATTAAATAGGTTTGAACATTACAAGATTTTAGTAGTTGGAATAAATTAATTTGGATAATCATTTTATCAGGTGGATTTATTTGAAAAATCCACAAATAAGAAAAAGAAAAAGGCCATTGTGCAACTGAGCCAGAACGACCTCAGTGCAAAGGCCCGGAGAGGTTTCGGCCCGAGCGTGCCGAGCGGCGCCCGCGCGCCAGGTTTAAACCTGACGGGCAGGGCCAAGCTGCTAGTGGGAGAGAGGGGAGGCGAGAGGGAAGGGAGGCTGACAGGAGGGGCCCGCCTGTCATCCCTAACCCGCGTCCAGACGGCCGGTGAGCTCACCGGTGACGATGCAGGGCACGCCGGGGCGAGCGGAGGGCAGGGATGGACTCAGCGCGGAGTCGCTGTTCGAGTGGTGGTGGAGATGGTCGCCGGAGCTATCGGGTTCACCGGCGACAAGGATGCACGACGAAGGTGCGTCGGGCGGCGGCTATTCCGGCCGTTTCCGACTGCAATAGAGAGGGAAAGGAGAGGGGAAAGAGTCAGTGGATGCGTGTGGTTCCAGATCGAAGCTCAGGAGTAGCGGGGACGGCTCGTACCGAGCGGATGACGGCGAGCCGCCGCGGCGGAGCTCGAGCTTGAGAGCTTCTAGAGAGAGCTGGGAGTGCAGGGGGTGTCGGAGTGAGTCCAGAGGCGAGTGGTGGAGAGGAGAGGGCTCGGGGATGCCTTTATATAGGCGGGCGGCGGTCCATAGAGGAGGTGTGCGCTGGCGAGCTCGTTGCGGTCGACACAGGTCACGGGGCTCATCGGGGCGTGTCTGGGGTGCTCGTGGGTGTAGTCTAGGGCGGTGGGGAAGGAAGAGAGAGAACAGAGGGCGCCAGAGGAGCCGCGTGTGTGAGCGCGCTCACTGGTGCGCTCGGGCGGTCGCCACGCATGCGAGTTGGGACGAGAGGAGGGAGATGGAGGAGCGGGACACGGCCGTGGCGTGTTGCGGATGTCGAGGCGCCTCGGCTGGCGCGAGGGGGAGGCCAGAGGTGGCCAGACGCTGCGGATTGGGGGTGGCTACAGTGCGGGTGTGCATTGTAGCGTGCTCTGGAGCACGCTAAGTGCGTGCCAGGGCATGGCGTTGGCTTGCAGGGAACGGCCACTTGTGTTTGGGGGGTTCTGGGAGGTGTAAACAAATGGGAATTGGCCTTGGATGCCCTGGTGATCCATCGGGAGAGGAGAGAGGTTGAGGGATGGTGAGAATAGGGCTGTCCAGCAGAGTAAAATGGGGTGTTACCTCCCTCAATCATTGAGCTGAGGAGGAGAGGGAGTTCCTGGAGGTAGAAGGTGGCTAGGGGAGGCTCTAGTAAAAAGCTAAGCTCATGGAGAACAAGGAAAGAGGTAAAAATATCAGTTTTGGAAAATTACCAGAAGGTGTTTGATGGTGTTTTTGGCAAGAAATGGGTTTCGTTTGGCATGAGACTCCATAGGATGAAATGGCACATATAATTAAGCCATTTCACCAAATTAGAGATCATTTGCGCAAATTTGCCAATGTAACTTCTGTAAACCCTAGAAATCAACAGAATTGCTTTTATCAATATCTAGTGATGCAAATCCATTCCCCTTGATGCACAACTTGGTGTAGTGTCATCATTTCAGATTGTGAACATGACCACGGAGTTTGGGGGCATTTGGAATAAGTTGGTAATGTAAAGTTGTTCAAATTTGAATCTGAACAAAAATGGTTTTGTGGCACTTTGATCAAGTTATCCTTCTCGAGAACTTGTGCCATTTGGTCTAGATGCATAATTAGACCATTGTAGCATGTGCAGCAACTTTGAGAGCATTTGAACAAGTTTGGCAATGTAAAGTTGCTCAAACTTCAAAATGGACAGAAATGGTTTTAAGGGGATTTGATGATGTTTTCTTTTTCTCCAAGGCATGAGGCTTGGGAGTATCACCAAATATGTCATATTTGACATGATAGAAGTTTCCTGGAATTTTCAAAAAACAGTTCCTTTGTAAATATTTCAAAAGCTTGAAATATCCAGAAAGGGTTTCTAAGGGATTTGCCCAATATTTTGAATATGACCATGTGTTGAAACTCTTATATATGGACAATGTATGTCCTACAAGTCTCCCTGATTTTTCACAAACA
Organism: Secale cereale; assembly: GCA_902687465.1. NCBI lineage: Eukaryota > Viridiplantae > Streptophyta > Magnoliopsida > Poales > Poaceae > Secale > Secale cereale. Next base: position 221,312,980 of record LR738712.1, read on the forward strand.
TTTTTGAAACATTAAAGTAATTTTTTACCTATTAAAGACCATTTCTGGCCTAAAGAAAAAGCCTTTAAATAAAATAGAAAAATAACTTTTAAAATTATACTTTTGTGGTTTATGACCCTAAATCAAGTACTTGCAGTGCAAATATCAATTCAGGGGTTTTTGGAAAACTAATTTGACAAAATACTATTTGGCCAAAATATTTTTGTAAGAATATATTATATTGTTCTATACACATGGTATGATCGTTGGGCAGACGTTTGGGGCAAGAGATGAAGTATAGAAGGTGAGGCTATGTTGAATTCTAAAGACTACTTGAAATCAGAGAGAGAGAGAGAGAGAAATTCAAATCCAAATAAAAGCCAAATGATGCAAAAAGTTTTTGTTGGTCCAAATTTTCATGCTTTATTAACGCAATAGCCTAGTTACAAAATGCAAGGTGTGACAGACCTACCCCCCTTACAAGAATCTCGTCCCCGAGATTCATAAACTAGGCTTTAAAAGAGATCGGGATACATGGATCTAAGATAGTCTTCACGTTCCAAGGTTGCTTCTGCTTCAGTGTGGTTGCTCCACTGGACCTTGAAGTACTTGATGGTGCGGCTTCGCGTACGTCATTCTGCTTCATCCAAAATGCAAATGGGCCTCTCACGGTAGGTCAAATTAGGTTGAAGGTCAATTGCTTGGTGATCGACATCCTTGTAGAGATGAGGCTTGTCTGGAACTTGGAGACACTTCCAGAGTTGTGACACGTGGAATATGTTGTGCACATTGGATAGTTCAGGTGGTAGTTCCAACTGGTAAGCCACTTGTCCTCGTCGTGCAGTGATCTCAAAGGGGCCAATAAACCTTGGTGGGAGCTTCCCCTTAACGTGGAAATGCTTGGTTCCCTTAAGAGGAGTTACCCGCAGGTACACATGGTCTACGACTTGGAAGTTTAATTGTCGGCGTCAAGTGTTGTCATAGCTCTAATATCTTGACTTGGCGGTCTTCAAACGCTCCTTGACTAGCTGCACTTGTTCTTCTGCTTCGAGGAGAATATCTGGTCAAAAGACTAGTCCTACTCCAGTCTCTGACCAATTGAGGGGTGTGGGACACTTGCGTCCGTACAACATCTCAAATGGTGCCTTCTGAAGGCTTGACTGATAACTGTTGTTGTAGGAGAACTCAGCAAAGGGAGGCAATTTTACCACATGGCTCCATATGCCAAGACACAAGCTCAGAGCATGTCTTCGAGTATTTGATTCACTCGCTCTGTCTGACCTCCGGTCTGCGGGTGGATAGCTGTGTTGAAGGACAGCCTGGTTACCATGGTTTCTTGGAACTTCTTCCAGAACCTTGAGGTAAACTGGGTTCCTCAATCTGACACCATCTCCTTAGGAACACCATGAAGGCTTACGATTCTATCGATGTATAGAGTTGCCAGCTGGTTGCCATCATAGGTAGTCTTGACAGGAATGAAATGAGCTACTTTGGTCAAATGGTCGACTATGGCCCAGATGGAGTCATGTCCCTTATTTGATCTAGGTAGTCCAGTGATGAAATCCTTTCCGACTTTATCCCATTTCCAATTGGGAACCCTAAGTGGTTGGAGCAATCCAGTAGGTCGCTGATACTCAGCCTAGACACTTTGGCATACATCATACTTTGCAACATAGGTGGCAATCTCTCTTTTCATCCCGTGCCACCAAAATCTTTCCTTCAAGTCTTGATATATCGGTGTACAAAAAGGGGGGTACACTTTTTGTACCCCTATGACTGTGCACGGGCAGTCTGAACCACGGGCACCGCCGCACCAAGAAAGGCAAGGGAGGTAAGCCAGGGTAAGACCGAAGTTCAAGAGAACCAAAGCCGAGACCACAAAGAGCAAAGGGACGAAGCAGGTTCCCCCGACAAGATCCTTGCCGGTAGCCAGTTTTAGCAGCCCCGGCAAGATCCTTGCCGGGGCCGGCTTTAGCAGCCCCGGCAAGATCCTTGCCGCGGCAACTCGCCCCACGCCTACGCAGTGGATCACCCTTGAGTCCACTGCCCCCATGGGGCAAGGATTCGGGAGACATCCACGTAGTGGCATGTAGATCTTTGTGAAGACATTCAAGATCAGATACGCACTAAGAAGACGACGACCCTTGGTGGGATCCCAGCCAAGGAAGACCACAAGACCTCCGGCAAGCACCTTGCCAGGGATGACAGCAGGCGTCGCGACAAGACCCTTGCCGGGGCCCCGGCAAGGCCCTTGCCGAGGATATCCGCGGGGCCACCATCAGGCCTGTGCCGATTAAACTACCACCACCTTATGCAGCTGCCGACCCAACCAGCTGGGCAGGCACCTGCGTGGCAACATGCAGATCTTCGTGAAGACCCACCATTGCGCCACCTCAGCTGCCTGCCTGCCTACATGGCATCTCATGCATCGCTGGCAAAGTGCGCGTGTCGACACAAGAAGGAGCGGCGACGCACAAGACAGATCTCTCCCCCGTCCCCGATAAAGCAAGGACACCTAAGCAAGACGCATTAAATGCGCCTTGTCATGTAATGCAAGGGATAAACCTCGCATCACTATACCCTTTCCACCTCCTGTGTGCCACTATGGCGACCCATTTCTCTATAAAAGGAGGCCCGAGGCGACCAGGAGGAGGATTCGGCTTTTTGGAGCTCCTCACGCCCCATAGCTAGCTAAAGAACACATATATACAACCCATCAAAGCAGGAGTAGGGTTTTACGCATCCTCGCGGCCCGAACCTGGATACACAAACCATGTGCTATCTGTTTGATCCTCTCTTCTCTCAACCCCGCGCCCCGCAACCGTAGTAGGGATTCTTGTGATCCCATATGTGTCGTTCCCAATACACCGACATCTTTGGCGCGCCAGGTAGGGGGAGCAGTTGTGAGAATCGGCTCTAGCAGTTAGTTCGACGCTTTTTCATCATCATGGCACCCAAGAAGAAGACGACGGTAGCGGTTGGCCAGTCGGAAGCAGAACAGCCCGTCCCAACGTGGGCGAGCAGCAGACTGGTCGCGGAAAGGACCCGGGGCGCTGCTTGCGAACATCAACGCCGTCCCAACAGCCAGAGTTTGGGAGGCGGCGATGTTTGTGCGCCTGGTAACGGGCCACACACCGCCAAATCCAACGATGGAGCCAGGCCCTCCGCAGGTGGCGCAGGGCCTTCCAGGATCGCTGCCGCATCACCCGATGGCGACGCAAGGGCCTCCAGGACTCCCACACCGACGCCAACAACACGCTCCTCCCAAGCAGCGCGCGACGAACAGCGTCATCACGCCGAAGATCCCGGGCATCGCCACGGGAAGAGCCCCGAGCGCCACTCCCGAGACGTAGAAGACCTGCTCGCCCGCCGAAGCGCTGGTGGAAATGGCATGCGACAGCAGGATCGTGTTGGAACTCCTCCTGACATGGTCAGGAGTCGAAGCGCGTCGCGGTCCGTGCAGGTTTCACTACCACCAACCCGAGCGGAAGCCCTAGCGCGCGCAGTTGCTCCTCGACTTTCCTCCCGTTACGGGGAAACTCGACGAATGGAGAGCCACCATCCGAAGCCTTGTCGTAGTCGCCAACATGGATGAACCAAGTACAGCGAAGCGCCCGGGTCGACGCTCTGATGGGGTCCCATGCACCGGTGGCGGGAGTACCGGCACCGCCGTGGCCACGGTGCATTCGCCTCCTCCTCGCCCGGTACCGCGTGTGTCGACTCGTCGAGACGTCGCGTGTGACGCCATCTCCATAGCATCGTCCGACCCACGGACCCACGGCGACCAGCATCAAGTTCTTCAGGAGCGAGCTCATGAAGACGCTCGGACCACCATCGAGCGCCGGCGCGGAGCGCACCACCAGTCAGACAGGCGAGCAGGGCCTGCTGTGAACCGCCCAACACCGGAGAGCCCTGGAGGTCTACCTTACGAGGTGGGCTGTCCGGCTTTTTCCAGTGAGCTGCGGCAGTTCTAGTGGCCCACTCACCGCACCTTCAAGCCTGACATTGGCGAGAAGTACAATGGCAAGACCCACCTGTCGGAGTTCCTCATCATCTACACCATCGCGATGCAAGCAGCCGGAGCCCACGACGATAAGGTGCTTGCGAATTACTTTCCGTTGGCTCTTAAACCCAATGCCATGTCGTGGTTGATCCACTTGCCGGTAGACTCTATTTCCACCTGGTCGGATTTGTGCCATGAGTTTATTGGCGCCTTTACTTGAGACCACCAAGCCCATGGCCAAGAAAGTGACATGCACATCATTCCCCAGAAGGAAGGCGAGAGTCTGCGCAAGTATATACAGAGGTTCAGCCGGGTACAGTACAATATCCCTGATGTTCACCCTGCCGCCATCATCAGCGCGTATCATCAGAACATGCGTAACCGCAAGATGCACGAAGAGCTGGCAATGACCAAGGTCAAAGACGTGGCAGAACTCTATGTTATTGCTGATAGATGTGCCCGGGCTAAGGAGGGAAGGAAGTACCCCGGCGGAGATGCCGGCATCGAAACCGACTCTTCAGATAAGGATAAACAGCAAGAGAGCCCTGCCCGGGGCCGTGACAAAAAGCCAGAAGACGACGATCACGAAGAGGACGACGAGTCCGGCGACCAAGAGTTTCAGAAAACCACGGAGGCCACGTGCGTCGATGGCGGTGCCTTGCTGCATACTTCTCACCGCCAGCTTAAACAGTGGGCGCGTGAGATTACAGCGATGGAGCCGTCGTTTGGTGCCCAAAAGCCGCTGAAATGGTCCGGCACGCCTATCATTTTTGACACTGAGGATCACCCTGATAGAACTACTGCGGTCGGGTGCTTGCCGTTGTTGGTTTCACCGACAATACGCAACCTCAAGGTGACGAAGATGCTAATCGATGGCGGCGCCGGTCTGAACTTAATCTCGCCTACCGTGATCGAGAAGTTGCAGATTCCCGACGGAGACCCCGATGAGACGGGCACGTTTCAGGGGGTCAACTCGGGGAGAAGTCAACCAAAGGGGAAGGTCACGATGCCCGTGACTTTTGGAAGTGACCTGAACTACAGGACAGAAAGGATCGTGTTCGATGTCACCAAGATCCCCTTGCCCTACAACGGGTTCCTTGGCCGCCCAGCGCTGGCCAAGTTCATGGCGGCGTCACACTACGCCTACAACACCCTGAAGATGCCAGGACCTGTGGCGATCATCATCATCCCCTCCGATAAGAAAGATGCGCTGATTTGCGCTGACCAACTATACCAACAAGCAGTTGCAGCAGCTGCCGCCACTAGGGCACTTGCTCCTGCCACTGGAGCCCCGGGGGGAAGAAGAAGAAGAAGACCGATGAGACCTCAGGCACCCACTCCGGCAAGCGCACCTCTTCAGAGTGTCGTGCCCCCGTCGAGGACGTGCCAGCGAGCTCCACCGGCAGAAACAAGAAGTCCAGGGCCGCACCACCGGGAACCAAGAAGGTTTTTGTCAAGGAGGACAGCATAGGAGGGGCTTTCACAATAAGCTCCACCCTTGACGACAAATAGGAAGACGCGCTCGTCACCTTCCTGCGGGAGAATGTCGATATGTTTGCATGGCAAGCATCCAACATCCCCGGCGTTCCCAGGGAGGTGATTGAGCACCACCTTGCTGTTTGTTCTCATGCGTGGCCCGTCAAGCAGAAGGTGAGGAAGCAAGCTTTGGAATGACAAGAGTTCATCACAGAGGAGATCCGGAAACTGGAAGCAGCGGGTTCGGTAAGAGGAGTGCTCCATCCAACGTGGTTGGCCAATCCGGTGGTAGTGCGCAAGGCAAATGGGAAGTGGAGGATGTGTATTGGTTACACAGATATCAATAAGGCTTGTCCTAAAGACCCCTTCCCGTTGCCGCGCATCGACCAGATTGTTGACTCCACGGCTGGGTGTGACCTGCTGTCATTCCTCGATGCCTACTCCGGCTACCATGTGGTACATATTGTTTCGTACGAATGCCTTTCGGGTTGAAGAGTGCTCGCTCATCGTTTGCAAGGGCAGTCTAGATTGGTTTTGAACCCCAGCTCCACAGAAATATGGATGCTTATATGGATGATATAGTGGTCAAAACCAAGAACAGGGCAACCCTTATACCGGATTTACATGAAACATTTGCAAACCTACGCAAGATCAATCTCAAGCTGAACCCTGAGAAGTGCGTCTTCGGTGTCCCGTCCGGCAAGCTTCTCCGGTTCTTTGTGTCACAACGTGGGATAGAGGCCAATCCGGACAAGATCAAAGCAATAGAACAGATTGAAGCACCCAAACGGGTCAAGAATGTGCGTCGACTTGCCGGCAGCATTGCCGCCATGAGCAGATTCATTCCCAAGACTGCCGAGCGCGCCCTTCCCTTTTTCAAGATTTTGAAAAAGGCGGGCCCAATGGAGTGGACGCCAGAAGCCGAAGCATCATTGCAAAACTTGAAGAGGTATCTTTCCTCCACGCCAGCCCTAGTTGCGCCTAGGCCACAAGAACCGTTGCTGCTATACCTGGCGGCAACGAACCAGGTGGTCAGCGCCGCACTAGTGGCACAGAGAGAAATTGATGATGAGGTGATAGCAGTGACAGAGCCTGATGCCGTTGGTGCAGAGACGACACGGCCGGTTGGAGTGCCGCCAAGGAAGAAAATGATGCAGCACCCGGTCTACTTTTTTAGTTCCCTCTTGCAGGTGGCTAGATCAAGGTACTCCGGTGTGCAGAAATTGCTCTTCGGCCTTCTTATGGCCTCGAGGAAGCTACGTCACTACTTCCAGGCGCACGAGATCACTGTCGTCACTCGCCTCCCTCTGCAACGGATATTGCACAACCCAGATGCAATGGGAAGAATTGTAGAGTGGGCACTGGAGTTGTCCAGCTTTGGCCTCAAGTTTGAAAGTACCTCGACGATTCAAAGTCGAGCCCTGGCGGAGTTCGTCTGCAGAATGGACCGCGACGCGTGATGAAGAAGCCTAGGAAACTGCTCTCCCCGGCAAAGAGGCGAGTTGCAACTAGATCATGTACTTTGATGGAGCTTTCTCCTTACAGGGCGCCGGGGCTGGCGTACTGCTTGTCGTGCCCACCGGAGAGCACCTCAAGTACGTGGTCCAGATGCACTTCCCTAGGGAGGTATCAACGAACAATACTGCCGAATATGATGGGCTGCTTGCTTGTCTTAGGATCGTAGCAGACCTCAGAATCAAAAAACTCATTATCAGGGACGATTCGCAGCTTGTCGTCAAACAAGTCAACAAAGATTACTAGAGCCCGTTGATGCAGGCCTACGTCGATGAAGTGAGAAAGCTGGAAGAGCGCTTTGATGGTATACAGGTGGAGCACGTTCCCCGAGCAGAGAACGACACCACCGATTACCTGTCAAAGCGCGCCGCCCTCAAGTTACCTATGGAACCAGGTACCTTTGTGCTTCAGCTTTCTCAGCCATCCGTCAGTCCATCAACAGAGCAAAACAACAGGAGGAAATCAGGGCCCGACAAGTACTTTCCCGCCGAGCAACCCGAAGCCGCCTATAAGGATGTTGTCGGGACACTGAGCCGACCACGGGACAGCTAGCTCCGGCGGAGCGTCAAGCTCTTGCCGTCGAGACAACCGCTCATATAGCGGAGGAAATGCCTTTAGTCCTCGCCGTCGAGCCCCGGGCTCCAGCGTGGGCACAGCATACCGTCCGATTCCTCCAAACTTGGGAACTTCCTGAGGAGCAGAAAGAAGCGGAAGAAGTAGCCCATCGATCTACTATGTACTAGTTCGTCGATGACGTCCTGTACAGAAAAAGACCGAACGGCGTGAAATTGAGTGTATCCCTCGATAGGAAGGACTGGGGCTGTTGGCAGAGATACATGGAGGCATATGTGGAGCCCACATAGGGTCGAGAGCCCTTGCCGGAAAGGCATTTCGGCAAGGCTTCTTCTGGCCCATTGCCCTCCAGGATGCGACGACACTGGTCACTAGGTGTGAAGCGTGTCAGTTCCATTCAAAGAAACTTCATCAACGAGCTCAAGCCCTTCAAACCATTCCTCTCTCCTGGCCCTTCTCAGTCTGGGGGCTCGACATACTGGGCCCTTTCCCCCGCGCTGTCGGGGGCTTTGAGTACTTGTACGTCGCAATCGACAAGTTCACAAAGTGGCCAGAGGTGGAGGCAGTGAGGAAGGTCACAACCCAGTCAGCCGTCAAATTCTTCAAGGTACTAGTGTGCCGTTTTGGTGTACCCAACAGGGTCATCACCGACAACAGCACACAGTTCACAAGCCGCACCTTCATGCAGTATACCCAAGACCTCGGCAACAAAGTCTGTTTCGCTTCCGTTGCTCATGCACGCAACAATGGTCAAGCTGAGAGGGCAAACGCTGAAGTACTGCGAGGCTTAAGGACAAAGACCTTTGATAGGCTGCGCAAGAGTGGAAGGCGATGGATCGATGAGTTGCCGACGGTTCTTTGGTCGATCAGAACGACGCCAAATCGAGCCACCGGCCAGACACCCTTTGCCCTAGTATACGGGGCAGAAGCAGTTCTCCCCACTGAACTCATATACGGGTCACCTCGAGTGCTCGCTTATGATGAGCTTGAGCAAGAGCAACTGCGGCAAGATGACGCAACGCTCCTTGAGGAAGATTGTCTTCGGGCGGCTGTGAGAGCAGCACGCTACCAGCAAGCCTTGCGCCGCTACCATAGCCGCAAGGTCCATGCCCGAAGCTTTGAGGAAGGCGACCTTGTTCTTCGGCGCGTTCAATCGGCCAAGAATACCAACAAGTTTACGCCAAAGTGGGAAGGCCCTTATCGGGTAATACGAGTCACCAGGCCTGGCACAGTCTGCCTAGAGACCGAAAATGCCATTCTAGTCAACAATTCCTGGAACATTGAGCATCTTTGCAAGTTTAACCCATAAGGCGCGGCTTGCCGGGCCCCCCGGCAAGCCACCTTTTGTACAAGCCTTGCCAGCAAGGCATGTAACCCTTTGTACAAAGCCAGGCGCAGACCCTGAGCATAAATAAATGAAGCGCTGGCGCCCTAAGTTATAGCATGCATGCTAGGTCGAGTCTTGTCCTTGGTTAGGGTTGATAGTGCTTAGAGGCGGCTAACCCCTAGCTTAGAGGTCGAGTTTGCATCTCTTGTCTTTCTTTTATCTTCTTTGGTTCACAGGACACACAGATATCATTGCCGAAACAACGTGGGGAGAAAAGAAAGCGGACAGACTAGCATCTAGGCCCCGGCAAGCTAGTATTGCCGGGGGCTGCAAGAGCAAAGATTCGCCCACGGCAAACCAGGGTTGCCGGGGGCTGCAGCTTCACATAAGTTCTTCATCCCTTATCATGCATTCCATTATGGACTGAGGTATGTGAAACCTCATTTTTTTTCCTTAAACTAACGTTCTCCCATAACTCTAGGCCCCAGGGCTCGTTCCTGGGACCAAGTTTGGTCGTAGTCACGGTAGCGAAAGGATGAAACAAGGAGCCTGAACCCGCCTCATCCCTGCCTCCGCCAAAGGTGTGAGAAAGGTAGAGCGAAGTGGGGAGATGGCAAGACCTGTTGTCGGGCAAGGAAGTGTTTGTCTTAAAGATATCAAGGATTTATTCCTTGTCGTGGGTTTCACCCACAAACAAATGACCCGATAAACATCCCTTTTTCATTAAAAACATTCCACTCAGGTACAGTCCATAGGGAATGAAAAACGTGAACAAGGGGATTACAAGTTTTAAATTTAACAGACGCTCGAAGGCTTACAAACTAAAAAGAGATAAGATGTCCGTAATCCCTTTCTTGTCCCTCTCCTTAGGAGGCAGGTCAAAGAGGCGAGAAGGGCAAAAGGAGCGCCTAGGCGAGCTACGGGTGGCAGAAGACACCAAGAGAACATCTTGGTGGCCGCCCAAAGGTTGGATGGTGATGGCAGCGCCAGAAGCAGAGCTCGAAGACGAGGCGGCAGGACGTCAGTACGCGTCGAAGGCATCGGTGCCCGCGTACTCCGACATGACGACCTTGCCGCCTGCCCTCTTCCTCTTCCGCAGCCTCCCAACGCCAGCCGCCAAGGAGACGGCCCCGAGAAGTTTAAGGAGCCGGCGACACGGATGATGGGGTTGCCGGTGCCACCAGGAGCGGTGCGCGACACCTAGTCGGACCCATCATGCTGCCGCCTACCGCCCTCGTTGTCGTTGCCGCTGCCCTCCTCGTCACTCTCGCTCGAGGAGGAATCTTCATCATCAGAAGAGCTCTTCATGCAGCACCTTGCACGAGTCCCGAAGTGCCCGAAGACCTTGACGGAAAGAAGGCCACCCTCCATTAACTTAAAATGAAGAGCGAGCCCATCCGTCAAGCTGTGGATATGAGCAAACATCTTCCATCCCTGACGAAGATACATCTCATGAGGAGCAGGGAAGTCGACGCAGACCCGCGTGCCACTGATCCCACAGCCCCTCATGTGCAGCCGCAATGACTCCGGCGGATCCAGCTCCATCTCCCGTGCAAATGGAGTCGGGAGACGAAGGCAACGGCGCGGCGGCCAGCGCAACCTGACAAAGAACTCGCAAGGGTCATCCCCAACATGGCACTCCGTTGGAGGGGGAGCTGCTATCGGGGGCGAGGCCGGCGGGCCACCCCGTCCTCCTCTTCCCCGAGTGCCCCGGCCTCGCCCACGGCATCGCCCCCTCCCCCTTCCCCTCGTGGCCGGCTCTGCCACCGCAGGCGCAGGAGAAGGAGGGACGCGTTGTCGAGCGGCGACCCTCGCCGCCACCGTTGAAGGGTCGGGATTTCCTCTCTCCATGACGAATGGAAGAGAGGAGCAGAAGCTGAAGGAGGAAGAAGATGGAAGAATGTGGGGCGCCGTCCCTCCCCTCCCGCTTTTATAAAGGAACGGGGCTGGGGCTCGACCGCCCCCGCTGGGCCAATCAAGACACGGAAGGCGCAGAGAGCCAGGACCGACTCGTCGCCCGAACCAGCGACGGCCCGGTTTCCCGCCTCCACCGTTTGCCACCCCAAGCGCATCTGAGACACGTGGCAGGCGTGCAGAACCGAGGGGACGGGTGAGGCGACCTCTCCCCACCCCGTGATCGTGGGGAGTGGACGCCTTGAGGACCGTGCCTCGGCCCCATTCAGTAAAAGGGTCGCGCCTCCATGCCTCCCCCCGTTTATGGCGAAGGCGCGAAGCCGCCTCTTTACTGCGATGTGACGCATGCCTGCGGGAACCGACCCCACACATGTCGCCCATGTCACGCACACCCCTCCACACCGCGCCACACGCGCGGATCGTGGGAGGCGCAGCGCACGGAAAATCTTACCGCGGTAACAATCGTCCTGCCTGCCCGCGCAGCGGTCTGGGCCTAGCCCAACAACGCGTCGCGCTTATGTGTGGCCCAGGCCCATGGGCTCCTATCGGTATACAAAAAGGGGGTACACTTTTTGTACCCCTATGACTGTGCACGGGCAGTCTGAGCCACGGGCACCGCCGCACCAAGCATGGCAAGGGAGGTAAGACAGGGTAAGACCGAAGCTCAAGAGAACCAAAGCCGAGACCACAAAGAGCAAAGGGACGAAGCAGGTTCACCCGACAAGATCCTTGCCGGGAGCCAGTTTTAGCAGCCCCGGCAAGATCCTTGTCGGGGCCGGATTTAGCAGCCCCGGCAAGACCCTTGCCGCGGCAACTCGCCCCACACCTACGGAGCGGATCACCCTTGAGTCCACTGCCCCCATAGGGCAACGATTCGGGACACATCCCCGTAGTGGCATGTAGATATTTGTGAAGACATTCAAGATTAGATGCGCGTTAAGAAGACGATGACCCTTGGCGGGATCCCAGCCAAGGAAGACCACAAGACCTCCGATAAGCACCTTGTCGGGGATGACAGCAGGCGCCGCGGCAAGACCCTTGTCGGGGCCCAGGCAAGGCCCTTGCCGAGGACATCCGGGGCGACACCATGAGGACCGCGCCGATTAAACTACCACCGCCTTATGCTGCTACCGACCAAACCAGCTGGGCAGGCAGCTGCGTGGCAACATGCAGATCTTCGTGAAGACCCACCATTGCGCCACCTCAGCTGCCTGCCTGACTACATGGCATCTCCGGCATCGCTGGCCAAGGGCGCGTGTCGACACAAGAAGGAGCGACGACGGACAAGACAGATCTCTCCCTCGTCCCCGATAAAGCAAGGACACCTAAGCAAGACGCATTAAATGCGCCTTGTCATGTAATGCGAGGGATAAACCTCGCATCACTGTACCTTTTCCACCTCCTGTGTGCCACTGTGGCGACCCCTTTCTCTATAAAAGACGCCCGAGGCGACCAGGAGGAGGATTCGGCTTTTTGGAGCTCCTCACACCCCATAGCTAGCTAAAGAACACAGATATACAACCAACCAAAGTAGCAGTAGGGTTTTACGCATCCTCGCGGCCCGAACCTGGATAAACAAACCGTGTGCTATATGTTTGATCCGCTCTTCTCTCAACCCCATGCCCCGCAACCGTAGTAGGGCTTCTTGTGATCCCATAGGTGTCGTTCCCAATACACCGACATGATATGTCTTGGTTCCTCCTGGGTGGATGGAATACGGAGTGTCGTGGGCTTCTTGCAGGATCAAATTCTTTAGCTCCATCTTGCTTGGTACGCAAATGCGGCCTTTGTACCAAACAATCTCGTGCTCGTCCTCAGAGAATCCTGGGCCCTTGCCTAGCTTCATCTTCTTTTTGATGCCTTCAATGCTTGTGTGCCCATTTTGTGCTTCCCTGACTTCGTCCATCAGGGTTGGATTGACTTCTAGATTGTCTAGAAATCCATGGGTAACCGATTCCAAGCCAAACTGTTCCAGCTCTACAAACAGGGCTGACTGCCTTCCTTTAATTGTGGTATACAGGGAGCAAGCCTTTCTTCATAAGGCATCGGCTACCACGTTAGCCTTCCCGGGGTGATATTGAACACTGAGGTCATAATCCTTGATCAGTTCCAACCATCTTCGTTGCCTCATCTTGAATTCCTTTTGGGTGAAAATATACTTTAGACTTTTGTGGTCTGTGTATATCTCACGCCGCTTCCCTAGGAGGTAATGTCGCCACGTCTTCGAGGCAAGAACCACTACTGCTAACTCAATATCGTGAGTAGCGTAGTTCTATTCATGAGGTCGTAGCTCCCTTGAGAGGTAAGATATGACTCGCCCTTCTTGCATCAGAACGCTTCCCAATCCGGTTCGAGAGGCATCACAATAAATCACGAAATCCTTGTGAATGTCAGGTGTTGCCAGAACAGGGGCAGTGTTCAATCTCCTCTTTAGTTCTCTTCGCATTTTGGCGTCCATTCGAACTTCTTGTCCTTCTTCAGGAGCTGAGTCATTGGCCGGGCAATGCTGGAGAATCCTTCCACGAATTTGCGGTAATAGCCCGCAAGTCCGAGGTAGCTTCTGACTTCCTTGACGGTCGTTGGGGACTTCCATTGGGTCATAGCTTCGTTCTTCGCGGGATCTACCGACAAACCTTCCTCGGTCAAACAATGACCCAAGAATCCAACTTTATGTAGCCAAAACTCACATTTGCTGAATTTGGCATATAGTTGGTGCTCTCGAAGCTTGTCTAGGACCATCCTCAAATGTTGCTCGTGCTCTTCTTCCGTCTTTGAGAAGACAAGAATGTCATCAATGAAGACAACAACACACTTGTGCAAATATTCCATCTAGACCTTATTCATGAGATACATGAAGTAAGATGGGGCATTGGTTAATCCAAAGGACATGACCGTGCACTCATACAGGCCATATCTGGTTACAAATGCTGTCTTCGGAATATCTTGGGGTCTGATCTTCAGCTGGTAGTACCCAGATCTGAGGTCGATCTTGGAGAACACCTTGGCTCCGCTGGGTTGATCAAACAGATCTTCAATCTTGGGAAGTGGATACTTGTTCTTGATTGTAACTTCATTGAGGGAACGGTAGTCAATGTATAAGCGGATGGTACCGTCCCTTTTTGCCACAAACAGAAAAGGTGATCCCCAAGGGGAGGCACTAGGGCGGATAAATCCCTTCCTCAACTGCTCTTCTAGTTGCTTCTTCAACTCGGCTAATTCTTCTGTCCCCATTCTATAAGGTTTCTTATAGATGGGTCCTGCCCCGGGCAGGAGCTCAATGATGAACTCAAAGTCACGGTCAGGATGCATTCCCGATAGCTCATCCGGGAAGACATCGGGATACTCGCATACTACTGACACTTGCTCTAGTCCAACTTCAGACAGACAGCTGACTCGAGCGGTTTGAGCAGAAGAGGAGTTGGAGGCAAAGTTAACTTTGACTCCTTGGTCATTGGTCAGAGTGACAGTCCAGTTGGCACAGTCTAACAAGCCTTGGTGTTGCTGAGCCAATCCATCCCTAAGATCACATCCAAGCCTTGCGATCTTAAGATGATAAGGTCTGCTAGGAAATATACGCCGTTAATGATGATACCGACTCCCTTACAGCCCATCTTGGCTCTCATCTCTAATTTGGGGGTTTGTACCACCATGGGGTTATTCAGGGGTGTAGGGGTCATGCCACTTTTCAATGCAAATATTTGAGTAAAAAATGAATGTGTGGCTCGAGAATCAAACGAGATAGTTGCAGGTGCTGAGTTGACAAGGAACGTACCCAGCAGGATGTCTGGGTCTTCCTGGGCTTCTTCTACAGTGACGTGATTCACACGCCCCTTTCCATTGTTGGGCGGGTTGCGAGGAGCTTGGTTCCTTGGCGGCATCCCATGGCCTTGTCCTGGGTTCTGCGCATTGGGTCGCGGGGCATCGGGCTTCTTGTTGGGGCACACCCTTTAGATGTGTCCTGATTGACCACATCCAAAGCACGTGACTTGTTTTGGGTTATTGATCTTGTTGCCATCACTGTTATTGGGGTTGAATGCTGGCCTTGGGTTGGCATACTGCTGAGGCTGATAGTTGGTGCGAGGTGCAGGAGCTCTTTGGTGCTGATAGGTTGGCCTGACCGGGATTGGATGCCACAGGCGAGGTTTTTGGTTAGTGGAACTGCCCTTGCTGACCATCTTGCGCTTGTGAGTGTCTTCCAGAGCACGCCGCTTGTCTTCAAGCATGAGTGCTTCGTTCACCAGGTCAGGAAAGGTTGGGCAGTCACACACGACAAGCGAGTACTATAGATTCTAATTGAAGCCTTCCTTGAAGCGCTCCCTTTTTGCAGCATCCGTGCTGACATCTTCAGGGGCATACCTTGACAGAACACTGAACTTCTACATGTACTCTTTGACAATGCCACTTCCTTGCTTCAGGGCTGGAAACTCATGCTTCTTGATAGCCATGATTCCGGAAGGAATATGGGCCTTGCGGAATTCTACCTTGAAGTTTTGCCCCAACATGAAGGAATATGGCTCCAAGTGATGTTTTGCCCAGCATGCATGACCTTGAATCCATCCCACCAAGCTCTAGAAGTCCCCCCGAGGCAGTGGGCGGCATAAGCCACCTTCTCGTGGTCTTCAGTGCAGCCAACTAGTTCCAGCAAGTCCTAAATGGTGCGAACCTTGTCGTCTGCATCCAGGTGTTTAGCAGTCTCGATGAAGGTTGGTAGTGCATGCTTCTTGAACTCCGCCAACGTAGAACATCCATTGCCATTCCCCGCCGGCTGGCGGTTGTTGGTGATGGCTTGAGCAATCATTTGGAGGGCTGCGGTGTTGGCTTGGCGTTCCTCTTGGAAGGCTTGGAGAAGCTGAGCCATGTACATGATCGGGGGAGGTGGTGGTGGAACTTGGTCGTGGGTTCAGTATTGGCTGGCTTCTGCTTGGGCAGATGCTCCGGCTTCGGGCTGCTGGGTAGAGGTACCAGTACGAGTTACAATAGGCATCCTATTGGAGCGGTCGAGGTCTTATGATTTGGAATGAAGAGGGGAAGCAATAAAGATGGGTGCCTAGTAAGGGGGTGGGTGTGACACTACTTGTTTTCATGCAAGGGCCAAAAGGGCCAAACACATTCATTAAAATTCCAAATGGGTGATGTAGTCGTTTACACGTTCCCCAAGGGAAGATACGACGTACATCAAACACAACAAAAGAAAACACTAGATGGCTTCATATGAACCATACAAGGACTTGACTTCGCATAGGGGTTAGACAACCTATCCTACCGTAGAGGTCATGAGCTGGCATATCCGAGTTGCGAATAATGCCTAAGTGGCGGAATGCTCGGTCATGTATTCTGGCTCTTCTGGGTCTTCCTCCTTGTCTTCATCTGTCTAGGCTCCCCTATCACTTGAGGGTGTGGGGGAATGGAGGAGTTGGACACGGCATTGTTTTGCCGGTGGTGCGGGAAAAAGCTTGCGAAATTCGCTCACCGTCATACGGCTTCGCTGGGGTGGTTCTTCATCCTTGGAAGACACATCTCCAGAGGGCCTTCGGCCTCAATATGCGATAGCGGGTTGCCCAGGAGGCGCACCTTCCTTCTTGATCCTATCTGTCTTCTCTTGTGCTCGTCGAAGAAGTGCCTTGGTCTTGTGGAGTTCTTCTCGGAGCTTCATCGATTCCGAGGCCAACTCCTGTGCCAAGCTGTCGACACAAAGGCTGAAGTAGGTCTGGAATCGAAGTGGAAGTCCTTCCTTCAGTGGAGGGGCTCGTGCGCTGCCCTCATCTTCACCTTCCTTCCGGTAAGGCAAGAAGCGGCTTGTCATCTTGGCTGCCATCTCCGGAAGAAGTTCTCGGAGGCGGGTTAGTGCCTTGAGTGCAGCTGCCTCGACAGCGAGGAGTAGTGTTGCCATCTGAGGTCCCTCGAAGAACAAACTTGTGGGAGGATCGTTTGCCTTCACGATTACTTCCACATGGTACTCCACCTCGGTGTCGCTAACCCAATGCTCATGGTCGGTGAGGATGGGTGCTCGGTGAAACTAGCACTCCTAGAGGCTATCCTCGAGAAGCAAAGGGAACCAAGTGGTCAGGAGCTCCTCAGGTACAGCGCCCATCTACAAAGGTTGAATGGGACGGGTTAATATGATGATTATATCTCAGGTTTGGCAAGGCTTAGAAAAGAAGAGTGGTTTAGAAGGTTTATGAAAAGTGTCTCATCCTAACTAACGCCCATGCTAATTAAGGCTTCCTACAGTCAGGATGGCTCTGGTACCAGCTCTGTGGGGACCCCGACTTGTGAGTCGAGATCACCGAGTGCAAGAGTCTTACATCCATACATACCGTCTTACACAAATTATGACCATTATGGTCAAGTCTTACATAGATAAAGCCTCAAGGGCTTGAACAGAAAATAAACTCGATAGCGGAAGTCTTCGTAGATAAGTAGAACCCATGCCATCTACCTTAACCCAACAGGCATTCTGACTGGGAAATCTTCCTAGTTCGCATGTTCATCTCCAAAGAACTCTTCTTCAAATTCCTACTCCTCCATGCCTGGCCAATTAAATAACCAGTGGCAAGCCAATGATTACTTTGAATGTACTCGCAAGCAAACCCATGATTTGGTTCAAGGTAACAATGCAAGTTGTTCAACAAATAAGCAACCTAGCTCCAAGCTAAATAAGATATTCTGCCATTTTGTGCATTATGCATCAATGTACTTGGGTAACCTCGAGGACAGGTTACATATATCAACATAAATAGAGTTGGAAACATTACTAGCTCATTTAATATGTCAAGTCACCACCTTGACTCAAATAGTTCTCTACACACACACATACACCAAGATTGTAAATATTTTGGACATAGTTTAAGTAGAACCTCCCAACTGTCCATGACCGTGGACATGGATATTCGAATAGTTTTACACTCTGTAGAGGTTGCACACTTTACCCACAAGATCCGGGAAGCTTTCGTGTCATCCACGATCCCGCAGTACCTCAAGTACTCGGGGGAAGCACCCGATCATTACCTTTCCCCACACGATACTAACATAGGTTCCACCCGTTGGTGCACAACCCTCGTGTACAAATAAAAGATCGTGGGACTTTGCCCTTTTTACATTATCACGCATACACGAAGGGACCAACGGTGTGTCCGGTGCCCTGTGAAAACAGTCTTGGCCGCCTATCCAAGCACGACCTCGTCCCGGGAGTGACCTCAAGTCACCCCCGTCACTAGTAATGTGGGCACCATGCTAGTATCAGCCTAAGTAATCAATAATGCCCCGTCCCATAAACGGGTAGAGTGGTTGCACATGTTTGGTTGGGTTGGTAACCACACATAAATCTAATCCATCATTTTACACACACACACCAAAGCTCTCTTTGGTACACCACTTCTTCCTCAAGTGGTGACCTTAATTTCAACATCACCCACGGGTTTTCGAAAGAATGTAATTACGAAGAGTTCATGATACGCATGCAACATTATGAATCAACAGCGAATCTCTTGCATTTATGCACAAGGTAGAGTTATGAGTAGGGGGTATGCATCATGTGGTGGTTCACAACAAGTTCACCACCATCATGCATCATCATCATGCAATCAGAAAAAGGGTAACGATGAACAAGAGGGGTGTAATGGTCAAAGGGCTTCTTGCCTGGATTGGCTTAGTCTTCAAAGTCTTCAAATCCTTCTCCTTCTTCTTCTTCAACAACTTCATCAAACACTGTCAGGACCCCGATCCTAAGTCACACCGATCTAGCTGTAACACGTCATATCACTTTGCGGCCTCACGCACGGTAACCCCACGGGTGCCACCTTACCTGGCCCGGGACCGTTTGCGCATTTTGGCACACGTATATGACAGTGTCGCTAGCATCCATATGACAGAGAACCCGGGCTGACATGGTTAGTTATAAACCAAAAGTGGCACTAAATCACAGAGACAGGCATCCATGACCCAGCAACGAACGTGTCGGTCATCAACGTATGAACCCAAGTCGTAGCAAGCTACATGGACTTAAAGGATCAACGCGTGACATTTCCCCTAAGGGACAGACACAGGAACGAAGAAGGACACATGCCGGCCAGCCTACGTGTTCCGAGCAGTAGCAAGCTACCAAGGCTCATTGGAATCACTAGGAGGCATTTCCCTGTAAGGTAGGCTACCAAAGGAAAACAACTAGGTGTCGGATCCCACACATACCAAGCATTTTAATCATACACGCAATATGCTCAATATGTGCAAATACAACATTGCATCACAACAGAACTCTATGACTCAAAGTACTTTATTTAAGACGCTCCAAGAGCCATACATAACATATCCATACAGGTAGGTGTCGGTGGAAACTGTCCACCACGAACACCTATGGGACCGGAGCCCCTTGTCGTTGCGGTGAGGGAGCGGAGGGAGCACAAAGGGCAGATCGAGGAGAGCACGCGGGCAGTTTACCCAGGTTCGGGCCGCGCGGACGCGTAAAACCCTACTCCTGCCTTGGTTTGTATTGAGTTTGTGAGCTCGGGAGCTTGAAGAACTAGCTACACCGAGCGAGTAAGCTATCTAGGTTTCGAACCCCTTCTACGTTGTGCATGGGCCTCCTTTTATAGCTCAAGGGGTCACCGACAGGTGTCAACGTAGAAGAAGGGCAAAAATGTAACTTTGGTGGTAGTTGTAACAGTGCGGGAACAGTACATGAGTAGTGGATGAACAGTGGTCATCACCTAACTTGACAGTGGGGGACAAGAGCATTAAATGCCCATCGCCGTCGACCCCAAAAGCGCCCGCCCTTGCGTCTCCGTTCGCCACGGCGGTAGCCTCGTCACCGTGGAGTGCCATCGTGTCCCCCAGGCTGCACAGCCATCCGCCACGCGTCCCTGGAAGGGCCCCAGGGCGACGCGTGGGCCGATGAGCTGGAGCGCGGGCACACAGTTCAAGCTTCCCCCGGCAAGCACCTTGCCGGGGTCTTGATCTTGTCGGGCCGGGAAGCTTGTCGCTCCCCGGGTCTTGCCGGGGCGCAGAGTGCGCCGAGGCTTGTCTTATAGATACAGTCTTCTGGTCTTCCTGGCAAGCTCCTCTTGCCAGGGTCTTGTGTTAATGACATAATCTTGAGCCTGGGACGGCCTTCCTGGCAAGCTCCACTTGCCGGGGCCTTGATCTTCTGTCTTGTATACTTTGTTTTTGAATGGCTTAATAAGGATCAGAAAGGGTTTCCGGCAAGCGCGTGGTGAGCCCTGCCGCGGGAAGCTGCTACTGCCCGTGCACAAGTTGGGGTACTAAGGTACCCCTATCTTAGTACACCGACAGGAGCCCCCGGGCCTGGGCCACACATGGTGCCGAGCGCTGTTGGGCCAGGCCCAAAACAGTGCACGGGCACACGCGGCCCACGGCAAGCTGTAATTCCCCTTCCGCATCCGCCGCGTCCCTCCCTAACGGCACGCGTTGATTGCGGTGTCGTGGGAGAGATCGTGGCCACGTTCTTTAATGGGAAATGCGGAGCGTCCCCCACTTCCCCCTTAAAAGCAGAGGAAGCAGTGGCCGTTACCTTACTTCGTCTTCATTGTTTCTTCCTCCTCCAGAAATCCCCCTTTGCGCTCCGCCTACTCACCTCCTCCGCCCTCTTCCGCATCCGCGGCGCCGTCGAGCTTCTCCCCCCTCTTCCTCCGCCGCCTCCGCCATGGCCTCGAAGGCCGAGAAGGCGAAAGCAGAGAAGACCAAGAGGGATAAATCCGAGCAGGCGGCAAAGCTTGTCGCCCTGCGGAAGAGGAACGTCGTCTTCGCGCCAAGGCTCAGCGCGAGGGAGCTCTGGAACAAGTACTATCTGTTCTGGGCCAAGGAGACCAAGGCGCATCCCCGCACCAGAGTCTACCCGGCCGCCGCCCGAGATCTGTACCCCAGCGGGTATTTCTTCTTTGCTGTCTTCTTCCACTGCGGCCTGTGTCCTCCATTTTCTGAGTTTTTCTGCGATATCATGAACACCTACGGCCTTCATCTCTTAGACTTCACCCCCAACGCCATCCTTACGATGGCGGTTTTCGCACATCTATGCGAAAACTACATAGGGATCTATCCAAACGTAGCGCTCTTTCGGCATTTCTTCATGCCTAAAGCAGAGGCCGGCGCTCCCCTCTCCGGGGGCATCTCTTGGGTCTTCCGCTTGAACAAGAAGGAGTCGTATCTGCAAGGAGAGCTCCGCGGCAAGTGGGAAGAGTGGCGCGCGGATTGGTGCTGGGTAGTGGAGGACGAACCGCAACCCTTCACTGCGCCGCGCACAGCAGCTATAGTGCGCGGCAGGGACTGGAGCGATTTGGCTCCGGATGACATCAAGCTCAACGCTGCCATCGTTAGGATTCTTCGTCTCCGGGTAGCCAAGTTGACCATCGGAGAGGTAGGAGCAGATTTCCTCCGCCGCCGCATTGCTCCTTTACAAGAGAGGAAAAGGCCAGCATGGGAGTTTGGCAATGCGGCAGACATAATGAGGTTGCGCCCGGGACTGAACTACAACTTCACGGCGCTGGAGCTGAAGGGGATGCTCCGGGAGCTTTTCAAGCATGACCCGGCCCACCCGGAGTGGTTTATACCTCCCCGGGGAGTAGTACCGCTATGCAACAGCACCGCCCGGGACGCATTGCGCGCAATGATCCCTGCGTGTGATTCTCACGGCGTCGACCCCACCTGGATAGTGCCGACGCCGGACGCCATCATGAGCTTCTTTGATAACTTGGTGGAGGTGCCGAAGAACTCCGAGTAGATCAAGGGTCTCACTCGGGACACCACGGAGCGGGATTTGGCCTATATTGCCGACCGGGTGGAAGAGGCCGCCGCAGCCGCAGCAGCAGGAGACTTCGGATTCACTATTGAGGAGGCAGAGGCGGAGGACGCATCGTGCCAAGCAGCGGAGGCAGAGATTCGGAGACTTCTCAAACTCCCGCCCGACGAGCTCGCCGGGGTCCCCTCTCTGAGGCATGCTGGGATCCCCGGGATTGTGAGCGAGGCCGCGGCAAGGGGCGTGGTTGTCTGAGGAAGCAGAGGTGCCGGAGGGAGCGGAGCCGCCGGAGGGAACCGGGCCGCAGGGCAAGGTGCCGGGCCTAGCGAGCCCGCCGAGGAGGAGGAGGAGGACGCCGGAGCCGGCGAGGATACTGGTGGATCTCTGGGGCTCGACGACGACGTCTCCTCGTCCTCGGAGAGCTCCCCGCCCCGGGCAAGTCCCAAGCGTACACCGCCGAAGCGCCTCCGCAAGGCGGCTACGGCGACGAGGACGCAGGAGCCCCGACAGCAGCCCGCTCGCCAGGCTGCGCGCGCCACCAGAGCGAGCCAAACCGCGACGGAGGCGCCCCGCGCACCTGCGCCAAGCGGAGGAGGATCCTCCCAGAGCGGAGCGGCTGCTCCGCCTGCTCCCCGGGCCTCGGCGTCGACAGAGGCCGGGTCTTCGCAGCCCCCAGCTCCGGGCACCGCCAAGCGCCCGAGGGAGCCTTCTCCCCCTGCTCCTCGCGCGGAAGCGCCTCAGGTGGAGTTTGACTTCTCCGCGCTCAGCGACGACGACGAGGAAGAGGAGTAAGTGTTTGCAATTTGTGACCTCTTTGATCCAGTCTCGATTCTTTCTTTGATGATTCTGATTTTGCTTCTTGCTTTGATTTCAGGACCCTGGCCCAGCGAGTGGCGAAGAAGGCCAAGGTTCCCGCGGTAGTGGTCGAGGATGACTCGCCCGTCGCGGCGACAGGGGACACGCCGGTGACGGACTTGCCGGACCCAACCGCTGCTCCGAGGAGCAGCCCCCAGCGCAGCCCCCAGCGTAAGTCTGGTTTTGAACTTCCTACTTGTCGGGCGCGCCTGAGGTTCCAGCTTGGTACTAATGTTTTGTTGTCTTGCTTGTCTTGTGCAGAAACGGAGCCGCAGCCACAGGAGCGCCCGGAGACTACTCCCGAGGAGCCGCAGGTCCCGCCGTCCCCACCAAGGACGAACTCTCCGGCGAGAGAGAGCGCTCCGCCAAGGGCGTGTACTCCGCCAAGGGCGAGTACCCCGCCAAGGGCGAGCAGCCCGGCGAGGGTGGCCACCCCGCCAAGGGTGAACTCCCCGGCGAGGGAGCCAGTTGTCGACGAAATCCGCGAAGGTAAGTCTTGCAACCTCGTCTTCTTGGACTCGTCTTTTTTGGATATTTGCTTGAAATTTTTCTTTTCTTTTTCTTCTTCTTCTAGATCCTCCCGCGCCGGACCGGATGGAGACCGAGGTCGTCGGCGAGGAAGGCGCGCAGGGCGACGACGGCAACGCCCCTGTCGTCAAAGACATGGCAGGAGCCGACGAGTCTGCGGCTGAGGAGACTGCCCCGACGGCGGACGCAGTGGCCGGGGAGGGGGACGGCGGCCACACTGCCGTCCCGGAGGCGGCAGGAGCGTCTAGCGCTGCGCCGGCCGCCGATCCCTCCGCCGGCAAGGAGCAGTCGGGCTTCTACCTTGAGGCCCCCAATGGCGTCTTTATACAAGTGCCTTGGAGGTCTTCGTCGCGAGCCCCCGAGGAGGGAGAGACCTTCGATGGAGAGGTCCTCGCCTCCGCGGGGCTGAAGATTGTCGAAGCGCCTGGCGGGAGTGATGAGCCCGAGGAGGAGAAGCTGCTTCACCGGCTCCTGGCCCTTTACCGGGCCAGGTAGGCGAAGCTGGATTCCCGAGAAGCCCTCGCCGCCAAGGCTGGAGCAGAACTGGAGAAGCGTGCTGCTGAACTCCGCGTCGCCAACCAAGCGGCCCTCCGCGACTTGGCGGAGGAGCGCGAGAGGCTTGCCGGAGAGCAGCAGGAGTTTCTTCTGGAGAAGGCTGAGGCCGAGGAGCAGCAGCGGCTGGTCGGTGAAGAGCTGTCCCGGCGAGAAGGAGAGCTCACCCAGCGGAAGGTCGACCTCGACGCCCACGAGGAAGACCTTACCGCCCAGGAGCAGGCCCTTGGCGGGGAGTTGAAGGAGGCGAAAGCTGCCGCAGCCGCCGCGGAAACCGCCAAGAAGGACCTTGAGGCTAAGGTGGCGCAGCTGGAGAAGTTCTTGAAGGCGATCACGGAGAGGGTCACCGCGCTCAACATAGAGCGCGAGAAGGACGCCCATACCAACTCTGAACTCCAGGTACGCCTCTCCAAGCAAGGCGACGAGCTCAAGGCCGCCAAGGACTCAATTGCTGATCTGGAGCTGAAGGTCTCCACGTTGAAAGACTCACTCGACGTCGTCCCGGACCGCGAAACCAAGCTGAAGGACGAGCTCCGCAAGGAGCAAGGCCTAGTGGAGAGCGCCGCCACTTCTGCTAACAACTTCCGCCGGACCGTCGAAATATGGACTGAAGATCTGGTGGCTTCTGCTGCTAACATCGACAAGGAGCTGATGGCGCTGAGGGTGGAACACCTCATATATTCTCCGGATCCAAATCTCCCGCACAGCGCCAAGCTCAGTCTCTTCTTCAGAGGGATCGTGCCGGCACTCGCAAGTCTACAGGAGAAGCTCCCTGCGCAGCTGGCCGAGGAGTCGCGCCAGCTCTGCGCGGGTACCTTGGAGCGCGTCCTGACGAAGATCGTCTACCGCAATCCTGGTATAAATCTCGTCAACGTCCTCCGCAGCTTGCCGGCCGACGCAGATATGGAGGCGCTGAAGGCGCAAGTCGCCCACATCATCGCCAAGGTGAACAAGATCTCCAGGCTTGAAGGCGATCGCATAGACTAGGCCTCTTTCTTCTTATTTCTTTTGTTGCTGCAAAGTGTGCCATGAACATGAAACTATTAGTCATTGCGACTAGTTATCTCTGTAATATATTTATCTTATTTTCGAGCAATTGATGCAGTGTTATCTCCCTTGCTTTGGTTCTTTACTTTGTATGCTTTTTACCCTACGCTTTTAGGGAACTTGCCGACAAGGGACCCTTGCCGCGAGCGCTGAGTGCTGGACTCTGAGCAGCCTGCTGGCAAAGGCCTTATCGGCAAGCAACCTTGCCGCAGCTAGTCGCAATGCACTTAGCTTGCTGAGCGAACTCGAAAACGAAATAAGGGCGCGACACTTGTTGCAGCTCTCTTAAGCCGTTGAGCGTACTCGAAAACAAGACAAGGGTGCGGCTAGCTACGGGTAGGTTCCTCCGCGCACAGGTTTTCCATACAAAGTGTGGTTGTTCAAGGAAGATAACTAAAATTTAAAAATTTGAACTGCTCAAATTCCGGTAACTTAGCTTTCATAATCTGTTCGTTCTCCGGTAAGCTTTTCTTTCTTGGACAGCACTTGGTTCGTCCTCCA
>LR738712.1:221338147-221543097 GCA_902687465.1 Secale cereale
CGGCAAACTTGTGCGCGAGGAACATTCTTCCTTCTTAAGAGGGAAAGAAAAAGGAGAAGAGGAAACAAGTATAGGATTTCTCGGCATGGTAATGCTTACCGGATATGCGTGTTGCACAAAATGCCAAATAATGCATGCAAATAACAAAGAGAAGCACGAGAATGGCAAATAGTGCGAAAACACAAAGCTTTACTAATGCACGGGATCTGTGCTCGGCTTTGTACAAAGGTTTACATGCAACAGCGGCAAGACTCGTACAAAAGGTGGTTGCCGGAGCGGATCACGGCAACCGCGCGTTATGGGTGAAACTT
This sequence comes from Secale cereale, assembly GCA_902687465.1. Taxonomy (NCBI): domain Eukaryota; kingdom Viridiplantae; phylum Streptophyta; class Magnoliopsida; order Poales; family Poaceae; genus Secale; species Secale cereale. Next base: position 221,338,459 of record LR738712.1, read on the forward strand.
TCGAAGATGCTCTATGTTCCAGGAGTTGCTCATTGGTAAGCCTTCTTCGGTCTCAAGGCGGACAGCGCCGGGCCTTGTAACTTGTCTCACCCGATAAGGGCCTTCCCACTTCGGCGTCAACTTGTTGGAATTCTTGGCGGACTGAACACGCCGAAGAACAAGGTCGCCTTCCTCGAGACTCCTGGCCCTGACCTTGCGGCTATGGTAGCGACGCAAGGCTTGCTGGTATCGAGCAGCTCGGAGAGCAGCCTGGAGACGTTCCTCCTCGAGGAGCAATTCATCATCTTGTCGCAGTTGCTCTTGCTCGAGCTCATCATAAGCGAGCACTCGAGGAAATCCGTATACGAGTTCCGTGGGGAGAACTGCCTCTGCCCCATAGACAAGGGCAAAGGGTGTCTGTCCGGTGGCTCGACTTGGTGTCGTTCTGATTGACCAAAGAGCCGCCGGCAACTCCTCTATCCAGTTTCTTTCGCACTTGCGCAGCCTGTCGAAGGTCCTCGTCTTGAGCCCGCGCAGCACTTCAGCATTAGCCCTCTCCGCTTGACCATTGCTCCTCGGGTGAGCAACAGAAGCGAAGCAGACCTTGGCGCCAAGGTCTTGGACGTACTGCATGAAGGTGCGACTAGTGAACTGCGTACCGTTGTCGGTGATGATTCTGTTAGGGATCCCGAAACGGCAAACAATCGCTCTGAAGAACTTGACCGCTGACTGTGCTGTCACCTTTCTCACTGGTTCCACTTCTGGCCACTTTGTGAACTTGTCGATTGCTACGTACAAGTACTCAAAGCCCCTGACAGCACGGGGGAAAGGGCCGAGGATATCGAGCCCCCAGACCGAGAAGGGCCAGGACAAAGGGATCATCTGGAGAGCTTGAGCTGGCTGATGAATTTTCTTGGCATGGAACTGGCACGCTTCACACTTGGTTACTTGTGCAGTTGCATCTTGGAGGGCTTCTTGCCAAAAGAACCCTTGCCGGAATGCCTTTCCTGCAAGTGCCCTTGCGCCAATGTGGTGGCCACATATGCCTCCATGTATTTCTGCCAACAGCTTCTGTCCATCTTCTCTGGAAATGCACTTCAACCTGACACCATTGAGCCTTCTTCTGTACAGTTCATTGTCCACGAACTGGTACATACTTGACTGCCTGGTTATTTTCTCTATCTCTGCTGGGTCGTCGGGAAGTTCTCCAGTTTGCAGAAAACGGACGATCTGCTGTGCCCATGTCGGAGCCCGTGGCTCAACGGCAAGGACTAAAGGCATGAGGGCCGCTGCGGGAACCCCAGCTTCTACGGCAAGAACCTCTGGTTCTGTCGGAGCTGAAGGCTCCCCGGCAAGCCTGCCGGGGCAAGGCTTGTCGGGAACGCTTGCTTCAACTGTACAGACCCTTGGGTCTGCAGGAGCAAACTGTTCCTCAGCGTTCTGGTTGTTGATCTTGGGGACCTTGGCGGCGGCTTCAGGAAGATCCGCCGGCAAGTAGTCGCCGGAGACCAACTTTCTCTTCTTGGGCTGCCCAATTGATGGTGTAACGGATGGCAGAGTCAGCTTGAGCAGGAAGATCCCTGATTCCACAGGTAACTTCATCGCAGCACACTTTGAAAGGCCATCTGCAATATCATTCTGAGCTTTCGGGACGTGCTCCACTTGCAGACCTTCAAAGTGTTCTTCAAGCTTCCTCACTTCATCTACATAAGCTTCCATCAAAGGGCTCTGGTAACTCTTGTTGACTTGTCGGACCACCAACTGAGAATCTCCCCGCACAATCAGCTTCTTAATCCCAAGTTCAGCTGCAATTCTGAGGCCGGCAAGCAGACCTTCATACTCAGCAGTATTGTTTGTCGCTTGTTCCCTGGGAAAGTGCATCTGGATAACATACTTGAGGTGTTCTCCGGTGGGTGCTATGAGTACCACACCGGCTCCAGCACCTTGCAGCGAGGAGGCACCATCAAAGTACATCACCCATTCGCTTGTCGCTTCTTGTACGGGTACGCTCGTCTCTGTAACTTCTTCAACGGGCGTTGGGGTCCACTCAGCTATAAATTCTGCCAAAGCTCTGCTCTGTATAGTTGAAGTACTTTCAAACTTGAGACCAAAGCTCGACAGTTCCAGTGCCCACTCGACGATCCTGCCTGTTGCTTCTGGATTCTGCAATATCCTCTTCAACGGAAAGCGAGTGACCACTGTTATCTCGTGTGCTTGGAAGTAATGGCGCAGCTTTCTCGAGGCCATGAGGAGGCCGAAAAGCAACTTCTGCACGCCGGAGTATCTTGATCTAGCCCCCTGCAAGAGGGAGCTCACAAAATACACCGGGCGCTGCACCATCTTCTTCCGCACTTCTCCTTGCTCCTGCGCAGAGTTGTCCTTGTCGGGGCCAGAGCTTGTCGGAGCAGCCCCCTGCTTGTCGCTGGATTCGCTTGCCGGTGACGTAGACTCCTCGTCGGCCTCCCTCTCCGCTACTAACGCAGCACTAACCACTTGATTGGTTGCTGCCAGGTATAGCAGCAACTTCTCTTGTGGCCTAGGTGCGACAAGTATTGGAGTGGAGGATAGGTACCCTTTCAAGTCTTGCAGCGCTGCCTCCGCTTCCGGAGTCCACTTCATAGGACCTGCCTTCTTCAAAATCTTGAAGAAATGCAGGGCGCGTTCTGCAGACTTTGAAATGAACCTACTGAGGGCAGCCACACAACCTGCAAGTCTCCTTACGTCCTTGACGCGCTTTGGGGCTTCGATCTGCTCGATGGCTTTAATCTTGTCAGGATTAGCTTCAATCCCCCTCTGAGACACAAAGAACCCGAGAAGCTTGCCGGAGGGGACTCCAAAGACACACTTCTCGGGGTTCAACTTGAGCTGGATCTTGCGCAGATTTGCAAAAGTTTCTTCCAAATCTTGGATTAGGGTATCCTTGCTCTTGCTCTTCACCACTATGTCATCCATGTAAGCTTCTACATTTCTGTGGATCTGTGGCTCAAAAGCAGTGTGCATTACCCTTGCAAATGTTGAGCCTGCATTCTTCAATCCGAAAGACATGCGAATGAAGCAATATGTGCCACACGGAGTAATGAATGCAGTCTTCTCTTCGTCTTCTTTGGCCATAAAAATCTGGTGGTAGCCCAAATATGCATCAAGAAAGGAGAGCAGCTCACATCCAGCAGTGGAGTCAACAATCTGGTCAATGCGCGGCAAGGGAAATGGATCCTTGGGACATGCTTTATTCACATCGGTGAAGTCTATACACAGTCTCCACTTCCCGTTAGCCTTACGCACGACAACTGGGTTTGCTAACCACGTCGGATGGATCACGCCTCTAACCAGGCCCGCTGCTTCTAACTTCTTGATTTCTTCGGCAATGAATTCTTGGCGCTCCACGGCTTGCTTCCTGACCTTCTGCTTGATGGGCCGCGCATGAGGGCAAACAGCAAGCTTGTGCTCAATTACCTTCCTGGGAACGCCGGGGATGTCAGATGGTTTCCATGCAAACACATCGACATTCACCCGCAGGAAGGCAACGAGCGCGCTTTCCTATTTGCTATCAAGTGTAGCACTGATGGTGAAGGTACCACCAGTGCCATCCTCCTTGGCGGACACTTTCTTGGTTGCCGGTGGAGCGGCCATCCCTTTCTTGCACTTGCCGGTGGAGCTCGATGGAACGTCCTCGACGGCAGCGCAGCACTCCAAAGAGGTGCGTTTGCCGGAGTGGGCCCCAGAGCACTTGCCGGACTTGGTCTTGGTCTTCTTCCCCCCGGGGGCTTCAGCGGCAAGTGTGTTGCTCTCCGCTGCGGCTGCTGCATCCCGGTAGATCTTGTCGGCGCAGATAAGCGCGTCCTTCTTGTCGCCATGGACAGAGATGACGCTTATCGGCCCCGGCATCTTGAGTATATTGTAGGCGTAGTGGGAAGCTGCCATGAACTTGGCGAGGGCAGGACGTCCAAGTATCCCATTGTATGGCAATGGGATATCGGCAACATCAAAGGTTAACCTCTCCGTCCTGAAGTTGAGCTCCCCGCCAAAGGTCACTGGCAGAGTGATCTTCCCCTTGGGCTTGCTCCTTCCCAGGTTTATTCCTTGGAACGAACCGGTCTCTTCGAGCTCGCCATCTGGGATCTGGAGTTTCTTGATCACAACTGAGGAGATCAAGTTCAGCCCGGCCCCGCCGTCAACCAACATTTTGGTGACCTTGAGGTTGCGGATGGTTGGTGAGACCAACATCGGCAAACACCCGACCACAGTGGTGTGGTCAGGGTGATCCTCAAGATCAAAAATGATGGGCGTGCTGGACCATTTCAGCAGCCTGCGCGACTCAACGGGCGGCTCTGCTGCGTTTACTTCCCGCACCCACTGTTTGAGTTGGCGGTGGGAAGTATGCAGAGAGGCGCCCCCATCGACGCACAGTACTTCTGTGGCCTTCTGGAACTCCTGCTCGCTGTTATCGCCTTCCTCCATGTCGTCGTCGTCGTCTTCCTCTTCATCCTTGTCGCGGCCCCGGGGAGGTCGATCACCTTGCTGCTGCTTGGCCTTGCCGCGGCGTCCTCCCCGGCCATTGAAAGGCCGCTTCTTGCTTGGCTATCCCCCGCCACCTTGGGCCTTCTCCTTGTCGCGCCGCTCGTATTCAGCTTTCTGCTGCTCTACGAGGTACTCGACGCGCTTGCAGTTCGAGAGGTCGTGGCCCTTGGTGCGGTGGATCTTGCAATATTGCTTGTCGGAGCCGTCCGGCTTGTCGGCTGCCGCTACAGGGGCAGGCTCCTTGCCAGAGCCGCCAGCCTGTGTTGTCTTGGTGGGAGCCTCCTTGCCAGACTTCTCGACGACAAGTACCTCCTTGCTCTTCTTCTTTCTATTGTTCCGCCGCCGGCTCTTCTTTGCCGGGGAGGCATCCTCGTTGTCGCTTCCCCCTGCGCCAGCATCCTCCCCGGGGAGTCTCCTCCCCTCTTCGGCGCGCGCGCACTTGTCAGCCAGAGCGTAGAGCTCGCTGACGTCCCGGATCTTCGTCATGGCCATCTCCTCCCGCATGCGACGGTTACGCACGTTCTGGTGGAACGCGCTGATAACCGCGGCGGGGTGGACGTCGGGAATGTTGTGCTGCACGCGGCTGAAGCGTTGGATGTACTTGCGCAGAGGTTCTCCTTCCTTCTGGGCCAGAATGTGGAGATCACTCTCCTGGCCGTGGGGTTTGTGGCCGTCCGTGAAGGCGCCAACAAATTGGTGGCACAGGTCCGCCCACGAAGAAATAGAGCCTTCCGGCAAGTGCATAAGCCAAGAACGAACGTTCAGCTTAAGCACCAGCGGGAAGTAGTTCGCCAGTATCTTCTCGTCGCGCCCCCCGGCAGCCTGCACCGCGATGGTGTAGATACTGAGGAACTCCGAGGGGTGCGTCTTGCCGTCGTACTTCTCGGGTACGTCGGGCTTGAAGTTTTTCATACTGGGCCACTGGACACGCCGCAGCTCGCGGGTGAACGCAGGGCAACCTGCCGCGTACGGCAAGTCGCCTGGTTCACCGGGCGCGTGCGCGTCGACAGCGGTCCCAGCACGCTGATCAGATTGCCGCCGGGCTTCTCGCCGGCGCTCGATCGTTGTTCGAGCATCTTCTTGCCGCCGATCGTCAAGGACATGGCGCTGGTCCCGACGAGCCCGCGGATCCGACGACGCCGTGGAGTCGTCGTCGACGTTAATCCGACGGGGAGGCATCTTCTGCTTCCGCGGCGGGGAGTGCACGGTAGTTGCACCCCCGGCGGTCTTGTTGCCGTCGGCCTTCGTTTTCTCGACTTGTCGTGGCCGCGAGGTCGCCGGCTGCTGCGGCGTGTCGTTATTGGCGAAGGCGATCAGGCTCTGGATGGTTGCCCTCCAGTCTTCGGCCTTGTCTGCCGCTGGAGGGAAGTCGAGGAGCAGCTGCGCTCTTGCGAGTGCTTCTGCTGGAGAGGAGGGGAGCGGTGGCGAGCGGTGCGAGGAGCGAGATATGCTCGGACTTCTAACAGGGTTAGAAGGAGCAGGGTCTCGCCCCGGCGACCGCGCCTTGCTTGTGCCAGGACGATGGCCTGGAGCATCCCGCGATCATCCGGTTTGCCCTTGCCCCAGCAAGCGGATGGTACCTCCTGTACCACGGCGCTGTTGGGTGGTCGTCTGCTGAGATGGACGTGGCGCGTCTACGGACACCGAGGCTCGGTCGTCCGTCTTGTCCTTGGATTTGGCGGTGCCGCGAGTTTCCTCGCCGGCGACCACCCTTCCGCCGGCGTCTCCTCCACCCACCGTTGGTTCCGGTGGCGGTGGAACAGACGCAGACGGGCCTGCGACCTCCGAAGCCTTCTTCTTCGGGGCCATGTTGCTGTTGCTGATGAAGCTAACGAAGTTGGAGAGGTTGATGAAGAATACGCCCGCGTGAATGTCGGATCAGGTTCGCACAACCTCGACGCCCCCTACCTGACACGCCAAAGATGTCGGGGGAAACTGTCCACCACGAACACCTATGGGACCGGAGCCCCTTGTCGCTGCGGTGAGGGAGCGGAGGGAGCACAAAGGGCAGATCGAGGAGAGCACGCGGGCAGTTTACCCAGGTTCGGGCCGCGCGGACGCGTAAAACCCTACTCCTGCCTTGGTTTGTATTGAGTTTGTGAGCTCGGGAGCTTGAAGAACTAGCTACACCGAGCGAGTAAGCTATCTAGGTTTCGAACCCCTTCTACGTTGTGCATGGGCCTCCTTTTATAGCTCAAGGGGTCACCGACAGGTGTCAACGTAGAAGAAGGGCAAAAATGTAACTTTGGTGGTAGTTGTAACAGTGCGGGAACAGTACATGAGTAGTGGATGAACAGTGGTCATCACCTAACTTGACAGTGGGGGACAAGAGCATTAAATGCCCATCGCCGTCGACCCCAAAAGCGCCCGACCTTGCGTCTCCGTTCGCCACGGCGGTAGCCTCGTCACCGTGGAGTGCCACCGTGTCCCCCAGGCTGCACAGCCATCCGCCACGCATCCCTGGAAGGGCCCCAGGGCGACGCGTGGGCCGATGAGCTGGAGCGCGGGCACACAGTGCAAGATTCCCCCGGCAAGCACCTTGCCGGGGTCTTGATCTTGTCGGGCCGGGAAGCTTATCGCTCCCCGGGTCTTGCCGGGGCGCAGAGTGCGCCGAGGCTTGTCTTCTAGATACAGTCTTCTGGTCTTCCTGGCAAGCTCCTCTTGCCAGGGTCTTGTGTTAATGACATAGTCTTGAGACTGGGACGGCCTTCCCGGCAAGCTCCACTTGCCGGGGCCTTGATCTTCTGTCTTGTATACTTTGTTTTTGAATGGCTTAATAAGGATTAGAAAGGGTTTCTGGCAAGTGCGTGGTGAGCCCTGCCGCGGGAAGCTGCTACTGCCCGTGCATAAGTTGGGGTACTAAGGTACCCCTATCTTAGTACACTGACAGTAGGGGTCACATGACCCAACACTCAAGTCATACAGTCATACAAACACAAGCGGAAGCTACATGTCTGAGTACAGGCAACTTAGAAAATAAAACAGGCTTGGTGTAGCCTGACTATCTACAAGGCCCTTCACAAGCTCCAGATCACCGTCTGGGTGTCAAGCTACTCGTCGACGTCAACGTCTATGTAGAACCCATCAGCAGGGGCAGGGTTCTCCTCTGCAACAGTTATTAAGCAAACATGAGTACAAAGGTACTCAGCAAGTCTTACCACATAACCTATCATACATGCAACATTATCAAGGGGGGTAGTGGAGTTTATAGCAGAATGCCAGCTTTGACCTTGGCTAACCTATACTACAACTCTCAACGGATTGCAAGATGTTATTACGAACACGAGTCCTCTACTCACCACATCAATACACTACCGAGGATCCTCTTCCGTCATCCTACGGAAGGGCCATCCATGGCACTCACACTTATCTTGAGGCTTTTAGTAGTGTCCATCAACTTGTCTATGAACTGTAAGAGCAACCAAGTAGTTCGTACTGCGAACAATGGCTATTCAAATAGTTTGATAACCCTGCAGGGGTGTACCTCTTCACACACGCTTCCACCACTTATCGCCGTTTACTCGACGTGTACTCGGTAACCTTCAAGCGGAAGCCCAGCGAGGGTGTCGGCCACGACCTGACTAACTACTCAAGTCTCTCGTCCAGGTTTATCGCCTATTTGGGTTCCATCCGTGGGGAGATCCGGCCGGGGTGTCGCTCACGGCCCCAAACGATGTGTACAAGGTTCCCGAGTCACCAAACGGGCAACTGGTACACCGTGCCACGTACCTGTCGCATCACAACCCACCCCGAGGGTCAGCGTTGTGCACGACCTCCAGTAAGCTATAAACACCAGAAACTAGTTGCAACTCCTGGACAGAGATCAAGGGTAATTAATAAGCCGAGAGGGTCAATTAAGGATCCCAATGCGTGGTAGTAGCTGTAACTTGAACCACACATACAGATCTCGGGTCCTATGGACGATTCCAATGAAACAACCCACCATGTACTCCTACATGGCCTTTCATCGATACCTTTACCAAGCGTATTCCACACTTCCTTCTCTTTATCGGTAAGATCATTTCACTCTGATCCATCACCCAGATGAATCAGACCAGACACAACTCTAAGCCTAGCACGCAACATAAACAAATAGCATGGTGGATCACACATCACATGGCTCAATAAACTCCTACACATGCTAGTGGGTTTCAACTATTTACTGTGGCAATGACAGGTCATGCAAGGGAATAGGGTTCAACTACCGCAGCAAGTAGCAGTTCACACGTTGTTGCCTTAATGCAGTAAAAGAGAGCAGGAGCGAGGAGATTGGGTTTGTATCGGAATGATCAATGATTGCTTGCCTGACAAGGTAGTTGTCGGGTACTGCTCTTCAACTGGATACGCAGCAATATCCTCGGGAGCAAGACCTAACACAGGGAATACCGGCGATACAATCATTAACAAACAAATGCAACAATATGATGCATGCTCATGACATGGCAAGATGCATGTGTGTTGGCTAATGCAACTAAAATCAGAAGGGTTTGAACCTATTTGAATCAAGGATTCAAATTGAAGTTCAAACTATTATTTAAATAAGTGCATAATCATGTTTTTGATGTATACAGCAAGTTAACTTGTTCAAACATGCATGAAACCAGTGCCACTAGAAAGATTGGATTTTTCTGATCATTTTTCATATATAAATCTTTTTCATCTGAGCTATGGTTGATTTTATATGAATTTTAGAAGTTTTGGGTATTTTCTGGAATTTCCTGAATTATTATTAAATCTAAAAATCCCAGAAAAACCTTTACTGCGTCAGCATGACATCATGATGACGTCAGCCAGTCAACAGGGCCAGTCCAGGTCAAACCTGACCAGTGGGTCCCTCATGTCAGTGTCACAGCTAATTAACTGAGCTAATTAGAGTTAAACTAGAACTAATTAGCTGTCAGTGGGGCCAGGGCCCACGTGTCAGTGACTAAACTAATTAACTAATTAAATTAAATTAAGACCTAAACTAGGTTTGACTTGCGGGCAGGGCCCACATGTCATTGACCCAGGGGGTCAAACCCGTGGTCAAAACAGGTCCAACTCGCCGGCGTTTAGCCGCCGGCGAGGCCAAACGCGGCGGCGTGCTTCGGAAAACGCCTACGGTGTACGGTTCCAGCTGTGGCTAGGCGCGTTGGAGAACTCTTGCTCTTGCGCGTCGGATGGTGCTGGTCGCCGGACCTGGGGTGGCCGGAGACGACGGCAACAAGCTCGACGGCAGCGACCGGCGTCGGGCGTGTGTGGAGATGCGGCTGTAGGGGCCTAGGCGATGCGTGCGTAGCACCGTTCGCATCTACGTGCTGTGGTGAGTACGTTGGACGGTTGCTAGTGACCAAATGGTCACCGGAGCATCACCGGCGGCGAGCACGGTGGCGGTGCGTGCGGGCGAGCTTCGTGCAGTGTGTTACATGGCAAAAGGGAGCCAACGGGGAGGGGGAGGAGGTAGCTAGGCTCACAGGGGTTGCGGCAAGCACCGGAGCTAGCTCGGGGGTGGTCGGAGCTGAGCAGAACGGCGAGGGGGATCTCCGCGTCCGGAGTTGGGGAAGAAGAGGTCGGGGGCGTCTCCAGGGCAGGCGAGCGCTCGGGGCTCGGCCTGTTCGAAGCAGTCGAGGACGGCGGAGACGAAGGACACCAAGGCGGAGCTCAGGGACGACGGTGGACGCGGCTTCTACGGCGGTGCGATCACGGCGGCGTCGGCCATGGCGCGGGGAGAGTGGAGGAGAGGAACTGGGGGGAGGTGGAGGTGTCTGCGGGGTCGAGGAGGACCTGGACGATCGAACCGTCCCTCCAGGACGGCGAGGGGACGAAGCAGGGCGGCGGGCAGCTGCATGGCGCGCCGTGCGGTCGCCGTCGAGCACCTGCCTGCCTGCCTGGCCGAGCCAAGCAGCTCGCTGGAGCGGCAGCTGGGCTGGGCCGGCAGGTGGGCCGGGTGGGGCGCCAGGTATGTTCTCTCTCTCCCTTTTTTTTCTATTTTCTTTTCTGTTTCATTTCTTTTGCAACTTTGTTCATTTAATAAAAATGCCTAAACATTTTTATAACTCATAACACTTGTCATACCTGCTGTATATAATATGAACAGTAGGTAACATTATAGTTTATGATTATTTGAGCATTTAAAATATTTTGTAGCATTTAAATGCCCAAATTCAAATACCATATGATTTAATCCAAAGCCCTAGATTGTCCTAGAAAAATGTGCACCATTTTTGGCAGAGGTTTGAGACCAAGGCAGAAATGATGAACATTTTGAAAGGCATTTTGGGTACATTGGAAAATATTTTATCAAACCCTAGTTGTTAGGGGAGGGGTGCTGGGGTTTCTGTTAATCCCATTTCAAGTTTCTTTGAAAGTAACATGATGCACACTCTAGTCAGGTCCTAATGCAAGTGCTAGCTAGGGATGTGACAACTCACCCCCACTTAAAAGAATCGCGTCCCGAGATTCGGGTTCCTCCGGAAAGAGGGTGGGGTACTCAAGTCGAAGACGATCCTCCCTTTCCCAAGTAGCTTCACTCTCGGAATGATGTGACCATTGAACCTTGAGAAATTTGATATTGTGGTATCGAGTGGTGCGCTCGGTTTGATCAAGAATACGAACGGGGTATTCTCGATATGTGAGATTGTCTTGGAGATCAAGCGTTTCGTGGTCCACTCCGCGGATAGGATCCGAGAAGCAACGCCTGAGTTGAGAAACGTGGAAAACATCATGAACTCTGGAGAGGTGCGGAGGTAGTTCCAATTGGTAGGCAACTTCTCCTCGTTTGGCAAGAATGCGAAAAGGACCGATGTAACGAGGGGCCAATTTGCCTTTGATACCGAAGCGATGGGTTCCCTTAAGAGGAGTAACCCGAAGGTAAGCCTTATCGCCGACTTCAAAAGTCACAGCCTTATGATGACTATCATATTGGCTCTTTTGGCGAGACTGGGCTGTTTTCAATCTCTCACGAACGATGCGAACTTGTTCCTCTGCTTCCTGGATCATATCCGGGCCAAAGAATTATCTTTCCCCGGTCTCTGACCAGTTAAGAGGTGTTCGACACCTTCGTCCATATAGAACTTCAAAGGGAGCTTTACCCAAGCTGGCTTGATAACTATTGTTATAAGCGAATTCGGCAAATGGAAGACACTTTTCCCATTCCATACCGAAAGAAATGACAGAGGCTCGAAGCATGTCTTCCAGAATTTGATTGACTCGTTCCACTTGACCACTTGACTGTGGATGGAAGGCAGTACTGAAAGAGAGATGAGTTCCCATAGCATTCTGGAAACTTTCCCAAAATCGTGAAGTGAAAAGACTTCCACGGTCTGAGTTAATCTCCAACGGTACACCATGAAGTGATACTATTCGAGAGATATATAAGTCTGCTAGCTGGCTAGCGGTAATACTCTCCCGAATAGGCAGGAAATGAGCTACTTTAGAGAGGCGGTCGATAACGACGAAGATAGCATTATTTCCTTTCCTGGACTTGGGAAACCCGGTAATGAAGTCCATACCGACTTTATCCCATTTCCATTCAGGAATAGCTAGAGGTTGAAGGGTGCCAGCAGGCCGTTGATGCTCTGCTTTGACTCGACGGCAAACGTCGCAGTTAGCAATGAACTGAGCGATTTCTCTCTTCATCCTAGTCCACCAGAATCTCTGACATAGATCCTGATACATTTTAGTACTACCGGGATGAATCGTGAGAGGAGATTCATGAGCCTCCTTAAGAATCATTTGTCATAGTTGTGGTTTCTTGGGCACCACCAAGCGATTCTCGAAGTACACTACACCTCGATCATCCATAGAGAAGCTTCTAGCAACTCCGCTAGCAATGTTCTCCTTGATCCGAGATATGCCTTTATCATACCGCTGGGCAACTATGATTTGATCCATAAGGGTAGGTTTCGCCACCAAGGTGGAAAGGAATCCTCGAGGAACAATGTGAAGGTTAAGCTTACGAAATTACTCGTGGAGAAGTGGTTGACTTTGTTGTAACATTAAATTGTTACAATATGACTTACGACTTAGTGCATCAGCCATGACATTGGCCTTTCCAGGAGTGTAAGTGATTCCTAAGTCGTAGTCGGTGAGCAACTCAACCCAACGTCTTTGCCTGAGATTTAGATCCGGTTGGGTGAAGATATACTTCAAACTTTGGTGATCAGTGAAGATTTCACAGCGATTACCAAGGAGGTAATGTCGCCATGTTTTGAGTGCATGGACTACAGCTGCAAGCTCTAGATCATGAGTAGGATAGTTATCCTCGTGTGGACGCAACTGTCGAGATGCGTATGCAATCACTTGACGATCTTGCATGAGAATGCAACCTAGTCCTTGTCGCGAGGCGTCGCAATAGATTATAAAATCCTTGGAAAAATCTGGTGGTACCAGTACAGGTGCAGATGTCAGGCGTCTTTTCAGTTCCTGAAAACTGGACTCGCACTGTGGGGTCCACTCAAACTTTTTATCTTTCTTGAGGAGTTCGGTTAGAGGTTTAGCAACCTTGGAGAAGTTCTCGACGAAACGTCGGCAATAGCTCGCTAAGCCAAGAAAACTCCTAACTTGCTTGACCGATTCAGGGGGAGTCCAATTAAGGACGGCTTGAACTCGCTCGGGATTGACAGCAATACCCTTGCCAGAGATCACATGACCTAGATAGGTTACTTCTGGCAACCAAAATTCACATTTAGAGAATTTGGCATAAAGGCGGTGCTCTCGAAGCTTCGTCAATACCAGCCTTAAATGCTCGGCATGATCTTCCTTGTTCTTGGAGAAAATGAGTATATCATCGAGGTATACCACGACGAATTTATCCAAATACTCCATGAATATAGAATTCATTAACCGAGAAAAGGTAGCTGGGGCATTGGTTAATCCGAAGGACATGACGGTGTACTCATATTGGCCATAACGAGTAACGAAAGCCGTTTTAGGAATGTCCCCGTTCTTGATTTTGATTTGATGGTTGCCCAACCTCAAATCCATCTTAGAGAAGACTGAGGATCCAGCGAGCTGATCATACAGGTCGTTGATCCTGGGGAGCGGATACTTATTCTTTATGGTGACCAGATTGACAGGTCGGTAATCTACAACCATCCGCTCCGTTCCATCCTTCTTCTTGACAAAGAGGACGGGGCAAGCCCAAGGGGAAGAACTAGGACGGATGAAACCCTTTTGCAAGGACTCATCGAGTTGTTTCTTTAGCTCAGCTAATTCTAGTGGTGCCATCTTATAAGGTCTCCTAGAGATTGGGACAGTTCCAGGGATAAGATCTATCACAAACTCGACATCTCTGTCAGGTGGAACTCCTGGCAGTTCTTCTGGAAAAACATCCGAGAAGTCACGGACTACCGGGATATCTTCGAGTTCTGGTAGAGGACTGGCATTAAGAGAATAGAGCTGACGTTCAGCCATTCGGGCCAAGACATTGACTATCTTGCCGGATGGATGTGTAAGTTGAACGGTCCTAGTAAAGCAATCAATTTTGGCGTAATGAGTTGTCATCCAATCCATACCCAAAATGATATTTATGTCCGAGGACTTGAGAGCGATTAAAGATGCAAGGAAAACAAGTCTATCGACAAGGATTTCATTTCCATGGCTTACTCTAGAGGTTTGCCACTTTGAACCAGGAGTTTGAATAACCATGGAAGTAGGCATGTCACAAAAAGTCATGTTGTGCAATCGAGCATAGCTCTCAGATATGAACGAATGGGATGCTCCAGTATCAAAAAGAACAGATGCCGGATGGCAGTTTATGAGAAGCGTACCAAGGACGACGTTAGGATCCTCATAAGCTTCTTCGGCAGAAACATAGTTGACATGACCACGTGCAGTGGGGATTGGCTTGACATAGTTCACCTTGCCGGTTGGCTTACCACGGCCAACGGGTTTTCCTGGCTGATTCTGGGGACAATCACGCATGTAGTGTCCCGGTTCTCCACACTTGAAACATGTCACCGTGGTGGTTCGTGGAGCGAAGTTGGAGGGTGGACCTCCATAGGTCTTAGCAGGTGCAAACAGTTGAGTTGGGCGAGGCGCCTCATAGGATGGCCTCGGTGTATACTTGGGTGGCAGAGCAGTGTTAGGAACCCACACACGGCGCTTGTGAGAGCCAGAGCCGGATGAGGAACCAAAGTCTCGAGTATGCTTGTGGGTGGCCTCGAAGTCGGTCTGGCCTGTCTCAGCACTGATAGCCTTGTTAACCAACTTCTGGAAGGAGGTGCACTCGTGCAGACGTAGATCTCGATGAAGTTCAGGGCTGAGTCCCTTGCGGAACCTCGCTTGTTTCTTGGCATCGGTGGATACTTCCTCAGGTGCATAGCGTGCCAGATTACCAAACTCACGACTATAGCCATCCACAGTTAAACGGTCCTGGGTGAAATTGCAGAATTCCTCCCGCTTACGATCCATGAGACTTTCCGGAATGTGGTGTTCACGGAATGCCTCGCTGAACTCAACCCAGGTAGTGACTTGGCCAGCAGGATGCATAGCTTCAAAGTTTTCCCACCAAAGACTGGCAGGGCCCTCAAGATGGTAGGCGGCGTAGATAACCTTGTCAGCTTCGGCCACACGGGCAGAGTGTAGCTTGTGGGTAATACTACGTAGCCAGTCATCAGCATCCAAAGGTTCAGTGGAGTGATGGAACTTCGGTGGACACATCTTGATAAAATCGTGGATTGACACCACGTCATTCCTCTGACGGAACCCAGTGTTTTGCTCTATGCGTTCCAGCAGACGGTTGGTCTCACTCTTGTTCCGTTATGCTTCAAGCATAACTTCCGCCAAAGAGGGTGGCTGGGGCAGATTTCCATCTCTAGCCCCACTAGCCTCACCCTGCTCCTGAGCAGCAGGAGTGTTGCGAGTGTTGACCATCCTAGGAAAACAAAACAACGGTTTAGACAAGGATGGCAAAAATTTGATATAGAAGTGCAGAATGTAATGGATGACACAGAATGCAGAGATGTTCATCCGTACGACATGGTAATATAGGAACTGCTATATATACACCAGTGGTCATACACACCAAACAAAGTTTAGTACAAGCCAAGGCTAAAGTACAACTGCGGTGAAAGACGATACATCCCATCAGAGGCATTCCAAGCTCCTATACATTATTTAACTACACCTCCGGAATTCAGTACACACTAAGTCATATTCCACAAGACGCGTAGGACTGTGGAAATACAACCACTACAAGACTACTACTACCACGGACTAGCTCAGACATTCGCGTAGTAATCCTCGTAAAGATTACCACCGTAGCCTGGAAGTGGTACAGACGGATCTTGGAACTCGCGAGCACTCGAAGGCTGTGGACCATAGGGGCATGGGTGTGGTCTCGGTCCCGATGCTGGTGGTAACCGACGCCCACGTGGAGGTGTAATACCCCCAACGTCACGCCAATCCATGCGATCAGGCAGACGAGTCCGCACAGGATACAAATCCCGCATGTCCAGATATCCGGCGTGCACAGCAGGTGCAAGCCGTGTCAAAGTAGTCCAGTGGGCGGCTCGAGTGTTATACAGCTCCATTCGGAGGGCACGGACCTCACGGTCCCTATCCTCCAACATCTGAACAGTAGTCTGAAGCAGTGGCTCTTCATGAGCAGCATCAGTATACAGACCAGTGTAGTAGCCTTCCTCTCCGGGGAGTGAAGCTGGCATGTAACAGAACTCAGTGTTCAGCAACAGGGCATGCCTAGCACGGAGAATGGTCATCATCGAATAAGCGGCATCCTGTACTGCCATCTCGATGGTAATCCCGAGTCCATAAGACCAATGGATGGGATCATTTGCTCCGGGATATGAGGGGTATATCCGGACTGTGCAGAAATACTGACTTTGATTGAAATCCCGATACTGTTCCTCCATAGTGTATTCAGGATACCAGCGATAACCGGTCTCAGTCATCACATGGACTAGCATGGCCGTGTGACCGGGCACATTAATGCACCGAGTCAAACGAACCACTTGGTGAGGGATGCGGCCAGACATCTGAAACACGAAATAATGCAAAGGCATCAGTGTTTCTGGAAGAAATCGGGCAGCATAACAACTGTAAATGCTCAAACAAAGATTTGAGACATCATACAAATGATAGCATAGCCACTCAACAATTCCATATCAAGGTTCCGGTTCAACAATCATCATACTAAAAGGATAGAAACTGAACTGAGGCTTGAAACCAACAATCCTAAGAGTTTACTGATTAGTAACACGTGAACCTAGTAAGGATAAGAGGCCTAGTCCTAATTCCCCGTAGAAAGAATAGACAGACTCAGATCAGAAGGGCATAAGGTAAAGGAGTAAAAAGAGCCTTACGTTCCCTTCCACAATCAATTCCCCTACATATAACTAAGAATTTTTCTAGACTCAACATCGACCAGTTTGGCTTGAGAAACCTACAGGCAGTCCAGCTCTGATGCCAACGCTGTCAGGACCCCGATCCTAAGTCACACCGATCTAGCTGTAACACGTCATATCACTTTGCAGCCTCACGCACGGTAACCCCACGGGTGCCACCTTACCTGGCCCGGGACCGTTTGCGCATTTTGGCACACGTATATGACAGTGTCGCTAGCATCCATAAGACAGAGAACCCGGGCCGACATGGCTAGTTATAAACCAAAAGTGGCACTAAATCACAGAGACAGGCATCCATGACCCAGCAACGAACGTGTCGGTCATCAACGTATGAACCCAAGTCGTAGCAAGCTACATGGACTTAAAGGAACAACGCGTGACATTTCCCCTAAGGGACAGACAAAGGAACGAAGAAGGACACATGCCGGCCAGCCTACGTGTTCCGAGCAGTAGCAAGCTACCAGGGCTCATTGGAATCACTAGGAGGCATTTCCCTATAAGGTAGGCTACCAAAGGAAAACAACTAGGTGTCCGATCCCACACATACCAAGCATTTCAATCATACACGCAATATGCTCAATATGTGCAAATACAACATTGCATCACAACAGAACTCTATGACTCAAAGTACTTTATTTAAGAGGCTCCAAGAGCCATACATAACATATCCATACAGGTAGGGGTCACATGACCCAACACTCAAGTCATACAGTCATACAAACACAAGCGGAAGCTACATGTCTGAGTACAGACAACTTAGAAAATAAAACAGGCTTGGTGTAGCCTGACTATCTACAAGGCCCTTGACAAGCTCCAGATCACCGTCTGGGTGTCAAGCTACTCGTCGACGTCAACGTCTATGTAGAACCCATCAGCAGGGGCAGGGTTCTCCTCTGCAACAGTTATTAAGCAAACATGAGTACAAAGGTACTCAGCAAGTCTTACCACAGAACCTATCATACATGCAACATTATCAAATGGGGTAGTGGAGTTTATAGCAGAATGCCAGCTTTGACCTTGGCTAACCTATACTACAACTCTCAACGGATTGCAAGATGTTATTACGAACACGAGTCCTCTACTCACCACATCAATACACTACCGAGGATCCTCTTCCGTCATCCTACGGAAGGGCCATCCACGGCACTCACACTTATCTTGAGGCTTTTAGTAGTGTCCATCAACTTGTCTATGAACTTTAAGAGCAGCCAAGTAGTTCGTACCGCGAACAACGGCTATTCGAATAGTTTGATAACCCTGCAGGGGTGTACCTCTTCACACACGCTTCCACCACTTATCGCCCTTTACTCGGCGTGTACTTGTCAACCTTCAAGCGGAAGCCCACCGAGGGTGTCGGCCACGACCTGACTAACTACTCAAGTCTCTCGTCCAGGTTTATCGCCTATTTGGGTTCCATCCGTGGGGAGATCCGGCCGGGGTGTCGCTCACGGCCCCAAACGATGTGTACAGGGTTCCCGAGTCACCAAACAGGCAACTGGTACACCGTGCCACGTACCTGTCGCATCACAACCCACCCCGAGGGTCAGCGTTTTGCACGACCTCCAGTAAGCTATAAACACCAGAAACTAGTTGCAACTCCTGGACAGAGATCAAGGGTAATTAATAAGCCGAGAGGGTCAATTAAGGATCCCAATGCGTGGTAGTAGCTGTAACTTGAACCACACATACAGATCTCGGGTCCTATGGACGATTCCAATGAAACAACCCACCATGTACTCCTACATGGCCTTTCATCGATACCTTTACCAAGCGTATTCCACACTTCCTTCTCTTTATCGGTAAGATCATTTCACTCTGATCCATCACCCAGATGAATCAGACCAGACACAACTCTAAGCATAGCAGGCAACATAAACAAATAGCATGGTGGATCACACATCACATGGCTCAATAAACTCCTACACATGCTAGTGGGTTTCAACTATTTACTGTGGCAATGACAGGTCATGCAAGGGAATAGGGTTCAACTACCGCAGCAAGTAGCAGTTCACGCGCTGTTGCCTTAATGCAGTAAAAGAGAGCAGGAGCGAGAAGATTGGGTTTGTATCGGAATGATCAATGATTGCTTGCTTGACAAGGTAGTTGTCGGGTACTGCTCTTCAACTGGATACGCAGCAGTATCCTCGGGAGCAGGACCTAACACAGGGAATACCGGCGATACAATCATTAACAAACAAATGCAACAATATGATGCATGCTCATGACATGGCAAGATGCATGTGTGTTGGCTAATGCAACTAAAATCATAAGGGTTTGAACCTATTTGAATCAAGGATTCAAATTGAAGTTCAAACTATTATTTAAATAAGTGCATAATCATGTTTTTGATGTATACAGCAAGTTAACTTGTTCAAACATGCATGAAACCAGTGCCATTAGAAAGATTGGATTTTTCTGATCATTTTTCATATATAAATCTTTTTCATCTGAGCTATGGTTGATTTTATATGAATTTTAGAAGTTTTGGGTATTTTCTGGAATTTCCTGAATTATTATTAAATCTAAAAATCCCAGAAAAACCTTTACTGCGTCAGCATGACATCATGCTGACGTCAGCCAGTCAACAGGGCCAGTCCAGGTCAAACCTGACCAGTGGGTCCCTCATGTCAGTGTCACAGCTAATTAACTGAGTTAATTAGAGTTAAACTAAAACTAATTAGCTGTCAGTGGGGCCAGGGCCCACGTGTCAGTGACTAAACTAATTAACTAATTAAATTAAATTAACACCTAAACTAGGTTTGACTAGCGGGCAGGGCCCACATGTCATTGACCCAGGGGGTCAAACCCGTGGTCAAAACAGGTCCAACTCGCCGGCGTTTAGCCGCCGGCGAGGCCAAACGCGGCGGCGTGCTTCGGAAAACGCCTACGGTGCACGGTTCAAGCTGTGGCTAGGCGCGTTGGAGAGCTCTTACTCTTGCGCGTCGGATGGTAGTGGTCGCCGAACCTGGGGTGGCCGGAGACGACGGCAACAAGCTCGACGGCGGCGACCGGCGTCGGGCGTGTGTGGAGATGCGGCTGTAGGGGCCTAGGCGATGCGTGCGTAGCACCGTTCGCATCTACGTGCTGTGGTGAGTATGTTGGACGGGTGCCAGTGACCAAATAGTCACCGGAGCATCACCGGCGGCGAACACGGCGGCGGTGCGTGCGGGCGAGCTTCGTGTAGTGTGTTACAGGGCAAAAGGGAGCCAACGGGTAGGGGGAGGAGGTAGCTAGGATCACAGGGGTTGCGGCAAGCACCGGAGCGAGCTCGGGGGTGGTCGGAGCTGAGCAGAACGGCGAGGGGGATCTCCGCGGCCGGAGTTGGGGAAGAAGAGGTCGGAGGCGTCTCCAGGGATTGCGAGCGCTCGGGGCTCGGCCTGTTCGAAGCAGTCGAGGACGACGGAGACGAAGGACACCAAGGCGGAGCTCAGGGACGACGGTGGACGCGGCTTCTACGACGGTGCGATCACGGCGGCGTCGGCCATGGCGCGGGGAGAGCGGAGGAGAGGAACTGGGGGGAGGTGGAGGTGTCTACGGGGTCGAGGAGGACGTGGACGATCGAACCGTCCCTCCAGGACGGCGAGGGGAAGAAGCAGGGCGGCGGGCAGCTGCGTGGCGCGCCGTGCGGTCGCCGTCGAGCACCTGCCTGCCTGCCTGGCCGAGCCAAGCAGCTCGCTGGAGCGGCAGCTGGGCTGGGCCGGCAGGTGGGCCGGGTGGGGCGCCAGGTAAGTTCTCTCTCTCCCTTTTTTTCTATTTTCTTTTCTGTTTCATTTCTTTTGCAACTTTGTTCATTTAATAAAAATGCCTAAACATTTTTATAACTCATAACACTTGTCATACCTGCTGTATATAATATGAACAGTAGGAAACATTATAGTTTATGATTATTTGAGCATTTAAAATATTTTGTAGCATTTAAATGCCCAAATTCAAATACCATATGATTTAATCCAAAGCCCTAGATTGTCCTAGAAAAATGTGCACCATTTTTGGCAGAGGTTTGAGACCAAGGCAGAAATGATGAACATTTTGAAGGGCATTTTGGGTACATTGGAAAATATTTTATCAAACCCTAGTTGTTAGGGAAGGGGTGCTGGGGTTTCTGTTAATCCCATTTCAAGTTTCTTTGAAAGTAACATGATGCACACTCTAGTCAGGTCCTAATGCAAGTGCTAGCTAGGGATGTGACAAACACGGTATCTAATCGTCGCAAGAAAATAACGAAGAAATAAGACAATAATAAAAACAGAAAAGTCAAAGTGCTCAGAAAAATGTCAACCTATTTTTATAAAATAATAGAAGGAAAACTAAGAGGGCAAAAATTCTTAGTTTTCGATTTGGAATGACATAATAGGGTGAATGGATTTTTGAACATAGGTTTTATTTTTCAAATTTCAATTTAATTTGAACAGTACAAAAAAGGTTTAGGAACATGTGTGAAAGTTACATCATTAAATAGGTTGGAATATTAAAAGATTTTAGGAGTTGGAATAAATTAATTTGGATAATTACTGTACCCTGTGGATTTATTTGAAAAATCCATAGAAAAAAAAAGAAAAAGGCCACTGTGCAACTGGGCCAGAACAGCCTCACTGCACAGGCCCAGAGGGGTTTCGGCCCGGGCGAGCCGAGCGGCGTGCGCCTGCAAGGTTTAAACCTGACGGGCGGGGCCCAGCTGCCAGTGGGAGAGAGGGGAGGTGAGAGGGAAGGGAGGCTGACAGGCGGGGCCCTCCTATCATCCCTAACCCCCGTCTAGACGGCCGACGAGCTCACCGGCGGTGATGCAGGGCAAGGCGGCGCGAGCGGAGGGCAGTGATGGACTCAGCGAGGAGTCGCTGTTCGGGTGGTGGTGGAGATGGTCGCCGGAGCTGTCGGGTTCACCGGCGACGAGGATGCACGACGGATGGTCATCGGGCGGTGGCTATTCCGGTCGTTTCCGACTGCAACAGAGAGGGAACGGAGAGGAGAAAGGGTCAGTGGATGCGTGTGGTTCCGGATCGAAGCTCAGGAATAGCGGGGACTGCTCGTAGCGAGCGGACGACGGTGAGCCGCCACGGCGGAGCTCGAGCTCGAGAGCTTCTGGGAGAGAGCTGGGAGTGCAGGGGGGTGTTTGAGTGTAACATCCCAAATTTTCAATTTGGAATGTTATACATAGATCATATTGCATTGCGTGACTTCGCATTTTGTTCGTGGCGTTCCTCGAAATTCTAAGCAACTCAAGGACCTACGGAGAGAGTTGGGAATTTTACCGTTTTCGCATTTGAGTTTACTCGAATACCGGTACGAGGATAGTGTGATTTCAATTATTTTTCTCTCCTAAAAATATTTATAAATACAATATATGAGCGGAGATAATATGACTTCTCCGAAATAACAGAAATATTCGAGGAAAAATGTTAAAATCACTTTTGGTATTTTTCTGGATTTATTTGCGATTTTATTTGCATAGGAAGAATGCGCGTTTTTCAAAATTGCATTTAGGTCCGGGGAAAATGTTCACTTTGTCCTAAATATTATTGGAGGACGGTGAAAATTTATTTCGGGATTTTTGGAGTCTGTTTAGTATTTCTTTCGTTAGTTTTTCTGCGCCAGGACTCTTTTAGAAAAAAAAGGCAAACCGACTTAGGGCCGTATTCTCCCAGGACTCTGGGCTTTATATAGCGCCCTGCCGGCCCGCTAGCCCGAACCACCGGCAGACCCGCCCTAACCCTAGCACCGCCACCCTCCCGCCGGCGATGCCGCCCTCCCGCCGCCTCCGCCGCCGCTCTAAGCCGCACCCCGTCGCCGCAGCCGCGCCACCGCCCCGCCGCCCTCCCGCAGCCGCGCCGCCGTCCCGCCGCCGCCCCACCGCCCCGCAGCTGCCGCCGACCGCCGGAGCCGCCGCCCGCCGCCGCCGGACTTCTCCGGAGTCGTCGTCTTCGAGGTAGCCAACGGTTTTTTTAGAAAAAAACGATCGGTTCTTTTCGTAAACCGTAGATTCGTTTTTTTAGGTTTAGATCGGTTCAGTTTTTCTTTGGTTTAGCTATTTAGCGGACGTTCGTCCGTACGTTCGTTTTAACGAACGCTTTTTGTCCATTTAGCCGCAGACAGCGAACGTTCGTTCGTTAGCCTGTTCGTTAGTTTTCTTTTTCGGGGTATTTATCCGCGATTATTTCGATCGCGATTTCTGACCTGATCTTGTTTTTCGTTTTTCTTTTCGCTCGAGAGTCGGAATCAGGTGATTCAAAATCCCAGATCTTCGTCTCGATGCCCTCTTTCCTTTTAATCAACTTGAACTAAGTTTTGGCTACTGTAAAATTTGACTTTAGACCAATTAGTAACCGGAGCTCGTTTCTTTCGCAGTTTGAGTTTCGTTGCTTCTTTCGAGTTGATTCTTTTTGCAAACCGGATTTATTAAGTTGTACTTTCCGGTTAGATCTTATCTTTTGGAGTTTTGTTTGTGCATCATTGCTTGTTTACTTAGTATGCTATTGTTTGCTTGCGATAGGATACCCGGACTGTGAAGCGTGCAACTACGACTCCCTAGGTTTTGCGAATCGTCAGCAAGGCAAGTAACACCTTGATCATACTCTCATTTACCCAATTTTCATGCATTAGATCAAACCCTCACACATTGCATGAGTAGGATCTCTTAACTTGTGGGACTGGGAAGTAGACTGAGGTAGAACCTATTACCTGCATTATTTTTTTCAAACCCTTGGGAGTTACTTCTACGTTTGCTTAGGTTGTTATGCTATGCTCGTAGACGTGGTTTGGGTTTGAGTGAAATCCATGACAGATGTGAGTTTTAATTAAGGATTCAACTTAAGGTGGCTACTTGAATACACATCTAGCTGGATTGGTTGCAGGGCACCTGGGGAATCCAGTGTTGTCCTAGGAAATCCCGGGGTTCCGTGTGATTTTTCCTATGGAAAGCCACCCAGGCTCAAAGGGATCATAAAACTATTCATGCTAGAAACTTCCGTGTGCAGCCACGTGCCAATATGGGCTCTGGCATAGTTGAGTAAGTTGTGGTAAACCTTTCCATGATGGGCTAGCAGATGTAGAGGGATTGTAGGTGTACCGGCCTAACTATCTGGTTAAGGGGACCTCTTCGGAAAGACTGTGTTTCGGTCATCCGTTTCCCAAGCACCATGCAGTGCGAGAAACCAAACGGAGGCGATCGAGTCTTGTGAGAAAAGTGCACAAACCTCTGCAGAGTGTACAAACTGATCATGATTAGCCGTGTCCCCGGTTATGGACATCTTGAGTATCTGGTACTTGAATTATTGGTTGATCTCATCACTCTATAATTTAATTTGTTGGGTTAATAATGAACTTTTAATTTGGGATTGAGTTGGAGGTACCTTCTCAATGATTTTCAACCAACATGGTAGTTAAAATTTAATTTATTCCTTTGTTGTAGGGAAAAATTGGCTTTACGCAAAAACATTAACCTTAGAGCCTCCACCAGCCAAATATGCATATAGTGTTAGCCTTTATTCTGTTACTTGCATCTTCTGTGTTATCTTGCCAGCATATTCCATGTGCTGACCCATTTTCGGGCTGCAACATATTATGTTGCAGACTTTTCAGACGAGGAATAAGACGTGATAGGTCGTTTGTCATGCACTCAGCTATGCCGTTGGAGTTGATGGAATCACTTATCTTCCAAGCCTTCCGCTGTTTTTTGATTGATGGCCTTAAGCCATAGATTTTGTAATAAGTTCTCATTGGAGACATTTGATGTAATAAGTGTGTGATTGCCACTCTGTTATAAATCCTTCAAGTACTGTGTGTGTCAGCATTACCGATCCAGGGATGACACAGAACACAGAGACTTCGGTCCATTCGGATCGTAGTCGCTACATTGAGTGAGTCCAGAGGCGAGTGGTGGAGCGGAGAGGGCTCGGGGACGCCTTTATATAGGTGGGCGGCGGTTCACCGAGGAGGTGTGCGCCGGCGAGCTCGTTGCGGTCGACACAGGTCACGGGCCTCATCGGGGCGTGTCTGGAGTGCTCGTGGGCGTAGTCTAGGGCGGTGGGGAGGGAAGAGAGAGAGAGCAGAGGGCGCCAGAGGAGTCGCGTGTGTGAGCGCGCTCACTGGTGCGCTTGGGCGGTCGCCGTGCGTGCGAGCTGGAGCAAGAGGAGGGAGAAGGAGGAGGGGGACACAGCTATGGCGTGTCGCGGACGTCGACGCGCCTCGGCTGGCGCGAGGGGGAGGCCTGAGGTGGCCAGACACTGAGGATTGGGGGTGGCTACAGTGCGGAGCGGGTGTGCACTGTAGCGCGCTCTAGAGTACGCTAATTGCATGCTAGGGCATGCCTTTGGCTTGCAGGGCGCGACCACTTGTGTCTGGGGGGTTCTGGGAGGTGTAAACAAAGGGGAATTGGCCTTGGATGCCTTGGTGAACCATTGGGAGAGGAGAGAGGTTGAGGGATAGTGAGAATAGGTCTGTCCAGCATAGTAAAATGGGGTTTTACCCCCCACAATCATTGAGATGAGGAGGTAGATGGTGACTAGGGGAGGCTCTGGTAAAAAGCAAAGCTCATGGAGAACAAGGAAAGAGGTAAAAATAACAGTTTTGGAAAATTACCAGAAGTTGTTTCATGGTGTTTTAGGCAAGCAAATGGGTTTCATTTTTCATGTGACTCCAAAGGATGAAATGGCACATATAATTAGGCCATTTCACCAAATTAGAGCTCATTTGGGCAAAGTTGCCAATGCAACTTGTGTAAACCCTAGAAATCAACAGAATTTCTTTTATCAAGATCTAGTCCTGCAAATCCATTCCCCTTGATGCACCACTTGGTGTAGTGTCATCATTTGGGATTGTGAACATGTCCACACATTTTGGGGGCATTTGGAATAAATTGGTAATGTGAAGTTGTTCAAATTTGAATCTGAACAGAAATGGTTTTGGGGCACTTTGATCAAGTTATCCTTCTCCAAAACTTGTGCCATTTGGTCTATATGCATACTGAGACCGCTGTAGCATGTGCACTAAGTTTGAGAGCTTTTGGAAAATTTTGGCAATGTAAAGTTTCTCAAACTTCAAAATGGACAGAAATGGTTTTAAGGGGATTTGATGATGTTTTCTTGTTCTCAGAGGCATGACGCTTGGCAGTATAACCAAATATGTCATATTTTACATGATAGAATTTTCCTGGAATTTTCAGAAAATATTTCCTTTGTAAATATTTCAAAAGCTTGAAATATCTAGAAAGGGTTTCTGAGGGATTTTCCCTATATTTTGAACATGACCATGTGTTGAAACTCTTATATATGGACAATATATGTCCTATGAGTCTCCCTGATTTTTCACAAATATTTTTGAAACATTAAAGTAATTTTTACCTATTAAAGACCATTTCTGGCCTAAAGAAAAAGCCTTTAATTAAAATAGAAAAATAACTTTTAAAATTATACTTTTCTGGTTTATGGGAGTCCTATACCTAATAGGATTCAAACATGCATTTTCAAAGATTTTTATCACACTAAATCAAGTACTTGCAGTGCAAATCTCAATTTAGGGGTTTTTGGAAAACTAATTTAACAAAATACTATTTGGCCAAAATATTTTTGTAAGAATATATTATACTGTTCTATATACATGGTATGATCATTGGGCAGAAGTTTGGGGTAAGGAGATGAAGTATAGAAGGTGAGCCATGGACATAGCACTATGTGGAATAGAGTGGTGGTTGTGGAGAAGACAAAAGAGGAAGATGGTATCACATCTACTAGGCGTATCCATGGGCTATGGAGATGCCCATCAGTAGATATCAATGTGAGTGAGTAGGGATTGCCATGCAACGGATGCACCAGAGCTATAAATGTATGAAAGCTCAACACAAGAAACTAAGTGGGTGTGCATCCAACTTGCTTGCTCACGAAGACCTGGGGCATTTGAGGAAGCCCATCGTTGGAATATACAAGCCAATTTCTATAATGAAAATTCCCACTAGCATAAGAAAGTGACTAAACAAGAGAATCTCTATGATGAAGACCATGGTGCTACATTGAAGCACAAGTGTGGAAAAAGATTGTAGAATTGTCCCTTTTTTCTTTTCTTTTCTTTTCTAATTTTTTTTCTTTTTTTCTTTTTTTGGGCCTTTCTTTTTTCTTTTGCCTTTCCTTCTTTTTTCTTTTTTTCTTTTTTTTTCTTTGGGACAATGCTCTAATAATGATGATCATCGCACTTATATTAATTTACAACTCGATATTACAACTCGATACTAGAACAAAGTATGACTCTATATGAATGCCTCCGACGGTGTGCGGGGGTGTGCAATGAATCAAGGGTGACATGTACGAAAAATTATGCATGGTGGCCTAGCCACAAATACGATGTCAACTACATGATCATGCATGGCAATATGACAATGATGAAGCGTGTCACATGAATGGAACGGTTGAAAGTTGCATGGCAATATATCCCGGAATGGCTATGGAAATGCCATGATAGGTAGGTATGGTGGCTGTTTTGAGGAAGGTATATGGTGGGTGTATGGTACCGGCGAAAGTTGTGCGGTACAAGAGAGGCTAGTAATGGTGGAAGGGTGAGAGTGTGTATAATCCATGGACTCAACATTGGTCATAAAGAACTCACATACTTATTGCAAAAATCTACAAGTCATCAAAACAAAGTACTACACACATGCTCCACACAAAGGATGACACACAATGAAATACCTCATGCTTCAAATTAGTCACACAACGGTAACCATACGTGCATGCTATGGGACTTGCAAACCTTAACACAAGTATTTCTCAAATTCACAACTGCTCTACTAGCATGACTCTAATATTTCCATCCTCATATCTCAATACAATCATAAAGTATGAAACTTCTCATAGTATTCAATGCACTTTTTATGAAAGTTTTTACTATACCCATCTTGCATGCCTATCATATTAGGACTAGTTTTATAACCAAAGCACATTACCATGCTGTTCTAAAAGACTCTCAAAAGGATATAAGTGAAGCATGAGAGATCAACAATTTCTAGAAAATAAAACCACCACCGTTCTCTAAAAGATATAAGTGAAGCACTAGAGCAAAACTATCTAGCTCAAAAGATATAAGTGAAGCGCATAGAATATTCTAATATATTATAAATAATATTTATCTCTCTAAATAGGTGTGTCCAGCAAGGATGATTGTGGCAAAATGAAAAGCAATGACTCAAATCTTGTGGTGAATAAAAATATAATCCCGAGTAAAGTTACAGATAGACGGAGACGAAAGAGGGGATGCCTTCCTGGGGCATCCCCAAGCTTAGGCTTTTGGTTGTCCTTGAATTTTACCTTGGGGTGCCTTGGGCATCCCCAAGCTTAGGCTCTTGCCACTCTTTGTTCCATAGTCCATCAAAGCCATACTCAAAACTTGAAAACTTCACAACACAAAACTTAGCCAAAAATCTCGTGAGCTCCATTTTTAAAAGAAAACAAACCACCACTCAAAGGTACTGTAATGAACTTATTCATTATTTATATTGGTGTTAAACCTACTATATTCCAACTTCTCTATGATTCATAACCCCCGATACTACTCATAGATTCATCAAAATAAGCAAACAACACACGAAAAACAAAACTGTCAAAAACAGAACAGTCCGTAGTAATCTGTAACTTTCAAATACTTCTGTAATTCTAATTTTCTTTAAATAAATTGGGAAACGTGAGGAATTTGTCAATTAATCATCTGCAAAAAGAATCAACTAAAAAGCACTCTCTAGTAAAAAATGACAACCAATCCCGTGAGGGCTAAAGTTTTTGTTTTTTTACAACATGATCACATAAACCTCACACAAGTCTTCCCAAAGGTTCTACTTGGCACGAACAGTAATTAAAACACAAAAGCACGTCTAAAATGAAGCTAGATGCAATATTTATTCATAAAAACAATCCAAAACAAAGAAAATAAAATTGGGTTGCGTCCCGACAAGCGCTACCGTTTAACGCCCCAAGCTAGGCACACAAGGATAGATCTATGTATTGCCATCTTTGGTAGGAAATCCATAAGTGGCTCTCATAATAGATTCATAAGGTAATTTGATTTTCTTTCTATGAAATACCTTTCCTTAACGGAAATTGGAATCTAATATTTCGCTCCTTCATATCAATAATTGCACCAATCGTTCTAAGGAAAGGTCTACCCAGAATAATAGGACATGAAGGATTGCAATCTATATCAAGAACGATGAAATCTACGGGCACATAATTCCTATTGGCAACAATAAGAACATCATTAATAATTCCCATAGCTTTCTTAATGGTAGAATCCCCAAGATGCAAATTTAAAGAACAATCGTCAAGTCATGGAACCCTAACATATCACACAAAGTTTTTGGAATTGTAGAAACACTTGCACCCAAATCACATAAAGCAAAGCATTCATGATCTTTAATTTTAATTTTAATATTAGGTTCCCACTCATCATAAAGCTTTCTAGGGATATAAACTTCTAATTCAAGTTTTCCCTCATAAGATTGCATTAAAGTATCAACAATGTGTTTGGCAAAAGCCTTATTTTGACTATAAGCATGCAGAGAATTCAGCACGGATTGCAACAAGGAAATACAATCTATTAAGTCTAATTATCATAGTTGAATCCCTTGAAATCCAAAATAGTGGGTTCATCACTATGCAAAAGTTTAATCTCTTCAATCCGACTTTTAACAATTTTTTCATCAAGATCTAAAAACTCTGAATCATTGGGACGCCTTTTAACTAAAGTAGACTCATATCAAGTCCCATCTTTATCAAGATTCATACTAGAAAACAAGGATCTACTAGGAGACACATCAATCACTTTCAGATCTCCATCCTTATTTTCATTATAGCTAGAAGAACACGCTTTCATCTTTTTTAGCACGCATCCAAGTGGTTCTTTCTTTGCACTCATCAATGGAAATTCTAATGGCTTTGAAAGATTGTAGAATTGTCCCTTTTTTCTTTTCTTTTCTTTTCTAATTTTTTTTCTTTTTTTCTTTTTTTGGGCCTTTCTTTTTTCTTTTGCCTTTCCTTCTTTTTTTTCTTTTTTTCTTTTTTTTTTCTTTGGGACAATGCTCTAATAATGATGATCATCACACTTATATTAATTTACAACTCGATACTAGAACAAAGTATGACTCTATATGAATGCCTCCGACTGTGTGCGGGGATGTGCAATAAATCAAGGGTGACATGTACGAAAAATTATGCATGGTGGCCTAGCCACAAATACGATGTCAACTACATGATCATGCATGGCAATATGACAATGATGAAGCGTGTCACATGAATGGAACGGTTGAAAGTTGCATGGCAATATATCTCGGAATGGCTATGGAAATGCCATGATAGGTAGGTATGGTGGCTGTTTTGAGGAAGGTATATGGTGGGTGTATGGTACCGGCGAAAGTTGCGCGGTACAAGAGAGGCTAGCAATGGTGGAAGGGTGAGAGTGTGTATAATCCATGGACTCAACATTGGTCATAAAGAACTCACATACTTATTGCAAAAATCTACAAGTCATCAAAACAAAGTACTACACACATGCTCCACACAAAGGATGACACACAATGAAATACCTCATGCTTCAAATTAGTCACACAACGGTAACCATACGTGCATGCTACGGGACTTGCAAACCTTAACACAAGTATTTCTCAAATTCACAACTGCTCTACTAGCATGACTCTAATATTGCCATACTCATATCTCCATACAATCATAAACTATCAAACTTCTCATAGTATTCAATGCACTTTTTATGAAAGTTTTAACTATACCCATCTTGCATGCCTATCATATTAGGACTAGTTTTATAACCAAAGCACATTACCATGCTGTTCTAAAAGACTCTCAAAAGGATATAAGTGAAGCATGAGAGATCAACAATTTCTAGAAAATAAAACCACCACCGTTCTCTAAAAGATATAAGTGAAGCACTAGAGCAAAACTATCTAGCTCAAAAGATATAAGTGAAGCGCATAGAATACTCTAATATATTATAAATAATATTTATCTCTCTCAAAAGGTGTGTCCAGCAAGGATGATTGTGGCAAACTGAAAAGCAATGACTCAAATCTTGTGGTGAATAAAAATATAATCCCGAGTAAAGTTACAGATAGACAGAGACGAAAGAGGGGATGCCTTCCTGGGGCATCCCCAAGCTTTGGCTTTTGGTTGTCCTTGAATTTTACCTTGGGGTGCCTTGGGCATCCCCAAGCTTAGGCTCTTGCCACTCTTTGTTCCATAGTCCATCAAAGCCATACTCAAAACTTGAAAACTTCACAACACAAAACTTAGCCAAAAATCTCGTGAGCTCCATTTTTAAAAGAAAACAAACCACCACTTAAAGGTACTGTAATGAACTTATTCATTATTTATATTGGTGTTAAACCTACTATATTCCAAGTTCTCTATGATTCATAACCCCCGATACTACTCATAGATTCATCAAAATAAGCAAACAACACACGAAAAACAAAACTGTCAGAAACAGAACAGTCCGTAGTAATCTGTAACTTCCAAATACTTCTGTAATTCTAATTTTTTTTAAATAAATTGGGAAACGTGAGAAATTTGTCAATTAATCATCTGCAAAAAGAATCAACTAAAAAGCACTCTCTAGTAAAAAATTACAACCAATCCCGTGAGGGCTAAAGTTTTTGTTTTTTTACAACATGATCACATAAACCTCACACAAGTCTTCCCAAAGGTTCTACTTGGCACGAATAGTAATTAAAACACAAAAGCACGTCTAAAATGAAGCTAGAAGCAATATTTATTCATAAAAACAATCCAAAACAAAGAAAATAAAATTGGGTTGCCTCCCGACAAGCGCTACCGTTTAACGCCCCAAGCTAGGCACACAAGGATAGATCTATGTATTGCCATCTTTGGTAGGAAATCCATAAGTGGCTCTCATAATAGATTCATAAGGTAATTTGATTTTCTTTCTATGAAATACCTTTCCTTAACGGAAATTGGAATCTAATATTTCGCTCCTTCATATCAATAATTGCACCAATCGTTCTAATGAAAGGTCTACCAAGAATAATAGGACATGAAGGATTGCAATCTATATCAAGAACGATGAAATCTACGGGCACATAATTCCTATTGGCAACAATAAGAACATCATTAATCCTTCCCATAGGTTTCTTAATGGTAGAATCCCCAAGATGCAAATTTAAAGAACAATCGTCAAGTCATGGAACCCTAACATATCACACAAAGTTTTTGGAATTGTGGAAACACTTGCACCCAAATCACATAAAGCAAAGCATTCATGATCTTTAATTTTAATTTTAATATTAGGTTCCCACTCATCATAATGCTTTCTAGGGATATAAACTTCTAATTCAAGTTTTCCCTCATAAGGTTGCATTAAAGCATCAACAATGTGTTTGGCAAAAGCCTTATTTTGACTATAAGCATGCAGAGAATTTAGCATGGATTGCAACAAGGAAATACAATCTATTAAGAGTAATTATCATAATTGAATCCCTTGAAATCCAGAATAGTGGGTTCATCACTATGCAAAAGTTTAATCTCTTCAATCCGACTTTTAACAATTTTTGCATCAAGATCTAAAAACTCCAAATCATTGGGACGCCTTTTAACTAAAGTAGACTCATATCAAGTCCCATCTTTATCAAGATTCATACTAGAAAACAAGGATCTACTAGGAGACACATCAATCACTTTTAGATCTTCATCCTTATTTTCATGATAGCTAGAAGAACACGCTTTCATCTTTTTTAGCACGCATCCAAGCGGTTCTTTCTTTGCACTCATCAATGGAAATTCTAATGGCTTTGAGAGACTCATTGATATCATGCTTAGTTGGAATAGATCTAAGTTTCAAAGAATCAACATCAGGAGTAATTCTATCCACATTTCTAGGCAACTCATCAATCTTAAGCAATCTTTCTTCAAGCAAAGCATTGAAATTATTTTGCGAATTCATGAACTCTTTAACACTAGTCTCAAATTCAGAGGGCATCTTACCAAAATTTCCATAAGAGTTATTGTAGGAATTACCATAATTATTAGAGGAATTAATAGGTAAAGGGCTAGGCTTAAAGTTTCCTCTATAAGCATTGTTACCAAAATTATTCCTACCAACAAAATTCACATCCAAAGATTCATTATTATTTCAATCAACGTGGATGAAGTCATATCATTAGGATCAGAGGAAGCACTCTTAGTAGCAAATAATTTCATAAGTTCATCCATCTTTCCACTCAAAACACTAATCTCTTCAATAGCATGCACTTTTTTACTAGTAGATCTTTCGGTGTGCCATTGAGAGTAGTTAAGCATAATATTATCTAGGAGCTTGGTAGCTTCTCCTAAAGTGATTTCCATGAAAGTGCCACCACAGCCGAATCTAAAAGATTTCTAGAAGCAAAACTCAAGCCAGCATAAAAGTTTTGTAGAATCATCCATAAGTTCAAACCATGTGTAGGGCAATTACGTATCATTAATTTCATTCTCTCCCAAGCTTATGCAACATGCTCATGATCTAGTTGCTTAAAATTCATAATATCGTTTCTAAGAGAGATAATCTTAGCGGGAGGAAAATACTTAGAGATAAAGGCATCTTCGCACTTATTCCATGAATCAATACTATTTCTAGGCAAAGAGGAAAACCAAGTTTTAGCACGATCTCTAAGTGAAAACGGAAATAGCTTCAATTTAACTATATCATTATTTGTATCCCTCTTCTTTTGCATATCACATAAATCAACAAAGTTGTTCAGATGGGTAGCGACATCTTCACTAGGAAGGCCAGAAAATTGATCTTTCATGACAACATTCAACAGAGCAGCATTGATCTCACAAGATTCAGCATATAAGATAGGAGCAATCGGAGCGCTAATAAAATCATTATTGTTGGTATTGGAAAAGTTACACAATTTGGTACTGACTTGAGCCATAGTGACAAGCAAACAATCCAACACCCAAGCAAACCAGAGGCTAGCGAACGGTAAACACAAGGAAAAACAGTTGTACCATGTCCACATAGTCCTTGTGGGCGATGGCGTCATCCTGCTGCAGCTGCTTCTCGCTCTCAAGGGCCTTGTTCAGGGTCTCCTCGTGGGCCCTAATCTTCGAGAGCGTCCATTCCGAGGTGTCCAATTTCAGCTTTAGATCATTGATGTAGGTGTTGGCGTCGGAGAGCAATTTGGTCTCGTCGGAAACGGTGACATGCAAATCCGCCAGAGTACATTTGCTTCTGTCACTCTCCTCTGCCAGCCTCAAGATCTCCTCCTTCAGGCCCCTCCCGCTCCAGCTCCAGCTCCTCCACCTTTGCCGTCCTAGGCCAGGGATAGAGCATCAAGTGCATCTTTGTGCTTCTGCTCCACCGCCTGGGTCCGCTGCACGAGAAGCTTCTCACCTCCTCGTCGATGTTGCGGAGCACGGCGGCAAGCACATGTTCACGAGCGACGAGGTCCTCCTCTTGGGCATCCAAAAGAACCTTCAGCTGCCTCCAGGCAACCTCGTCCTTGGCGTCCTGTTCCTTCGCCAGCTCCTGGGCCTTCTCAACGTCATCCTGCTTCAGGGAAAGCTCTCGCTTACGCTGGTCCAACTTCTCCTGGATGGCGCTCAGTTCCTCCCGGGCTTCGCCAAACCAGACTTGCGTCTGGGCGATGCGCTCCTCAAAATCCGCCTGCACTTTGTCCATGGCCGCCATCCTGGAGTTTGCCTTATCCTGACGGGCATGGTAGAGCGCCTGAATCTTGTGAAAATTGGCCCTCATGGCCCAAAGGAGCTACTCCTCTTGGGAACTGCCACCACGGGTGCTCGGTTCGTCGACAACCTAAAGCCAGGTGGTGGCAAGTAACTCATCACCAAAAATCTCCCCCTCGGCTGGTGCCCTGGTGCTTACCGTCCCTAGCAGGAGGACGAACGGATCGTCTCCCACCTTTAAGTATTTGCTCGTGGCGGGAGCTGTAGAGGAAGAAGGTTGGTCATTGGCCACCTCCTCCCCGGCAGGCTCCTTGGCGACCTCCTCGGTAGCAGCCTTGACGGTGTCCCCGGCAGGCCCCTTGGCTGCCTTCTCGGCAGCAGCTTGCCGGCCTCCCCGGCAGACCCCATCATGACCTTCTCGATGGTGGACGCGATGGCTTCCCCAGCCGCGATCTCGGTGGCCTCGCCTTCGGCTTCCCTGGCGACCTCCTCGATGACAGCATCGATGTCCACCTGGTGTGTTGAGGGATAGTCTGGAAACCAGAAAGGAAGAAGAGGCGAGGCCAAGACCAAAGGTTTAGAACAAAGAAAAGAAAGAACATCACATGGCAGAGATGACAGGGGACGGGAAGCAGGCGACTTACCCGTGCCGGGCCGAGGAGAAGTGGTTCCCTCCCCGCCAACATCCATTGCTGGGATAGAGCCACCGGCGCCCGTGCTTGCCTACTCTTCCTCCGTCCACATGGGCTCGGCGGTGGATGCCCTTGCTCACGACGCCCCTCTAGGTGGCGTGGTTGCCAGGGGCGGCCCCCAGCGGCTGCTCCGATTGCTGTTGTCCTTCTACAAACCCGGCAAGGTCAACACCAAGAGTACACCCCCCAACGGCCGTCAGCGGGGAGTGAAGAATGGACTCACGCTAGGGGCTGGAGTGGGGGCTACGATGAGGGCTATTGTCCGGGCTGATCACCACCAACTCCGGTGTGCGCGTAGCGGTTGCCGGGCGCTCGTCGCCCGTTGAGGCTTTGGCCCTCATCACTGCCCTCTGAGCCAGTGTCTCCATGTTGCTACAAAAATTAAATCAATTTAGGGAAGGACAGTGCGGGAGGAGGGTTAAGAGATGGTGGGCGGCAAAATACTTACTCATCATCCTCCTCTGGCCTCCTCTTCCTCTGCAGGCTAAAGGACCCGAGTTCGAAATCGGCCTCCGGGGCGGCGTCGAGAAGCGGAGGAGAAGGGGATGGGGTCCTAGGATGCCTGGACGAGGAAGAAGCGGCGGTCGCAGCATTCTTTGCTTCCGCAGCCCTCGTCTGGCGTGCGGGCGGCACCTAGGCCTGCTGCCGCTGCGTGGTCTTGCTGGGCCAGACTGGCTCGCTGGAGCCTGCCCGCCGTAAGACGCGCTTCTTCCCCGGGGCTGGGGAGTCGTTCGCATCAGTATCCTCCTCGGTCGGCTCCTCGACCGCTTCTTCAATAGGGGGAGCCTCAGCACCGGCGTCGTTGGCCTACCCGGCGGACCCCGCCCACTCGGTGAACTCTTTCTCCTCCGCGGCCGCATGGGCCTCGTCCTCCATGGTGTCGAGGTTGCCGACCTCCTTGGAAAGAGCTGCCACCTCTGCCCTAGCGACGATGAAAGCGAACTCCTCTTAGGTGGTGGGGCGGATAAGTTGTGGCTCGTCGCGGACGTACTTCTCAGACAAGTTGTCGTAGAATGCCTGCACCAGCTTCGCTTTTGGCTCAACCCAGGTCGGATCGAGGCCGTGTGCGTCAACGACCGGCATCATGGCGACGATGGCGTTTTGGCGAGAGTTGTTGCTCAACGGGACCACCCCTGCTGGCAACCTGAACAGGTGGTCGGGCTTAGCGGCCCCGGCAACCTTGCCGGCCTTCTCAGCCTTGCTGGACTTCTCGGCCTCGCCAGTCCTCTCGACCTGGCCAACCTCGTCGACCCTGAGCTAGAAGAGCTTCTTGAAAAGATGAGTGTGTTGCAACACCATGATGTTGTGGTTTAAACTAGGGCGGAGCCTCATGATGTGGGCCGTGTTCCTAAAATTCCAGGCCAGCCTCCCCTTTTTGTGTAGTGGGGCAATCCGGCGGTGGATGAAATTGGCCCCGATCATTTCAAGAATGATCCCGGCTGCGGCAAGGCGGTGGATCGTGGTTTTGGCGATCGTGAGCTTCTGGTCGTTGGCGTTGAGATCACACTAGTCCTTGCTACGGACCGGCCGCTTCCGACGGTACCCGCAGGACTCCAGCGGATCCAGCATCTTGATCGACAACCACCGGCTTCGCTACTCCTCCGACCTCTTTTTCACGGCGCCATCCGGTTATGTGCCCTTGATCTCCTGCCTCGGAGTTCAAGCAATGCAACCCGAAATGGCGCCCCCTGGCTGGATGCGAGGAGTGAAGTAATGGGGAAAAAGCTCCGTGCTGGGGAGCACTCCAGCAAAGCCCTCGCAAAGATGGGCAAAGAATACCATACATTCTATGGCATTTGGCGTGAGGTCTAGAAGGCGGAAGCCGTAGGTGTACATGCCATCGCTAAAGAAAACCGATAAAGGGGGGTAGACCCCACATGACAAGTAATCGATGAAGAAAGGGTACCGATTTGGACCGCCCTTGGCGAAGCAGAAGGCAAGGATGACGCGCGTGGTGGGATGCCCCGTCATTTCCCTCCCCCATAGGCACTTGAACCTATCGCTGAGAGTGAGTGCGTTGATCGTTGGGTCGAAGAGTGCAAACTACATCCGCAACTCCAACAGCGCGCTCTCCGGCGACTCCTTCCCCCCGGCGTCCTTAGTTGTGCCCTTGCCGTTGCCTACCTTGGGTGCCATGGCGGCTGAGAGAGGGCAGGGGATCAAGGGAAAATGAGGGCGCGGCGGCGGCAAGCAGAGGCAAGAACTGCAGTTTCTGCTTGGATAAGAAGAGGGGAATGACGGTTCCGAGATTGGAAACGGCGCAGAGGATAAATGAGTAGTGCCCCTGCGGTTTCCCCTTTTATGGGGAAGGCTCGGGCCGCCTCTTTACTATTCACCGCGACATGACACAAGCATGCCGCGACATGACACAAGCATGCCGCAACCACTCCACGCGACCAATGCGAGTCGTGGGGAAGTGCAACTTGTGAAGGAATCATCACAATTAAGACACTGCCACGCAAGCCCGCGCACCGTTCTGGGCCTGGCCCAACAATGCTGGGCCCTTATGTGTGGCACGGCCCGGGGGGTCCTGTCGGTGTACAAAAGTAGGGGTCATTTTGCACCCCTTTACTTGTGCACGGGAAGTTGTAGCTACACCTACAACCATGCTTGGCAGAGCAGAAGACGGAAAAGCACGAGACCGCCAAGGCAACACTCAATCCAGAAGCATGAAGAACAGAGGGGCAAGGTGGACTCCCCTACGGCAACGCCCTTGCTGAGGTGGCCTACGTGGCCCCGGCAAGAGCCTTGCCTGCGCAACTTTCCCAACACCAGCAAGGACACCACCCTTGGGTCTGAGAGCTCTGACAACATCGACAATGTCAAGAGCAAGATTCTAGGGCACCTGCGTGGCGGCATGTAGGTCTTTGTGGGACCAAGGGCCTACAGACCTAGACAAGGGACCAGACGACGAAGACCCACGGCAAGGGCCTTGTCGGGAATGACTGAAGACCCCCAGCAAGTTCCTTGTCAGGAACAACCACAAGACCACGGCAAGACCCCTTGCCTCGGGCGGCTGCGGGGCCACAGCCAGGCCCGCGCCCGCCAAGGTTTTGCTGCCCCGCGGTAGCTCCTACGAGGCAACCAACTTGCCAACTGGACAAGTGCCTGTGTGGCAACATGCAAGCTCCAAGCCAACTAGCCAAGCACCTGTGTGGTGGCATGCAGATCTTCGTGAAGACCCTGCCACCACACCGGCCAACAGCCAGTGTGGCACTGCATGCCTCGTTAGCCTGGACGCGTGTCGAAGCAAGGTGAGGCGGCAACTGGCGGGACAAGCTCCATTGCCGTCCCCGATAAAGCTATAGGATACATAGGCGATGCATTAAATGCATTTGTCCTATGATGTCAGGAGATAACCTTATACACTATAGATACTTTCCACCTCCATGTGCCACTGTGGCAACCCCTTTTCCTTATAAAAGGAGGCCTGAGGCATACAGAGATAGGATTCTGACTTTTTGGACAAGCATGCATAGTAGCCAGTTCAAGAGCTCAAGAACACCAAATATACACAGACAAGCAGGACTAGGGTTTTACGCCTCACTTGCGACCCGAACCTAGGTAAAAAATCCCATTCATTGATCGACTAGTTCTGCTCTTTGCACAACTCTACGCCCCGCCAACCGTAGTAGGGTCCCCAGGATCCCATAGGTGTCATTTCCTCGACAAGGAGAACATCCATTATTAAACACCAAAAGTGCACCTGGAATTATGGACTAAGTAGCACGATCAATGTTGGAATGATGATTCAATAACCAACCGATTAGAATGAAACTATAGACCATTAAATTCAAACAAATAGGGTTCCTAGAAGTTTGAATTCACACATAATAGTTCATTTGTTGGTATTCCGGTTAGGAACAACATGGGGACCAAGAAAAGAATGGTGATGGTGATAAGTATCACTTATTTCAAGAATTCTTAAGAGGTGGTGAAATTCTCACGACATTCTTGACATAAAAGATGGTAATACTACAAGGTAGGACATAACCAAAGCTGAATATAAAGGAATTCAAGGTACAACACAAATCATGAATGAGTTTGTGTTGGAGGGAAGGCAATATTGTTTTTCATGATAACACAAACCATCGAGGGGCAAGAATGGTAACATGAATTTGATAAATATCCTTGAAGAGCTCATGATGTTGATGATGATTACGACACATTTGTCAAGAGCTTTCATGAAGATGTAATCGATCGGCGATGACATCAAGCCAAAGGAATGGTGAAGCAAAAGGTTATTAGAACCACAGTGAAGATGCAACCTCTGAGTCAGAGTTGCCTTTCTAGACAAATAATATGATGTGGAAAGCTTAATGTAGCTAGCGCACTGTCGGGATTGTGTTCCGGGGATGAAGGACATAGGTAGCATGGTCAAGCTTTAGCATGACGATGATGATGTAGCCAATCTGCTAGGAATGACATGATCGAGTATAAACTCATAAGCAATTAAGATTACTAAGATATTTAGAATCGCAGTTCGGAATCAATTGGCTTACCGATGTCCTTGAGTGTCTAACAACTTAGAAGACAGTGGAAAATTAGAATCGATGAGAAATTATTGTCGAAAAATAACTCATAAGAAGTTATGCGGTTTCGTGATATCCTCGAGATACCAAAGGGTAAAACTCTAAGGTAGATGAGAGTAGAGGTTGGACAGGTGTATGGATCTGAAGAAGACAAGTACTTTAACTTTTCCGAGAATGGGATCGAATAAGAATAATATGGTTGGAACCATTTTTGCAAAAGACCAAATCCTAGATATAAGATGAACTTATACCAAGGGGATAATTAGTTATAAGAGAAGCTTCCATGATAAGATCTACATCATGTCCATGGGCATGAACACAAAGTTCATGGTCGACTCCCACTTCTCCAAAGCATAACCTTTCATTCACTACTCTGTTAAAAATAATTTGATGCAAAAATCTAACTGCTGGATTACTAGAGGAGTATGACCCGTGAATTCTTTTGAGCTCATGCAGATTAGGGAAGGCATATGTTCAACCCATAGGGGTATCTTAGGAACATATACCACAAACTACATGAGTAAATAAGTCAAGTGCGGAAATAGAGCATGCTTAACAAAAAGCAGGGGATACAATTTACTAAAGGCATTATGTATCAACAGAAGAACTCATGTTTTTGAGAATATGTAGGAACAGTCGAATAATAATCCACCAAGGGGTCTGCGGGGCCACAAAGAATCGGATGTGAGTACCAGCACTCAATCAGAGGAAGAAAAGAATGCCAAGGCATTGGATTACAGAACATCTAAATAATTAGATGCTTAAGTAAGAAAGAATTATGATTCCCAAAGCAAAAGGTTAGAGGCAGACGATGTTTGCAAGGATGAATAAGTTGAATAAACTTGAGGGCATGATTCGACAGCAATTTGATTGGAGAGAACCAGCTCAAATCCGGAATGACATCTAAGCCGGAAGAACGAACTCTTGTTCGACTGATGATTGTGAGCATTCTCGGACATGTAAAACCAAAGGCTCAAACTGACGATGACAAAGGATACTAATGAATATTGCTAGACATATGGAATGTGACCATAATCAAAATAGACAAGTATTCACATAACAATAGTTGGCAAAGGATTATCGGAAGATCATATAGTATTTCAATGTATTTTGTGGAATAAATGAACAATCGGGGATGAACAGAACTCTCGTAAGTGTGAGGAATTATTCGTAAGGGCTTTCATGCGATAGTGAACTGCAAGGTAGTAAGCAATGAAGGATTCTTGGGATAACAGAGAGTATTTCAGGGTGTCTTGTAATAACTATAGCAATCGGGGATAAATGTATGAATGGAAAGTGTATGTTGTTAACCGTACGGATATATCGGTGGTGGGGAATGGCGAAGGCGGTGTGCACAATGGTGTCGGGTAAACATCGAAAGGTATCTTCAAAATCTTTTGGTGCACCAAGCGATCATCTAGAATGAGCGGCTCTACAGGAGAAAGTTGTTAAGAGAACCTAGAGTTAGAGTTTGCAAGATTATTTAACCAGAAAAGAAGAGAGATCAGAGTCTTAGAGTAAAGGCGAGGAAGAAAATTTCCTAATACCACCCATTTTGTGATGTGGGACCATAAGCCACACAATAATGTTAGTTGAAAGTTTTCCAAAGACTAGATTCAACTTTAGTCAAGGAGTTGGAAAGGGGATTCCTACAGGTAGTCGGCTCTGATACAAACTTGTGACACCTCCGATTTAATCGTACACTAATAATACATGCAAACGTGTACGACCAAGATTAGGGACTCATGGGAACATATCACAACCCAACTCTAGACATAAATTAATGTCATACAACCTTTAGTTTAGAAGCTAGGGGCCTCGAGGGCTCGAATACAAATGCTCAAATACAAATGAGTCAACGAAAGTAACAGTATCTGAGTATAGACATAAGTTAAGCAAGTTTGCCTTAAGAAGGCTAACACAAAATCAACAACGATTGAAAATGCTATGCCTCCTGCCTGGGTGCCTGCTAACTACTCCTCGTCGTCGATGCTCTCCACGTAGTAGTAGGCTCCGTCGGGGTAGTAGTAGTCTTCGGTGATGGCATCTTGCTCCTGAGATCTGTCATCCGATCACAACAATCGGAAAGAAGAAGGGGGGAAAGGGGCAGATAAGCAACCGTGAGTACTCATCTAAAGTACCCGCAAGCATTGAATCTATACTAAGTATGGATTGGTATCAAATAGAAGGGTTATATCTCTGGACTGTATTGTAGAATGCCACAATCGAGGGAAAGGTATATCCTATTAAATACTATCACCTTCTGGAATCCTAGAGCGTGAAGAGTTGGATCCATGGCTCCCCTTCCTCCCCCCTCCCCTCCAATCCCCTGCCGCCTTGCCCCCCGCTCTGGCTCGCCGGTCGCTGCCCGGTCGTCCCCCTCTCGGCTAGCTGGTGGTCTCTCTCTCCCCTCCACTGGTTCCCCGTGGGTGGGGTTTTCCCCTCTGTCCTCTCCATTGCCGGTGCACGGATCTCGTTTCTGGGCCATCGCGTCCGATGAGGAGGATTCACGATCGCCGGTCCCTTATGCCTGTGGTCTCGTGTCTGGTGCTGGGGGGCGGGGGTGCCTTCCGTCGTCCCTCGCCCCCGCAAGTTTGCCCCTGGTGACCGGGACCGGTCGGTGGCCGCCTCTTCTTCGTCGGGCGAGGGCTGGATTCGGATTTCTCGGCGGCGGCGTAAGTCTGCTAAGTTTGCTGTTACGTTGCTTGATCTCGGTGGCTTCCCATCCATCTCTCCTGCAACCTCTATGGCGCCCTCGTCGCCGGTGGCGGCGACGGCGGGGGCGCGGGTGGTCTCCTGTACCCTATATCGCGATCTCCTCGTGGTGGCCTCCGGGCCGCGGGTTGTCCCCTTGGGCGGGCTTGCTGGGCCGTGTGGTTTGTTTTCGCCTGGTGGGCCTACCTCTCCTCCCCTTCTTTCTTCAGTGATAGATTTCCCCCATCTGGTTCCGTCCGGCCCAGTTGGGCCCATCGCCCGGGGTCCTGCTCCCCAGCCTCCCCTGGCCCATGTCGCGAGTCGGGCCCAGGTGGGCACGGCTTGAACGGGCTATTTATGGATCACCCGTGGATCTTTCTCCCCCTTGCTAGGGCTTCCGTCGTCCGCTTCCGATCTACGCCGTCACCGTCTCCCCATTCGTCACTTCATTAGATCCTCCCCTCCTCCACCACTCCTTCTTCCTTTTGCGGTGGTGCTCTCCATGGACAAGTCGCGCGGCTCTTCTTGCGAGGCGCTCTTGGGCAGCAAGCGTCACCGTGAGGACTCCTCCTCCTCCGTGGTGGATCTGGAGCTCGAGGCTTCGCTCCTCTCCAAGTTAGAGGCGGAGCAGGCGGCGCACGAGCAGGTGGCTCGTGACCGTGAAGCCCGGGCTTCAGGGCAGCGCTCGGAGAGGGTGGATGCGCTTGGATTCGGCCCATAGGGCTCTGGATCTGGTCACTCTCTCTCTCCGGCGCTGGATCCGTGGGAGGCGGCGGTGGCTTCTGGCGGCGGTGTGTCTTCTTCTTCTGCCTCCCTTCCGGCTCAGGGTGTGGGTCACGGTCCTGCCGCTCCGTTGCGCCCTCCCCCTCCTCCTCGCTCCGCTGTGGTGGGTGCGGGTGTTTGTCCGCCGCTTCGCTCCTTCGCGGGGCCGGCGCGTCGGCCGCCCGGTCCGGCCTCTGGGGTGCCTCCTTTTCCTGGGATGGGTGATGGGATCCTCCCTCCTCCCCCGCCGCCTCCGCACTCCCGCCCGCCCTCGGCCTCCCAGTCCAATCCCTCCGCGCTCACCTGCTTCGCCTGTCACAGGCCCGGACATTTCCAGTCTCGCTGCACCAACCCTCAATTTTGCTTGATTTGTTGCTTTGATGGGCACCTCACGGTCAACTGCATGGCTAGGCAGAAACATCCCGCGATCATCCAGTTTGGCTCGGGCCTCCCCGGCTGCTCCTCTTTCGTCTTTGATGGCGACCTTCCTGTTCGGGAGCTGGCACCTGCCTTGTCTAATGCTGCGATTGTTGCGGTCAAGGATCAAAAGATCTCGCCTCAAACTCTTCTGGAAGGGCTTCGCATTTGGGATGATGCTGGATGGGACTGGCATGTGGTGCAGCTGTCTGATTTTGAGTTCTCTGTGGTGTTTCCCTCCAAAGAATGTTTGCGGATGATGGCCTCATGCACTAGCTTCACCTTGCCCCTCAATCAATTGGTGGTTTCTGTTAAAGCGGCTTCTTGCA
The DNA here is from genome assembly GCA_902687465.1 of Secale cereale. NCBI lineage: Eukaryota > Viridiplantae > Streptophyta > Magnoliopsida > Poales > Poaceae > Secale > Secale cereale. The sequence continues at coordinate 221,382,395 of LR738712.1, forward strand.
GTGGTACGACAGTTGGGCCTCTCTCTCAAGTCTGGGTTCTGATTGATGATCTTCCTGCTGGTCTCTGTTCGTCTGCTTTTCTCATGCCTTTCGGGGTGCTGATTGGGAAACCCATCGAGGTGGATGAAGATTCTCTGAACAAGGTTGGGCCTGCTAGGATGAAGGTTTGGTGTTTGGATCCGAAAAGGGTGCATGGTTCGATTGATATCTTCCCGTCTCCCAATGGTATTAAGCTTCGGGTGCGGGTGGAGGGGGTGGCTGCTTTTCAGTCTTCACCTCCCCCTCCTCCCCCTTCTTTCCCTTCGGACAAACATGATAAAGAGGAGGATGGATCTCAGGGTGGCCCCAATTAGAGCAATGGGTCTAACCTCCGCTTCACCCAATCTGAGTGGGATGGTATGGCTGGTTCTGAACGTGAGTTGTTTCAATCTCAAGCTCCCTCTGGTGCTGCTCCTCGTGATGATTTGGTGGTCCAGTCTAATGCTCCCAATGCCCCTGCTGCTGGTACTGATACATCGAAGTTACCGCCTTGCTCTGCTACCCCTGTTTCTGGTGTTTGCTCCAACCTCCCTGTCCGCCCGCTCTCCCCCACTCGATCCGGAATTGAAGATCTCCCGGCCTCGCCGGCTCGCGAGGTGGTGGAAGCCCAGTCCCTTCGGAAGAAGAGATCCTTAGTGCGCAAATTCTCGGCTAAGAGTCGGAACTCTTCGGGCTCGAAACAATCCATGGAAGGGGTCTGTCGACGTCTCGATCAAGATTTGGGTTCTCTGTCTCGCTCAGATCACCATGTTGCTTCTCCTGCTGCGCGGTCGCCTGCGATTCGATCCCCTATGTCCACGGCTCGCAAAGGAAGGCGGGTGGCCAATTCTGGTGTTCCTATTCTGGAACGGGCTGAAAAGCGTGCTGCGGCGAAGGATCTCCCCCCCCCCCAGGTACATCCCCCGCCCCCTCCGTTGTTGTTTCTCCGGTTCGGTTGGTTCTTCCTTCTCTTTCGGATGATCATCTTTTAAATATTATGTCGGATGTGGGGGTGGTGGTTGACTCATCTGTTGGCTCTCCTAGTTCTTTTATTTCTATTATTCGGGCTAACGAGATGGCTCAGGCTGCCATTGCCAAAGCCAAAGAGGAAGTTGCCTCTCAGCCAGGGGCGTCTAGTAGTGGTCCGGCAGTGGACGTGGGCGCTGGTAGTGGCCATCCCCAATCCAACTTGTCTAAAATGGGCTTCAATAAACGTGCTAAATCCTGCGTGGCTCCTTGCAGGTCGAGCCTTCGAATCAAAAACCTTTCTTATAAATGAGGGCGCTTTTCTGGAACATTAGGGGGTTCGGTGCTAGGGGGCGCCATGACCAACTTAAAGATCTGGTTCGCTCTAACTCGATTGACTTTGTGGGGTTGGTAGAAACCTTCAAGGAATCATTTTCCCCTAATGAACTGTCGGCTATTGTGGGTATGGACAGATTTTACTAGAACGTTCTACCTGCTTCGGGGCACTCGGGCGGGATTTTGATAGGTGCCAATAAAGATATTTTTGATTTCGTTGCTTTTGATTATGGGATATTTTGGGCCAGTGTTTTTCTCTCTCTTAAAGCTCAAAACACTCTCTGTGAGTTTATCGTTGTCTATGGGCTTGCGGACCATTCCCTGTCACCTTTATTCCTTGATGAACTTTCGCTGAAGATCGATGCCTGTAACTTACCGATGGTTATCGGGGGAGACTTTAATTTGCTGCGGTGCCCTAATGACAAAAGTAATGATAACTTCTCCTGGCCGCTGGCTAATGCATTTAACGACTTCATTAGTGCCAGTGCTATTCGTGAGTTACCTCGGGGGGGGGAGTTCGTTTTACCTGGTCTAATCATCAGGCAACCCCTATTAGATCGGTGCTTGACAGAAACTTCCTTTGTCCTAGGTGGGACTCCTTGTTTCCTAGGGCTTCTCTTTATGCGAAATGCATTATTGGTTCCGATCACACCCCCCTAATTCTTGATGATGGCTCCGTTAGCCTCAGACCTCCGGCTAGATTTCAATTTGATGCCTCCTGGCTGGCTGTAGATGGCTTTGTTGATATGGTTGCATCGAAGATCTCCCTTTCTCTAGCATCCAACGCTCGCTCCTTTGGGCCTCTGGATGATTGGCATTCGTGTTCCTATAACTTGCGTAAATTCCTCAAAGGTTGGTCCCGTAACCGTGCGGCGGAGGATCGTCGCACCAAATCTTTCCTCGAAGACCAGATCTTGTCGCTGCATCATGCGGCTGATTCTAATGGGCTTTCCGACGCTGGTTGGGCGGTTCGGTATAATCTTGAGACTGCTTTAATTCAGCTTCAGCATCAGGCTGAGATTTACTGGCGTCAACGGGGTACTCTAAACAGGACTCTAAAAGGTGACTTCCCTACGGCATATTTCTTTGCAATCGCGAACGGCAGGCGTAGACGATGCGGTATTAATAGCCTGCTCATTAATGGTGTGCGATCTACGGAGCAATCTGTTATTATGGCTCATGTGGTGAATTTCTTCTCTTCTCTGTTGGGGGCTAAACCTTCATCAGGCCTCTCCATATCCCCCTCTCTTTGGAATTTAGGTCTTAAAATCTCCCCTGAGGAGAATGCCTCCTTCATGATCCCCCTCTCTGATCAGGAAATCTGGGAGGTTGTTAACTCTGCCAATCCCAATGCTGCGTCTGGGCTAGACGGTTTTTCTATTCCTTTCTTTTGAAAATTCTGGCCTCAGTTGAAACAGTTGGTCTGTAATGTTATCCAGGGCTTTTGCCTTGGTACTGTCGATATCTCTCACCTGAATTATGTTGTGATTACCCTGATCCCCAATGTTAAGGGTGCTGATCTTATTTCCCAATTCCGTCCTATTGCTTTGATTAACAACTTTGCCAAATTCCCGGCTAAAGGCTTTGCGAATCGTTCGTCGCCGGTTACTCATAGAGTTATTAGCCCTTATCAATCTGCTTTCATCAAAGGGCGTTTCATCCTTGATGGTATCCTTTCCCTGCATGAGATTGTTCATGACCTTCACGTTCGGAGAGCTAAAGCGGTTATCCTTAAGCTAGACTTTGAGAAATCTTACGACTCTGTGAGCTGGTCTTTCCTCAAGCAGGTCCTTCGTGCTAAAGGTTTCGACGGTGCCTATGTTCATCGTATCATGAGGTTGGTCTCGGGTGGCCATACTGTCGTCTCGGTTAATGTTTTTGTCAGTAATTTCTTCGCCAATGGCAGGGGTTTGCGCCAAGGGGACCCTGCCTCCCCTGTGTTTTTAATTTTGTGGCCGACGCCTTCTCGTGTATGCTGTCCAGGGCGGCCCGTTGTGGGCACATTGCCCCTGTGATCTCTCATCTACTTCCGGAAGGGGTATCCCACTTGCAATACGCGGATGATACAATTATCTTCGTGGGGCTGGATGACACCTGCATTACCATTCTTAAATTCATCCTGTTATGTTTCGAAGCTGTTTCGGGTCTCAAGATCAATTTCGCCAAGAGCGAGGTCCTGGTGACGGGCGTGGATGATGCGGAAGCCTTGCGGGTTGCCAGGCTTCTGAACTGCTCTTTGGGCTCTTTTCCCTTTAAATACCTAGGCCTTCCTATTTCTCCGAGCATGCTCCATGCTAATGACTTTGCTCCGGCGGTTGCTAAAGTGGGGAACAGGGTGCTCCCTTGGAGAGGCATATATAACACTAATGCTGGCAATGTTGCTCCAATTAACTCATGCTTATCCTCTCTCCCCATGTTTCTTATGGGCTTCTATCTTCTTACGGATGGCGTGCATGCGGGCTTTGACAAACATAGGGGAGCCTTCTATTGGAATTCCGCAGATAATAAACAGAAATATAGACTGGTCAAGTGGCAGCTTATGTGTAGGCCTAAAAACCGTGGGGGGTTAGGTATTATCAATACTCGTGTGATGAACTTATGTTTGCTTATCAAGTGGTGGTGGAAAATTTTAACTACTGGGCATGATTCGCTCTGGCTTTCGATTCTTAAGGCGAAATACTTCCCACTCTCTAAACCGTTGTTTGCTTCCGTGAGGCGTGGCTCTCAATTTTGTAAATCCCTTGTCAAAGTCCGACCTATTTTCCTATATCATGTTAAATTTATTGTTGGCAATGGGACGTCAGTCCGCTTTTGGCTGGGTTGGTGGACGGGCGATGCCCCCCTAGCTCAGAGTTTTCCGGTTTTGTTTTCCTACTGTCCTAATCCGGCCATATCCATAGCGGAGGTGGCGGATAATAACTGGGATCTGGCTTTTCGTCGGGCCCTGTCTTCTGAAGAGTTGGAAGATTGGCAAAGTCTCTCTGCCCTCTTCCCCGTGCTCTCGGAGTCAGCTGATTCTGTTGTCTGGCCCCACTCGGCTTCTGGTAGATTTACGGTCAAGTCGCTTTACTCTAGACTTATTGGTGGTACTCCTTCGTCCAGATTATCCTGTGTTTGGAAGTCCAAAGTTCCTCCTAAGATTAAGATTTTCCTTTGGCAAGCTTTTCGTGGTCGCCTGCCGACTGTTGACCAGATTAAAAAACGCAATGGGCCTGGCTCTGAATTTTGTCATTTATGTGGGGTTTGGAAAACTCTGATCACATTTTTTTCAATTGCGTGTTGGCCAAGTTGGTGTGGTGCTGTGTCAGATCGTGGCTTTAGGTCTCTTGGAACCCCTCCTCCTTCTCCGATATTTGAACCCTAGCCAATGCTTTGGTTGGGGTCACCAAGAGGGTGTTTTGGGTTGGCCTGGGTGCGTTATGTTGGGCCCTCTGGACCATTAGGAACAAATTTACTATCGAACATATCTTCCCATCTAAGCCAGCTGACATTCTTTTCAAATCATGTATATTTTTGCAGCAGTGGAGATCATTGACTAAGGAGGCTGATCGGGATGCCCTGGACCTTCTCATCGACAAAATTCGGGCTTCGGCATCTCACATCTCCAGTCGGGATCCTGTCGTCTAACCTTGGTGGTGCTGTTTGTGGAGTTTAGATCTCTTCTTTCCGGCCTGTGTGCCGTGTATGGCAGTTGCTTGTATCCATCCTCCCTTGGCGACTCTTTTATACTCTTTCCGTGCGCTATATGCGTCTTCCTCGTTAACTGTTCTCCTGTTTGGTCTTGTGTGACATTGCCGTGTGGCTTTATTTATAAAGTCGGGCTCTGGCCTTTTCTCTAAAAAACCTTCTGGAATCCACCATGTTCCAGCAATAGGAGAGTAGAGTAGCATAATATAAGTAATACTTATATTGTTGAATCAACATCCCGCGATCACTTCTTGACTCCCTGCGAGAAAGTAATACCGGAGCCACATATCCATTTCATGCCTCAGCATCCAATTCTAGTTATATCGATCGGGATACAACTCCGAGCATCCATTATTGTGTACACGGCTATTCGAATAGATTAAATTCCCTGCGGGGGTGGACTACACTACCCAACACGCTAGATCGCTCTAGCCGGACCTCGGAAGATCAACACATCGTAACCCTACCTAATCTCACCACAGAGGCCAGCATGCCGGTTTACATCCTAAGCCCACTGGTGTCTTGGGCTAATTGCCCTATGCACTCCTTCATGTTGCAAGCACAGCTGGTGAGTAGACCAAGCCCCCTTATACAAACGCAGGCATTCCAGGCCAACCCAGCGTGCACCACTTTGGTGCTGATGTCCGAAGAGCTTCAACTGATACATACGACGCAGAGTGCCCATACTTATTCACGCATGGCGGTTTGTGCAAAAAGTACACGGATCACATATCCAAACCGTTAGTGTGTTGGGAGCACATAGTAACGAGCAGACAGTTACAATTATGTGACGCGTCGCCCCGTATCGTGGACTTACAGCAAGGGCCCGGAATGCCCGACCGTGCCACGTAATTATCTCGCGGGTACCGTCCTGGTCAACCCGACTACACATTACTAGCGGGTACCCATCGGGGCCGACCCGACTTCATCATGGTACTGTGGTAAGGTCAAAGTAACTGTGTGTCCAAAACAGCAAGGGGGAAACCCAATGAATCACCCTCAATGGATTCCCACTCGATGTGGCCGTCAAGGTGGACTTGGAGGAATCACCCTTGATAGTCCACACTTGAGGGGTTGCACGACAGAGTTGTTATCATGAGTGGTGAAGGAGGAATCACCCTCAAAGAACATGATCGATTAGCTACACTACAGAGTCAGCATCAAAATTTATATATGAGGTATCACCCTTGGCACTCGATAGTAGCCCTGCAAAGTCGTACAACTAATGGGGGTTATGTGATGTGGCAGGCTCAAGACGTCGATCACGTTAATCGAGTCGTTGGTCATAAAGTGGGGCAACATGGACAAGGTGGGGTCACTGGTGGATCACCAACCAACCTATATTAAGCATATAGGATAACCAGGTAAGGTTCGAAAGTAGGTTACCAAAAGCATGTTATGCATCAGACTAGGAGCAATCAATAACAGTAGCAAAATCTAATGCAGTCATGAGAGAGAATGTAATGGGCGATATAAGGATGATCAAGGGGGCTTTGCTTGCCTAGAAGCTCTCTTGAGAAGGAAGGGTCGTCGCCGACGTAGTCGATCACAGTGGCATCGGCAGCGGTCTCGGGGTTAACCAGAGAGATGACGGGGAAGAAACAATAAATATAAAGCAAATAAAGCATAACTTGGCAATACTCTATGCTAAGGGTGACCTACGAAGTGCTAGGTTATACAGACGAAGAGGGAAAACATCCGAGAATGTCTCCCCAGCGTTTGGTAATTTTTGGACGGACGAAACAGTGGGGACAGATCCATGTTCATCATGCTAGAGGCACGTGACAAATGAACGGAGTGCATATTCAGACTCGTCACATTTTTCTAAGGAACTTTCATATATAAATTATTTTCATCTGACTTACAATTATTTTTCTATAATTTTTTAAAGTTTTAACGCAATTCACGGATTTTATTTTATCTATTTACTACTTTAACATTAAATAACAAATAAACATATTGTACTCACTAGGAACTATCCCTAGTGGCTGACAAGTGGGGTCCCGGGTGGCCGAGTGAGCAGTACAGTCAGCGTTGACTAGGTCGAGGTGGACCAGTCAACATGCTCAATGGGGGGGGCACGTGTAATAGACACATGTGCTAAAAGAAATTAAGCAAACTAGTAAAAAACAACAAAACAGGGCGGCACTGGTCATAGGGCCACCTAACTAGACTACTAAATAGCAACAGGGGCTAATCCCCAATGAACACGCCCGACCCCCCTTCGTGTAGTGGCACTATGCACGTAGAGGCCATGACAAGATGTAGCAAGCGGGAGGCACCCAGGCCGAGTGGACACATGGGCCGCGGCGCGGAACACGCGGCAGGGAGCGATGGTTGGCAGCAGCAATATCAGCCAGCGGTCGGGCTAGAAACAACAGTGCTGAAAGTAGCGTAGCAGCCGTAGGAGAAGCAGAATAGCCGCGACAAGAAGAAGAAGGGGGCATGGCAGTGGGCGCTAGTGGCGCGTGGCCTGGTGGCGTGTGTACACGACTGGAGGAACACGGGCTAGGCACGCGTGCGTGTGGCCAGGGGCGAAGGCGGGCACGGGAATGGCTCGTGGATGCGGAGCTCCAGCGGTCCTGTCATGGCAGCCGAAGTGCGGGAGTGGCGGGTAAATGGTTACGGAATGGGAAGGAAGAGGGGGGATCTGGAGGAGCCCTCACCGCGGAGTTGGGGACGAGGTCGGAGAGGGTCGGGTACCCCGAAATGGTGGGGTTCGATGGCGGAGGATGAAGGTTTTGTTGCAGGGAAGACCAGTGATGGAGACTGCTATGTTGCACCCCTACTTGCTCCAATGCCCGAAACGGGCGGGGACGAGTATGACGAAACACCAGGACATGCTCCCCCCACATCGGAGAAGCCGTTGGACACGTTAACGAACGCGAGGCAGCGGTGATTGCGCAAGATTGTGAGGTCGAATTCACGAAGAAGAGGAGGGGGCAATGGGGAAAGAGGGGGGAATGGATGAGTCCGAGCTAGGGTTTCGGGGGGTATCCATATAAGGCCAGGGGAGGCAATGTGGAGGGCATCCATTGCCATGGTTCTTGGATGTGCGCCACACACATGGTTCTGTAGGTGAGGTTGAAGGAGAGAGATGGGATTGGCCTAGGTAAGTTGCTAGATGGGCCAATGTGTCCAGTAGCTTTAGGTCCTTCTCTTTTCTCTTTTTCTTTAGCTAGTCTTTCTTTTTTCTATATTTCTTTACTACTTTTCATTTTAATATAGTCGAATGTGAAACTTTGCACAAAATCCAAGGCAATATTATTGAGCCACACACAGAAATCTCGGCCAAGTTATGTGTTGATGGACCACTTATTAATTTCTAGGAATTTATTCATGAGTCAAACGTAGTTGGCTATGATCACCAAACTTATGGAAGTCAAGGCAATTGGACACCCAAGCTTTGCTACTAATTGTAGGATCGAAGGTAGGTATAGAGGGGGGTGATTAGCCTACTTGACCATATAAAAATCTAACCTTTTCCCAATTTTAGTTGTTGTCAAATTTCATGAATTAGCACAAGGCAAGCAATCAACCTACACATGCAATTCTAAGAGTGTAGCAGCAGAAAGTAAAACATTGCATATGAAGGTTAAGGTAAGGGTTTGGCAAGTGCAAACGCAATGATGACACATATATTTTTGGATTGGTTCGGATAGGTAGTGCTATCGTACATCCACGTTGATGGAGATTTGTGGTTGAATTGGAATGTCTTGATCTCAACATATGAGTATGTGGTTCTCTCTCAAAAATGGTAGGCTAGAACTGTAGCCATGTTCTGACGGCTCTCTCATAGATGGAGAAGGGGGTGGAGGGGTATATATAGCCTTCACAAAAAATCCAACCGTTACACACATTTGACCCAACTTGGTCTGGTCGAATAGAAGAACTCGGTAAGACCGATTTAGTTAAAAATGTGAAAGTTAGGAATCTTGGTGGGACCGACTTGAACAACTCGGTGGGACCGATGTGCTAGGTCTAGGGACAAACCTCATCCTAGTGAAGTCGATTGCTTGAACTCGGTGAAACCGATTTCAGCAAAGAGAAAATAGAGAGTTGGTCAAGCAAACTGGGTGGATCGATTGCTCTTTTTGGTGAGACCAAGATCTGTATCGGTGTGACCGAGGAGTTAGGATTTTTGGCAGTGGCAAGGTCAAGTGACCTCGGTGGCGTCGGATTCATCATTTCGGTGGGGGCGAGTTTGACTTTGAGTCTTGGACATATTTGGAAATGATAAAGTGGTTGAGGGTTTTTGGAGCAATATCACTAAGAACTTTGAGCAAGTAGACCATTAAGCAACACCTCTTCACCTTTTAATAGTATTGGCATTCATATGGCTGAATGTGATGTGGGATCACTAAAATATAAATGAGGAGTCTTGAACTTTTGCTAATATGTGTCCTTAGCATTTTGATGGGTCCACATCTCTAGTCCATGTCATGCCAATCATTGAACTTTCTGAAATACTTAACTTGAATGGATATTAGTTCAATGAGCTATATGTTGTTAAAAAATATCAAAACCACTCGAGGATTAGATGCCCTTTCAACATGACAATTAGTTAGTGAATATTTGCAATATTATGAACATTTTTATTTTACTACTTGAAGAAATAATTTATTTGAGTTTATTTCAAATTGGAAATCGCTTTGATTTTTATCAAGAGTCAATTTGTCTTAGTTAACATGATGACATAGCACCATTAGGGTGAGGTCACTCTAGCATGACACTGGGGTGTTACATAATCATGTAATCTTTATTTTGTAGCATGAATATTGAGATCTGAATGATTCAAAGCAATAGTCAATAATTTGACATGAAAACAACAATCATAAGGCATACTAACAAACAATCATGTCTTTAGAAATATCGATCAAAAGAACATTATCCTACAATATAGCCTTGTCATGCTCCATCTTCTTAAAACAGAGTATAAATCATGCACTACCCCAGCGTTAGCCAAGCAAGTGGTTGATACTTTTTAATGCGCTTCAGCATTTCGATGTCAGTGCAAAACTCTCATGCAATACATGAGCGCAAGCTAGGGACATAACACTATGGGTGGAATAGAGTGTGGTGGTAGAGATGATATGGAGAAGGCAGAAAAAGAGAAAGTCTCACGTCGAAGACGCTAATCAACGGATATGTAGATGCCCATTAATTGATGTCAATGCAAGGAGTAGGAATTTCCATGCAATAGATGCAATAAGAGTTGTAAGTGTATGCACTACAAAAAAAGACATATCCGTGAAATTTGTCCTGAAAGAATTTTTTTCCTGTCATACTTATGACTCTTCTATGACGATAATTTCAGGGAGTTCCCGGTTACGATGGGTGGTCGGGGTGGAGCGATGCATGGAGGTTTGCTCATTTCTCTCGTATACGTACGCGCGTGTGTGCGAGGCGTTGGGCTCTAATTAAACGCGAGCGATTGTGTGCTTCTATGTACGTACTAAAGCCGATCGACCGATCCGTTCGGTGCTAACTAAACCAGATCAATCGATGGTGCTGCTTACTGAAGTCGATCGAACCCCGATGTGTGAGGCGTAGCTAGCCGGTTGGGTTGCCTCTGCATGAACAGTTCCCATTGCTGTTGCACGGGCGATACGTAGAACGAGTTGAGACTTGGAGAATCGAGCCGGTTGGGTAGGCTATGGATGAACAGTTCCTAGTGGGGGTTTGTTGAATAGGACCCCGGCCATGTGTAGGAGGTTGCTGCTAGATGAACATGACCCCGTGGTAGCGCGCGGTTGCCGCTAGACGAACATGACCCCGAGGAGGCTTCCACACACCCTAGCCGGTTGGGGGTCGATGAAAAGGATCCCGTTGAGGCTGGTTGACTATAGCCGGTGGAGCCTGGATGAACAGAGGCTTGTCGAAGCTGGAGGAGGTCGACGGTGGAGGGTTAGATGAACAGTAGATGGTGGAGGCAGCGGAAGACGCGATGGATGAACAGTGCAGGTGGAGGCTGGAGGGAAGTCTGCGGTGGGTGAACAGTAGCCTGTGGAGTCCCATTTTGCGGTAGCCACACCCCTCCCGATGAACATGACCCCCATTTTGACCATAGGAGGTCGATGAGAAGTCCGTTTACTCTGTTTTGCGATAAGCCAGACCCCTCTCGATCAACAGGACCCCGTTTCAACCGTAAGAGCTCGAACAAGAGTCTGTTTCCTCTGTTTTGCAGTACGCCAGATCCTTCCTGATGAGCATGATCCTGTTTCGACTATAGGCAGTCGAACAGAAAGTTGTTTCCTCCATATTGCGGTACGCCAAACCCCGTTTCGGCTGTTCCATCCAAGCCGGTTGGCTCAAGTTGAACATGACGTATTCAGGACAATGCCCATATGTATGTACGTGGTTGTGTTCTTTTGCAGTGTGGTTGTCGTATGTATACATGATTTGGACGGGACTACTTGAACTGCTACCGCTCCTTACTCGTCCACAGTTCATCGTGGCAGATAGACGGATCGACCGGTATGTACGTACACGTTTGCAAGCACACAGACAATGGTACATACGTTCGACCTGGTGGGCCCCAGTTATCAGGGAGGATAAGAACGCACTTCCTTGCATGAGAAGATAAAGATGGTGGGTCCTAGCTGTTAGTGGAGGAATCATATTTTTCGTGTAACAACATTGCACTTCCTTGCATGCAAAGAGGTAGTTGGTGGGTCCAGCTGTCAGCCTCACCACGTACAGTCCTCTTCCGGTGGTTCTTGTTTGTTGACCATGTTGACGACACCGCGTCGAGAGCACCAATGCGGTGGATGACAATGAGGCCTAGGAAGGGAACAAACTAGAGCCCAGGAAGACAAGGAAGTGGTTTCCCATGAGGAAGGGAAAGCGAGGGTTGACTGGTTCCACTGCGGTGTGTGGCTACCATCACCGGGAAATAACATGGGGTGTGGGTGAGTAAAGGGAAGACCTGGCCAGTGGTGGGAGTAGTGTGGGGCGGTGATGCCCACGCAGCAGCACAACTAGCCACGGGAGGCTAGTGCTGGTGGTACGGACGAAGCTGGTTTGGGCGGTTGGAGCAAGCAGATCAGAGGTTGAAAAAGTAGCACGTCGGTTGGATTAATATTCAATGGTCACTGTGTACAGCCCTAGAGTTTGCTTGTAACTAGTGGCATTGCATCCATGAATCATGTCTAGTTAAATTTGATTTTTATATGGGGGATGATCAAACCCTAGCACCAAATCAAATCAAATAGGTTCAACCTAAAAATATTTTCAGTAAACCCAAACATGCCTTCATTAATGTTTGATAATGTTGGCAAGGGCTTTGATCCAAACCAAATATACTGAACATTTTTAGGAATTTTTTTGGTCTTTGATTTAATTCACTATTGTATTTGAGTTGGAGCAAATAAATCCTATAAATATTTATATTTCTCCAATAATTTGGAGACTTTTTGTGGAGCTCTGGGATAAACCAAATTGCATCCACAATTATTTCGAGAAGCTGCAAAAATATTTTTTTAGCAAACCAAATTCAAAACAGAAGCATAAAATAGAAAACAGAAATAAAAGGAAAACGGGATAATTTACCTGACCTCACATGTGCAGCCCACCAGAGAGGCCCAGCCTACCAAGGGCAGCAATGTCTTCTTCCTCCTGCCCGGAGGAGAAGCAGTTGTGTGCGGCGCGCACAACCACCCGTTGCCACCTCCTGCCTCCCTGCTAGCCTCCCTGACGCCCTGGAGACGCCACGCAGCTCACTTGCTCACTCTCTCACTCTCCCTGCTGCTCTCTCTTCCTCTCCCCTCATCTGCTCTCTCTCCGCAGCGCACCCAAGCGCGCTCGTCGCAGTTGCAGCCACCATCGTTGTCTCGCCCGTCCAGAGTGACCAACAGCCCCGCCTCCTTCCGCTATTCATCTCCACCAATGGACCCGAGCAGAGCAGCCCTCAAGTCAATGCCGCGGTCTTCTTCTCCGTCCATGGCTGCCGGATCGCCACCATCGATTGGCTGCCGTCCCAACGTCCCCGAGCCCACTAACCTCCTCTGCCAAATCCCTGTGAGCCCCTCTGTCGTCCCCCCTCTCCGTTTCTTCGTTGGCACGCCGTAGCCGGGTTAACCACTGAGGCCGAGACCTCATCGCCGCCGGCCATGTCATCGATGTCGCGCTGGCCACTGGAGCTCATGTCCATCACACCATCATTCTCAGCATGCTCCCATGCCGCCCGTTCTGGCCCCCGTGCCCCGTTGCCTGCGCCCTCTCGAAGCCGAACTCTGGCCGCCGCCTCGCTCATCTCTGGCGGCATTCCCGGCCACACCGCGGCCTCCTATCCGGTCCTTTGGATGCGGACGAGCAAGAGCTCCTCCCTGGTGCCCTGAAAGTGCAACTATCCCTAGGTGGTTTTGGTAATTCCTAACAAAATATAGCTCATTGAACTAATGCTATTACAAGATAAATATTTCTAGAAAGTTCAATGAATTGCATGGCATGGACTAGGAATGTGGACCCCTCAAACTACTAAGGATAAAGCATTGGCTCAAGCTCAAGACTCTACATTTTCTATTTTAGTGATCCAAGATCACATTGAGTCCATAGGAAAGCCAATAATATTAAAAGGGGATGATGTGTTTCTTAATGGGTTTCTTGCTCAAAATGCTTAGTGATATGCTCCAAAAACCCTCAACCACTTTCTAACATTCACATATGTCCCTAACCAAAAGTCAAACTCGGCCCCACCGAAAAGTACTATCTGGCGCCACCGACTTCATTTGACATAGCCACTGCCACTAAACCCTAATCATTTCGGTCTCACCGAAAGGGATCTTAGTCTCACCGAGATGGGATTGCAAAGTCTTTGTTTCCCGTTGTAACATTTCAGTCTCACCGAGATGAGAAATCGGTCCCACCAAGTTTGAAATGCAAACTCTCTGTTTCCCTTCGTAACATTTCGGTCTCACCGAGATGAGCGAATCGCTCCCACCGAGTTTGCCTAACCAACTCTCTAGTGTACTTATTACCAAAATCGGTCCCACCGAGTTTTTGTAATCGGTCTCACTGAGATTATATTATGCCCTAACCCTAATGAAATCGGTCACACTGAGTTGATCATATCGTTCCCACCGAAATGCCTGCGGTCACATTATGAACTAAATCGGTCTGACCGAGTTTTCTGCATCGGTCCCACTGAGTTTGGTAAATTGTGTGTAACGGTTGGATATTGTGTGGATGATATATATACCCCTCCACCCACTCTTCATTCGTGGAGAGAGCCATAAGAACATACCTACACTTCCATCATACATGTTCTGCAAAAGAACCACCTACTCAAGTGTTGAGATCAAGATATTCCATTCCTACCATATGAATCTTGTTCTCAGCCTTCCCCAAGTTGCTTTCCCCTCAAATCTTTCTTCCACCATATCCAAATCTGGGAGGAGCTGTTTGAGTGTTGGGGAGACTATCATTTGAAGCATTTGAGCAAGTAGTTCATCATCAACACAGTGTCTATTACCTTTTGGAGAGTGGTGTCTCCTAGATTGGTTAGGTGTCACTTGTGAGCCTCTGACGAGATTGTGGAGTTGAACCAAGGAGTTTGTACGGGCAAGGAGATCGCCTACTTCATGAAGATCTACCCTAGTGAGGGAAGTCCTTCTTGGGTGATGGCCATGGTGGGATAGACAAGGTTGCTTCTTCGTGGGTGGAACCCTCCGTAGACTCGTGCAACTGTTACCCTTCGTGGGTGGAAGTCTCCATCAACGTGGATGTACAATAGCACCACCTATTAGAACCACGGCAAAAACATTCATGTTTACACTTGCGTTTGCTCCCTCCAAACACCTCCCTTTACCTTCATATGCAATTGTATTACTTTCCGTTGCTATACTCTTAGAATTGCATGTGTTGGTTGATTTATTGACTTGTGCTAAGTTGCTAAAATCTTCCAAGAATTAAAACAGGGAAAAGGCTAGATTTTTTTTGGTCAAGTAGTCTAATCACCCCCCCTCTTGACATACTTTCGATCCTACAAGTGGTATCAGAGCTTTGGTCTCCATTTGCCGTGATTTCCATAGCTTTGGTGATCATAGGCTTTTTTCACAACCTAGGAGAGTATGGCGTCTAGCGAGGAAACTTACCACCATAGAGGTCCTTACTTTGATGGTACTAATTTTGATAGTTGGAAGCATAAGATGAAAATGCATATTCTTGGACATAACCCCGCTGTTTGGGCTATTGTGTGTATTGGTTTGCAAGGTGAATTCTTCGATGGGAAGGAACCGAATCATGAAGCATCTGCTGAAGAGTTGAAGATGATGCAATACAATGCTCAAGCTTGCGATATCCTCTTCAATGGATTGTGCCCCGAAGAATTCAACAAAATCAGCCGTCTTGAGAATGCAAAGGAAATTTGGGATACTTCGATTGATATGCACGAAGATACCGACTTTGTCGAGGAATTCAAGTTGGATGTGCTTCAAAGTCAACTTGACAAGTTCAAGATGAAGGATAGTGAAGGTGTCGCTGAAATGTACTCTAGGCTTGCTCTCATCACAAATGATATTGCGGGCTTCGGAAATAAAGAGGTGACTGACAGGTTCATCATCAAGAAGATCCTAAGAGCCTTGGATGGAAAATATGATACCGTGTGCACATTGATCCAAATGATGCCAAATTATAAAGATCTCAAGCCAACGGAAGTCATTGGAAGAATTGTTGCTCATGAGATGTCACTCAAAGATAAAGAAGATCTTCACAACTAGTCTAGTGGTGCTTACAAAGCCTCATGTGATGCTCCTACATCACCAAGTGAGAAACAAGTCTTCAATGAAGAATTGAGCTTAATGGTAAATAACTTCAACAAGTTCTACAAGAATAGAAGCAAAGAGACAAGTTCCAAGTCAAAGTCCTACAATGACAAGAGATCTTCAAGTTGTGATCGGAATTGCTACAATTGTGGAAGACCCGGACACTACTCCAATGAGTGTACGGCTCCCCACAAGAGAAGAGAAGACTCGCCTAAAAGGAGAAGTAGAAGAGAAGAATCACCACCAAGAGAGAGAAGGAGTAGAGATGATCATTATGAACGAAGACCTTCTCGAAGAAGCAAGGGTTCAGAAAGGAAGGAAAAATTATCAAGGAGCTACACAATACGAAGATATCAAGCTCATATTGGTGAATGGGCATCCAGTTCCGACTCTGATAACCACTCCGAGAGAAGCTACTACTCCGAAGATACTCAAGATGAGGGTGTTGCCGGAATTGTTCTTGTGTCAACCAACTCCTACGACATATTTGACTCACCAAATGAAGGAATTGGAAGATTCTTCATGGCTAAAGGCCCTAAGGTATCACGACAGATGAGTTTCTTGATTCCGAGGTCTGTCGCGATCCTAAGACCAGCAAGCAGCCCCTGACGATGAGTTTCTTGATTCCGAGGTCTATCGCGATCCTAAGACCAGCAAGCAGCCCCTCATACTCAGTAGTATTGTTCGTTGATACCTCCCTGGGGAAGCGCATCTGGACCACGTACTGAGGTGCTCTCTAGTGGGCGCGACCAGCAGTACGCCAGCCCCGGCGCCCTGTAAGGAGAAAGCTCCATCAAAGTACATGACCCAGTTGCAACTCGCCTCCTTACCGGGTAGAGCAGTTTCCTCGACTTCTTCATCAGGCGTCGCAGTCCATTCTGCAACAAACTCTGGACAGCTCCAGTGCCCACTCTACAATTCTTCCCATTGCATCTGGATTGTGCAATATCCGTTGTAGAGGGAGGCGAGTGACCACAGTGATCTCGTGCGCCTGGAAGTAGTGACGCAGCTTCCTCGAGGCCATAAGAAGGCCGAAGAGCAATTTCTGCACACCGGAGTACCTTGATCTAGCCCCCTGCAAGAGGGAGCTAACAAAGTAGATAGGGTGCTGCATCATTTTCTTCCTTGGCTGCACTCCAACTGACCGTGTCATCTCCGCACCAATGGCATCGGGCTCTTTCGCTGCTATCACCTCATCATCAATTTCTCTCTGCACCACTAGTGCGGCACTGACCACCTGGTTTGTTGCCGCCAAGAATAGCAGCAACGGTTTTTGTGGCCTGGGCGCAACTAGCATTGGCGTGGAGGAAAGATACCTCTTCAAATCTTGTAACGCTGCTTCAGCTTCCGGTGTCCACTCCATCGGGCCTGCCTTTCTCAAAATCTTGAAAAAGGGGAGGGCGCGCTCGGCAGACTTGGAAATGAATCTGCTCATGGCGACAATGCAGCTAGCAAGCCGACGCACATCCTTGACCCGTTTGGGTGGTTCAGTCTGCTCTATAGCTTTGATCTTGTCCGGATTGGCCTCTATCCCACGCTGTGACACAAAGAACCCGAGGAGCTTGCCGGACGGGACGCCGAAGACGCGCTTCTCAGGGTTCAGCTTGAGGTTGATCTTGCATAGGTTTACAAATGTTTCTTGTAAATCCGGTATAAGGGTTGCCCTGTTCTTGGTTTTGACCACTATATCATCCATATAAGCCTCCATATTTCTATGGAGCTGGGGTTCAAAACCAATCTGGACTTCCCTTGGAAACGTCGAGCTGGCACTCTTCAACCCGAAAGGCATTCGTACGAAATAGTACGTACCACATGGGGTGATGAATGTTGTCTTCTCTTCGTCTTCTCTTGCCATGAAGATCTGGTGGTAGCCGAAGTAGGCATCGAGGAATGACAACAGGTCACACCCAGCCGTGGAGTCAACAATCTGGTCGATGCGATGCAACGGGAAGGTGTCCTTGGGACAAGCCTTATTGATATCTGTGTAATCAATACACAGCCTCCACTTCCCATTTGCCTTGCGCACTACCACTGGATTGGTCAACCACGTTGGTCAGCGCAAATCAGCGCATCTTTCTTATCGGAGGGGATGGTGATCATCGTCACAGGTCCTGGCATCTTCAGGGTGTTGTAGGTGTAGTGTGACGCTGCCACGAACTTGGCCAGTGCTGGGCGGCCAAGGATCCCGTTGTAAGGCAAGGGGATCTTGGAAACATCGAACACGATCCTTTCTGTCCTATAGTTCAGATCACTTCCAAAAGTCACGGGCAGCGTGACCTTTCCCCTTGGTTGACTTCTCCCCATGTTGACCCCCTAAAACGTGCCCGTCTCTTCGAGGTCTCCGTCAGGAATTTGCAGCTTCTCGATCACGGTGGTTGAGAGTAGGTTCAGACCGGCCCCACCATCGACTAGCATCTTTGTCACCTTGAGGTTGCGTATTGTCGGTGAAACCAACAATGGAAAGCATCTGACCGCAGTAGTGCGATCAGGGTGATCCTCAGCGTAAAAAATGATAGGCGTGCTGGACCATTTCAGCGGCTTTTGGGCGCTGGACGACGGCTCCGCCGCTGTAATCTCGCGCGCCCACTGTTTAAGTTGGCGGTGTGAAGTATGCAGCGAGGCGCCGCCATCGACGCACATGGCCTCCGTAGCTTTCTGGAATTCTTGGTCGCCGGACTCGTCATCCTCTTCGTGATCGTCGTCTTAAGGTCTTCTGTCACGGCCCCGGGCGGGCCTCTCCTGCTGTTTATCCTTGCCGTGACGGCCTGCTTGGCCGTCAAGCATCTTGTCAGACCCTTCAGCACAGTCTTGGCCCTTCTCCTTGTCCCGCCTCTCATATTCAGCCCTCTGCTTCTCAGCAAGGATCTCAACCTGTCGGCACTCCTGGAGATCATGGCCTTTGGTGCGATGGATCTTGCAGTATCGCTTGCCGGAGTTTCCTGGCTTCTCGGTATCCGCCAAGGCCCGACAGGCGACACACCTGAGAATTTCCTTGCCGGGGTCACCCGCCCTGGTTTTCTTGGCGGAGCCGGCGTCATCAGATCCCTCGACGGCAAGCACAGCTTTACCCTTGCGCTTCCTGTTCCGGTGCCGGACTTTCTTCGCCGGGGCGGCAGTATCCTCATCTGAAGAGTCGGTTTCCCTGCGGGCATCTTCGCCGGGGTACTTCCTTCCCTCCTCAGCCCGGGCACATCTGTCGGCAAGAACATAGAGTTCCACCACATCTTTCACCTTGGTCATCGCCAGTTCTTCACGCATCTTGTGGTTACGCACGTTCTGATGGAACGCGCTGATGATGGCGGCAGGGTGAACATCAGGGATATTGTACTATACCCGGCTGAACCTCTGTATGTACTTGCGCAGAATCTCGCCTTCCTTCTGGGGTATGATGTCTAGGTCACTTGCTTGGCCATGGGCTTGGTGGCCTCCAGTGAAGGCGCCAAAAAACTCATGGCACAAATCCGACCAGGAGGAAATAGAGTCTACCGGCAAGTGCATCAACCACGACATGGCATTGGGCTTAAGAGCCAACGGAAAGTATTTCGTAAGCACCTTATCATCGCGGGCTCCGGCAGCTTGCATCGCGATGGTATAGATGCTGAGGAACTATGATGGGTATGTCTTGCCATTGTACTTCTCGCCAACGTCGGGCTTGAAGGTGCGGTGAGTGGGCCATTGGAACTGCCGCAACTCACGGCTAAAAGCCGGACAGCCTACTGTCACACCCTGATTTTCATATCACATTGCTTAAGCTAATTTTCATGTTAAAAATGTGGATTTACAAAAAAAAATTGAGTGTTTTTGACATTGATTGATTTGACTCTTGTCTGTTGTTTGCTAGTGCTCTGAAAATCAAATAAATCCTCCAACTCTTATACTTCATCTCCTTGACCCAAAACCTTTTTCCAATGATCACGCCATGTGTATAGACCAGTATAGAATTTTCTTATAAAGATATTTTGGCCAAATGGTATTTTCTAAAAAATAGTTTTCCAAAAACCCCTGAATTGAGGTTTGCACTGCAAGTACCCTATTTAGGGTGTGAAAAATCTTTCAAAAAGTTTATTTGAATCCCATTAGGCATAGGACTCCCAAAAACCACACAAGTATAATTTTAAAAGTTATTTTTATATTTTATTTAAAAGCTTTTTCTTAAGGCCAGAAATGGTCTTTAATAGGGAAAAATTATTTAATCATTTCAAAAGTATTTGCCAAAATTCAGGGAGACTCATAGGACATATATTGTCCATATATAAGAGTTTCAGCACATGGTCATGTTCAAAATATTGCACTAATCCTTCCAAAACCCTTTCTGGATATTTCAAACTTTTTATCTGGAGCCTCAAACTTTGTGGGCATGTTCATAACCCCAAATGATGATGCTACACCAAGTGGTGCATCAAGGGGAGATGATTTTTTTTAACTCCAACATGGTGAAACCATTTTTGTTCATTTCTAGGGTTCACCAAAGTTACATTGGCCACTTTGCCCAAATGAGCTCAAATTTGGTGTAGAGGCCTAATTATGTGTGACATTTGATCCTGTTAAGTCCCATGTCAAGTGGATGTCATTTGCTTGACCAAACCCTGATCAAACACCTTCTGTCCAATTACCAAAACTAGTGGTTGAACCTCTTTTACTTTTCTCCATGGCCTCAAATTCTTACCACAGCTTCCCCTAGTCCTATTCTACCTCCAGTAACTCTCCTCTGCCTTATCTCAATTATTGGAGGAGGTAAAACCCCAAGTTACACTGCTGGACAGCAGGATTCACCCTCTCCCTCACCTCCCTCCTCATCCCAGTGGTTCCCCAGAGCATCCAAGACCCCCACGCCATTGTTTACTATCCCCTAGTACTGCTAGACACTACTGGACACTGGGGGACACGGCCTGGACAGCAAAGACTTGAGCATGCCGGCCAAAGACGTGCTCTGGAGCACGCTACAGTGCACCAAGGCACTGTAGCTCGGCCCTCCCGAGGCTTCCAGGAGGTCTTTGGCAGAGTGGGCGTGTCCATCGAGGTCCCCTCGACATCCGCAACCTGCCGGGCTGTCGGTCTTATCCTCCCCGGCCCTCCTCCTCTCTCTCCACGAGCTCGCCGTGCGCGCCCTGGACCGTGCTCACGGTGCACCGCAGCTGCCCCTATAAGAGGCCTCCCCCCGAGCTCCTCTCGCCTCTGCTGGACCCTCCTCTCTCCCGTGCACCTCCCAGACGTCTTCCATCTCCCCCTAGTGCTCTCCTTGCCCCTCCATGGCCGTCGAGCCGCCGTCGGTCTCCTCCCTAGCTTGCTCCCTGTGGCCTTCCTCTTCCGTGCTGGCCACCAGGAGGAGAACGCCCACTGGAGTGCGAAGCTCCCCGTCCCCTCGCCGCTCCTTCCCAAGCCCCGTGGTGCCCGCTCCACCATCGACCGCCGAGGCCGCCGCCATGGCCTATGCAGGAGGAGCTCCGGCCCCTCCCCTGCCGCCCCAAGGGGCCTCCTGGATGCGCCGCTCCCCGGGGACCCCTCCGGTGGCCGCGCCCTGGCCGGGGGTGGCCTGTGCCGCCGGGGACGGGCGCCGGCGTCGCGCGGCCGAGCCTCCCCTCCCCTCTGTTGCGGGAGCGGGAGGAGGAAGACGACCCTGCGGGAAGGGCCCACCTGGCGGCGACCCGGCCGACGGGCCCAGCAGCTTAAGTGGAGACGGGCCAGGCGCGAGCTGCTTCTCCCAGGAGAAAACGCCCTCCAGAGATGACGCCTTCGGCGTCACCACCTCCGCCCGCGCGGCTGGTGCCACTGGGCCGGCCCACGACCACATCCCGCATGTGCACAGTAAAAGGGTATAACCCCTTTTTCCTTTTTATTTTCTTTTCCAGTCAAATTCAATAATCTCCCAAATATTCATATGAACTCCAAATTGCATGATTCAAATTTCTGGTAGCTTCTAAAATCATGCCCTATCACATGGTGCAACATGCACATTATTCCAGAAACTTTTCCTATACAAATATTTATCAAATGCCCATTTTTCACTTTCTGTGATTAACTTTAGAAAATCACAGAGAGCTCATTTTTGATCCAAATGCAGTGGTTCAAGTTCCTAGATGCTTGTCATGTCCAAACTTAGTTTTGGAACATTTTTAATAATAGTTTCTGTACCCCACCAAATAATGAGCCATTTCTTCCTATTTATCAGCTTTGGAAAATCCTAGGAAATTCATTTCAATTCCAAATCCAGTGAAACCAACTCCTAAATGCTTCTAAAATCATGACTTGATGATGGGTACCTTTGCTCATCATTCAAGGAAGTATTTCTGCATACTTCTTCCAAATCCATAAACCCTTTGGTTCCATCATATTGGAATGTTCCCAACTACCTATTGATCCAATACCTATGAAACCACCTTGGTCATTTCTAATATGACCAGAGGTATCCTAGAAAAGTCCAACTCCTATTTTTAGAGCACTTATATTTTTGCTTTGATTGTGTTGCTTATTATGATTGTTTCCATCGTTAGTTGACGTAATAAGCGGAGTAATCGGAGATGGACCAGAAGATTTGAAGACTCGGAAGAATAAGGCAAGCAGCCCTTTGACCATGTTCAAGAAACCTTTTTATGCATGTCTCATATCACCTTATTATTCAATGCATCGGAATCATGTTGAGGTGGAAACCACTTTGGTTGCTACCTTTGTTACTTTACTGTTGAAACTTGCATCAAACATGACCCTACCTTCCTATGAGGGTTATGTGGGTGGGAGTAGTTAGGTTGCTTTAATAGTGGCTACGCAAATGGGATGGGTATATGCATGGTGACAAAAGCAGGATGCTTTCAAAAGACTTTTCGAAAACCCCGTCGGGTGCCATTTATGCCCGAGGGAGATGGTGAGATGGGTAACCACTTGATGACGAAGTGGTGTACCGAGGAAAGTGTGTGTGTTGATTCGAAAACGGATTGGTTTAAGTTGCGACCGTTATTCCATCCTTACATGCGCAACCACTCTACCCTTATATGGGAAAGGGCATTATTGATTACCTAGGTCGATACTAACATGGTGTCCGCATTACTAGTGACGGGAGTGACATGAGGTCACTCTTGGGATGGGGTCGCGCTTGGATAGGCGGCCATGACTGTCTTTACAGGGCACCGGACACACCGTTGGTACCCCGTGCTTGTGATATGTGATGAATTCGGAGCGAGTCTCCACAAACCTTGAGATGTGAAATGATTGGCACAGGGGCTGTTACCAATCGAGTGGACTCCATATTAGTGTCGCCTAGGGAAAGATAGTGATCGGGTGCTTACCCCGGGTACTTGAGGTACCGCGGGTCGTGGATGACACGGAAGTTCCCCGGATCTAGTGGGTAGAGTGTGCAACCTCTGCAGAGTGTCAAACTATTCGAATAGCCGTGTCCCCGGTCATGGACAGTTGGGTAACCGCTCTTGGGCTACGTCCAATGTTTGCGAAACCTGGTGTGTGTGTGAGGAAACAACATGGTTCAGTGAGATTGATGATGTGATACCTGAGGAAGTTACAATGAGCTTGAACATGAGTTGATTACAACTCTTTCTCGATATGATGTCTGTGACCTCCTGTTACTTGTTACAGACACATGCATATCCATGTTACATGTTGATCATACTTGCATATGAAAAACTAGCTTTTCGCAAAACTACCAACCTAGCAGTAGAGCCTTGCATTAATATTCTGTTATCACACTTGGGTTGCTTGCGAGTACATTCAATGTACTCATTGGCTTGCCACTGGTTATTTTATTGGCCAGGCAGGAGAGAACAGGTTATGATGAAGATTTCTCGGTGACGAGCATGCGAGCTAGGACGCTTCCCAGTCAGAATGCATGTAGGGTTAAAGGTAGATGGCATGGGTTCATGTTGTCGTTGAAGATTTCCGCTGCGATGATATACTCAAGACTTGACCATTATGGTCCTACTTGTGTAACACGGTATGTAAGGATGTAAGACTCTTGTTATTCAGCTTCTGTGTGTTCAGTGAGCATTGATCTCTGGGATCACTGTACACGTGCATTCGGTGATCACGACTTATGAGTTGGGGTCCCCACAGAGCTGGTATCAGAGCCATCCTGACTATAGGAAGCCTTAGTTAGCATGGTCGTTAGTTAGGGTAAAACTATTTTCAAAACTATTAGTTGTTTTCAAAACTATCTATGCTCCTCTTCCCTTCTCAGTTTTTCGAAAACTAGGTTACTTGATCTCTTCCCCTTCAAAACCTCGTTCGCTAGAACCCCTATGCCCCAGACCACTGGATTTTCTGTGATCCTCGTGGGGTGCACCTTGCCAAACACTCACCGACCACTTTTGCACACAAGATTGGTGACACCACGATAAGATGATACCAACGGAAGTTACATCCTCGATGGATAAGGACATGAAGACCCAGAAGATGGGGGACACCCTTGACAAGAACCCCCAAGACGATGCAACATTGGCCTATGATGACCAGGGTATAGGTTATGCAAAATCATGATATACATCGCTAATAGAGTAATCATGTCACTACCGTTGTTGTATCGGCAGCCACCGGTGAATGAGAACCTTGCCATTTGGTCCGCCTCACTATAGTGAGCAGGAAAACGGTTATCTTCATTCCCCGCTCTTGGTGTCGATGTTTTCATCAACGAAATCGACATGTTGGACCTCTATTATGCTTTGTTATTATCATTACATATGGATTGCCTACCTGGTACCCTCGACGTTCCAGAAGGCACAAGGATCGTCATGATTGAAGAGACAAGAGGAGACAAGTCAACGCCAGCTACAAGGAGGCACCTTCACCACATCACCTCCTCAGGCGAGAAGTTGTTGAAGGTTCTTCAGGCTCAACCCAGATCATTCATCAAGCAACTACAAGGGGCATAGCAACATCCGAGGAAGCCTAGAAGACTGCACGAGGCACAAGTCACGGCACTGAGTCCGAGAACCCCTAGGGTAGGATGAGTCGTGTACCCCCTATGCGCAGTCGAGTCCATATGATGGTTCGGATAGAACCATGATTGTGTGTTGTTTGCTTTTATTCGTTTGTGTTTTGATATAAGTCGCACTTTTGCCCCAGGCAACAAGTGCATGGCTATATCACCTTCCTTGCCTTGTTTCCTTTGTTTCGGCCTTTTTGCACCTGTTTGTTGCACCTGCACTATAGCACCCCCTTTAGGCATTTCCCTCCTCTACGCTGCTTCTTCCCTCTATTCTCTCTCTCCCCAATTGAAGACCCGCAAGACAAGATGCACAAAGGATTCTACCTCGACGGCCAACTGGCACTGAAGACTTCTGCTACAACCTCCACGATCAAGTGCAACCGCGTAGAGTTATGTTTAAACCTCCAGACCAGTAACCCCATTCCTAGACCCTTTGAGACTTCCCGAGATACTCCAGCACGAATCCTTAACCATGTGCCTAACCCATGGTAAGCGAGAGAACCAGTTAAGCCTTTATAACCTTGCACAACACTGGGTTCGTAAAGGAGCTAGTGGACACGATGAGTGAGCACATTTTCACCCTAATATAGCACGAGGTCTGACGATGCCATAGATAGACAGTTCGAGGATATTGGACAGATAACTTGGTGGTTTATATCAGTGACTTCGAGGAACTATCTGAGACCTTGATGGATTGTGAGGTTTTCATGTTGGTGGGTTCATGACTTGGGGAAGCATGTAGGAGTGCCCGTTAGACATGAGATTTGGATTTATGTAGGTGATTCTGGTTGGTATAGATGCTGGATATGTCTGCATGGTTCGGAGTAAGATTGGATTTAGACCTATGATCCTGATTATGATATCATGCTTCTCGGTGGACAATAACCTAAGAAATTGGATTATTTGTCGGAGTTGATTTAGGGATCTATATAGTCGTGATCTTGGAGTTTACTTGACCCGGATGATGGGAATTTGGTGGACATACTATCGTGATGCGTAGTACTTCCGAGTATTTGGGGATTATAGGGACTTGAGATCTTGTGGAAAACCATAGGCATCGGATTTGTGGAATTGTTGGATTATATGGTGATTGATGGGAATGACCGGGCTATTGGAGTTGATCTATAGGAAGGAAACAAATCTTGGAGTGGCATATGACGTGTTTCCTTAGATTAGAGATGCATTATCTTGAGCCTTGCAAGAATAGGTTGAGTGCTTGGATTATGGAGTTTAATTTAAGCTTAGCAGCATGTATGACCTACCTTTGGATTTTAGAGGTAGACGTACATATGGATTTGGGGATCATAGACTAGTGCAATTTTGTTAGACCGTCTCTTGAGAATCATGAGGATATGTATGGCAATGAGTGGTGATCGAAGTTGGTCTATGCGAGAGGCCGCTTTTCCGTTCGGAGTACTAGATATAGCTATTGGCATCTCAGAAACTGTGCTTAAGGATGAGATGATATAAGTTCACTCACTCACTAGAATCCTTGAAACCCTTAAGCCCCACCAAGCCACCACCTGGCCAGACTCTGACCACGGGCCTTGACTCAGAGTCAGGAAGGCCTCTGCAATACTCCTCCGAGACCACCACCAATACCCCAGCTTACCTTGCGTACCCCTTAGACCTCATGAAGCTATTAGACAAGTTGGGTAACATCATCATTTGATGGCCTACTGGTCTACCCGAAGACAAGAAGAGACGGACAGCTGGATAGAAGACATTTGAAGACCGCCCTGTCAAGAAGGAAGGTCTACACCGACCACCGTCATCAAGAAGAAACTTCCGCGTCGAAGACCGGGCGTATCTGCAAACCACTCCTCAATGGAGCCGAGATTTTCCGTGTCGAAGGAACGCTCACACCAAGATTGTATCAAGACTTGAAGGCACGATTCCGGTGGCACGAGATGAAAAGAGAGATTTGCAACCTATGTTGCAAAGTGTGATGAGTGCCAAAGGGTCAAGCTGAATATCAGCGACCCGCTGGATTGCTTCAACCACTCAAAGTTCCTGAGTGGAAGTGGGATAAAGTCGGAATGGACTTCGTCACTGGATTACCAAGGTCAAATAGAGGATATGACTCTATCTGGGTCATAGTCGATCATTTGACCAAGGTGGACCATTCCATTCCTGTCAAGACCACTTATGATGGCAACCGGCTGGCAGCTCTCTACATCGACCGAATCGTAAGTCTTCATGGCTCTCCCAAGGAGATTGTGTCAGATCAAGGAACCCAGTTCACCTCAAGGTTCTGGAAGAAGTTCCGAGAAGCCTTGGGAACCAAGTATCTTTCAGCACGGCTTTCCACCCACAGACCAGAGGTCAGACAAAACGAGTCAATCAGATTCTCGAAGTCATGACTCCGAGCCTGTGTCTTGGCATATGGAGCCAAGTGGGAGGATTGTCTCCTTTTTACCGAGTTCTCCTATAACAACCGTTACCAGCCGAGCCTTCAGATGGCACCATTTGAGGTGTTGTACGGACACAGATGTCGCACACCCCTCAACTGGTCAGAGACAGGAGTAAGGCTAGACTTTGGACATGATATTCTCCGCGCAACGGAGGAGCTAGTCCAACTAGTCAGAGAACGTTTGAAGGCAGCCAAGTCAAGGCAAAGAGCTATGCTAACGCTCACCATTGGAACATGAGTTTCCATATCGGGGACCACGTGTACCTGTGGGTAACTCCTCTGAAGGGAACCAAGCGTTTCCACGTCAAGGGGAGGCTCGCACCAAGGTTCATTGGACCCTTTGAGATCACTGCAAGACATGTGGAAGATGGCTCCCCAGCTAGATCTACCACCTGAGATACCCTCCGTGCACCAAATCTTCCACGAGCCCCCACTCTGGAAGTACTTCTTACCTCCTAGCTAGCCCGATGCCCGCAAGGACATCGATCACCGAGCCTTTGGCAGCTAACCCAACCTAACCTATGCAAGAGACCCCTCAGCAACCTCCATCAAGGAAGGCATCAAGCAAGAAGCCATACCATCAAGCACTTCAAGATTTCAAGGAGCACCGCTCGGAAGCAGAACCAACAAGAAGAAGTGAAGACTACCCCGTATCAAAGACTCCGCCTTTCTTTCCACGCCTAGTCTGGGAATCTCGGGGATGAGATTCTTGTAAGGGGGGTAGGTCTGTCACACCCTGATTCTCATATCGAATTGCTTAAGCTAATTTTCATGTTAAAAATGTGGATTTGCAAAAACTTTTGAGTGTTTTTGACTTTGATTGATTTGACTCTTGTCTGCTGTTTGCTAGTGCTCTGAAAATCAAATAAACCCTCCAACTCTTATAATTCATCTCCTTGACCCAAAACCTTTTTCCAATGATCATGCCATGTGTATAGAACAGTATAGAATTTTCTTATAAAGATATTTTGGCCAAATGGTATTTTCTAAAAATTAGTTTTCCAAAAACCCCTGAATTGAAGTTTGCACTGCAAGTACCTTATTTAGGGTGTAAAAAATCTTTCAAAAAGTTTATTTGAATCCCATTAGGCATATGACTCCCAAAAACCACACAAGTATAATTTTAAAAGTTATTTTTATATTTTATTTAAAAGCTTTTTCTTAAGGCCAGAAATGGTCTTTAATAGGGAAAAGTTATTTAATCATTTCAAAAGTATTTGCCAAAATTCAGGGAGACTCATAGGACATATATTGTCCATATATAAGAGTTTCAGCACATGGTCATGTTCAAAATATTGGACTAATCCTTCCAAAACCCTTTCTGGATATTTCAAGCTTTTGAAATATTTACAAAGGAAATATTCTCCAAAAATTCCAGGGAAATTCTATCATGTCACATATGACATACTTGATGATCTGGCAAAGCCTTATGCCTTGAAGATCAAGGAAACATCCTTAAACCCCTTCAAAACCATTCTGTCCATATTTGAAGTTTGAGCAACTCTACATTGCCAAACTTGTCCAAATGCTCTCAAATTTGGTGCACATGCTAGAATGGCCTAATAAGGCATCTAGACCAAATGGCACTAGATTTGGAATAGAGCAAGTTGATCAGATCACCCCAAAACCACTTCTGTTCAAATTCAAATTTGAACAACTTTACATTGTCAACTTTTTATCTGGAGCCTCAAACTTTGTGGGCATGTTCATAACCCCAAATGATGATGCTACACCAAGTGGTGCATCAAGGGGAGATGATTTGCTTAACTCCAACATGGTGAAACCATTTCTGTTCATTTCTAGGGTTCACCAAAGTTACATTGGCCACTTTGCCCAAATGAGCTCAAATTTGGTGTAGAGGCCTAATTATGTGTGACATTTGATCCTGTTAAGTCCCATGTCAAGTGGATGTCATTTGCTTGACCAAATCCTGATCAAACACCTTCTGTCCAATTACCAAAACTAGTGGTTGAACCTCTTTTACATTTCTCCATGGCCTCAAATTCTTACCACAGCTTCCCCTAGTCCTATTCTACCTCAAGTAACTCTCCTCTGCCTTATCTCAATTATTGGAGGAGGTAAAACCCCAAGTTACACTGCTGGACAGCAGGATTCACCCTCTCCCTTACCTCCCTCCTCATCCCAGTGGTTCCCCAGAGCATCCAAGACCCCTACTGGACACTGGGGGACACGGCCTGGACAGCAAAGACTTGAGCATGCCGGCCAAAGACGCGCTCTGGAGCACGCTACAGTGCATCAAGGCACTATAGCTCGGCCCTCCCGAGGCTTCCAGGCGGTCTTGGGCAGAGTGGGCGTGTCCATCGAGGTCCCCTCGACGTCCGCAACCAGCCGGGCTGTCGGTCTTGTCCTCCCCGGCCCTCCTCCTCTCTCTCCACGAGCTCGCCGTGCGCGCCCTGGACCGTGCTCACGGTGCACCACAACTGCCCCTATAAGAGGCCTCCCCCCGAGCTCCTCTCGCCTCTGCTGGACCCTCCTCTCTCCCGTGCACCTCCCAGATGTCTTCCCTCTCCCCCTAGTGCTCTCCTTGCCCCTCCATGGCCGTCGAGCCGCCGTCGGTCTCCTCCCTAGCTTGCTCCCTATGGCCTTCCTCTTCCGTGCTGGCCACCAGGAGGAGAACGCCCACTGGAGTGCGAAGCTCCCCGTCCCCTCGCCGCTCCTTCCCAAGCCCGGTGGTGCCCGCTCCACCATCGACCGCCGAGGCCGCCGCCATGGCCTATGCAGGAGGAGCTCCGGCCCCTCCCCTGCCGCCCCAAGGGGCCTCCTGGATGCGCCGCTCCCCGGGGACCCCTCCGGTGGCCGCGCCCTGGTCGGGGGTGGCCTGTGCCGCCGGGGACGGGCGCCGGCGTCGCGCGGCCGAGCCTCCCCTCCCCTCGGTTGCGGGAGCGGGAGGAGGAAGACGACCCTGTGGGGAGGGCCCACCTGGCGGCGACCCAGCCGACGGGCCCAGCAGCTTAAGTAGAGACGGGCCAGGCGCGAGCCGCTTCTCCCAGGCGAAAACGCCCTCCAGAGATGACGCCTTCGGCCTCACCACCTCCGCCCGCGCGGCTGGTGCCACTGGGCCGGCCCACGACCACATCCCGCATGTGCACAGTAAAAGGGTATAACCCCTTTTTCCTTTTTATTTTCTTTTCCAGTCAAATTCAATAATCTCCCAAATATTCATATGAACTCCAAATTGCATGATTCAAATTTCTGGTAGCTTCTAAAATCATGCCCTATCACATGGTGCAACATGCACATTATTCTAGAAACTTTTCCTATACAAATATTTATCAAATGCCCATTTTTCACTTTCTGTGATTAACTTTAGAAAATCAGAGAGAGCTCATTTTTGATCCAAATGCAGTGGTTCAAGTTCCTAGATGCTTGTCATGTCCAAACTTAGTTTTGGAACATTTTTAATAATAGTTTCTGTACCCCACCAAATAATGAGCCATTTCTTCCTATTTATCAGCTTTGGAAAATCCTAGGAAATTCATTTCAATTCCAAATCCAGTGAAACCAACTCCTAAATGCTTCTAAAATCATGACTTGATGATGGGTACCTTTGCTCATCATTCAAGGAAGTATTTCTGCATACTTCTTCCAAATCCATAAACCCTTTGGTTCCATCATATTGGAATGTTCCCAACTACCTATTGATCCAATACCTATGAAACCACCTTGGTCATTTCTAATATGACCAGAGGTATCCTAGAAAAGTCCAACTCCTATTTTTAGAGCACTTTTATTTTTGCTTTGATTGTGTTGCTTATTATGATTGTTTCCATCGTTAGTTGACGTAATAAGCGGAGTAATCGGAGATGGACCAGAAGATTTGAAGACTCGGAAGAATAAGGCAAGCAGCCCTTTGACCTTGTTCAAGAAACCTTTTTAAGCATGTCTCATATCACCTTATTATTCAATGCATCGGAATCATGTTGAGGTGGAAACCACTTTGGTTGCTACCTTTGTTACTTTACTGTTGAAACTTGCATCAAACATGACCCTACCTTCCTATGAGGGTTATGTGGGTGGGAGTAGTTAGGTTGCTTTAATAGTGGCTACGCAAATGGGATGGGTATATGCATGGTGACAAAAGCAGGATGCTTTCAAAAGACTTTTCGAAAACCCCGTCGGGTGCCATTTATGCCCGAGGGAGATGGTGAGATGGGTAACCACTTGATGACGAATTGGTGTACCGAGGAAAGTGTGTGTGTTGATTCGAAAACGGATTGGTTTAAGTTGCGACCGTTATTCCAACCTTACATGCGCAACCACTCTACCCTTATATGGGAAAGGGCTTTATTGATTACCTAGGTCGATACTAACATGGTGCCCGCATTACTAGTGACGGGAGTGACATGAGGTCACTCTTGGGACGGGGTCGCGCTTGGATAGGCGGCCATGACTGTCTTTACAGGGCACCGGACACACCGTTGGTACCTCGTGCTTGTGATATGTGATGAATTCGGAGCGAGTCTCCACAAACCTTGAGATGTGAAATGATTCGCACAGGGGCTGTTACCAATCGAGTGGACTCCATATTAGTGTCGCCTAGGGAAAGATAGTGATCGGGTGCTTACCCCGGGTACTTGAGGTACCGCGGGTCGTGGATGACACGGAAGTTCCCCGGATCTAGTGGGTAAAGTGTGCAACCTCTGCAGAGTGTCAAACTATTCGAATAGCCGTGTCCCCGGTCATGGACAGTTGGGTAATCGCTCTTGGGCTACGTCCAATTTTTTCGAAACCTGGTGTGTGTGTGAGGAAACAACATGGTTCAGTGAGATTGATGATGTGATACCTGAGGAAGTTACAATGAGCTTGAACATGAGTTGATTACAACTCTTTCTCGATATGATGTCTGTGACCTCCTGTTACTTGTTACAGACACATGCATATCCATGTTACATGTTGATCATACTTGCATATGAAAAACTAGCTTTTCGCAAAACTACCAACCTAGCAGTAGAGCCTTGCATGAATATTCTGTTATCACACTTGGGTTGCTTGCGAGTACATTCAATGTACTCATTGGCTTGCCACTGGTTATTTTATTGGCCAGGCAGGAGAGAACAGGTTATGATGAAGATTTCTCGGTGACGAGCATGCGAGCTAGGACGCTTCCCAGTCAGAATGCCTGTAGGGTTAAAAGCAGATGGCATGGGTTCATGTTGTCGTTGAAGATTTCCGCTGCGATGATATACTCAATACTTGACCATTATGGTCCTACTTGTGTAACACGGTATGTAAGGATGTAAGACTCTTGTTATTCGGCTTCTGTGTGTTAAGTGAGCATTGATCTCTGGGATCACTGTACACGTGCATTCTGTGATCACGACTTATGAGTCGGGGTCCCCACACCTACCTCGTGAGGTAGACCTCCAGGGCTCTCCGGTGCTGGGCGGTCCACAGCAGGCCCCGCGCGCCTGTCTGATTGGTGGCACGCTCCGCACCGGCGCTTGATGGTGGTCCGAGTGTCTTCCTGAGCTCGCTCCTGAAGAACTTGACACTAGTCTTCGTGGGTCCATTTGTCGGACGACGCTATGGAGATAGCGTCACCCGCGACGTCCCGACGAGTCGACACACGCGGTACCGGGCGAGGAGGAGGCGAATGCACCATGGCTGCGGCGCTGTCGGTCCTCCCGCCACCTGTGGGTGGGACCCCATCGGAGCGTCGACCTGGGAGCTCCGTTGGACTTGGTTCATCCTTGTTGGCGACTGCGACAAGGCTTCGGATGGTGGCTCTCCATTCGTCGAGTTTCCCCGTAACGGGAGGAAAATCGAGGAGCAACTGCGCGCGCGCCAGGGGTTTGGCTGGGGTTAGCGATAGCGAGACCTGCACGGACCGCGACGTGCTTCGACCCTGGACCGTGTCAGGAGGAGCTCCTTCACGATCCCGCGGTCGCATGCCGTTTCCACCAGTGCTTTGTCGGGCGGGCAGGTCTTCTACATCCCAGGAGTGGCACTCGGGGCTCTTCCCGCGGCGACGCCCGGGATCTTCAGTGTGACGAGATCGTTCGTCGCGCGCCACTTGAGAGGAGCGCGCTGTTGGCGCGGGTGTGGGAGTCCTGGAGGCCCTCGCGTCACCTCCGGGTGATGCGGCAGCAATCTTGGAAGGCCCCGCGCCACTCACGGAGGGCATGGCTCCGTCTTTGGATCCGGCGGTGCGTGGCCCGTTACCAGGCGCACAAACATCGCCACCTCCGAAACTCCGGCTGCTGGGATGGCGTTGGTGTTCGCGAGCAGTGCCCCGGGTCCTTTCCGCGGCCGGTCCGCTGCTCGCCCGCGTCGGGACGGGCTGTCCGGCTTCCGACTGGCCAACCGCCACCATCGTCTTCTTCTTGGGCGCCATGATGATGAAGAAGCGTCGAACTAACTGCTAAAGCTGATTCTCACAACTGTGCCCCCTACCTGGCGCACCAAATATGTCAGTGTATTTGGAACGACACCTATGGGATCACAAGAATCCCTACTACGGTTCCCGGGCGCGGGGTTGAGAGAAGAGCGGATCAAACAGATAGCACACAGTTCCTTTACCCAGGTTCGGGCCGCGAGGATGCCTAAAACCCTACTGCTGCTTTGGTGGATTATATGTTTGTGTTCTTCAGCTAGCTACGGGGCATGAGGAGCTCCAAAAAGCCGAATCGTTAGGAGTTCTGAAAAGCCGAATCCTTCTCCTGGTCGCCTCGGGCCTCCTTTTATAGGGAAAAGAGGTTGCCACAGTGGCACACAGGAGGTGGAAAGGGTACAATGATGCGAGGTTATCCCCCGCATTACATGACAAGGCACATTTAATGTGCCTTGCTTAGGTGTCCTTGCTTTATCGGGGACGGGGGAGACATCCGTCGCCGCTCCTTCTTGCGTCGACACGCGCCCTGGCCAGCGATGCCTGAGACGCCATGTAGGTAGGCAGGCAGCTGAGGTGGCGCAATGGTGGGTCTCCACGAAGATCTGCATGTCTCCACGCAGGTGCCTACCCAGATGGTTGGGTCGGCATCTGCATGGGGCGGTGGAAGCTTAGTTAGCGTGGGCCTGATGGTGGCCCTCCGGATGTCCTCAGCAAGGGTCTTGCCGGGGCCCCGGCAAGGGTCTTGCCGCGGCGCCTGCTGTCATCCCCGGCAAGGTGCTTGCCGGAGATCTTGTGGTCTTCCTTGGCTGGGATCCCACCAAGGGTCGTCGTCTTCTTAGCGTGTATCTGATCTTGATTGTCTTCACAAAGATCTGCATGCCACTACAGGGATGCCTCCCGAATCCTTGCCCCATGGGGGCAGTGGACTCAAGGGTAATCCGCTCCGTAGGCTTGGGGCGAATTGCTGCGGCAAGGGTCTTGCCGGGGCAGCTAAAGCCGGCCCCGGCAAGGATCTTGCCGGGACTGCTAAGACTGGCTCCCGGCAAGGACCTTGTCGGGGGAAGCCGCTTCATCCCTTTGCTCTTTGTGGTCTTGGCTTTGGGCTTCAGTCTCCATCGAGCTTCGGTCTTACCCTGGCTCACCTCCCTTGCCATGCTTGGTGTGGTGGTGCCCGTGGCTCAGACTGCCCGTGCACAGTTATAGGGGTACAAAAAGTGTACCCCTCTTTTTGTACACCGACAGTGCGACTATCCCTGGGTGGTTTTTGTAATTCCTAACAACATATAGCTCATTGAACTAATGCTATTACAAGATAAATATTTCAGGAAAGTTCAATGATTGGCTTGCCATGGACTAGGAATGTGGACCCCTCGAAATGCTAAGGACAAAGCATTGGCTCAAGCTCAAGACTCTACATTTTCTATTTTAGTGATGCAAGATCTAATTGAGTCCATAGGAAAGCCAACACTATTAAAAGGGGATGAGGTGTGGCTTAATGGGTTTCTTGCTCAAAATGCTTAGTGATATGCTCCAAAAACCCTCGACCACTTTCTCACATCGACATATGTCTCAAACCAAAAGTCAAACTCGGCCCCACCGAAAAGTTCTATCCGGCGCCACCAAGTTCATTTGACATAGCCACTGCCACTAAACCCTAATCATTTCGGTCTCACCGAAAGGGATCTCAGTCCCACCGAGTTCGCAACGCAAACTCTCTGTTTCCCTTCATAACATTTCGGTCTCATCGAGATGAGCGAATCAGTCCCACCAAGTTTTCCTGACCAACTCTCTGGTGTGCTTATTACCAAAATCTGTCCCACCGAGTTTGTGTAATCGGTCTCACCAATATTACGTAATGCCCTAACCGTAATGAAATCGGTCCCACCGAGCTGATCATATCGGTCCCACCGAAATGCCTAACGGTCACATTATGAACTAAATCGGTCTGACCGAGTTCTATGAATCGGTCCCACCGAGTTTGGTAAATTGTGTTGAACGGTTGGATTTTGTGTGGAGGCTATATATACCCCTCCACCCACTCTTCATTCATGGAGAGAGCCATCAGATCATACCTACACTTCCATCATACATGTTCTCGGAGAGAACCACCTACTCATGTGTTGAGATCAAGATATTCCATTCCTACCATATGAATCTTGCTCTCTAGCCTTCCCCAATTTGCTTTCCACTCAAATCTTTTTTCCACCATATCCAAATATGTGAGGAGCTATTTGAGTGTTCGGGAGACTATCATTTGAAGCATTTGAGCAAGGAGTTCATCATCAACACACCGTCTATTACATTTTGGAGAGTGGTGTCTCCTAGATTGGTTAGGTGTCACTTGGGAGCCTCCGACGAGATTGTGGAGTTGAACCAAGGAGTTTGTACAGGCAAGGAGATCGCCTACTTCGTGAAGATCTACCCTAGTGAGGCAAGTCCTTCGTAGGCGATGGGCATGGTGGGATAGACAAGGTTTCTTCTTCAAGAGGGGTGTCATGCAATTTATGGGTGGCGTGTTTGTTACAAGACGCCCATGCTAATGCCCACAACGTGCTCCTCCCAGGTCATGCGCGATGAGCAGCATCGCCACACTGGTGACACCAGGCGACGCCGTGGAAAGAGCCATGTGCATCATTCGCGGGACGTACAAGACCAACATGCTCACCGAGGTGCTGGCGAAAATGGCGTACAGCCGCAAGGCCGTGATAGAGCTCCTTCTAACGTGGTTAGAAGTCGGAGCGCATCACGGTCCATGCAGGTTTCGCAGCCGCCCACATCGGCGGAGGCCTTAGCGTGCAGTTGCTCCTCGACTTCCCTCCTCCTGCGGAGAAGCTCGAGGAGTGGAGAGCCATCATCCGGAGCCTCGTCGACATCTCCAACAAAGATGAGTTGTGGCCAGCAGGGCCCTCAGGCTGACGCTCTGTCGAGCCACCACACACCATTGTTGGAAGGACCGGAGGCGCTTCAGCCACGATGCATTCTCCTCCTCCTCGCCAGTTACCACGGGCACCGGTCCGTCGGGACGACGCTTGTGATAACATTTCCATAGCATCATCCAACCCACGGACTCACCGCGATCAGCGCCAAGTTCTTCGGGAGCGAGCCCTTGAAGACGCTCGAACTACCATCGACCGTCGGTGCGAAGCATGCCATCAGTCAGATAGGCGGGCAGGGCCCACTATGGACCACCCAGCATCGAGGGGGGGGGGTGGAGGCATACCTTACGAGGTAGTCTGTCCAGCCTTTACCCGTGAGCTGTGGTAGTTCAAGTGGCCCACTCACCGCACATTCAAGCCTGACGTCAGCGAGAAGTACAATGGCAAGAATCACCCATCAGAGTTCCTCAGCATCTACGCCATCGCGATGCAGGCCGTCGGAGCACGTGACGACGAGGTGTTTGCCAATTACTCCCCGTTGGCGATTAAACCAAATGTCATGTCATGGTTGATGCACTTGCTAGTAGATTTTATTTCTTCCTGGTCGGATCTGTGCCATGAGTTTGTTGGCGCCTTTACGGGAGGCCACCAGGCTCATGGCCAGGCAAGCGATTTGCATGTCATTCCCAAGAAAGAAGGTGATAACCTGCGCAAGTACATACAGAGATTCAGTCGAGTGCAGTAGAACGTCCCAGATGTTCATCCCGCCGCCGTCATCAGCACATTCCATCAAAATGCCTGTGACCGCAAGATGCGTGAAGATCTGGCGATGAATAAGGTTAAGGATGTGGCCAAACTCTATGTTTTGGCCGATAGATGTGCTCGGGCCTAATAAGAGAGGAAGTACCCCAGCGAAGACGCCGGTGTGGAAACCGATTCATCAGACGAAGACGCCATCACCCCGGTTAAGAAGGGCCAATGCTGCAAGAGGAAACACAAGGGCAAGGCCGGGCTTGCCGTCGAGGATCCGACGCGGCACAACCAAGAAGACCAAGGCAGACGACCCCGGCAAGGAAGTTGTCTCGTGTGTCGCCTACCGGGCCTTGGCAGCCGTCGACAAGCCAGGAGGCTCCGACAAGCATTACTGCAAGATCCACCACACCAAGGGCCATGACCTCCAGAGATGCCGGCAAGTCGAGCAGCTCGCAGAAAAGTAGAAAGCCAAATATGAAAGGCGAGACAAGGAGAAGGGCCAAGATGGTGTTGAGGGATCCGGCAAGAAGCGTGGCGGCCAGCCTTGCCGCTACGGCATGGTTAACCAAACAAGAAAGGCCCGGCCGAGGCCGCGACAAGAAGCAAGAAGACGATGATCATGATGAGGACGACGAGTCCGGCAAGCAAGAATTCCAGAAAGCTACGGAGGCCATGTGCGTCGATGGTGGTGCCTCTCTGCACACCTCTCACCGCCAGCTCAAGTAGTGAGCGCGTGAGATCACGGTAGCAGAACCATCGTTCGATGCCCAGAAGCCACTGAAGTGGTCCAGCACACCTATCATTTTTTACATCGAGGATCACCCTGATCGCACAACTGCAGTCGAGTGTTTGCCATTGTTGTTTTCACCAACAGTACGCAACCACAAGGTGATGAAAATGCTGGTTGATGGCGGGCCCGGTCTGAACTTGATCTCACCAGTTGTGAACAAAAGGCTGCATATTCCTGATGGAGACCTCGAAGAGATGGGCATGTTTCAAGGGGTCAACACGGGAAGGAGTCAGCCGAAGGGTAAAGTCACGCTGCCGTGACATTCGAAGGCGAGCTGAACTATAGGACAAAGAGGGTTGTTTTTTATGTTGTCGAGATCCCCTTGCCTTACAACGGGATCCTCGGCCGCCCAGCGTTAGCCCAGTTCATTGCAGCATCACATTACGCCAACAACACACTGAAGATGCCTGCGCCGATGACCATGATCACCGTCACCTCCGATAAGAAGGACGCGCTGATCTGCGCTGATCAACTTTTGCGGGAGGCAGTTGCAGCGACTGCCGCCAAGGCACTTGCTCCCGACACTGAAGCCTCGGGGGGGAGTAAGACCTGTAAGACCTCTCGCTCCCACTCCGGCAAGCGCTCCTCTTCGGAGTGCAGTGCTCCCGTCGAGGATGGGCCAAAGAGCTCCACCGGCAAGAGCAAGAAATCTAGAGTTGCACGACTAGAAACCAAGAAGGTGTCTGTCAAAGAGGATGGCACGGGAGG
This sequence comes from Secale cereale, assembly GCA_902687465.1. Lineage (NCBI taxonomy): Eukaryota > Viridiplantae > Streptophyta > Magnoliopsida > Poales > Poaceae > Secale > Secale cereale. The sequence goes on from LR738712.1 coordinate 221,420,986, forward strand.
GGATTTCACCAAAAGCTCCACCCTTTACAGCAAATAGGAAGGCGCGCTCATCACCTTCCTACAGGCAAATGTCGACATGTTTGCGTGGCAAGCATCCGACATCCCCGGCGTTCCCAAGGAGGTGATTGAGCACCATCTTGTTGTCTGCCCTCACGCGCGGCCCGTCAAGCAGAAGGTCAGGGAGCAAGCTATGGAACGGCAAGAGATCATCACAAAGGAAATCAGGAACTTGGAGGCGGCGGGCTTGGTGAGAGGAGTACTCCATCCAACGTGGTTGGCCAATCCGGTGGTGGTGCGCTAGGCAAAAGGGAAGTGGAGAGTGTGTATTGATTACACAGACATCAATAAGGCCTGTCCAAAGGACCCTCTCCTGTTGCTGCACATTGACTAGATTGTAGACTCCAGGGTCGGGTGTGACCTGTTATCATTTCTTGACGCTTAATCAGGATACCATCAAATCTTCATGCAGAGAGAGGATGAAGAAAGAACATCATTCATGACCCCATGTGCTACGTATTGTTTCATACGAATGCCTTTTGGTTTGAAGAGTGTTGGATCAACATTCGCAATAGTAGTGCAAATTGGTTTTGAGCCTCAGCTCCATAGAAATATAAAAGCCTATATGGATGACATAGTGGTCAAAACCAAGGACAAGGCAACGCTCATACAGGATTTAGAATAGACGTTTGTGAATTTGCGCAAGATCAACCTCAAGCTGAACCCCAAGAAGTTTGTCTTCGACATTCCGTCCGGCAACTCGGTTTCTTCGTGTCACAGTGTGGGATCAAGGCAAATCCAGAAAAGATAAAGGCTATCGAGCAAATTGAGGCACCAAGGCGGATGAATGATGTGCGTCGGCTTGCTGGCTGCGTTGCCGCCATGAGCATATTCATCTCCAAATCTGCCGAGCGCGCCCTTCCCTTTTTCAAAATATTGAAAAAGGCGGTACCAATGGAGTGGACCCCAGAAGCCAAAGCAGCACTAAAAGATTTGATGGAATACCTCTTCTCTACGCCAATACTGGTCGCGCCTAAACCCCAAGATCCATTGCTGCTATATCTAGCGGCGACGAATCAAGTGGTCAGTGATGCGCTAGTAGCCTAGAGGGAGGTCAATGCGGAAGTAATAGCAGTGACAGAACCTGACGCCACTGGGGCAGAAGCGATGCGACCGAATGAAGCAGTGCAAAAGAAGAAGATGATGCAGCACCCGGTTTACTTTGTCAGCTCGTTCTTCCAGGGGGCTAGGTCAAGGTACTCTGGTGTGTAGAAATTGCTCTTCGGCCTCCTTATGGCCACGAGGAAGCTGCGTCATTACTTCCAATCACATGAAATTACCGTCATCACCCACCTCCCATTGCAGCGGATATTGCATAACCCAGATGCGACCGGGAGGATTGTGGAATGGGCCTTGGAACTGTCGAGCTTTCGTCTGATGTTTGAAAGCACTTCGATGATTCAGATTAGAGTCTTGGCGGAGTTCGTTGTAGAATGGACTTGAACGCCCGACGAAGATATCCAGGAGAACACTCTCCCCGGCAACGAAACAAATCACGACTGTATTATGTACTTTGACGGAGATTTCTTGCTGCAAGGCACCGGTGCTGGTGTGTTTCTTGTTGCACCCACCGGAAAGCATCAAAGTATGTGGTTGCTACCTCTTGAGCTTGTGTTGTTTTTCCCTTGAAGAGGAAAGAGTGATGCAGCACATTACCGTAAGTATTTCCCTCAGTTTTTGAGAACCAAGGTATCAATCCTGTAGGAGACCACGCGCAAGTCCCTCGTACCTACACAAACAAATAAGAACCTTGCAACCAACACGATAAAGGCGTTGTCAATCCCTTCTCGGCCACATGTAAAAGTGAGATCTGATAAAGATAATAAGATAATATTTTTGGTATTTTGCTTTACAGATTGAAAGTAATGATTGCAAAGTAAAAGTAAAGTAAAGATAAATAGTTCATGGAAGATTAATATAATGGAAGATAGACCCGGGGGCCGTAGGTTTCACTAGTGGCTTCTCTCATGATATTAGATTTCTACATTGGGTGATCAAATTACCGTCGAGCAATTGATAGAAAAGCGCATAGTTATGAGAATATCTAGGCATGATCATTGTATATAGGCAAGTAGACCGAAACGATTCTGCGTCTACTACAATTACTTCACACATCAACCGCTATCCAGCATGCATCTAGAGTATTAAGTTCATAAGAATAGAGTAACGCCATAAGCAAGATGACATGATGTATAGGGATAAACTCATGCAATATGATGTAAACCCATCTTTTTATCCTCGATGGCAACAATACAATACGTGCCTTGCTGCCCCTGCTGTCACTCGGAAAGGACACCACAAGATTGAACCCAAAGCTAAGCACTTCTCCCATTGCAAGAACTACCAATCTAGTAGGCCAAACAAAACTAATAATTCGAAGAGACTTACAAAGATATTTAAATCATGCATAAAAGATTTCGGAGAAGAATCAAATATTGTTCATAGATAATCTTGATCATAAACCCACAATTTATCGGATCTTGACAAACACACCGCAAAAAGAATTACATCGAATAGATCTCCAAGAAGATCGAGGAGATCTTTGTATTGAGATCCAAAGAGAGAGAAGAAGCCATCTAGCTAATAACTATGGACCCGAAGGTCTGTGGTAAACTACTCACAACTCATCGGAGAGGCTCTGGTGTTGATGTAGAAGCCCTCCGTCATCCATGCCCCCTCCGGTGGAGCTCCGGAACAGGCCCCAAGATGGGATCTCACGGGTACAGAAGGTTGCGGCGGAGGAATTAGGGTTTCGTGGTGCTCTCGGATGTTTTCAGGGTACGTGGGTATGTATAGGAGGAAGAGGGACGTCGATGGAGCAACAGGGGGCCCACGAGGGTGGGGGCGCGCCTACCCCCCTGGGCGCGCTCCCTGCCCTGACGTGTACTCCAAGTTTTCTGTGTTGCATTTGTTCTAAAGACGACTCTCCCGAACGTTTCATTCCGTTTGGACTCCGTTTGATATTCCTTTTCTGCGAAACACTAAAATAGGCAAAAACAGCAATTTGCACTGGGCCTTGGGTTAGTAGGTTAGTCCCAAAAATAATATAAAAGTGTATAATAAAGCCCATAAAACATCCAAAACTTATAATACAATAGCATGGAACAATCAAGAATTATAGATACATTGGAGACGTATCAAGCATCCCCAAGCTTAATTCATTCTTGTCCTCGAGTAGGTAAATGATAAAAACAGAATTTTTGATGTGGAATGCTACCCAACATAATTCTCAATGTAATTTTCTTTATTGTGGCATGAATGTTCAGATCCGAAAGATTCAAGACAAAATTCTATATTGACATAAGAATAATAGTACTTCAAGCATACTAACAAAGCAATTATGTCTTCTCAAAATAACATGGCCAAAGAAAGTTCATCCCTACAAAGTCATATAGTTTTGTTATGCTCCATCTTCGTCACACAAAATACTCAAATCATGCACAACCCCGGTTTCAGCCAGGCAATTGTTTCATACTTAATTTTTTCGAACTTTTCCAACTTTCACGCAATACATGAGCGTGGGCCATGGATATAGCACTATAGTTGGGATAGAGTAGTGGTTGTGGAGAAGGCAAAAGAGGAGGATGGTCTCACATCAACTAGGCATATCAATGGGCTATGGAGATGCCCATTAATAGATATCAATGTGAGTGAGTAGGGATTGCCATGCAACGGATGCACTAGAGCTATAAATGTATGAAAGCTCAACAAAAGAAACTAAGTGGGTGTGCATCCAACTTGCTTGCTCCCGAAGACCTAGGGCATTTGAGGAGGCCCATCATTGGAATGTACAAGCCATGTTCTATAATGAAAATTCCCACTGGTATATGGAAGTGACAAAACAAGAGACTCTCTATCATGAAGATCATGGTGCTAATTTGAAGCACAAGTGTGGAAAAAGATAATATCATTGTCCCTTCTTTTCTTTTTTTCTTTTTTTCTTTTTTTTGGGCCTTCCTTTTTTTCTTTGGCCTTTCTTCTTTTTTCTTTTTTTTTCTTTGGGACAATGCTCTAATAATGATGATCATCACACTTTTATTTACTTACAACTCGATACTAGAACAAAGTATGATTCTATATGAATGCCTCCAGCGGTGTACCGGGATGTGCAATGAATCAAGAGTGACATGTATGAAAAATTATGCATCGTGGCCTAGCAACAAATACGATGTCAACTACATGATCAGACATGGCAATATGAAAATGATGAAGCGTATCATATGAACAGAACGGTGGAAAGTTGCATGGCAATATATCTCGGAATGGATATAGAAATGCCATGAAAGGCAGCTATGGTGTCTGCTTTGAGGAAGGTATATGGTCGGTGTATGGTACCGGCGAAAGTTGTGCGGTACAAGAGAGGCTAGCAATGGTGGAAGGGTGAGAGTGCGTATAATCCATGGACTCAACATTAGTCATAAAGAACTCACATACTTATTGCAAAAATCTACAAGTCACCAAAGAAAGTACAAGACGCATGCTCCTAGGGGAAGGTTTGGTAGGAGTTAACCATCGCACAATCCCGATCTCCACACAAAGGATGACACTCAATGAAATACCTCATGATTCAAATTTGTCACACAACGGTTACCATACGTGCATGCAACGAGACTTGCAAACCTCAACACAAGTATTTCTCAGATTCACAACTACTCTACTAGCATGACTCTAATATCACCATCCTCATGTCTCAAAACAATCATCAAGTATCAAACTTCTCATAATATTCAACGCACTTTATATGAAAGTTTTTATTATACCCATCTTGGATGCCTATCATATTAGGACTAATTTTATAACCAAAGCAAATTACCATGCTGTTCTAAGAGACTCTGAAAATAATATAACTGAAGCATGGGAGATCAATAAATTCTATAAAATAAAACCACGACCGTGCTCTAAAAAGATATAAGTGAAGCACTGGAGCAAAACTATCTAGCTCAAAACATATAAGTGAAGCACATAGAGTATTCTAATAAATTCTGATTCATGTGTATCTCTCTCAAAATGTGTGTCCAGCAAGGATGATTATGGTAAACTAAAAGGCAAAGACTCAAATCATACATGACGCTCCAAGCAAAACACATATCATGTGGTGAGTAAAAATATAGTCTCAAGTAAAGTTACCGATAGACTAAGATGAAAGAGGGGATGCCTTCCCGGTGCATCCCCAAGATTAGGCTTTTGGTTGTCCTTGAATTTTACCTTGGGGTGCCTTGGGCATCCCCAAGCTTAGGCTCTTGCCACTCTTTGTTCCATAGTCCATCAAATCCTTACCCAAAAACTTGAAAACTTCACAACACAAAACTTAACAGAAAATCTCGTGAGCTCCGTTAGTATAAGAAAACAAACCACAACTCAAAGGTACTGTAATGAACTCGTTCTTTATTTATATTGGTGTTAAATCTACTGTATTCCAACTTCTCTAAGATTCATACCCCCCGATACTACTCATAGATTCATCAAAATAAGCGAACAACACGCGAAAAACAGAATCTGTCAAAAACAGAACAGTCTGTAGGAATCTATAACTCTCGAATACTTCAGAACTCTAAAAATTCAGAAGTAAATTGGTGGACTTGAGAAATTTGTCTATTAATCATCTACAAAAATAATCAACAAAAAAGCACTCCCCAGTAAAGATTGGTAGCTAATCTCGTGAGCGCAAAAGTTTTTGTTTTTTACAGCAAGATCGCAAAGACTTCACCCAAGTCTTCCCAAAGGTTCTACTTGGCACAAACACTAATTAAAACACAAAACCACACCTAAACAAAAGCTAGATGCACTATTTATTACTAAACAGAAGCAAAACCAAATAAAATAAAATTGGGTTGCCTCCCAACAAGCGCTATCGTTTGTAGCCCCTAGCTAGGCATGATACAACAATATATCTAGGTATTGCCATCTTTGGTAGGCAATTCCTCAATTGAACACTTATAATTCTTAGGGGTTTCTTATTTCCTATTGATAATCAAGATTCTAGGAAGGAAATCAAGAAATTTGTTTGTAGCAAAAGGTTCACCAACGATGGTGAGAAAGTCGGGGTGAACACTTATTGATTTGAGATCGGGAGTTTCCATACTAGAGGGTTCACCCTTATTTTTAGGAATATACATAAACTTGGCCATTTTAGTAGTGCAGGGGTTTGAAGTATTTCTCACCACAGAAAAAGCGGACACTATATTGGTAATAATATCCTCAAGTTTATCAATTCTACTAGAGTCTTGATCTATTGTCTCTTTAACTATGGGTTCTTTTTCTTTAAAAAAATCATAATAACTCCTACCTTAGATCCATATTGGGTAATTTGGTTATGGATATTTTTATCCAAACTCTCAACCAACTCCACAGTGGCAACTTTATTTTCAATAATTTCAAGCCTTTGCATTACGTTATCTAAAGTTAAGATAGTTCCATTAACCAAAAGAGGTGGTGGGCCCAACAAATCTACCATAGCATTATAAGAATAAAAAGTATGGCTACCCAAGAAATTTCCTCCGGTAATGGTATGAAAAATATATCTATTCCAAGGAGTGATTCCTACATAAAAATAGTGAAGAAGCATGGAAGTGGAAAGCTTCCTAGTTGATCTATTCTGAGCATTGCAAATTCTATACCAAGCATCTTTTAGATTTTCTTCCTCCTTTTGTTTAAGATTAAGAACTTCACTCTCGGGAGTATAAATAATGATAGAAAGGCTAGCCATGACGTCAAAGCAAACGATAAAGCACATGGAGTGAAAAAGAGGGCGAATAAAACGGCAAAGGTGATGTGGGGGGAGGAAAACAAGAGGCGAATGGCAAATAATGTAATGCGAGGGATATGTGTTTGTGATGGGTACTTGGTATATGACTTTTGCGTAGATCTCTCCTGCAACGGCGCCAGAAATTCCTCTTGCTACCTCTTGAGCTTGCGTTCTTTTTCACTTGAAGAGGAAAGGGTGATGCAGCACAGTAGCGTATGTATTTCCCTCAGTTTTTGAGAACCAAGGTATCAATCCAGTAGGAGACCACGCGCGAGTCCCTCGTACCTACACAAACAAATAAGAACCTTGCAACCAACGTGATAAAGGGGTTGTCAATCCCTTCTCGGCCACTTGCAAAAGTGAGATCTGATAAAGATAATAAGATAATATTTTTGGTATTTTGTTTTATAGATTGAAAGTAAAGATTTCAAAGTAAAAGTAAAGTAAAGATAAATAGTTGATGGAAGATAGACCCGGAGGCCGTAGGTTTTACTAGTGTCTTCTCTCATGATAGTAGATTTCTACGGTGGGTGAACAAATTACTGTCGAGAAATTGATAGAAGAGCGCATACTTATGTGAAAATCTAGGCTTGATCATTGTATATAGGCATCACGTCCGTGACAAGTAGACTGAAACGATTCTGCATCTACTACTATTACTCTACACATCGACCGCTATCCAGCATGCATCTAGAGTATGAAGTGTATAAGAACAGATTAACGCCTTAAGCAAGATGACATGATGTAGAGGGATAACCTCATACAATATGATGTAAACCCCATCTTTTTATCCTCGATGGCAACAATACAATATGTGCCTTGCTGCCCCTGTTGTCACTGGGAAAGGACACCGCAAGATTGAACCCAAAGCTAAGCACTTCTCCCATTGCAAGAACTACCAATCTAGTAGGCCAAACAAAATTGATAATTCGAAGAGACTAGCAAAGATATTTAAATCATGCATAAAAGATTTCATAGAAAAATCAAATATTGTTCATAGATAATCTTGATCATAAACCCACAATTCAACGGATCTCGACAAACACACCGCAAAAAGAATTACATCGAATAGATCTCCAAGAAGATCGAGGATAACTTTGTATTGAGATCCAAAGAGTGAGAAGAAGCCATCTAGTTAATAACTATGGACCTGAAGGTGTATGGTAAACTACTCACAACTCATCGGAGAGGCTATGGTCTTGATGTAAAAGCCCTCCGTGATTGATGCCCCTTCCGGTGGAGCTCCGGTACAGGCCCCAAGTGGGATCTCACGGGTATAGAAGGTTGCGGCGGTGGAATTAGGGTTTCATCGTGATCTCGGATGTTTTCAGGTACGTGGGTATATAAAGGAGGAATAGGGACGTTGGTGAAGCAACAGGGGCCCACGAGGGTGGGGGGCGCGCCTACCCCCCCCTAGGACCGCCCCTACCCTCGTGGCTTCCTTGTTTCTTCCCTAACGTGTACTCAAAGTTTTCTATGTTGCATTTGTTCAAAAAAATGACTCTCCCGAAGGTTTCATTCTGTCTGGACTCCGTTTGATATTCCTTTTCCGCAAAACACTGAAATAGGCAAAAAAAAAACAGCAATTTGCACTAGGCTTTGGGTTAGTAGGTTAGTCCCAAAAATAATATAAAAGTATATAAGAAAGCCCATTAAACATCCAAAACATATAATATACTAGCATGGAACAATAAAAAATTATAGATACGTTGGAGACGTATCCGTGGTCTAGATGCACTTCCCCGAGGAGATGTCAACGAACAACACTGCCGAGTACGAGGGACTGCTTGTCGGTCTCAGGATCGCGGCTGACCTCGGAATCAAGAAGCTCATCGTCAGGGGTGATTCGCAACTTGTCGTCAAGCAAGTTAACAAGGATTACCAGAGCCTATTGATGGAGGCCTACATAGATGAAGTGAGGAAGCTGGAGGAGCATTTTGACGGTATACAAGCATAGCATGTTCCCCGAGCGGAGAACGACATCGACAGCTACTTGTCAAAGCGCGCCGCCCTCAAACTACCTATGGAACCAGGTACTTTTGTGCTTCGATTAACTCAACCATCCGTTGAGCCATCGATAGAGCAGAACGAGCGAAGGAAATCAGGCCCCGGCAAGTACTTTCCCGCCGAGCTCCCAGGGGCCGCCGGCAAAGATGTTGCCGGAGGTGCTGATCCTGTCGTAGGGCAATAGACTCTGGCAGGGCGTCAAGCCCTGGTCGTGGAGACAGCTGCTCCTATGGCAGAGGAGATGCCTTTAGTCCTTACCGTCGAGCCCCAGGCTTCGATATGGGCACAACATACCGTCCGATTTCTCCAAGCAGGGGTGCTTCCTGAGGAGCAGGAAGAAGCGGAGAAAGCAGGCCGTCGGTCTGCCATGTATCAGTTCGTCGATGATCTCTTGTATAGAAAAAGGCCGAATGACATGAAATTGAAGTGCATTCCTCGGGAGGATGGTCTGGAGCTGGTGGCAGTGATACACGGAGGCATATGTGGCTCCCACATAGGGTCGAGGTCCATTGCCGGCAAGGCATTCCGGCAAGATTTCTTCTGGCCCACTGCCCTCCAGGATGCAACGACACTAGTAACCAAGTTTGAAGCGTGTCGTTCCATTCAAAGAAGCTTCATCAACAAGCTCAAGATCTCCAAACAGTCCCTCTTTCCTAGCCATTCTTGGTGCCCCTTTCCCTGTGCTCGACATACTGGGCCCCTTTCCCCGTGCTGTCGGAGGCTTTGAGTACTTGTACATTGCGATCGACAAGTTCACAAAGTGGCCAGAGGTGGAAGCAGTGAGAAAGGTGATAGCGCAATCAGCGGTCAAGTTCTTCAAGGGCCTAGTCTGTCATTTTGGTGTACCAAACAGAGTCATCACCGACAACGGCACACAGTTCACAAGCCGCACCTTCATGCAATACATTCAAGCTCTCGGCAGCCAAGTCTGTTTTGCTTCCGTTGCGCATCCTCGACGCAACGGCCAGACACAGAGGGCAAATAGTGAAGTACTGTGAGGCCTCCAGACAAGGACTTTTGACAAGCCACACAAGTGCGGAAGGCGCTGGATTGATGAATTGCCGGCAGTTCTTTGGTCAATCAGAACGACACGAAATCGAGCCATCGGCCAGACACCCTTCTCCCTCGTTTACGGGGCGGAAGCAGTTCTCCCCAGGAAACTCACATATGGGTCACTCCGAGTGCTCGCTTATGATGAGCTTGAGCAAGAGCAATTGCGGCAAGATGTGGGGACCCCGACTCGTAAGTCGTGATCACCGAATGCACGTGTACGGTGATCCCAGAGATCAATGCCCACTGAACACACGGAAGCTGAATAACAAGAGTCTTACATCCTTACATACCGTGTTACACAAGTAGGACCATAATGGTCAAGTCTTGAGTATGTCATCGCAGCGAAAAATCTTCAAAGACAACTGGGACCCATGCCATCTGCCTTAACCCTACAGGCATTCTGACTGGGAGGCGTCCTAGCTCGCATGCTCGTCATCGAGAAATCTTCATCATAACCTATTCTCTCCTGCCTGGCCAATAAAATAACCAGTGGCAAGCCAATGAGTACATTGAATGTACTCTCAAGCAACCCAAGTGTGATAACAGAATATTTTATGCAAGGCTCTACTGCTAAATTGGTAGTTTTGCGGAAAGCTAGTTTTTCATATGCAAGTTATGATCAACATGTAACAAGGGCAATGCATGTGTCTGTAACAAGTATCAGGAGGTCACATACATCATTATCGAGAAAGAGTTGCAATCAACTCATGTTCAAGCTCATTGAGACTTTCTCACAATTACATCAACAATATCTCTGAATCGTGTTGTTTCCCAGAAACTTAAGGACATAGTCTAAGTAGCACCACCCAACTGTCCTTGACCGCGGACACGGCTATTCGAATAGTTTGACACTCTGCGGAGGTTGCACACTTTACCCACAAGATCCGGGGAACTTCCGTGTCATCCACGACCCGCGGTACCTCAAGTACCCGGGGTAAGCACCCGATCACTATCTTTCCCTAGGCGACACTAATATGGAGTCCACTAGATTGGTAACAGCCCCGTGCCAAACATTTCACATCTCAAGGTTTGTGGAGACTTGAAAGCACATTTGCTCTCCGGGTGGTTTTGGTAATTAATGACAACATACTTTGTGGTTGGACTAATGCTTTTATCAAGTATGTTTCAGGAAATCCAATCACATTGGCTATGGAAAGGACTGAAGAAGTGGACCCCTCAAGATGCTAAGGGAAGCATTGGCAAAAGCTCAAGACTCCATTTTTGGTTTAGTGATCAAAGATCACATTGAGTCCATAGGAAAAGCCAATACTATTAAAAGGGGATGAGGTTGTGTTGATGATCTGGTTGCTCAAGTGCTTGGTGATTTAGCTCCTTCAACTATCAGCAACTTTCACTACTATACACACTCATAAGTAATCTCGGACAAACCGATTTTCCAAACTCAGTCCCACCGAGATGAACCACTTCAGCCATATTCCAAACCCTAGAAAAATCGGTCATTCCGAGTTTGAGATCGGTCTCACCGAAATCTGGACTGCCAACCTTCTGTAACCATTTGACATCATATCGGAATAACCGAGTTTGCATTATCGGTCTTACCGAGATTGACAAGCTTCTGTCTTGGCTCAAATCGGTCTCACCGATATTGCATTTCCGGTCACACCGATTCTGGCATGTTCCTGTCTTTTCTCAAATCGGTCTAACCGAGTTTTCTTTCTCGGTCCCACCGAAAACTCCAACGTTCATATCATTTGCACTTTCGGTCTCACCGAGATGGTATTTTCGGTCCCACCGAAAACCCCAACGTTCACTATATTTGAACTTTCGGTCTGACCGAGTTTTCACTTCGGTCTCACCGAGATTGCTCAATTATGTGTGTAACGGTTGGATTTTGTGTGGAGGCTATATATACCCCTCCACCCCCTCTTCATTCATGGGGAGAGCCATCAGAAAGTCTACCACTCCTACCATACACTTTCTGAGAAGAGAACTAACTACCCTTGTGTTGAGATCAAGTCATTCCATTCCTACCATATGAAACTTGATTTCTAGCCTTCCGAAGTTGCTTTCCACTCAAACCTTTCTTCCACCACAGCCATATCAGTGAGGAGAGTTGAGTGTTGGGGAGATTATCATTTGAAGCACAAGAGCAAGGAGTTCATCATCATCAACCACATCTATTACCTTTTGGAGGGTGGTGCCTCCTAGATTGGTTAGGTGTCGCTTGGGAGCCTCCGTCTTTGAGATGTGGAGTTGAACCAAGAAGTTTGTAAGGGCAAGGAGATCGCCTACTTCGTGAAGATCTACCCCGAGTAAGGCTAGTCCTCCGTGGGCGTAGGCCATGATGGAATAGACAAGGTTGCTTCTTCGTGGACCCTTCGTGGGTGGAGCCCTCCGTGGACTCGCGCAGCCGTTACCCTCCGTGGGTTGAAGTCTCCATCAACGTGGATGTACGATAGCACCACCTATCGGAACCACGACAAAAATCTCCGTGTCTCCAAATTGCGTTTGATCTTCTCCACCTCTCTTTACTACTTGTGCAATTTACTTTCCGCTGCCCATACTCTAGAATTGCATGTGTAGTATGCTACTTGACTTGTGTGTTATGCAAAAACTGCCAAAATCTGTTCTTGTTAAAAGGCAGAATTTTTATCTTGTCGAGGAGTCTAATCACCCCCCCTCTAGACACTCTCACCTTCTTCGATCCTACAATTGGTATCAGAGCTTTGGTCTCCATTGCTTTGGTTTACACACCATTGGAGGAAGATGGACGTGTCTACGTTTGGGAGTGTTAGCCATAGAGTGCCTATTCTTAATGGAAGGTTCTATAACTCATGGAGGTCTGTAATGCTTAGTATCTTTAAAATGTACAATTTGTGCAAATATATTGAGACCCCCTATGTGCCTCCTTTTGATCCCTTGCACCCTACCATGGATGAAGAGCTTGATTTGCTTCGTAACCTTAGAACTGTAAATCTTATCATTAGAGGGTTACCCGATGACTTGCTTAATCTTGTTACAAACTTTGAGTGTGCCTATGCTATGTGGAAATTCTTGGAAGAACTTTATCCGGATTACTCTTTGAGAAGTCTTGATGAAATTCTACACAAGACTATTGAATTTGATAAGTTGCACCCCAATGATCCCAACTTTGATAAATGCTTCTTTGAGCTTCGTGATCTTATGAAAAAGAAGGGTGATCCCGCTCTTACCAATATTATAATTAGAAATGCTCTTGCATTGCATTCCGAAGATTATTGTCACATTGACCGAACTAATGCAAGTACTTATCAAATTGACCTAGGTGTTGATGATGAACAATCTATGAGTCAATATGATGATGAGTTTGAGCAAGATGATGATTACTCCGATTCGGACACCGAGCTAGACAAAGTCATGAAGAGTCTCAATCTCATGGCAAATCTGAGAGACTACATGTCCGGCGGAAAAGAGTGGATTCTTGATAGTGGATGCACCGATCACATGACCGGAGACAAAGACATGTTTCGAGAGCTTGCAAAGAACGATGGTCCACGCAAGTATGTGACTTTTGGAGACAACTCCAAGGGTAAGGTACTTGGCCTTGGTAAGGTGGCCATATCTCATGATAGCTCTATTCAAAATGTCATGCTTGTAGAATCTCTTGGATACAATTTACTTTCCGTGTCTAGATTAGCTGACTTTGGATTCAATGTGCTATTCACCAAAGTAGATTGCCAAGTCTTTCGTCGTGACAATCAAAACATGGCATTTACCGGTATCCGTAGAGGTGATCTATATATTGTTGATTTCACTAAGAAAGCCCAACCTAGAGCTTGTTTCATTGCTAAATCCTCTAAAGGTTGGTTGTGGCATAGAAGGCTAGGACATGTTGGTATGCGCAATCTAGACAAGCTAATCAAAGGTGATCATATTCTTGGTGTTAAAGATGTTTTCTTTGACAAAGATAGACTTTGTAGTGCTTGTCAAGCAGGAAAACAAGTTGGTGGAAGTCATCCCGTGAAAAACATCATGACCACAAGGAGACCGCTTGAGCTTCTTCATATGGATCTCTTCGGTCCCAATGCTTACAAAAGCCTTGGTGGTAACTCCTTTGGTCTAGTTATAGTTGATGATTATTCTAGATTTACGTGGGTATTTTTCCTTGATGATAAATCGCAGGTTCAGAGGATCTTCAAGACCTTTGCCAAAAAGGCCCAAAATCAATTTGAGGTGAAGATCAAGAAAGTCTGGAGTGACAATGGAATGGAGTTCAAGAACGCCAATGTAGACTCTTTTCTCGATGAGGAAGGAATTCTACATGAGTTCTCGGCTACGTGCACTCCTCAACAAAATGGAGTTGTTGAGAGGAAGAACCGAACGCTCATAGAGATGGCGAGAACGATGCTTGATGAATACAAGACACCGAAGCATTTTTGGGGAGAAGCGGTCGAGACAGCTTGTCATGCTATCAATAGGCTTTATCTTCATAAGCTCCTCGGCAAGACATCATACGAGCTCCTCACCGGTAACAAACCCCAAGTGGGATACTTTCGTGTCTTTGGTTCAAAATGCTATATCCTTGATAAGCATCGTCGGTCTAAATTTGCTCCTAAATCTCATGAAGGCTTTCTCCTTGGTTATGGATCAAACTCCCACACCTACCGTGTCTACAATAATTTCACCCGAAAGGTTGAAGAGACGGTAGATGTGAAGTTTGATGAATCTAATGGCTCGCAAGTAGAGCAAATGCCTATTGATGTAGGAGACAAGGACCCATCGGAAGCTATCCAAGACTTATCTATTGGAAAGATCCGTCCCATGGAAGTGAAGGAGAGTACCTCATCTACATATGTGGAGCCACCTACCTCACGGCGAGATGAACCTCAAGGCAACATGGAGGCCTCCACAAGTGGAACTCACCAAGATGAGGATGTGCAACAAGAAGATCCACCACAACCTCCTTCTCCACCGCCTCAAGACAACACCAACAACAACGAAGAAGAAGAAGAGAAAGATGAAGATGATGAGGAAGCTCAGCCACAACATCGACAAAAGCTATCCCGAGTTCGAGCAAGAGTCAAGAAGAATCATCCCGTGGAACAAATGATGAACGACATCAACTCCGGGAGAATTACTCGCTCTAAAACTCGCTTAGCTAACTTTTGTGAGCATTACTCATTTATCTCTAGTATTGAACCTATGAAGGTAGAAGAAGCACTTGAAGACCCGGATTGGGTGAACGCTATGCACAAAGAACTACACAACTTCGAGAGGAACAAGGTGTGGACTTTGGTAGAGAAGCCCAAGGATGATCAAAACATCATTGGAACCAAATGGGTGTTTCGGAACAAGCAAGATGAAGATGGACAAGTCATCCGCAACAAGGCTCGTCTCGTAGCTCAAGGTTACACGCAAGTCGAAGGTATGGACTATGGTGAGACCTATGCCCCCGTTGCTAGACTTGAGTCCATTCGCATTCTTCTTCCTTATGCCAATCATCATGATATTACTCTCTATCAAATGGATATCAAAAGTGCTTTCCTAAATGGTGAAATTGAAGAAGAAGTTTTTGTGAAACAACCTTCCGGTTTTGTGAATCCCAAAAAGCCTAATCATGTTTACAAGTTGCATAAAGCCCTTTATGGTCTTAAACAAGCTCCTAGAGCTTGGTACAAATGCTTAACTAGCTTTCTTCTTGAAAAAGGGTTTGAAATTGGAAAGATAGACTCAACGCTGTTCACAAAAAGGGTTAATGGTGAACTATTTGTGTGCCAAATATATGTTGATGATATTATCTTTGGTTCAACTAACCCCCATTTTAGCAAGAAGTTTGGACAGCTTATGTCGGAGAAGTATGAGATGTCCATGATGTGTGAACTCAAATTCTTCCTTGGGTTGCAAATCAAGCAATCTAAGGAGGGTACCTTTGTCTCACAAACAAAGTACACCAAGGATCTCTTCAAGAAGTTCAACATGCAAGAAAGCAAAGGTATGAGTACCCCCATGCCTACTAGTGGACATAATGACTTGACAAAAGATGGAGAACCCGTTGATCAAAGGGTTTACCGTTCTATGATTGGTTCTCTACTATATCTTTGTGCTTCTCGTCCTGACATAATGTTGAGTGTATGAATGTGTGCGCGATATCAAGCAGCCCCTAAAGAATGTCATCTTAAAGCTGTTAAAAGGATAGTGAGATACCTGATACACACATCAAACTTTGGCATTTGGTATCCTAAGAGAGCCTCTTTCGACCTTGTTGGCTATTCCGACTCGGACTATGCCGGTGACAAGGTTGATAGAAAGTCAACTTCGGGTACATGTCAATTCCTTGGTCGATCCCTTGTATCTTGGTCCTCCAAGAAACAAAATTCGGTATCATTATCCACTGCCGAAGCTGAATATATTGCTGCCGGTTCGTGTTGTGCTCAATTGCTATGGATGACACAAACGCTTAAAGATTATGGGATACATGTGCGACGTGTTCCCTTGCTTTGTGACAATGAGAGTGCAATTAAAATTGGACACAATCCAGTGCAACACTCACGAACAAAGCATATTGAAGTTCGTCACCATTTTATTCGTGATCATATTGCCAAGGGTGATATTAATCTTAAGCATGTTCGTACTGACAAACAACTTGATTATATCTTTACAAAACCTCTTGATGAGAAGGTGTTTTGTCGCTTAAGGAGTGAGTTGAACATCATTGATGCTTCAAACTTGGAGTGATAACTCCATTGATGCATGCAAGGCATGAGCTCTCTTGACAAATCCTTGATATTTCTCTTATGATGATGATCATATGTCTTGGACACATTTGCCTCCTTGTATTGCATCTTACTCCTTGCAGGTACTTGGATGATCTACATTCCACAAGATTACCACACACTCAAATCATGAGTAATCTTGTCATTTGACCAAGTATCTAGCCCTTTGGGATGTTGAGTTCAAGGAACAAAATTCCACATATCCTTTTTGACATCTTATACATCTAGTATTTCACTCTTGTCATCTTGGATATCCTCGAGTATTTCCTTGCTTGCCTAACCCATGTAGGAAGATGAACTACACAAGTAGAAATGGCGCTCCAACTTCACATTCAATGAGCACCTACATCAAGCTTACCTACATGAGTAAAGCAACAACAAGCCCAAGGTATGTTCTTCACATCTTTAAGGAGCTTTACTCAAAGTCATGAGTACAAGTAGCTTCATAAGATGTGATCACATCAAATGCTTAATCGAAAAATGGCAACCCCATTTTGAGCTTAAATGATGAGTATGACCTATGATCAAATGTCCTCATTTAACTCCTAAGTCAATATACTCAAACATAGGTGACTTTGTCGCCGACCTTTATCTAGATGAAGTACATATGCTTTTGGAGTTTTTCTGTTTTCTCTTATGTTCCCTCATTGAGTTTTCTTTTAAAAAAAACTTCATCTAGGAATCTTTTTCATTTCTTTTCTTATGTTTCTTTGAATATCATTCTGGCTCTGATCAATTCCCTTAAAATCTTTTACAAATTCATTGCAAATCTTTTGAAACATTCCTCGCAAAGTGAGCTGAATTATTTCTGTATTTCCTTGGAATTAAACTCGGCGTCACCGATTTACTATTTCGGTCTAACCGAAAAGGGTCTACCCTAACTCAATTCGGTGTCACCGATTTATCTTCCAGGATATCATCTCCTGCAGCTCCACTTAATGTTTCTTTATAAATGTTCTTACTTGCTCTGTTGTGATTCTTAAGGATCCCACTTCTTTCATCTTTCCTGTCCTTCCTAGTTTGCTGTCCTTTTCGGCACTTGATGTCAAAGGGGGAGAAGACTTAGGGGGAGTAGGAGGAGAAGAGAAGACTTAAGGGGAGAAGAAAAGCAATCTTATCTTAAGGGGGAGAGAATCACATCAAAGCTTTGTCGTATTTTAACATTGGATTCATTCTCAATTGGCATCATTCTTTTGATTTTGCTATTTCCATCAAACCCCTTGTTCTGAGAGAACTCAAAGGGAGAGAAATCTTCACAGTTGATATCTTTATGGAAAGCAAAATTTCTCAGAGTTCATTGAAAATCTTTTAGTTTCGGAGACATGTTTGCTGATTCAAGCCTGTGCTCAATATGAGACACTCTTTATACATGTCCTCCCTGGCTTGGTACTCTTGATGTTCTTGCAGTTGGTTGAAGGAATACTCTTGTGTTATCTAACCTTGTTTTCTCAAGTTTATCCCTTCAGGTATAATGTCAAGGAACCTCAAGGTAAGTATATGCATCTTGCAGAATGTGCATGATGGTGACTTGCTTGTAAGTACTTGTTTGCAAGAAATCACCATGCACATATGCATTATCACTCACTTCTTTTTCTTCTGCTCTGATGCATATAGCCAAGCTGCATGTAGCACATCTTGCTTATCTCTCTTGTGTGCTTGTGGTAGTCCAAAACCAAAATTTATGAAAATCTTGCACACTTGTAGGGGGAGCCTGTGTACTACATGCTTGTCAAAGCTTTCATGATAATTCTGTCTTTCTTTCAATAAGCTTTGATGTCTTGTTTAGTGTCATTCTAGTGTGTTGCCATCAATTACCAAAAAGGGGGAGATTGAAAGCACATTTGCTCTCCGGGTGGTTTTGGTAATTAATGACAACATACTTTGTGGTTGGACTAATGCTTTTATCAAGTATGTTTCAGGAAATCCAATCACATTGGCTATGGAAAGGACTGAAGAACTGGACCCCTCAAGATGCTAAGGGAAGCATTGGCAAAAGCTCAAGACTCCATTTTTGGTTTAGTGATCAAAGATCACATTGAGTCCATAGGAAAAGCCAATACTATTAAAAGGGGATGAGGTTGTGTTGATGATCTGGTTGCTCAAGTGCTTGGTGATTTAGCTCCTTCAACTATCAGCAACTTTCACTACTATACACACTCATAAGTAATCTCGGACAAACCGATTTTCCAAACTCAGTCCCACCGAGATGAACCACTTCAGCCATATTCCAAACCCTAGAAAAATCGGTCATTCCGAGTTTGAGATCGGTCTCACCGAAATCTGGACTGCCAACCTTCTGTAACCATTTGACATCATATCGGAATAACCGAGTTTGCATTATCGGTCTTACCGAGATTGACAAGCTTCTGTCTTGGCTCAAATCGGTCTCACCGATATTGCATTTCCGGTCACACCGATTCTGGCATGTTCCTGTCTTTTCTCAAATCGGTCTAACCGAATTTTCTTTCTCGGTCCCACCGAAAACTCCAACGTTCATATCATTTGCACTTTCGGTCTCACCGAGATGGTATTTTCGGTCCCACCGAAAACCCCAACGTTCACTATATTTGAACTTTCGGTCTGACCGAGTTTTCACTTCGGTCTCACCGAGATTGCTCAATTATGTGTGTAACGGTTGGATTTTGTGTGGAGGCTATATATACCCCTCCACCACCTCTTCATTCGTGGGGAGAGCCATCAGAAAGTCTACCACTCCTACCATACACTTTCTGAGAAGAGAACTAACTACCCTTGTGTTGAGATCAAGTCATTCCATTCCTACCATATGAAACTTGATTTCTAGCCTTCCCAAGTTGCTTTCCACTCAAACCTTTCTTCCACCACAGCCATATCAGTGAGGAGAGTTGAGTGTTGGGGAGATTATCATTTGAAGCACAAGAGCAAGGAGTTCATCATCATCAACCACATCTATTACCTTTTGGAGGGTGGTGCCTCCTAGATTGGTTAGGTGTCGCTTGGGAGCCTCCTTCTTTGAGATGTGGAGTTGAACCAAGAAGTTTGTAAGGGCAAGGAGATCGCCTACTTCGTGAAGATCTACCCCGAGTAAGGCTAGTCCTCCGTGGGCGTAGGCCATGATGGAATAGACAAGGTTGCTTCTTCGTGGACCCTTCGTGGGTGGAGCCCTCCGTGGACTCGCGCAGCCGTTACCCTCCGTGGGTTGAAGTCTCCATCAACGTGGATGTACGATAGCACCACCTATCGGAACCACGACAAAAATCTCCGTGTCTCCAAATTGCGTTTGATCTTCTCCACCTCTCTTTACTACTTGTGCAATTTACTTTCCGCTGCCCATACTCTAGAATTGCATGTGTAGTATGCTACTTGACTTGTGTGTTATGCAAAAACTGCCAAAATCTGTTCTTGTTAAAAGGCAGAATTTTTATCTTGTCGAGTAGTCTAATCACCCCCCCTCTAGACACTCTCACCTTCTTCGATCCTACAAGACTCGCTCCGTATTCAACACATATCACAAGCACGGGGTACCAACGGTGTGTCCGGTGCCCTGTGAAAACAGTCATGGCCGCCTATCCAAGCACGACCCCGTCCCGAGAGTGACCTCATGTCACCCCCGTCACTAGTAATGCGGGCACCATGCTAGTATCGACCTAGGTAATCAATAATGCCCTTTTCCCATATAAGGGTATAGTGGTTGCGCATGTTTGGTTGGGACGATAGTCACACATAAATCTAATCCATCTCTGTAAACAACACTTTCGTCAAGCCTCGGCACACTACTTCTTCACCAAGTAGTGCCCTAGCTCCTCATCAACTCCCAGGGGCATTAGTGGCACCCACTGGGTCATTTGCGAGTATGTCAGACCACACTTGTTTCACTCAATGCATAACCCCGACCCATTTTGCGTAGCCAACTACTGTAGCATACATCTATCTACTCCCACCCACATAGCCCTCATAGGAAGGTAGGGTCATGTTTGATGCAAGTTTCAATATGAAAGTAACAGGGGTAGCAACTGAAGTGGTTTCCACCTCAACATGATTCCGATGCATTGAATATAAAGGTGCTATGAGACATGCATAAAAAGGTTTCTTGAACATGGTCAAAGGGCTGCTTGCCTTATTCTTCAGAGTCTTCAAATCTTCTGGTCCATCTCCGAATACTCCGTTTATTACGTCAACTAACGATGGAAACAAACATAATAAGCAACACAATCAAAGCAAAAATAAAAGTGCTCTAAAAATAGGAGTTGGACTTTTCTAGGATACCTCTAGTCATATGAAAAATAACCAAGGTGGTTTCATAGGTGTTGGATCAATAGGTAATTTGGAACATTTCATTGTGATGGAACCAAAGGGTTTATGGATTTGGAAGAAGTATACAGAAATATTTCCTTGAATGATGAGCAAAGGTACCCATCATCAAGTCATGATTTTACAAGCATTTAGGAGTTGGTTTCACTGGATTTGGATTTGAAATGAATTTCCTAGGATTTTGCAAAGCTGATAAATAGGAAGAAATGGCTCAATATTTGGTGGGGTACATAAACTATTATTAAAAATGTTCCAAAACTAAGTTTGGACATGACAAGCATCTAGGAACTTGAATCACTGCATTTGGATCAAAAATGAGCTCTCCGTGATTTTCTAAAGTTCATCACATAAAATGAAATATGGGTATTTAATAAATATTTGTGTGGGGAAAGTTTCTGGAATAATGTGCATGTTGCACCAACAGATAGAGCATGATTTATTGAGTCATAGGAAATTTGAATCATGCAATTTGGAGTTCATTTGAATACTTGGGAGATATTAGAAGTTTACTGGAAACAGAAAAATAAAAAGAAAAGGGGTTATACCCTTGCGCACAGGGCGAGGAATAGTTGCACCGTGACTGGCCCGGCCCATCAGCTCGGCCGCGTGCACAGGAGCCTGGCCACGTCGAAGACGCCCGCCTGGAAGGGCGCCACCGCGCGGGGGAGGCGGGCTGGCCGAAGCCGCCTCCACTTAAACGGGTGGGCCTGGCCCCCGGGGTCGCTGACGTGCGGGCCCCCCGTGGCAGGTTCATCTCCTTCCTCCCGCGCAACGCGGCGGGGAGGAACAGAGGCGATGCCCGCCGGCGGCTTGCCGGCGCTGCAGGTCTTCTCCGGCGACGCTCCGGCCACCGGAGTGACCAGCGCGGAGAGGCGCATCCAACCGTGGGCTTAACGCACGCCGGGGAAGGCTGGAGCGGCGACGGCTCGGAAGACCGCGGAGGCGACCGCCGGTGAAGTTCGGCTCGGTGGGGAAGAGGCGGGGGAAGGAAGAGCTGGAGCTTGGGGGAGCCTGGGGCGATGCTGGGGCAGCGCTGGAGCGGCTAGGTGGAGGGGGAAGGGCCTGAGGTGCCCGTATTCGAGCGGCGGCCGGCGGCTCTGCTCCGGGCAGGGAGGAGGCTGTAGGACACGGGAGGAAGAACGAGGCGTCCTGGGAGTGCACGAGGGGCTAGGAGAAGCGAAATGAGACGAAGGGGAGGACCCGGGTGGCCTTAAATAGGAAAGGGCGTGGTGCACAGCGGGCCGTGCGACGGCGAGGCCGTAGCCGTCCCTGTAGGCCACGGGGGTAGGTTCCGGGGTGTCTGCGGTGTGCGTGGGCGTGGTCCAGGTCAAGAGGAAGGAAGAGGAGGGGCAGGGAGGTGCCAGAGCATCGCGCGTGCGAGCTTGCTCACTGGAGCGCTCGGGCGGCCATGGCGCGCGTGCGAGCAGAGGTGAGAGAGGGGGAGAGAGGAGGGGGCCGACCGCCCGGCATGTTGCGGACGTCGAGGCCTCCTCGGGGGACACGAGGGGGAGGCCCTAGGTGGTCGTGGCTGGCGATTGGAGGGCGGCTGCAGTGCTCCAGAGCACTGTAGCGCGCTCCAGAGCGGGCTTTTGGCTGCCAGTGGCGTGGCCTGGCGCCTAGGGCGTGTCCAATGGTGTCAAAAGGGTAGAGGAAGTAGTAAAGAAAAGGGGGAGGCAGTCTTGGATGCTCTGGGAGCCACTGGAGTGAGGAGAGAGGTGAAGGAGGAGAAGAGGGTGGCTGTCCACAAGAGTAAAAATGGGGTTTTTACCCTCCAATAATTGAGCTGAGGCCATGGGAAGGTTACTCGGGGTAGATGATGATCAGAATAGGTTGTGGTAAGAATTTGAGGTAAGGAGAAAAAGTAAAAGAGGTTCAACCACTTGTTTTGGTAATTGGACAGAAGGTGTTTGATCAGGGTTTGGTCAAGCAAATGACATCCACTTGACATGGGACTTAACAGGACCAAATGTCACATATAATTAGGCCCCTATACCAAATTTGAGCTCATTTGGGCAAAGTGGCCAATGTAACTTTGGTGAACCCTAGAAATCAACAGAAATGGGTTCACCTTGTTTGAGTCAAGCAATTCATCTCCCCTTGATGCACCATTTGGTGTAGAATCATCATTTGGGGTTATGAACATGCCCACTAAGTTTGAGGCTCCAGTTAAAAAGTTGACAATGTAAAGTTGTTCAAATTTGCATTTGAACAGAATTGGTTTTGGGGTGATCTAATCAAGTTGCTCTTTCCAAAGCTTGTGCCATTTGGTCTAGATGCCTTATTAGGCCATTCTAGCATGTGCACCAAGTTTGAGAGCATTTGGAAAAGTTTGGCAATGTAAAGTTGCTCAAACTTCAAATATGGACAGAATGGCTTTGAGGGGATTAGAGGATGTTTCCTTGATCTTCAAGGCATGAGGCTTTGCAAGATCATCAAATATGTCATATATGACATGATAGAATTTCCCTGGAATTTTTGGAGAATATTTCCTTTGTAAATATTTCAAAAGCTTGAAATATCCAGAAAGGGTTTTGGTAGGATTAGTCCAATATTTTGAACATGACCATGTGCAGAAACTCTTATATATGGACAATATATGTCCTATGAGTCTCCCTGAATTTTGGCAAATATTTTTGAAATGATTAAATAATTTTTCCCTATTAAAGACCATTTCTGGCCTTAAGAAAAAGCTTTTAAATAAAATATAAAAATAACTTTTAAAATTATACTTTTGTGGTTTCTGGGAGTCCTATATCTAATAGGATTCAAATAAACTTTTTGAAAGATTTTTCACACCCTAAATAAGGTTCTTGCAGTGCAAACCTCAATTCAGGGGTTTTTGAAAAACTAATTTTAGAAAATACCATTTGGCCAAAATATTTTTTATAAGAAAATTCTGTACTGGTCTATACACAAAAAGGTTTTGGGTCAAGGAGATGAAGTATAGGAGTTGGAGAATTTATTTGATTTTTAGAGCACTAGCAAACAGCTGACAAAAGTCAAATCAAGCAAAGTCAACAACACTCAAAAGTTTTTGCAAATCCGCATTTTTAACATGATAATTAGCTTAAGCAATGTGATAAGAAAATCAGGGTGTGACAGACCTACCCCCCTTACAAGAATCTCGTCCCTGAGATTCCCAGACTAGGCATGGAAAGAAAGGCGGAGTCTTGGATACGGGGTAGTCTTCACTTCTCCTTGTGGGTTCTGCTTCCGAGCGGTGCTCCTTGGAATCCTGAAGTGCTTGATGGTATGGCTTCTTGCTTGATGCCTTCCTTGATGGAGGTTGCTGAGGGGTCTCTTGCATAGGTTAGGTTGGGTTAGCTGTCAAAGGCTCGGTGATTGATGTCCTTGCGGGCATCTGGCTAGCTAGGAGGTAAGAAGTACCTCTAGAGTGGGGGCTCGTGGAAGATTTGGTGCACGGAGAGTATCTCAGGTGGTAGATCTAGCTGGGGAGCCGTCTACCACATGACTTGCAGTGATCTCAAAGGGTCCAATGAACCTTAGTGCGAGCTTCCCCTTGACGTGGAAACGCTTGTTTCCCTTCAGAGGAGTTACCCGCAGGTACACGTGGTCCCCAACATGGAAACTTGTGTCCCGACGGTGAGTGTCAGCATAGCTCTCTTGCCTTGACTTTGCTACCTTCAAACGTTCTCTGACTAGTTGGACTTGCTCTTCCACTGCGCGAAGAATAACCGGTCCAAAGACTAGCCCTTCTCCAGTCTCTGACCAGTTGAGGGGTGTGCGACATCTGTGTCCGTACAACACCTCAAATGGTGCCATCTGAAGGCTCGACTGGTAACTGTTGTTATAGGAGAACTCGGCAAAAAGGAGACAATCCTCCCACTTGGCTCCATATGCCAAGACACAGGCTCGGAGTCATGACTTCGAGAATCTGATTGACTTGCTCAGTCTGACCTCCGGTCTGTGGGTGGAAAGCCGTGCTGAAAGATACTTGGTTCCCAAGGCTTCTCGGAACTTCTTCCAGAACCTTGAGGTGAACTGGGTTCCTCGATCTGACACAAACTCCTTGGGAAATGCCGCGAAGACTTACGATTCGGTCGATGTAGAGAACTGCCAGCCGGTTGCCATCATAAGGGGTCTTGACAGGAATGAAATGGACCACCTTGGTCAAATGATCGACCATGACCCAGATAGAGTCATGTCCTCTATTCGACCTTGGTAATCTAGTGATGAAGTCCATTCCGTCTTTATCCCACTTCCACTCAGAAGCCTTGAGTGGTTGAAGCAATTCAGCGGGTCGCTGATATTCAGCTTGACCCTTTGGCACACATCACACTTTGCAACATAGGTTGCAAATCTCTCTTGTCATCTCGTGCCACCAGAATCGTGCCTTCAAGTCTTGATACAATCTTAGTGTGAGCATTCCTTCGACACGGAAAAGCTCGGCTCCTCCGGGAGGAGTGGTCTGCAGATACGCCCGGTCTTCGACGCGGGAGTTTCTTCTTGATGACGGTGGTCGGTCTAGATCTTCCTTCTTGACAGGGCGGTCTTCAAATGTCTTTCATCCAGCTGTCCGTCTCTTCTTTGTCTTCGGGCAGACAAGTAGGCCATCAAATGATGATGTTACCCAACTTGTCCACTTACTCCATGAGGTCTATGGGGTACGCAAGGTAAGCTGAGGTATTGGTGGTGGTCTCGGTTGAGTATCTGCAGAGGCCTTCCTGACTTTGAGTCAAGGCCCGTGGTCAGAATCTGACCAGGTTGTGGCTCGGTGGGGCTTAAGGGTTTCAAGAATTCTAGTGAATGAGTGAACTTATATCACCTTATCCTTAAGCACAGGTTCTGAGATGCCAATAGCTCTATCTAGTACTCTGAACGGAAAAGCGGCCTCTCGCATAGACCAACTTTAATCACCACTCATGCCATTCATATCCTCATGACTCTCAAGAGACGATTTAACAAAATTATACTTGTCTACGATCCCCAAATCCATACGTATGCCTACCTCTAAAATCCAAAGGTAGATCATACATGCTGCTAAGCTTAACTTAATCTCCACAATCCAGGCACTCAACCTAGTCTTGCAAGGCTCAAGATAATGCATCTCTAATCTAAGGAAACACGTCATATGCCACTCCAAGATTTTGTTTCCTTCCTATAGATCAACTCCGATAGCCCGGTAATTACCATCAATCAGCACATAATCCAACAATTCCTACAAATCCGGTGTCTACGGTGCTCCACAAGATCTCAAGTCCCTATAATACCCAAATACTTGGAAGGACTATGGATCACGATAGTATGTCCACCAAATTCCCATCATCCGGGTCAAGTAAACTCCAAGATCACGACTAAATAGATCCCTAAATCAACTCCGACAAATAATCCAATCTCCTAGGTTATCGTCCACCGAGAAGCATGATATCATAATCAGGATCATAGGCCTAAACCCAATCTTACTCCGAATCATGCAGACATATCCAGCATTATACCAACCAGAATCACCTACATAAATCCAAATCTCATGTCCAACGGGCACTACTACATACTTCCCCAAAGTCATGATCCTACCATCATGAAAACCTCACAATCCATCAAGATCTCAGATAATTCCTCGAAGACACTGACATAAACCACCAAGTCATCTGTCCAATATCCTCGAACTGGTCTATCTATGGCATCGTTAGACCTCGTGCTATATCAGGATGAAAATGTGCTCACTCATCGTGTCCACTAGCTCCTTTACGAACCTAGTGTTGTGCAAGGTTATAAAGGCTTAACTGGTTCTCTCGCTTTACCACGGGTTAGGCACATGGTTAAGGATTCGTGCTGGAGTGTCTCGAGAAGTCTCAAAGGGTCTAGGAAGAGGGTTACTGGTCTAGAGGGTTAAACATAACTCTACGGGGTTGCAATCGATCGTGGAGGTTGTAGCAGAAGTCTTCAGTGCCAATTGGCTGTCGAGGTAGAATCCTTGGTGCATCTTGTCTTGCGGGTCTTCAATTGGGGAGAGAGAGAATAGAGGGAAGAAGCTGCGTAGAGGAGGGAAATGCCTAAAGGGGGTTCTATAGTGCAGGTGCAACAAACAGGTGCAAAAGGCCGAAACAAAAGAAACAAGGCAAGGAAGGTGATATAGCCATGCACTTGTTGCCTGGGGCAAAAGTGCGACTTATATCAAAACACAAGCAAATAAAGGCAAACAACACACAATCATGGTTCTATCCGAACTATCATATGGACTCGACTGCGCATAGGGGGTACACGACTCATCCTACCCTAGGGGTTCTCGGACTCAGTGTCGTGACTTGTGCCTCGTGCAGTCTTCTGGGCTTCCTCAGGTGTTGCCATGCCCCTTGTAGTTGCTTGATGAATGATCCGGGTTGAGCCTGAAGAATCTTCAACATCTTCTCGCCTGATGAGGTGATGGGGTGAAGGTGCCTCCTTGTAGCTGGCGTTGACTTGGTCTTCTCTTGTCTCTTTAATCATGACGATCCCTTGTGCCTTCTGGGGCGTCGAGGGTACCAGGTAGGCAATCCATAGGTAATGATAATAACAAGGCATAATAGAGGTCCAACATGTCGGTTTCGTTGATGTAGCATCGACACCAAGAGCGGGGGATGAAGAGAACCGTTTTCCTGCTCACTATAGTGAGGCGGACCAAATGGCAAGGTTCTCGTCCACCGGTGGTTGTCGATACAACAACGGTAGTGACATGATTACTCTATTAGCGATGCGTATCATGATTTTGCATAACCTATAGCCTGGTCATCATAGGCCAATGTTGCATCGTCTTGGGGTACTGCCGAGGGTATCACCATCTTCTGGGTCTTCATGTCCTCACTCATCGAGGGTGTAGTTTCTGTTGGTATCATCTTGTCGTGGTGTCACCAATCTTGCGTGCCAAAGTGGTGGGTGAGTGTTCGGCAAGGTGCATTCCACGAGGATTACAGAAAATCCAGTGGTCAGGGGCATAGGGGTTTTAGCGACCAAGGTTTTGAAGGGGAAGAGATCAAGTATAGCCTAGTTTTCAAAAAACTGAGAAGGGAAGAGAAGTATAGATAGTTTTGAAATCTAGTAGTAGTTTTGAAAATAGTTTTACCCTAACTAACGACCATGCTAACTAAGGCTTCCTACAGTCAGCATGGCTCTGATACCAGCTCTGTGGGGACCCCGACTCGTAAGTCGTGATCACCGAATGCACGTGTACAGTGATCCCAGAGATCAATGCCCACTGAACACACAGAAGCTGAATAACAAGAGTCTTACATCCTTACATACCGTGTTACACAAGTAGGACCATAATGGTCAAGTCTTGAGTATGTCATCGCAGCGGAAAATCTTCAAAGACAACTGGGACCCATGCCATCTACCTTAACCCTACAGGCATTCTGACTGGGAGGCATCCTAGCTCGCATGCTCGTCACCGAGAAATCTTCATCATAACCTGTTCTCTCCTGCCTGGCCAATAAAATAACCAGTGGCAAGCCAGTGAGTACATTGAATGTACTCGCAAGCAACCCAAGTGTGATAACAGAATATTTTATGCAAGGCTCTACTGCTAAATTGGTAGTTTTGTGGAAAGCTAGTTTTTCATATGCCAGTTATGATCAACATGTAACAAGGGCAATGCATGTCTCTGTAACAAGTATCAGGAGGTCACAGACATCATTATCGAGAAAGAGTTGCAATCAACTCATGTTCAAGCTCATTGAGACTTTCTCACAATTACATCAACAATATCTCTGAATCGTGTTGTTTCCCAGAAACTTAAGGACATAGTCTAACTAGCACCACCCAACTGTCCTTGACCGCGGACACGGCTATTCGAATAGTTTGACACTCTGCAGAGGTTGCACACTTTACCCACAAGATCCGGGGAACTTCCATGTCATCCACGACCCGCGGTACCTCAAGT
This sequence comes from Secale cereale, assembly GCA_902687465.1. Taxonomy (NCBI): domain Eukaryota; kingdom Viridiplantae; phylum Streptophyta; class Magnoliopsida; order Poales; family Poaceae; genus Secale; species Secale cereale. Next base: position 221,449,727 of record LR738712.1, read on the forward strand.
ACCCGGGGTAAGCACCCGATCACTATCTTTCTCTAGGCGACACTAATATGGAGTCCACTCGATTGGTAACAGCCCCGTGCCAAACATTTCACATCTCAAGGTTTGTGGAGACTCGCTCCGTATTCAACACATATCACAAGCACGGGGTACCAACGGTGTGTCCGGTGCCCTGTGAAAACAGTCATGGCCGCCTATCCAAGCACGACCCCGTCCCGACAGTGACCTCATGTCACCCCCGTCACTAGTAATGCGGGCACCATGCTAGTATCGACCTAGGTAATCAATAATGCCCGTTTCCCATATAAGGTTAGAGTGGTTGCGCATGTTTGGTTGGGACGGTAGTCACACATAAATCTAATCCATCTCTGTAAACAACACTTTCGTCAAGCCTCGGCACACTACTTCTTCACCAAGTAGTGCCCTAGCTCCTCATCAACTCCCAGGGGCATTAGTGGCACCCACTGGGTCATTTGCGAGTATGTCAGACCACACTTGTTTCACTCAATGCATAACCCCGACCCATTTTGCGTAGCCAACTACTGTAGCATACATCTATCTACTCCCACCCACATAGCCCCCATAGGAAGGTAGGGTCATGTTTGATGCAAGTTTCAATAGTAAAGTAACAGGGGTAGCAACCGAAGTGGTTTCAACCTCAACATGATTCCGATGCATTGAATATAAAGGTGCTATGAAACATGCATAAAAAGGTTTCTTGAACATGGCCAAAGGGCTGCTTGCCTTATTCTTCAGAGTCTTCAAATCTTCTGGTCCATCTCCGAATACTCCGTTTATTACGTCAACTAACGATGGAAACAATCATAATAAGCAACACAATCAAAGCAAAAATAAAAGTGCTCTAAAAATAGGAGTTGGACTTTTCTAGGATACCTCTGGTCATACGAAAAATAACCAAGGTGGTTTCATAGGTGTTGGATCAATAGGTAATTTGGAACATTTCATTGTGATGGAACCAAAGGGTTTATGGATTTGGAAGAAGTATACAGAAATATTTCCTTGAATGATGAGCAAAGGTACCCATCATTAAGTCATGATTTTAGAAGCATTTAGGAGTTGGTTTCACTGGATTTGGATTTGAAATGAATTTCCTAGGATTTTGCAAAGCTGATAAATAGGAAGAAATGGCTCAATAATTGGTGGGGTACAGAAACTATTATTAAAAATGTTCCAAAACTAAGTTTGGACATGACAAGCATCTAGGAACTAGAATCACTGCATTTGGATCAAAAATGAGCTCTCTGTGATTTTCTAAAGTTCATCACAGAAAATGAAATATGGGTATTTAATAAATATTTGTGTGGGGAAAGTTTCTGGAATAATGTGCATGTTGCACCAACAGATAGAGCATGATTTATGGAGTCATAGGAAATTTGAATCATGCAATTTGGAGTTCATTTGAATACTTGGGAGATATTAGAAATTTACTGGAAACAGAAAAATAAAAAGAAAAGGGGTTATACCCTTGCGCACAGGGCGAGGAATAGCTGCACCGTGACTGGGCCGACCCATCAGCTCGGCCGCGTGCACAGGAGCCTGGCCACGTCGAAGACGCCCGCCTGGAAGGGCACCACCGCGTGGGGGAGGCGGGCTGGCCGAAGCCGCCTCCACTTAAACGGGTGGGCCTGGCCCCCGGGGTCGCTGACGTGCGGGCCCCCCGTGGCAGGTTCATCTCCTTCCTCCCGCGCAACGCGGCGGGGAGGAACAGAGGCGATGCCCGCCGGCGGCTTGCCGGCGCTGCAGGGCTTCTCCGGCGACGCTCCGGCCACCGGAGTGACCAGCGCGGAGAGGCGCATCCAACCGTGGGCTTAACGCACGCCGGGGAAGGCTGGAGCGGCGACGGCTCGGAAGACCGCGGAGGCGACCGCCGGTGAAGTTCGGCTCAGTGGGGAAGAGGCGGGGGAAGGAAGAGCTGGAGCTTGGGGGAGCCTGGGGCGATGCTGGGGAAGCGCTGGAGCGGCTAGGTGGAGGGGGAAGGGCCTGAGGTGCCCGTATTCGAGCGGCGGCCGGCGGCTCTGCTCTGGGCAGGGAGGAGGCTGTAGGACACGGGAGGAAGAACGGGGCGTCCTGGGAGTGCACGAGGGGCTAGGAGAAGCGAAATGAGATGAAGGGGAGGACCCGGGCGGCCTTAAATAGGAAAGGGCATGGTGCACAGCGGGCCGTGCGCCGGCGAGGCCGTAGCCGTCCCTGTAGGCCACGGGGGTAGGTTCCGGGGTGTCTGCGGTGTGCGTGGGCGTGGTCCAGGTCGAGAGGAAGGAAGAGGAGGGGCAGGGAGGTGCCAGAGCATCGCGCGTGCGAGCTTGCTCACTGGAGCGCTCGGGCGGCCATGGCGCGCGTGCGAGCAGAGGTGAGAGAGGGGGAGAGAGGAGGGGGCCGACCGCCCGGCGTGTTGCGGACGTCGAGGCCTCCTCGGGGGACACGAGGGGGAGGCCCTAGGTGGTCGTGGCTGGCGATTAGAGGGCGGCTGCAGTGCTCCAGAGCACTGTAGCGCGCTCCAGAGCGGGCTTTTGGCTGCTAGTGGCGTGGCCTGGCGCCCAGGGCATGTCCAATGGTGTCAAAAGGGTAGAGGAAGTAGTAAAGAAAAGGGGGAGGCAGTCTTGGATGCTCTGGGAGCCACTGGAGTGAGGAGAGAGGTGAAGGAGGAGAAGAGGGTGGCTGTCCACAAGAGTAAAAATGGGGTTTTTACCCTCCAATAATTGAGCTGAGGCCATGGGAAGGTTACTGGGGGTAGATGATGATCAGAATAAGCCGTGGTAAGAATTTGAGGTAAGGAGAAAAAGTAAAAGAGGTTCAACCACTTGTTTTGGTAATTGGACAGAAGGTGTTTGATCAGGGTTTGGTCAAGCAAATGACATCCACTTGACATGGGACTTAACAAGACCAAATGTCACATATAATTAGGCCCCTACACCAAATTTGAGCTCATTTGGGCAAAGTGGCCAATGTAACTTTGGTGAACCCTAGAAATCAACAGAAATGGGTTCACCTTGTTTGAGTCAAGCAATTCATCTCCCCTTGATGCACCACTTCGTGTAGCATCATCATTTGGGGTTATGAACATGCCCACAAAGTTTGAGGCTCCATATAAAAAGTTGACAATGTAAAGTTGTTCAAATTTGCATTTGAACACAATTGGTTTTGGGGTGATCTGATCAAGTTGCTCTTTTCCAAATCTTGTGCCATTTGGTCTAGATGCCTTATTAGGCCATTCAAGCATGTGCACCAAGTTTGAGAGCATTTGGAAAAGTTTGGCAATGTAAAGTTGCTCAAACTTCAAATATTGACAGAATGGCTTTGAGGGGATTAGAGGATGTTTCCTTGATCTTCAAGGCATGAGGCTTTGCAAGATCATCAAATATGTCATATATGACATGATAGAATTTCCCTGGAATTTTTGGAGAATATTTCCTTTGTAAATATTTCAAAAGCTTGAAATATCCAGAAAGGGTTTTGGTAGGATTAGTCCAATATTTTGAACATGACCATGTGCAGAAACTCTTATATATGGACAATATATGTCCTATGAGTCTCCCTGAATTTTGGCAAATATTTTTGAAATGATTAAATAATTTTTCCCTATTAAAGACCATTTCTGGCCTTAAGAAAACCTTTTAAATAAAATATAAAAATAACTTTTAAAATTATACTTTTGTAGTTTCTGGGAGTCCTATATCTAGTAGGATTCAAATAAACTTTTTGAAAGATTTTTCACACCCTAAATAAGGTTCTTGCAGTGCAAACCTCAATTCAGGGGTTTTTGAAAAACTAATTTTAGAAAATACCATTTGGCCAAAATATTTTTTATAAGAAAATTCTATACTGGTCTATACACATGGCATGATCATTGGGAAAAGGTTCTGGGTCAAGGAGATGAAGTATAGGAGTTGGAGAATTTATTTGATTTTTAGAGCACTAGCAAACAGCAGATAAAAGTCAAATCAAGCAAAGTCAACAACACTCAAAAGTTTTTGCAAATCCGCATTTTTAACATGATAATTAGCTTAAGCAATGTGATAAGAAAATCAGGGTGTGACACAAGATGACGCAACGCTCCCCGAGGAAGATCGTCTTCGGGCGGCTGTGCAAGCAGCACGCTACCAGCAAGCCTTGCGCCGCTACCATAGACGCAAGGTTCATGCCCAAAGCTTTGAGGAAGGCGACCTGGTTCTTCGGCGCGTTCAGTCAACCAAGAATTCCAACAAGTTGATGCCAAAGTGGGAAGGCCCTTATCGTGTAATATGAGTCACCAGGCATGGCGCAGTCCACCTGGAGACCGAAGATGGTATTCTAGTGAGAAACTCGTGGAACATTGAACATCTTCGTAAGTTTTACCCGTAAGGCGCGGTTGCTGGGCTACTCGTAAAACCACCCTTTTTGTACAAGCCTTGCCGGCAACGCATGTAACCCTTCGTACAAAGCCAAGCGCAGACCCTGAGCACAAATAAATGAAGCGCTGGCACCCTAAGTTTTAGCATGCGTGCTAGGGTGAGTCTCTTTCTCTGTTAGGATTGATAGTGCTTGGCGGCGACTAACCCCTAGCATAGAGGTCGAATGTGCGTCTCTCTGTTCCTTTCCATCCTCTTTTGTTCACAGGATGCATGGACATTTCTACTGAGCTGTTTGGCAGAAAGAGGACGTGCCGACGCTCTGACCCCGGTGAACTAAGGTTGCCGGGGGCAGCAGATCCAAGGATCCGACCACGGCAAGACAAGGTTGCGGGGGGGCTACATAATGAGATAAGCCTTTCATCCCCCACTCCTTAATTCCGTATGAAACTTGAACATACGAGACTTCGCTCGCTCTTATACCATCATGCTCCTTTTTTCCTGCGTCCAACAAACTTTATTCTGGACCGAAACTCAGTAGTAGTGTGATGGGAAAGGACCAGACGAAGGGCCTAATCCAACTCTGCTCCTAGTTCTGCCAAGGGCGTGAATGTGGTCGAGCTATAGAGCAGGAAGACGGCAAGGCCTCTTGCCGGGGTACGATGTTTGTCGGTATGAAACGACACCTATGGGATCACTGGAATCCCTTCTACGGTTGGCCGGCACGGAGTTGTGCAAAGAGCAGGTCTAAGAGTCAGCAAAGCGATTGTTTACCCAGGTTCGGGGCGAGGATGTGTAATACACTAGTCCTGCTTTGGTCTATAATTGAGTGTTCTTGAGTTCTTCAGCTAGCTATGGTGCCTCTCCAGCTTTCTAGGATCTGAATCCCCCTCTGGTATGCCACGGGCCTCCTTTTATAGTCTGGAGGGCACTACTAGGAAAAGGGCTATAGATAGGATGGACACTAATGGCGCACCAGACATGTGGTGCGCCATTAGTATATACTAATGGCGCACCACGTGCTGGTGCGCCATTAGTGTGGAATACACTAATGGCGCACCGGGCTCATGATGCGCCACTAGTAACAATTTTTTTTTCTTTTCCAAACATACTAATGGCGCATCCAGACACAGTGCGCCATTACTAGTTGTAACTAGTAATGGCGCACCAGCCAGAGAGTGTGCCACTACTATTAATTTTTTTATTATTTTTTTATTCTTTTTTTGCAAAACTACTAATGGCGCACCGTGCCACAGTGCGCCATTACTAGTTTAAACTAGTAATGGTGCACTATCCCACAGTGCGCCATTAGTATATATATATTTTTTGCAAAACTACTAATGGCGCACCACCAGCAGGTGCGCCATTAGTAACCTGGGTTACTAATGGCGCATTTGGGGGTGGTGCACCATTAGTAACCTGGGCACCAACAAGATATTTTGGACAGCCACTCCTACCTACTCACTTTCTCCCCACTTCATTCTCTCCACCTCCTCCTCCAAAGCTTGTCTCGGCTGCCTCCTCTTTGTCACCTCATTTCCACCATAGATTCATTCAAATTAAGTGGTTAAATTACCTTTTTTTTGATAGGTAAGTAAGGGGGGAAGCTATCTTTATGTTGTTCTCCCTCCAACAATGTGCACATGCACTTTTTATGGCCTAGCTAGATCTATGTATGTTCGTGGTGTTGCATATGTTTGTAGTGTTGCATATATGTTTGTGTTTGTAGGTGTACCGGTATTTGAAATGCGATAGTTGCCAATATTTTGCCAGAATGTTGATTCATTTCCATTTCGGCAAGAATTTTGGCATTATGCATTCTTTTTTGTCCTATTTTTAGTTCTAAAATATCGTTTTGCTCTACCCCGCAGGCGACCATGGTCCGCATGATGACCGAAGGCATCGTGAATAGGTTTTTAAGCTCCGCGAAGGCCGAGATGCTTCAAAAGAACGAGACGGAGATAAGATGTCCGTGTCAAAGATGCAAGCTGAAGAGCCTTATTGCGGACAAGGATTCCAGGAAGGTGCGGGACCACCTGCTCTTGCGTGGTTTCATGGATGGCTATCGGTGGCAAGGTGATGAAGATGACTACGGAGTCGTCCATGGGGGCCAGGAAAGAAATGAGGAAGGGCAGCAAGACAACCACCACGGCTCGGGCGGGTGAGAAGACGAAGAATCTCCAGGAGATGATCACGACTGTGATGCTGTACACAGTCATCATGTAGAAGATGCAGGACGTGATGATGAGGAAGATGCCGGAGCAGACGACGGGCATGATCATGAAGATGATCATGCCGGCGGAGCAGATGACGCTGGACCATCGATGGGCTAGGTGCAGGACCCTCATATTCAAGAGCTGCTTCTCAAGCAGACGGATAACGCAAGAGCTGCCGCCCGAGAGAAAGCCAAGATGGATCAACTGGAGATAGACACGGTTACTCCATTGTATGAAGGATGCAGGCCCGAGGGTACCCGGCTGAAAGTAACGCTCATGGATCTGGAGATGAAGGTAAAACACAAAATGACTGACGCATGCTTCGACGAGAACATGTCATTCTGGCACGAACGTCTTCCCAAGGGGAACAAGTGCCCGACCAGTATTGAGGAGGCGAAGAAAATCGTGTGTCCTCTGGATTTACCGCACGTGAAATACCATGTGTGCATGAACAATTGCATCATTTATCGGGACGAGCACGCGGAATCTACCATATGTCCGGTGTGCGGCGTCACTCGATACAAGAAGAGGAAGAAAGCTCCTCGAAATGTGGTGTGGTACTTTCCGATCAATCCTCGTCTGCAGCTGTATTTCGGGGACCCTAAGGTAGCAAAGCTCCTGCGTTGGCACACGGATAGGGAGGAGAAGAAGCGAGAAGATGACGCAAATGATCCGGAGATAAATAAAAAAGACAAGATGCTGAGTCACCCTAAGGATGCGAGCTAGTGGCAAGCGTTGAACTTCAAAGACGGATAATTTGGGAACGATGCAAGGAACATCGTGCTGGGCGCGAGCACCGATGGAGTCAATCCGTTTGGCAGCCAGAGAAGCACACATAGCACCTGGCCTGTGTTTTTGTGGATGTACAACCTTCCCCCCTGGTTGTGCATGAAGAGGAAGTACATTCACATGAGTATGCTAATAGAAGGACCGAAACAACCAGGGAATGGCATCAATCTGTATCTGGGGCTGCTGAAAGAGAAGCTAGACACGCTGTGGAAAATGCCAGCCAATACGTGGGACGCCGCAGAGAAAGAATATTTCCCTATGAGAGTCGCACTGCTCACGACGGTGCACGACTATCTCGGTTACGGATATGTCGCGGGGCAGGTGGTCCACGGATTTTCTGGATGCGTCAGGTGCATGGATGACACAACGTATCGCCAGCTAGATAGAGATCCCGGTTCTTCGAAAACCGAGTTCATGGGACATCAAAGGTGGCTTCGCGACGATGACCTGTGGAGAAAATGCAAGGATCTGTTTGATGGTGAAACCGAACCCCGAAGACGCCCGCGTACGAGGAGCGACGAGAAAATAGACAAGCTGTTGAAAAATTGGAAAGATTGCCCACTGTCGGAAAAGAAACGAAAGGCGCCAGAGCCGCTGCTGAAGGTATGGAAAACGAGGTCTATTTTCCGGGACTTGCCGTACTGGAAGATCCACCGTGTGCCTCACAGCCTTGATGTCATGCATATCACGAAGAACGTGTGTGAGAGTCTCCTTGGTACCCTGCTCAACATGTCAGAGAGGACCAAAGATGGGCCGAAAGCAAGGGCAGACTTGAAATCAATGGGCATCAGGCATGAGCTTCACGCTAATGATGATGATGATGATGATGGGGCGAAGCAGGACACAGAAAGTCGTCGCAAAGGCAAAAAGGCCAAGAAGACCGGAAATGACTACCCTCCTACGTGCTTCACTCTAAGTCAGGAGGAGATCGAGTAGTTTTTCACCTGCCTCGTAGGAGTAAAACTTCCTTACGGTTACGCGGGGAAGATAAGCAGATACCTAGACCCAGCGAAGCAGAAGTTCAGCGGGATGAAGTCTCGCGACTGTCACGTGCTGATGACGCAGATACTTCCAGTTACAATCCGTGGGATCATGGACTCGCACGTCCGTGAAACGCTATTTGGCCTATGCAACTTTTTCGACGTCATCTCTCGGAAGTCGGTTGGCGTGAGGCAACTCAGAAGGCTACAGGAAGAGATCGTGGTGATACTATGCGAGCTTGAGATGTACTTCCCGCCCGCATTCTTCGACGTTATGGTGCATCTGCTGGTCCATATCGTGGACGATATCAACCAACTCGGGCCGACGTTCCTGCACATCATGATGCCGTTCGAAAGGATGAATGGTGTCATCAAAGGATAAGTTCGCAACATGTCACGTCCAGAGGGAAGCATAGCCAGGGGCTTTCTGACCGAAGAGTGCATCTCGTACTGCACGAATTATCTAGGCATCGAGAACCCTGTTGGTCTGCCCGTCAACAGGCACCTCGGCAGGCTCGCTGGATGGGATCACCGTGAGGGTCACCGCGAAATGCATGTTGACTTCGAGGGTCGACTCGCCGACTTTGAAAGAGCAAACATAGTCGCGCTACAACACATAGACGTGGTCGATCCTTGGGTGGTAGAGCACAAAACCTTTATTGAGAAGACGTACAATGACCGAGGCCAACAGAGGACGGACGGAGATATAATCAAAGAGCACAACTCATGTTTCACGCATGGGTTCAAGCAGAAGCTTTTGTCGTACCCTTTACATGAGGATTCTTCCGCGGAAGAACAACTCATATTCGCCTTGTCATAGGGCGCCGAGCACAACCTGATGACCTATGAGGCGTACGATATAAACGGCTACACAATCTACACCGAGGCCAAGGACATGAAGAGCGATGGTTATCAGAACTCCGGGGTAATGATGGAATCTTACACCGGTAACGACAAGGACAGATACTACGGAAGGATCGTGGAGATCTGGGAGCTGAGCTACGTTGGAGAGAAGGTCCCGATGTTCCGTGTCAGATGGGCCAAGAGCGTCCTAAAAGAAGACCGGTATTTCAACACCATGGTTATACCCGAAGCCAAATCCAAGACCGCGGGCGCAAACATCACCGCAAAAAATGAGCCATGGGTACTGGCTTCCCAAGTTGACCAATGCTTCTTCATTACCGACCCGTCAAAGCCCAGTCGTGTTGTCGTGAGGAGAGGCAAAAGGAATATCATCGGAATGGATGGAGTAGCCAATGAGCAAGACTTCGACAAGTACGGCAACCCGAAGATCGAACAGGACCACCCTACCTAAAGGACGTCCGTTCCACAGAAGAACTCCATTTGCGAAAAAGAAGGGCAAGAAGATTGTGAACAGATAGCTAGCTAGCTAAGATCGATTGTATTTAAATTGTAGTCTTCATTTCTCGATTGTATTTCATGGGCACTTTTTGAACTATCATGAATATTTTTAAATTTCATGGGCACTTTTTGAATTCATGAAAAAATATTGAATATTCATGAGGACACTCGATCTCGATGCCCCTCCATCTCGATCGGTATCCCCCCTCGCCAAACCCCCTTTGCCAGATACCCCTCGCCGTCGAGCACCCACCGCACCCACCCCCGCTCCACCACCGCCGACGACCCCCGCACCCTCCCCCGCTCCACCGTCACAAATGAATGCAACTAAAAATCCAAAAAATTTGATTATATTTTAAAATAAGAAATTTGATGGTATTTTCAAATAACAAATTTGATGATATTTTTTTACATTCATAAATATTTTCAAATAACAAATCTAATGATATTTAAAAAAATTACTGTTTTGATAAAAATTTATTACTGTTTCATATTCAGATTCATTTTCTATAAAATTATTAGAAGCAACAAAAAAATTTACTTATGGTGCACCGCTGGCTGGTGTGCCATTGCTATCTAAAAAAAGATTACTTATGGCGTACTGTCCCGTTGGTGCACCATTGCTATAAAAAACATTCTAATGGCGCACCGCTCGGGGGTGCGACATTAGTAAGCTTCCCCCTATAGCTAGTCCCTGTCTGATCCCTTCATCCCTCCCTCGCCAGATCCCTTCGTCCCCCCCTCGCGTACTTCTCCACCGCGCCGCCGCCGCCGCTGCCCCGACCCACTGCGCCGCAGCCGCCCACGCGCCCCCGCCGCCTCCCTCTCCCCATCCTCCCCTTCCTCCCCCTCCGACCCCCTCCCTCCCTTCGTCCCCACCACACGCCGAGCGCACCACCCACCCCCTCCCTCCCCCAGAGCGCCGCCTCCTTCCCGAGGGAGCGCTCCTCACCTTCACCGTCGGCGGCCTCAGCGCCATCAACGCCGTCGCTGGCGCCTGCAGCGAGAACCTCCCCATCATCTGCGTCGTCGGGGGCCCCAACAGCAATGACTACGACAGCAACCGGATCCTGCACCACACCATCGGCTTCCCGGATTTCACGCAGGAGCTCCGCTGCTTCCAGGACGTCACCTGCTACCAGGTACGCCTCCGTGTGTGCGTAGCCCTCTTTTTTTCTTACTCAATGCATAGTTGTTCAGGTTTAATGTCATTTCTCAAGAAGAAATGCTTTGATTTTGTTAGGATTTTGGAACTGTGTAGATTTTAGGGGAAAGTTTACTTCAGTTTCAGTTTGGTCTATGGACAAGATCTGTGGTCTAATTCCCAACTCCCTTTGTGATATGTTCATTTTGTGATACTATCTAAATGTTCCTCCATGTCCAGTAGTAGTCTGGGTTTGGGGGTTTAGTTGATTGTCAGGGAATGGCTCTGCTGCTGTTCGACCACTGTCTGTCTAAACAGTTTTGGGATTAAGGAAGGGTAGACGGTGGGGGTGGTCCTTGTAGGGAGAGAGATTCATGCGAGAGCTTTTCGTGAGCCATTGTACCCCGCGGCCCCCAATTTTTTCTCCCGATTACTAGACAACACAGAAGGAAACAGAGAGCAGAGAGATCCCTGTTGTGGAAATGCAGGTTTTCATTTGCACAGGAGAGGTAACGTATTTGTGTCCTTGCTTAATTTGGGGACCAATTTCGTTTTTCTGTCAGTTATACCAGTGACTAATAAATTTGTCAACCAGAAGTAGGCAAGTTTAGCTACATTTTTTGCCCCAGAGAGGCAAGTTCACAGTACCGGGTGTCCATTTTTGGTTCCGTAGGCAACTATATCTGACAACCAACACATACATAGGCAAAATTTCACATGGGATAGTCATTTCAGAGGAGTTTATTCTAGGCAATCATCTTTGGGCGTCTGTTTCCTTTGTGTGCTTATGTAGGCAAAACAATTGTTGTCGATTTTGATTTTTTAGGCATTTCAATTATAATTATAGGCAATACTGCATGTCTGTGCATTTTTAAAATTTTGTAGGCAATTTATATCTTCACAGTCAATTTATATCTACCTATTTACATGTTGACTTCCTCCCAAAATTTTGCAGTAGGAATGTGACTAGAATGTTTGCTGCTACTGTATTCAAACACTGCGGTGCTGCTTCTCAGTAAACGATTTCTTCTCTTAAAAGGAGAACATGAGAGTCAAAATTTCACAGTAGGTATGTGACCATAATTTTTGCTGATACAGTAATCAAACACTGCTGCTTCTCAGTAGAAGATTTTCCTATCTTAAAAGGAGAACATGAGCCAAAATTTCACAGTAGGAATGTGACTAGATTTTTTGCTGATACAGTAATCTAACACTGCTGCTTCTCACTTCTCAGTAAAAGATTTCCTCTCTTAAAAGGACAACATGAGAACATTTTGCAACTAATGCCCTATGTATCTTAGTGAAAGATTTCCTCGCATAAAAGGAGAACATGAGAACCTGTAATTAATGTCATGATAGTTATCATATCTCTGAGCAGCTTGGTGCTGGACATTATTAAAACACTGCTGCTGCTTCTCACTTCTCACTTTTCACTTTTCACTTCTCACTTCTCAGCTAGGTGCTGGACATGAGAACCTGTGCTATCTTAAAACACTGCTGCTTCTCACTTCTCAGTAAACAAGATGGTGTTTACTGTACTTCCTTTTATGCACATTTGGTGTAGTATTATCTTATGATCTGCTCTTGTCATGTACACATGGAAGGTGAACTATCTTCACTGAAATTTACGGTTGGATTTGTGATAGTTGCGGCAACATGAATCTGCGTAATAGCACGGAAACAATAATTGCAATATGCCATTGGTATTTTTGCTGGGTTTTGTCTCCGACCATCGTGTCGTGATGATTTTGCAGGTACCCCGAGAGGCCATTGAGTTTGCTGGAATGTCGATTAACTTCCGTTCCGACAAATTCGGGTACTCCATATGTCCTTTTTTCAGCAAAGGTCATGCTGAAATTTTTCGTGAATTTTAGAATGACTTTGCTAAAAATAGGACATATGGGGTACTTGTGACTAATGCATGGGCCGGGGTATCTTAGTACTTAATTAAGTAGGATCAACTGCCCCTTTATTCTTGCTGCATTAAACCATAGGTGGCAATAGAGCCAAGTGATTAGGCCCAACTTAGAATTCTCCTTCCCAGCTTAGCTTTTAGGATGCCTCGGTGTCGACAAACCATAAATTATAAAACCTTGGCTTTTAGGGTGCCTCAGTGTCGATAAAAACCTAAATGATGAAAGCTTAGGCTTTTAGGGTGCCTCGGCGTCGAAAAACCCTCAATGATAAAAGCTTAGCTTTTAGGATGCCTCGATGTCGACAAACCCTAAATGATGAGACCATGATCTTGTTCCTTGACAATAACCAACTTTTTTACCAAACTTTTTTCCTATTTAGAGAGAAACATGGCCCACAACGATGAGGCCGGCGGTTCGGGCGGCAAGGCATTCTAGGAGCTGTCCTAGGAGATGGAGGAACAACCTCAATTGTATGAGGACACCGCGAAAGACACCGATCCTGACACCACTGATGGTGCCGCCGAGGATGACCCCACTGATGGTGCCGTCGGGGATGACACCACTGATGGTGTCGCCGAGGATGCCACCATTGATGATGGTGGCGCACGCACAGATGGGAGCCAACCGAAGAGGCAACGGAAGGACCGGCGCCCGACCGTGCTCCGCACCGTCAAGGAGGAATTTACTGAAGTGGACTCCGACGGGAATCCAACGGCGCCCGAACGAATAGTCAAGGGGTACTCGCTTCAGTTCGGGTGCATTCTCCGGAGCACCGTCTCGAGCAACACCGAGAACCTAAGGCATAAGGACCGAGGGAAATTGGGCAACCTCCTCTTCACGAAGCTGCACGAACGATACAAGTTCCCCGCTGAATTTGAAAACACAAGCCTCACAGGGAATAAAGTGAACAATGCCGCCCTCACGAGGATGAGCACGGCCATGTCTACTTGGAGAAGCTCGGTGAAGAGAATGATTGACAAAGGTTTTAGTTATGAGAAGATCAAGGAGAAAAATCCTTCGACCATCGAAGATGACTACAAAGACTTCAAGATCAAGTGCGAGAGCACCGCAACCTCCGAATCAAGTCAGTGGGGGAAAGAAATGCGGGAGCTGAACTTAGGGGAATACACACTCGGTCTCGGCGGTTACAGAGTGGCGGAGCCTATATGGGACAAGGAGGAGGCGGAGCGTGCCGAGCAAGGCCTACCGCCCCTCTTTGATAAATACGGTGACAAGCAGACCAGGAACTTTGTCAGGGCCCGGTACAAGAAGGACCCAAAAACAAAGGAGCTTACCACGGATCCGAAGACCACGGTGCTTGAGCTTGTTCTGGTAAGGAATACACCCCCGCGTAATTAGCTCCATATGGTTGCATTCTAATTAATGAAGCCAAATTTCTAAATGGTTCACATTCCTTCCGCAGGTGACTGAAAGCAGTAGCGCGGGGTCGACTCAGAGCACCCCTTGGGACACCACTCTAAATAGGGCGTTGAATGTAATGAAAAAAAGGATAAGCTCTGTAAGCCAACATCAGCTGGTCGTGTGGCCGGCAAAGGATTGTCCACAAAATGGTCGTCATACTATAACGCTGGTGGGTGAAAGGAGAAAAAGACTAGCTCGGAAAGCCACTCGCGCGAGGTTCAAGAACTCAAGGCACAAGTGGGGCGGATTTTGGAGATTGTCCAAGAGCATGTGCAGCAACAACTGGGATAGACGCTCACCGGCATTATGCCTACCTTGATTCAGGGGCTAACGTCGTGGATTGCGGGCGGCCAACACGGGCCGCCCCCAATTCCTAGCTTCATGGCCAGCAACTCGCAGAACGCGATGGCGGGGCCATTGGTGTCTACGGCGGAGGCGACATTCGTGTCTCCGACGGCGGCACGGGAGCTTAATGCACCCGGGTGTACGCCGGCCGGCACCTCTACAGCAAGCGGCCCCTCCGTCAATTGCACGCCCGCCGTTGGCGGTGCCTCGACATTAGCCGAGCTCGACGCCATCATCACGGTAACTAATTAATCCTCTCTCGACCGAGGACTTCATCTCCTTGCCTTTGACTGGGCATCCCTGACGCCCTACATGTTTTCGCAGGGCGCCGCCGACATTCCGTGCACTCTCCTGCACTTCGTGAGCAACGAGTTGGTCGATGTCGCCAAGGGCAAAATCGTTCAACCGGGCAACCCCGTGTTGCACGGTACTCTGATGCCACCCACCTTGTATAGGGTGCAACTGGTTCGGGTGCTGCCAGGCTGCGACGAGTTGTTACCTCCGTTTCGACCCATCGGGGACGACGAAGATGATGTGATGACCCTCAGCACCTGCCTAAGCTGGCCCCTGCTTTGGCCGAAGAGCCAGATTCGTTTGGGGGCGGGGGACACCACCCCAAAGATAACACCGCCAGTCGTGCTGGCACCAAGCCATGGCAAGAGAGCCGCAACGCTGCCGGACATCCCTATGGCACTGGACCCGAACATGCATATGGCACAGGATCCGAACAACGACGACGAGAAGGACGACGATACATTTGCCAACGTCGATGAGTACTTTGCCGATCATGGGTACGATGGCGAATTCATGGGGCCTCCTTCTCTAGAACCCAACCCTACAAAAGACGTGCACGATCTAGCTGGTACCGCGGAGAAACCAAGTTGCAACAGGCGTCGTCTGCCGTTCAGTTCTCAGGAGACGCCTCCAGCTGCCGACTTCACCGAGCCTCAGATAGCCGAGGTGCGAAATATTATCAGCCCCAACACACTCAAGAAGGCGGTCTGTGAGCAGAACTCGGTCCCATTACAGGAGAAGAAGAAGGCACGGAAAAGAAAGAGTAACAAGGGTGCGAGCCATCCGGCACCGAGTAAGATCCGTGCTCAGGACGGGCCACCTTCACCTGAGGATATAATGAGGAGGGTGCATGTGGCGGGTAGGCCGATGCTACCGACTAATATGATCAATGCTGCAATCGGTGCTATGCGGAGTCTGGATGACAGTGTTCTTTCTTTGGAGAAGCAGCGTCTCAGAGAGAAGGATGTGGCATACCCGGTTTTCGCGGCCAAGGTGCTAGAGGGCAAGGGCTTTTTGGATAACTCCATCGGGGGTACGATCGTCCTGCGGTTTGATGACCTCTTCGCTATGTTTAACCTTCATCCGCTGCACTACACCTTCGTTCGGCTATTTTCGCTCAGTATGGAGATGCGGATCATTAGAGACAAGACCCCGGACATCGTGATAGTCGACTGCTTCTACATGTGTGCCAAGATCTTGGGCAGCGCTGGGGACCAGCAAGTCGCGAGTTCTTACCTCGAAGGCGTCATTCTGGCAAACCGAGATAAGGATAACTTCCTCGTGCCTTACTTTCCCGAGTAAGTCGTCCCCTCAACCGCCCCGTAACATATGAATTCTTAGATTTCGATCGTTTTTCTTTTAACATTCCATGTTTTGTGCAGTGACACACATTGCACACTCATCCTCCTAAGCCCGAAATATTCCATGGCCACGTATTTCGACTCGGACCGTCAGTCGAAGGTAGACTACAAAAATGTCAAGAAAATTCTTGATGATGTTCTCCCCGGCTACGCCAAATCTTGATGCACCTTCACTAGGCCTCTTCGTAAGTACGGCAAGCACGTGTTCGCCCACAATACGACGTTCTGCTGCGTCAAGCAGCCGCCTGGCGGTCAGAAGGGTTCCTACTACGCCATCCATCACATGCGGGCGATCGTACGGGACCATCATCACCTTCTTCTACCAAGTAAACTCAAAGATTGGGCCGCGAGCGTGTCGGCAATCCAGGACGCGGACATCAGACAAGAATTCTTTCGCATCTAGTCGGAGTTTGCGGAAATCATCCATCAAGATGTCCTTCGTACCTCGGGGAAGTTCTACCTCAGAAATCAACCGTCCAACAGTGACATAGACACAATGCTACAAATCCAGGCTGACAACGCCCACGATTTCATGACTCCCATGATAGACGGCGGCTTCATCCACGCTCCGGTCCCTTGAGTCGAGTCGAAAGTAGTGATGCTGTGTCTAGTTCTGAAACATCGATTGGCTCATGTTGTAATTAAACTTTAATGAACTTGTAGTATGTCTCTTTGGTTTCGACAGTCGTTCAACTTAGATGTAATCGATGCTATTAATGTCTTGCTTTTCTCTTCCGATTGTTCTGTTGCATACTTATACATTGCTTATGTATTGTCTATGAATTGGTACTAACGTTTCATTTGGCTAGTGCATAGCGATGCCGTCGTATGTTATGTACAAGGGTAAGGTTCCCGGAGTCTACGACGACTGGGAGGAGTGTTGGAGACAGGTTCATCGTTTCAGCGGTAACAGTTACAAAGGGTACACCACTAGGGCGGAGGCGGAATCTAGATACACCCGCTATCTAGCGGGAGAGGGGAGGGAGCATTGGAGGAACCGGATGAAGACGAGTTTCATCGTGATGATGCTCATCGTGATGACCGCAGCTCTCTTCTATGTGATGGTAGTTTAGATGATCGATATCGACTTGTAATGTGAAGACAAACTCACTACTCGCGGTCTCGAGACTTGTAATATAATGTTCAATCTTTGTTCGGTCTGTTGAATTCGGAGACTAATATGATGAATTGTATTCGGAGACTAATATGATGAATTGTATTCAGAGACTTATCTTCTATTGTATTCAATGAATCTATTGTTGCTGTGTGTTGCTGTCTATATTCTATCCAATAATACATTTTGTAACCTGTGCAAAAATTAGAAAAGTAAAAAAAACAACCTAATATTCATACTAATGGCGCATCACATCACAGTGCGCCATTAGTATGCCAAAGGATAATAATGGCGCATCATCCCATAGTGCGCCATTAGTATGCCAAAATTACTAATGGCGCATCACACAAGAGTGCGCCATTAGTATGCAAAGCACCTGGGTATATATGGCCCCTGGGAGGCGTACTAATGACGCACCGTGGTCTATACTAATGGCGCACCTGTGGTGCACCATTAGTATACCCGATACTAATGGTGCACAAGTGGTGCGCCATTCGTAAAAAATACTAATGGCGTGGCACTAATGGCGCACCAGTAGTGCGACATTAATGGCCAAAATAGGTGCGCCATTAGTAGGCCTTTTCCTAGTAGTGGGGGCTGCCACAGTGGCACACGGGAGGTGGAAAGGTGTAAAGTGTATAGGCTTATCCCATGCCATTACGGGACAAGGTGCATTCAATGCGCTGATTAAGTGTCTATTTACTTTAATGGGGCTGGGAAAGAAGCCCGTCCCGTCCGTGGCCACTCTGTCTTGTCGCGACACACGTCCAGGCTAGCGAGGCAGGCAGTTGAGGTGGAGTCGCGGTAGGGTCTTCAGGAAGATCTGCATGCCACCACGTAGGTGCTTGACTAGCTGGCCCAGGAACCACGCATCGCCACGTGGGTGCCTACCTAGGCCAGCGGGTCGGCCGCCGAGCTGGGGCGGCAAGAGCTTGCCGCTGGCTTGTTACCGTTCTCGGCAAGGGTCTTGTCAGGGCCTCCGTGAGTGCCCTGTGGAAAGAGGCTTGTCGGGGCTTCGGGGTGTCTTCGGCAAGGAGCCTTGCCAGGGCCTCGCGGGCGTCCTCGACAAGGAACCTCGCGATTGCCATGTCTTCTGGATCTTACCTTGGGAGTCACAGATCTTTGTCTTCACAAAGATCTGCATGCCATCACGTGGGCGCTTCCCGAGCCTTGGCTCCACTGTTTGTTGATATTGTTGGAGCCCATAGGCTTCCAGGCTGGCCAAGATGGAGGTGTCTAAATGGATTGCCCCGGCAAGAGCCCTTGCCGGGTGGCGCGCAGGCCACACCGGAGATAGTCCTTGTCGGGGGAACCTGTCCCTTTGCTTGGTCTTTTCATGCTGTCTGTCTTGATTGTCTTGGGCTTCAGTTTTATCTTGGTCCACTTCTCCTACTCTGCTTGGCGCGGCCGTGAGCGTGGCTCCGACTGTTCGTGCATAAGTAAGGGGTACAAAAATGCGCCCCTTCTTTTGTACACCGACAGGAGCCCCCGGGCCTAGGCCACACATGAGCGCGACAGATTGTTGGGCTAGGCCTAAAACGGTGTGCTGGTAGGCGGGGCGGTTTTTACCATGGTAAAACATTTCACGCCATGCGCTTCCCTCGACCCACGTTGAATGCGTGACATGGAGGGGTGCGCGCGACGTGGGTGGCATCCGTGGAGTGGTTCCCGCACGCATGGATCATATCACAGTAAAGAGGTGGCTCGCGCCTTCCCCGTAAAAAGATGGAGGCATGGAGGGGTGGCTCTCTTACTGGACGGTCTTGGGTCGCAGTTTTGAAGGCGCCCACGCTCCCCCTCCCTCCATCATGTGGTGGGGAACGGTCGTATCACCCGTCCTTTCTACCCTGCACGTTCGCCTTGCGTCCTTCATGCAGGTGGCGAGCTTTGGAGGCGGAAAACCGGGTCGTCGCTGATTGGGTCAGCGGGTAGGTCCCGATTCCCTACGCCACTGTTGGCTGGATTCGCTGAGCGTGCGGCTGGGTCTCGACCCCGCCTCTTCATATAGAGGGGAAGAGAGGGAGCGCCACCCCACATTCTTCAGTATCTGTCCTCCTTCATCTTTGCTTCTTCCTCTCATCTGCCATGGTGAGAGAAGGTTCTGGGCCTTCGTCGTTGGCAGCGAGGGTCGCTGCTCGTCAGCGTGTCTCTCCCTCCCTTGAGCCCGTGGCGGCGGAGCCAGCCATAAGAGGAAGGGGGAGGGGGCGTGGCCGACGTCGCCGCGGCGGTCGGGGGAGAGGGGCACGAGGTGGCGCGGCCGTCGTACCTCTGCCAACGGTGCCTCCCGCGACGGAGGGTCACATCGGGGACCGGCCCCGTGAGTTCTTCATCAGGCTGCGCCGGCCACCGCACCGTCGTCTCCGTGTCCCCACCCCCTTTGCAGCGGAGATGGAGCTCGACCCGCCCAAGACCCTTAGGTTGCACATGAGGGGCTGCGGGACCGGTGGTATGCGATTCGATGTTGACTTTCCCGCCCCTAACGTCATGTATCTCCATTGTAGGTGGAACACGTTTGCCCGCATCCATAGCTTGACGATGGGGCTCGTCCTCTATTTCAAATTAATGGAGGGCGTCCTGCTCTCCGTCAAGGTCTTTGGAGATCTTGGGACTCGCCTGAAGTGCTGTGTAGAGAAGTCTTCCTACGATGGAGACTCTTCCTCGAGCAGGAGTGACGAGGAGGACAGCGACAGCGGCGACGAGGGGGCTGAGCGGCGGAACGCCGACTCCGACTTTGATTGACCACGCCGCTCCTCCCTCGGTCACGCACCCTGCCGAGGGCCACCCTCGCCAAGCTCTCCTTTGGGGTGCTCCCCGTCGTCCCCTTGGGCGGCCGGCGTAGGAGGGTCGGAGAAGGCGAAGAAGGCGGGTGGCGGCCGTGAACTCGGAGCACGCGGGCACCGACGCCTTCGTCGCGTACTGGCGAGCTGCTGCCTTATCTTCTAGCTTTCTGCTCTTCGTACCTCGCCTAGGCGCTCTTTTTGCCCTCCCGCTATCCTATTCCATCTTCCGAGGAGAGGGACAAGAAATCGATTACGGGCATCTTATCTCTTTTTAGTTTTTAAGCCTCCGGGCCTTTGCTGAATTTAAAGCTTGTAATCACCCTTGTCCATGTTTTTCTTTCCATACAAACTGTACCTGTATGGGATGTTTTTAATGAAAAGGTATGTTTGCCGGGTTCTTCGTGCATGAGCGAGGCCCATGCCAAGGAAGAATCCTTGTTATTTTTATAATAAACGTTATTGCCCGGCAACGGCCTTGCCATTTCTCTTCTTCGGCCGACCGTTCCCACGCTTTTGGCGGAGGCAGGGGCGAAGTAGAGTTAGGCTCCTCCTTCATTTCTTTGCCACCGCAACTACTACCAAATTCCGACAAGGAAGTAAATCTCAGGCACAAGGAAAAAGGGAGTACGGTGGTTTTAAGATAAAAACGAGGTTTCACATGTCCCAATTTCATACGGAAATGTGTAGCGGGGGGGTGAAAAACTTATCTGAATCTGCAACCCCCGGCAACCTTGGCTCACCGTGGTTGGATCCTTACATCTTCAGCCCCCAGCAAGCTTACCTTGCCGGGGTTGGGGCGTTAGTTCGTTCCTCTTTTCCCAAGTGGCTTAGCGGGGAATGACCTGTGGACCAAAGAAGGCAGGAAAGACGCACACCCGACCTCTAGGCTAGGGGTTAGTCGCCACCAAGCACTATCAACCCTAACCGAGGAAGGGACTCAACCTAGCATGCATGCTATCACTTAGTGCGCCGGCGCTTCATTATTTATGCTCAGGGTCTGCGCCTGGTTTTGTACAAAGGGTTACATTCCTTGCCGGCAAGGCTTGTAAAAAAGGGTGGCTTGCCGGGAGGCCCGACAACCACGCCTTACGGGTAAAACTTGCGAAGATGTTGGATGTTCCACGAGTTACTCACTGGGATCCCATCTTCGTTCTCCATGCTGACTGCGCCAGGCCTGGTGACTCATATTAACCGATAAGGGCCTTCCCACTTTGGCGTCAACTTGTTGGAATTCTTGGCCGACTGAACGTGCCGAAGAACAAGGTCGCCTTCCTCAAAGCTTCGGGCATGAACCTTGTGGCTATGATAGCGGCGCAAGGCTTGCTGGTAGCGCGCTGCTTGTACAGCCGCCTGAAGACAATCTTCCTCGAGGAGCGTTGCGTCATCTTGCCGCAGTCGCTCTTTCTCAAGCTCATCATAAGCGAGCACTCAGGGTGACCCGTATGTGAGTTCTGTGGGGATAACTGCCTCCGCCCCGTATATGAGGGAGAAGGGTTCGGGTCGATGGCTTGATTTGGTGTCTTCCTGATCGACCAAAGAATCGTCGGCAATTCATCAGTCCAGCGCTTTCCGCACTTGTGTAGCCTGTCAAAAGTCCTTGTCCGGAGACCCCGCAGTACTTCAGCATTTGCCATTTCTGCCTAGCCGTTGCTTCGTGGATGTGCAACAGAAGCAAAATACACCTTGTCGCCGATGTCTTGCACATATTGCATGAAGGTATTCTTGTGAACTGCGTACCATAGTCGGTGATAATTCTGTTTGGTACAACAAAACGGCAGACCAGGGCCTTGAAGAACTTGACCGCTGACTGTGTTGTCACCTTCCTCCCTGCCTCCATCTCTCGCCACTTTGTGAACTTGTCGATTGCTACATACAAGTACTCAAAGCCCCCGACAGCACAGGGAAAGGGGCCCAATATGTCGATCCCCCGGACCGAGAATGGCCTGGAGAGAGAGATTGTTTGGAGAGCTTGAGCTGGTTGATGAAGTTTCTTCAAATGGAACTAACACGCTTCACACTTGGTTACTACTGTCGTTGCATCCTGGAGGGCAGTGGGCCAGAAGAAACCCTGTCGGAATGCCTTGCCGGCAAGGGCTCTTGACCCTATGTGGGAGCCACATATGCCTCCATGTATCTCTGCCAACAGTTCCAGTCCTTCATCCCGGGTGATACACTTCAATTTCACGCTGTTCGGTCTTTTCCTGTACAGGACGTTGTCGACGAGCTGGTACATGGTGGACCGACGGGCTACTTTCTCCGCTTCTTCCTGCTTTTTAGGAAGCTCCCAAGTCTGGAGGAATTGGACGGTATGTTGCGCCCATGCCGGAGCATGGAGCTCGACAGCAAGGACCAGAGGCATTTCTTCTGCTATTGGAGCGATTGCCTCTACGGCTAGGGCTCGACGCCCCACTGGAGTATGTTGCCCCACGGCAGGCTCCACGTCTCCGGCAACACTTTTGCCGGCCAGCCCTGCGGTTTCGGCATGAAAGTACTTGTCGGGGCTTCATTTCCTTCACTTGCTTGGCTTAGTCGATGGTTCAACAGATGGGTGAAATAATCGGAGCACAAAGGTACCTGGTTCCACAGGTAGTTTGAGGGCGGCGCATTTCGGCAGGCAATCGGCGATGTCGTTCTCCGCTCGGGGGATGTGTTCAGCTTGTATACCATCGAAACGCTACTCCAGTTTCCTTACTACATCCACGTAGGCTTCCATCAACGGGCTCTTGTAATCTTTGTTTACTTGCCTGGCGACGAGCTGTGAATCTCCCCTGACGATGAGCTTCTTGATCCCGAGGTCCGCTGCGATCCTGAGACCGACGAGCAGTCCCTCATACTCGGTAGTTTTGTTTGTTGATACATCCCTCGGGAAGTGCATCTCGATTACATACTTGAGGTGGTCTCCGGTGGGTGCAACGAGTAGCACTCCAGCACCGGCGCCTTGAAGTGAGAAAGCCCCGTCAAAGTACATAATATTGTCACGAATCTCACCCTTGCCGGGAAGGGTAGTCTCCTGGATCTCCTCGTCGGGCGTGAGGTCCATTCTGCATCAAACTCTGCCAAGACTCTATTCTGAATCGTCGAAGTGCTTTCAAATTTCAAACCGAAGCTTGACAGCCCCAGGGCCCACTCCACAATCCTCCCAGTCGCATCTGGGTTGTGCAATATTCATTGCAACGGGAGGCGAGTGACCACGGTGATTTCATGTGCTTGGAAGTAATGACGCAGCTTCCTCGAGGCCATAAGGAGGCCGAAGAGCAATTTTTGCACGCCAGAGTATCTTGACCTAGCCCCCTATAATAGGGAGCTAACAAAGTAAACCAGGTGCTAGGTCATCTTTTTCTTCTGCGTCACTCCATTCGGTCGCGTCTCCTCGGCCCCAGTAGCATCAGGTGCTATCGCTGCTATCGCTTCGGTATTGACGTCCATCTGGGCCACTAGCACGGCACTGACCACTTGGTTCGTTGCCGCTAGGTACAGCAGCAACGGTTCTTGTGGTTTAGGCGCGACCAGTACCGGTGTAGAGGAGAGGTATTTCTCCAAACCTTGCAGTGCCGCTTTGGCTTCCGGGGTCCACTCCATTGGGCCCGGCTTTTTCAAAATTTTGAAAAAGGGAAGGGCGCGCTCGGCAGATTTGGAGATGAGCCTGCCCATGGTGGCAACGCACCCAGCAAGCCGACTCACATCCTTGATTCGGCTACGCGCTTCAATCTACTCGATGGCCTTGATCTTGTCGGGATTTCCTTCAATTCCACGCTATGACACGAAGAAGCCCAGAAGCTTGCCGAACAGAACGCCAAAGACACACTTTTCAGGGTTCAGTTTAAGTTGATCTTGCACAGATTCGCGAATGTCTCTTCTAAGTCTTGCACGAGCGTTGCTTTGTCCTTGGTTTATATCATCCATATACGCTTCCATATTTCTATGTAGCTAAGGCTCAAAACCAATCTGGACCGTCCACGCAAATGTTGAGCCAGCACTCTTCAATCCGAAAGGCATCCGCATAAAGCAATACGTACCATAGGGGGTGATGAATGCTGTCTTTTCTTTATCTTCTCTCGTCATGAAGATCTGGTGGTAGCCTAAGTAAGCGCCGAGGAATGATAAAAAGGCACACCCAGCCATGCAGTCCACAATCTGGTCGATGCGTGGTAATCGGAAAGGGTCTTTTGGATAAGCCTTATTAATGTCTGTGTAGTCTATACACAGCCTCCACTTCCCATTTGCCTTATGCACTACCACCGGATTGGCCAACCACGTTGGATGGAGCACTCCTCTCACTAGGCCGGCTGCCTCTAACTTCCTGATCTCCTCTTTGATGAACTCTTGCCGCTCTAGAGCTTGCTTTCTGAACTTCTGCTTGACGGGTCGCGCATGAGGGCAGACAGCAAGATGGTGCTCTATCCCCTCCCTAGGAACGCCGGGGTGATCAGATGCTTGCCATGCAAACACGTCAACATTCGCCCGGAGGAAGGTGACAAGCGCATCTTCCTATTTGCTGTCGAAGGCGGAGCTTATTGTGAAAGCCCCTCCTATGCCGTCCTCGTTGACGGATACCCACTTGGTTTCTGGTGGAGCAGCTCTGGATTTCTTGCTCTTGCTAGTGGAGCTCTCTGGCATGTTCTCGATGGGAACACTACACTCTGAAGAGGAGCACTTGCCGGAGTAGGCGCGAGATGTCTTCCCGGTCCTATTTCCTCCCGGGGCTTCAGTGGCAGGAGCAAGTGCCTTGGCGGCAGTCGCTGCAATTGCCTCACGGTAAAGCTGGTCACTGCAGATCAGTGCATCCTTCTTGTCAGAGGGGACGGTAATGATGTACATCGGCCTATGCATCTTCAGCGTGTTGTAGGCGTAGTGCGACGTCGCCATGAACTTGGCCATCATTGGGCGGCCGAGGATCCCGTTGTAAGGCAAGGGGATCTCGACCACATAAAAAACAATCCTCTCCGTCCTGTAGTTTAGCTCGCCCCCAAATGTCACGGGCAGCGTGATTTTACCCTTGGGCTGGCTTCTCCCTGGGTTGACTCCTTGAAACGAGCATGACTCCTCGAGGTCCCCATCAGTGATTTTTAGCCTTTTGACCACGATGGGCGAGATCAAGTTCAGGCCGTTCCCGCCATCAACCAGCATCTTCGTCACTTTGAGGTTGCATATCGTTGCTGAGACCAACAGCGGCAGACACCCGACCGCAGTCGCGCGGTCAGGGTGATTCTCGGTGTCAAAGATGATAGGAGTGCTGGACCACCTCAGCGGCTTCTAAGCATCGAACGACTGCTCCACGGCTATGATCTCACACGCCCACTATTTAAGTTGGCAGTGGGAGGAGTGCAAGGAGGCGCTGCCGTCGACGCACATGGCCTCCGTGGCTTTCTGGAACTCTTGCTCATCGGACTCGTCGTCCTCCTCGCGATCATCAACTTCTCGCTTCTTGTCACGACCCCGGGCGGGTCGTTCTTGTTGGGTATCTTTGTTGCGGCGGCCAGGTTGGCTGCCATGTCTCTTTCCAGACCCTTCAGTGCCATCTTGGCCTTTCTCCTTGTCTCGCCTCTCGTACTCGGCCTTTTTCTTCTCCGTGAGCTGCTCGACTTGACGGCAGTTCTGGAGGTCATGGCCTTTGGTATGGTGGATCTTGCAGTATTGCTTGTCACAGCCTCCCGGCTTGTCGGCGGCCGCCAACGCCCGGCAGGCGACACATCCGGCAATTTCCTTGCCGGGGTCGTCTGCCTTGGTTTTCTTGGAGGCGCCGGCGTCGTCGGATACCTCAATGGCAAGCACAGCCTTGCCCTTGGGTTTTCTGTTATGGCGTCGACTCTTTTTCTTTGGGGTGACGGCGTCTTGATCCAAGGAACCGGTTTCCACACTGGCTTCTTCGTCGGGGTACTTCCTTCCCTCTTCAGCCTGGCCGCATATGTCGGTAATAACGTAAAGTTTGGCCACGTCCTTGACTTTATTCATCGCCAACTCCTCCCACATCTTACGGTTGCGCACGTTCTGGTGGATCGCGCTGATGATGGCAGTAGGATGAACGTTTGGGATGTTATATTGCACTCGGCTGAACATCTGTCTGTACTTGCGCAGGCTTTCACCTTCCTTCTAGGGGATAACATGCAAATCGCTTGCTTGGCCATGAGCCTGGTGGCCTTCCATAAAAGCGCCAACAAACTCATGGCACTAATCCGACCAGGAAGAAATGGAATCCGCCCGCAAGTGCATCTACCATGACATAACGTTGGGTTTAAGAGCCAACGGGAAATAATTGGCGAGCACCTTGTCATAGCGCGCCCCAGCAGCTTGCATCGCGATGGTGTAGATGCTGAGGAACTCCGATGGATGAGTCTTGCCATTGTATTTCTCCCCGACGTCGGGCTTGAAGGTGCGGTGGGTGGGCCACTGGAAACGCCACAGCTCACGAGTAAAGGCTGGGCAGCCTACCTCGTAAGGTAAGCCCCCAGATCCTCCCGGTGTTGGGTTGTCTACAGCAGGCTCCACCTGTTTATCCGACTGGTGGCGCGCCTCGCTTCAGCGCTTGATAGTGGTTCGAGCATCTTCGTGGGCACGCTCTCGAAGAACTTGGCGCTGATCATGGTGGGTCCAAGGATCAGACGACTCTATGGATACGTCGTCGCGAGCGTCATCCCGACGGGCCGGCACGCGTGATAAGTAGCGAGGAGGACGAGAGTGCACCGTAGCCGCGGCGCCCCCAGTCCTTCCACCGCTGGCGCGTGGTGGCTCGGGAGAGCGTCAGCCCGAAGGCCCCGCCGGCCGAGGTTCGCCCTTGTTGGCGATGGCGACAAGGCTATTACCGATAGCTCTCCACTCGTCGAGCTTCTTCGCTGCAGGAGGGAAGTCGAGGAGAAACTGCGCGCGTGCTAAGGCTTCCGCTGGCGTGGGTGGCGGGGAGAGTTGCGCGGATCGAGACGCGCTACGACTTCTGACCATGTTAGAAGGAGCTCTATCATGGTCTCGCAGCTACACGTCGCCTTCACTGGCGCCTCGGCGGGCATGCTGATCTTCTGCATCTCGTGACTGATGCGTGGGGCTCTTTCCGCGGCGGCACCTGGGGTC
Source organism: Secale cereale (assembly GCA_902687465.1). Classification (NCBI taxonomy): domain Eukaryota; kingdom Viridiplantae; phylum Streptophyta; class Magnoliopsida; order Poales; family Poaceae; genus Secale; species Secale cereale. Next base: position 221,476,855 of record LR738712.1, read on the forward strand.
CTCCGTGCGATGATGCTGCCCATCGCGCGCGACCTGGGAGGAACGCGCCGTGGGCGCTGCCATGGGCGTCTTGGAAGTCGTCGCGTCGCTCGTGTGGGGTACGACGCCGCTCTTGGAGGGCCCTGCGCCGCCTGCCGGGAGGCCGGCTCCACCCTTGGACTTGGTGGCGTGTGGCTCATCGTCTCGCGCATGAGCGATGCCGCTTGCCAGGCTGCGGCTGCTGGAACAGTGTGGGTGTTCGCAGGTCGCGCTTCAGCTCCCATCTGCCACAACCCCATTGTCGGCCTGTGCTGGCATGGGCCGTTAGGCTACAAACGAGCCGACCACCGCGGTCGTCTTCTTCTTAGGAGCCATGGCGATGAGGAATCGCTACCCTAACTACGATACCAGATTTTTACAATTGCGCCCCCTACCCGGCGCGCCAAAGATGTCGGTATGAAACGACACCTATGGGATCACTGGAATCCCTTCTACGGTTGGCAGGCATGGGGTTGTGCAAAGAGCAGTTCTAAGAGTCAGCACAGCGATCGTTTACCCAGGTTCAGGCCGCGATGATGCGTTATTCCCTGGTCCTTCTTTGGGTTATATTTGAGTGTTCTTGAGTTCTGTAGTTGCAATGGTGCCTCTCCAGCTTTCTAGGATCCGAATCCCCCTCCAGTATGTCGCGGGCCTCCTTTTATAGTCTGAAGGGTCTGCCATAGTGGCACACAGCAGGTGGAAAGGTGTACAGTGTATAGGCTTATCCCATGCCATTACGGGACAAGGTGCATTAAATGCACTGCTTAGGTATGTATTTACTTTATCAGGGATGGGAAAGAAGCCCGTCCCGTCCGTGGCCGCTCTGCCTGGTCACGACACGCGTCCAGGCAGAGAGGCAGGCAGCTGAGGTGACATCGCAGTAGGGTCTTCACGAAGATCTGCATACAACTATGTAGGTGCTTGACTAGCTGGCCGAGGAACCACATATCGAGACGTGAGTGCCTACCTGGGCCAGCGGGTTGGCCGCGGAGCTGGGGCGGCGACGGGGCGGAAAGAGCTTGCCGGTGGCTTGTTACCGTTCCCGGCAAGGGTCTTGCCGGGGCCTCCGTGAGTGCCCTGCGGCAAGAGGCTTGTCGGGGCCAAAGATGTCGGTACGAAACGACACCTATGGGATCACTGGAATCCCTTGTACGGTTGGCAGGCGCGGAGTTGTGCAAAGAGCAGGTCTAAGAGTCAGCACAGCGATCGTTTACCCAGGTTCGAGGCGCGAGGATGCGTAATACCCTAGTCCTTCTTTGGTGTATATTTGAGTGTTCTTGAGTTCTTCAGCTAGCTATCATGCCTCTCCAACTTTCCAGGATCCGTATCCCCCTCCTGTACGCCGCGGGCCTCCTTTTATAGTCTGAAGGGGCTGCGGCAGTGGCACACGGGAGGTGGAAAGGTGTACAGTGTATAGGCTTATCACATGCCATTACGGGAGAAGGCGCATTCAATGCGCTGCTTAGGTGTCTATTTACTTTATCGTGGATGGTAAAGAAGCACGTCCCGTCCGTGGCCGCTCTATCTAGTCGCGACACGCGTCTAGGCCAGCGAGGCAGGCAGCTGAGGTGGCATCCCAGTAGGGTCTTCATGAAGATTTGCATGCCACCACGTAGGTGCTTGACTAGCTGGCCCAGTAACCACGTATCGCCACGTGGGTGCCTGCCTGGGCCAGCGGGTCGGCCGCCTAGCTGGGACGGCGACGGGGCGGCAAGAGCTTGCCGCTGGCTTGTTATCGTTCCCGACAAGGGTCTTGTCGGGGCCTCCGTGACTGCCCTGCGCCAAGAGGCTTGTCGGGGCTTCGGGGTGTCTTCGGCAAGGAGCCTTGCCGGGGCTTCGCGGGCGTCCTCGGCAAGAAATCTCGCGATCACCATGTCTTCTAGATCTTACCTTCGGAGACATAGATCTTTGTCTTCACAAAGATCTGCATGCCATCACGTGGGCGCTTCCCGAGCCTTGGATCCACTGTTTTTTGATATTGTTGGAGCCCATAGGCTTTGAGGGTGGCCGCGACGGAGGCGATTGAATGGATTGCCCCGGCAAGAGCCCTTGTCGGGTGGCGCGCAGGCTGCCCCGGCAAGAGTCCTTGCCGGGGGAGCCTGTCCCTTTGCTTGGTCTTCTCGCGCTGTCTGTCTTGATTGTCATGGGCTTCGGTTTTACCTCGGTCCACTTCTCCTGCTCTGATTTGCGCGGCGGTGGGCGCTGCTCCGACTGTCCGTGCATAAGTAAGGGGTACAAAAATGTGCTCCTTCTTTTGTACACCGATAGGTGGCCCCTGCCCATGCACAAAAGAAACCCGGCAAACACCCTTCTCTCCATTAATACGTCGTAAACAAGTACAATTCATGCGGGATGCATACATGAGCAAGGGGGTTACAAGATTTAAATCTTACAAAGGCCCGTAGGCTTAAAAACTGAAAACAGGTGCTCGTAATCCCTTTCTTGTCCCTCTCCTCAGGAAATGGAACAAGATGGAAAAAGGGCAAAGGGAGCGCCTAGGTGAAGCACGAGTAGTAGAGAGCACCAAGAGAACATCCCGGTGGCCGCCCCGAAGAGGGCCGGTGATGATGGCGCCGGGAGAAGAGCCGAAGGATGAGGTAGAGGGCCAGCAATATGCGATTAAGGCATTTGATGCCCGCCACCCGCCTCCCAACGCCAGCCGCCCAAGGAGGCGACACCGAGAAGTTCAAGGAGCTGGCGATGCAGACGATGGTGCTATCGGCGTCGCTCAGGGACGGTGTGTCCAATGCCTAGTCGGACCTGTCATCCTCCCGCCTGCTGCCCTTGTCGTCGCTGTCACTGTCCTCCCCATCGCTGTTGCTCGAGGAGGAGTTTTCGTCATCGGTCGAGCTCTCCGCACAACACCCTAGCCTGTGTCCCGAGCGCCCAAAGACCATGATGAATAGTAGATCGCTCTGTGCTAACTTCAAGCAGAGGATGTGCCCCTTCATCAAGCAGTGGGCGCGCGCGAAGGTCTCCCAACCCCGGTGGAGAAGCATTACATGAGGGGCAGGGAACTTGGTGTTCGACCACATGGCGCCATTGGAACACCCCTTCATGTGAAGCCTCAACCTCGATGGTCGGTCGACCTCCAACACCCTCGCGAACGCTTCAAGAAGACAAATGCGACTGCGTGGCGGCTTGCGCAGTTGCAGAATGTACTCCAATACCGTGTCCCTAAAATGGCCGCATGGTGAGGCAGGAGCAGACGTCGGAGGAGATGGAGACGGAGATCATGACGACGCGGGTATCCCCCGCCTCACCTGCCTTTGCCTCGACCGCCTCGCCGACCACGACCCCAGCCGGTGCCTCTACCTCTAGCATGGCCCTCATCATGGGCGCCCGACTCTTCTTTGACCGCCACCACCCTCTGACGAGAGGAAGACCTGGTCATCTCCGCAGGGGCACGACCATGACCCCGCCCTCTCGCCATGACTTGGGAAGTAAAGGGATCGGACTGGAAGAGGATAAGTGGGCGGGAGCACTGTCCCTCTCCACTTTTTATAGGAAGGCGAGAGCCTGAAGGCGACCGCCCGAATCGACCAATCCAGTCGCCTGATACGTTTCCAATGTATCTATAATTTTTTATTGTTCCATGCTATTATTTATGAAGTCTTGGATGTTTAATGGGCTTTATCATTCACTTTTATATCATTTTTGGGACTAACCTACTAACCCAAAGGCCCAGTCCAGATTGCTGTTTGTTTGCCTATTTCAGGATTTTGCAGAAAAAGAATATCAAACGGAGTCCAAACGGAATGAAACCTTCGCGAGAGAGTCCAAACAGAATGAAACCTTCGCACATGAAACTTCAGGACCAAGTCAGGGGACAGAGGGGCTGCTCTCGAGGGTGGGGGGCGCACCCCCCTTCCCAAGGCACGCCCCCTGCCTCGAGGCTGCCTCGTGTGGCCCCCGGTGCCCTCCTTCTTCCTATATAAGTCCACGTACCCCAGAAACTCCATACGCAGAGAGAAAACCCTAATTCCACCACTGTAGCTTATGTTCCCGTGGATATCCCATCTTGGAGCCTGTTCCGGGAGGGGGATCCATCACGGAGGCCTTCATCATCATCATCATCATCATCATCGCCCTCACCAAGAGTTGTGAGTAGTTTACCACAGACCTTCGGGTCCATAGCTAGTATGTAGATCGCTTCTTCTCTCTCTGGATCTCAATACAAAGTTATCCTCGGTCTTCGAGGAGATCTATTCGATGTAATCGCTTTTTGCGGTGTGATTGTCGAGATCCGATGAATTGTGAGTTTATGATCAAGATTATCTATGAGAAATATTTGGTTCTTTTCTGAACTCTTTATGTGTGCTCATAATATCCTTGCAAGTCTCTTCGAATTATTGGTTTGGTTTGGCCTACTAGATCTATAGTTCTTGCAATGGGAGAAGTGCTTGGCTTTGGGTTCAATCTTGCGGTGTCCTTTGCCAGTGACAATAGGGGCAGCAAGGCACGTATTGTATTGTTGCCATCGAGGATAAAAAGATGGGGTTTATATCATATTGATTGAATTTATCCATCTACATTATGTCATCTTGCTTAAGGCGTTACTCTGTTCGTATGAACTCAATACACTAGATGCATGTTGGATAGCGGTCGAGGTGTGGAGTAATAGTAGTAGATGCACGCAGGAGTCGGTCTACTTGTCTCGGACGTGATGCTTATATGCAGTGATCATGCCTAGATAGTCTCATAATTATTCGCTTTTCTATCAATTGCTCGACAGTAATTTGTTTTCCCGCCGTAGAATATCGCTATCATGAGAGAAGCCAATAGAGAAAACTATGGCCCCCGGGTCTATTCTCAACATATCAATCTACATCTACTTTACTTTTACAGCTTTTATTTGCTGCTTTATTAAACCAAAATTAACAAAAATATAAACTATCATCTCTATCAGATCTCACTCTCGTAAGTGACCGTAAAGGGATTGACAACCCCTTATCGTGTTGGCTGCAAAGTTCTTATTTGTTTGTGCAGGTGCGAGGGACTCGCGCGTGGTCTCCTACTGGATTGATACCTTGGTTCTAAAAAATTGAGGGAAATACTTACGCTACTGTGCTGCATCTCCCTTTCCTCTTCAAGGGAATACAATGCAAGATCAAGAGGTAGCAAGAAGAATTTATGGCGTCGTTGCCGGGGAGGCTTACGCAAAAGTCATATACCAAGTACCTATGACAAACCATTATCCTTCGCATTACATTTATTTGCCTCTCGTTTTCCTCTCCCCCACTACACCCTTGCCGTTTTATTTTCCCTTCTTCTGTCGTGTGTTTATCGTTCGCTTGCTTCCTGTTCGCTTTTGTGTGTTGGATTGCTTGCTTGTCACTATGGCTCAGAACAATACCAAATTGTGTGACTTCTCCAATTCCAACAACAATGACTTTATTAGCACTCCGATTGCTCCTATTACCGATGCTGAATCTTGTGAGATCTATGCTGCTTTGTTGAATCTTGTCATGAAAGATCAATTCTCCGGCCTTCCTAGTGAAGATGCCGCTACCCATCTAAACAACTTTGTTGATTTGTGTGATATGCAAAAGAAAAGGGATATGGATAACGATATTATTAAATTTAAGTTATTTCCGTTTTCACTTAGAGATCGTGCTAAAACTTGGTTTTTCTCTTTGCCTAGAAATAGTATTGATTCATGGAATAAGTGCAAAGATGCTTTTATCTCTAAGTATTTCCCACCTACTAAGATCATCTCTCTTAGAAACAATATTATGAATTTTAAGCAACTAGATCATGAGCATGTTGCGCAAGCTTGGGAGAGAATGAAATTGATGATACGTAATTGCCCTACACATGGTTTGAATCTATGGATGATTATTCAGAACTTTTATGCTGGCTTGAATTTTGCTTCTAGAAATCTTTTAGATTCGGCCGCCGGAGGCACTTTCATGGAAACCACCTTAGGAGAAGCTACCGAACTCCTAGATAATATTATATTTAATTATTCTCAATGGCACACCGAAAAATCTACTAGTAAAAAAGTGCATGCTATCGAAGAAATTAGTGTTTTGAGTGGAAAGATGGATGAACTTATGAAATTGTTTGCTGCTAAGAGTGTTTCTTCTTATCCTAATGATATGCCTTTGTACACTTTGATTGAGAATAACAATGAATCTTTGGATGTGAATTTTGTTGGTAGGAATAATTTTGGTAGCAATGCTTATAGAGGTAATTTTAATCCTAGGCCTTTTCCTAGTAATTCCTCTAATAATTATGGTAATTCCTACAACAACTCTTATGGAAAGATGCCTTCTGAATTTGAAACTAGTGTTAAAGAGTTTATGATCTCACAAAATAATTTCAATGCTTTGCTTGAAGAGAAATTGCTTAAGGTTGATGAATTGGGTAGAAGTGTGGATAGAATTACTCTTGATGTTGATTCTTTGAAACTTAGATCTATCCCACCTAAGCATGATATCAATGAGTCTCTCGAAGCCATGAGAATTTCCATTGATGAATGCAATGAGAGAACCGCTAGAATGCATGCTAAAAGAGAAGATTATATTAAATTGTGTTCTTCTAGTTATCATGAAAATAAAGATGAAGATCTGAAAGTTATTGATGTGTCTCCTATTAGATCCTTGTTTTCTAGTATTAATCTTGATGAGAGTAGGATTGGAGATGATTCTGCTTTAAGGTGTCCCAATGATTCGGAGTTTTTAGATCTTGATGCTAAAATTGCTAAAAGTGGGAACAAAGAGATTAAAACTATGCATAGTGATGAACCCACTACTTTGGATTTCAAGGGATTCAATTATGATAATTGCTCTTTGATTGATTGTATTTCCTTGTTGCAATCTGTGGTAAATTCTCCGCATGCTTATAGTCAAAATAAAGCTTTCACTAAACACATAGTTGATGCTTTGATGCAATCTTATGAAGAAAAACTTGATTTGGAAGTTTCTATACCTACAAAAGCTTTATGATGAGTGGGAACCAACTATAAAAATAAAGATAAAAGATCATGAATGCTATGCTTTGTGTGATTTGGGTGCAAGTGCCTCCACTATCCCAAAAACTTTGTGTGATTTGCTAGGGTTCCATGAGCTTGATGATTGTTCTTTAGAGCCTGTTTGGGACTGCTCTGCTCCTTAAAATTCACCTCCGCTCCAGAAAACTCAAGCCAAACGGGGTAGCTCCATGATATGCCGCTCCACAGAAAAACTAGAATCTGGGGTACAACTCCCAGTTTTTTATGAAGCTCGTGAAGGGGTGCTTCAAAAAATCCTAGAAGCTAGAGTTGGGGAGAAATTACCCACCACTGCCACCAGTAAGTGGATACCCCTTCGTTTTCCCCTCTTATCCAATCAAAAAGATCCTTTCCACCAATTTTTCCATTCTTGAAGCTGGAGCTACATGGAAGCCAAACATTATTTTTGGTAGTGCTATAACTTCTGTATGAATCTACTCCAAAGTGGATTTGATGGAGTGAAGCTGATTTTGGTGAAGCGGAGCAGTCCCAAGCAAGCCCTTAAATTTGCATCTTGCCGATTCCTCTATTAAGAAACCTGTGGGAAAATTAATGATGTTCTTATTGTTTCCAATAGGAATTATGTGCCCATAGATTTCATTGTTCTTGATAGAGATTGCAATCCTTCATGTCCTATTATTCTTGGTAGACCTTTCCTTAGAACGATCGGTGCAATTATTGATATGAAGGAAGGAAATATTAGATTCCAATTTCCGTTAAGGAAAGGAATGGAACACTTTCCTAGAAAGAAAATCAAATTACCATATTAATCTATCATGAGAGCCACTTATGGATTGCCTTCCAAAGATGGCAATATCTAGATCTATCTTGTATCGTGCCTAGCTAGGGGCGTAAAATGATAGCGCTTGTTGGGAGGCACACAACTTTATTTTTTTTCTTGCTGTTAGGAAATAAATATTGCATCTAGCCTCTGATTAGATGTGGTTTCATGTTTTCTTTAGTGTTTGTGCCAAATAGAACCTTTGGGAAGACTTGTGGAAGTTTATATGATCTTGCTGTGAAAAACAGAATATTTAGCGCTCGCTAAATTAGTCGTGGGATTTTACTGGAGCTTGATTTTTAGTTGATTCTTGTTGCTGCTGATTGGTAGACAAATTGTGAAAATTTCCCAATTTAGTTTTAATTTTTTGGAGTTCTAGAAGTAGGCGAACCCTGCAGATCACTACAGACTGTTCTGTCTTTGACAGATTCTGCTTTTCGTGTGTTGTTTGCTTATTCCGATGCATCTATGAGTAATATTGGAGGGTACGAACCATAGAGAAGTTGGTGTACAGTAGGTTTAACAGCAATATAAACAAAAAATGAATTCATTTCTGTACCTTTGAGTAGTGGTTTGCTTTCTTATACTAACGGAGCTCACGAGAATTTTTGTCTAAGTTTTGTGTTGTGAAGTTTTCAAGTTCTGAGTATTGCTTTGATGGACTATGGAACAAGGAGTAGAAAAGGCCTAAGCTTGGGGATGCCCATGTAACCCCAAGTAAATTCAAGATAATCAAAAGCCTAAGCTTGGGGATGCCCCGGGAAGGCATCCCCTCTTTTGTCTTCATCCATCGATAACCATACTTGGAGCTATATTTTTATTCGCAACATGATATGTGTTTTGCTTGGAGCGTCTTGTATAATTTGAGTCTTTGATTGTTAGTTTGAAACAATCATCCTTGCTGGACATACCTATTTGAGAGAGTTAAATATGGCCTAGAAATTATTAGAACACTCTATGTGCTTCACTTATATCTTTTGAGCTGAATAGTTTTTGCTCTAGCGCTTCACTTATATCTTTTAGAGCACGGTGGTGGTAATATTTTGTAGAAATTGTTGAACTCTCATGCTTCACTTAGATCTATTTGAGAGTCTATTAAACAGTATGGTAAAGTTTTTAGGCTAAAGCAACTAGTCTTCACATGATAAACATCCAATGTCAATGTAGTAAAAAAATCGCACCAAGTGCATTGAATAGAATGGGTTGTTCGATGCTTGGTAATTGAATTGAGATATGAGGATAGTGATATTAGAGTCGTGCTAGTGGAGTTATTATGAAATTGAGAAATACATGTGTTAAGGTTAGTGATTCCCGTATCATGCACGTATGGTGAACCTCTATGTGACGAAGTTAGAGCATGAGGTATTTGTAGAGTGCCAACCTTTGTGTGGAGGTCGGGGGCGCGCGATGTTTAACTCCTACCAACCTCCCCCCTAGGAGCATGCGTTGATTGCTTTGTTTTGATGACTCGTAAATTTTTGCAATAAGTATATGAGTTCTTCTGACTAATGTTGAGTCCATGGATTATACGCACTTTCACCCTTCCACCATTGCTAGCCTCTCTTGTACCTCACAACTTTCACTGGTACCATAAACCCACTATATATCCTTCCTCAAAACAGCCACCATATTGTTCCTCAAAACAACCACCATACCTACCTATCATGGCATTTCTATAGCCATTCCGTGATATATTGCCATGCAACTTTCCACTGTTCCGTTTATATGACACGCATCATATTGTCATATTGCCATGCATGATCATGTAGTTGACATCGTTTTTGTGGCAAAGCCACCATACATAACTTCATACATGTCACTCTTGTTTCATTGCACATACCGGTACACCGCCGGAGGCATTCATATAGAGTCATACTTTGTTGTTGTAGTATCGAGTTGTAATATCGAGTTGTAATGAAAGTGTGATGATCATCATTATTAGAGCATTGTCCCATGGGAGGAAAGGCTGAATCTATAAAGCCCCTCCGCAAAAAAAGGCCAAAGAAAAAAAGGCCCAAAAAAAGGAACAATTGCTACTATCTTTTTCCACACTTATGCTTCAAAGTAGCACCATGTTATTCATTGTAGAGAGTCTCATGTTTAGTCACTTTCATATACTAGTGGGAATTTTCATTATAGAACTTGGCTTGTATATTCCAACGATGGGCTTCCTCAAATGCCATAGGTCTTCGTGAGCAAGCAAGTTGGATGCACACTCACTAGTTTCTTTTGTTGAGCTTTCATTCATATTTAGCTCTAAGTGCATCCGTTGCATGGCAATCCCTACTCACTCACATTGATATCTATTGATGGGAATCTCCATAGCCCGTTGATACGCCTAGTCGATGTGAGACTATCTCCCTCCTCTTTGTCTTCTCAACAACCACCTCTATTCCACCCATAGTGCTATAACCATGGCTCACGCTCATGTATTGTGTGAAAGTTGAAAGGTTCGAAAAGATAGAGTATGAAAAAAAATGTTTGGCTGAAATCGGGGTTGTACATGATATGAATATTTTTGTGTGATAACGAGGGAGCATAGCCAAAACTATATGATTTTGTAGGGATAACTTTCTTTAGCCATAGTATTTTGAGAAGACATGATTGCTTTGTTAGTATTGCTTGATGTACTGTTATTTCTTCTGTCAATATAGACTTTTATCTTGAATCTTTTGGATCTGAACATTCATGCCACAATTATTAGAATTACATTGAAAATCTATATTGGTTAGCATTCCACATCAATTTTTTTTCTTTATCATTTACCTACTCGAGGACGAGCATGAATTAAGCTTGGGGATGCTTGATACGTCTCCAACGTATCTATAATTTTTTATTGTTCCATGCTATTATTTATGTACTGTTGGATGTTTAATGGGCTTTATCATTCACTTTTATATCATTTTTGGGACTAACCTACTAACCCAAAGGCCGAGTCCAGATTGCTTGTTTTTGCCTATTTCAGGGTTTTGCAGAAAAAGAATATCAAACGGAGTCCAAACGGAATGAAACCTTCGTGAGAGATATTTTTGGAGAAAATCACGCACGGGAAACTTCAGGACCAAGTCAGGGGACAGAGGGGCTGCCCTCGAGGGTGGGGGGCGTGCCCCCCTTCCCAGGGCGCGCCCCCCTGCCTCAAGGCTGCCTCGTGTGGCCCCCGGTGCCCTCCTTCTTCCTATATAAGTCCACGTACCCCAGAAACTCCATACGCGGAGAGAAAACCCTAATTCCACTGCCGTAGCTTCTGTTCCCGTGGAGATCCCATCTTGCAGCCTGTTCCAGGAGGGGGATCCATCACGGAGGCCTTCATCATCATCATCATCATCATCGCCCTCACCATGAGTTGTGAGTACTTTACCACATACCTTCGGGTCCATAGCTAGTATCTAGATGGCTTCTTCTATCTCTCTAGATCTCAATACAAAGTTCTCCTCGGTCTTCGAGGGATCCATCATGGAGGCCTTCATCATCATCATCATCGCCCTCACCATGGATTGTGAGTTTATGATCAAGGTTATCTATGAAAGATATTTGGTTCTTCTCTGAACTTTTTATGTGTGCTCATAATATTCATGCAAGTCTCTCTGAATTATTGGTTTGGTTTGGCCTACTAGATCTATAGTTCTTGAATTGGGAGAAGTGCTTGGCTTTGGGTTCAATCTTGCGGTGTTCCTTCCCAGTGACAGTAGGGGCAGCAAGGCACGTATTGTTTTGTTGCCATCGAGGATAAATAGATGGGGTTTTCATCATATTGCTTGAGTTTATCCCTCTACATCATGTCATCTTACTTCAGGCATTAATCTGTTCGTATGAACTCAATACACTAGATGCATGCTGGATAGTGATTGATGTGTGGAGTAATAGTAGTAGATGCATGCAGAAGTCGGTCTACTTGTCTCGGACGTGATGCCTATATACAATGATCATGCCTAGATAGTCTCATAATTATTCGCTTTTCTATCAATTGCTCGAAATTAATTTGTTTACCCACCGTAGAATATCGCTATCATGAGAGAAGCCACTAGTGAAAACTATGGCCCCGGGTCTATTCTCAACATATCAATCTACATCTACTTTACTTTTCTTGCTTTTATTTGTTGTTTTATTAAACCAAAAATACCAAAAATATAATTATCATCTCTATCAGATCTCACTTTCGTAAGTGACCGTAAAGGGATTGACAACGCCTTATCGCGTTGCCTGCGAATTCTTATTTGTTTGTGCAGGTGCGAGGGATTCGCGCGTGGTCTCCTACTAGATTGATACCTTGGTTCTCAAAAACTGAGGGAAATACTTACGCTACTGTACTGCAACTCCCTTTCCTCTTCGAGGGAATACAACGCAAGTTCAAGAGGTAGCATCGCCGGAGATGCAAAGAAACAAGACCAACCCGCTGCTCCAATCAACGGAGCCCGACCCCCCGCCCCGGTGTTAAAGCCCGCACCCTCAACGTCTGCCGCCTGCCCTCCTTGATGCATGAGGGGCATGTGGCGGGCGGATCGGGATTCAGATGGCGCGTGGTACTACCATTTCGTGCCACGTTATCATGGAGCGACCCAACGTCCACTTAGTAAATGAGTCGCGCCCTCGCAACTTCCTCTATGATTTTATGAGGAGGACGCAAACCGCCTCTTTACTATTTGGAACCACGGGGTGACGCAAGCATGCTGCGGTCACCCCACGCATGACCCCCACGTCATGCGTTCAGGGTAGATCGTGGGCAAGTGAAACCACCAGAGGAGTTACTGCAGTAAAAAGAATCTGGCCCCAACTGCCCACGCACCGTTCTAGGCCTAGCCCAACAACATGTTGCGCTTATGTATGGCCCAGGCCCGGGGGCTCCTATTGGTGTACAAAAGTAGGGGCTCTCCTTTGTAACCCTTACTTGTGCACGGGCAGTCAGAGCCACGCTTGCGGCCACACCTAAAAGGGCAGAGGAGGGAAACCGAAGCACAAGACTACCAGAACAGCGCCAAGAAAGTGGCGCAAGAAGGCCAAGCAACAAGATAGGCTTCCCTCGATAAGACCCTTGCCGGGGAGGCCTGCACGACCCTGGCAAGAACCTTTGCCGGGGAAACTCACCTAACGCCTCCATTGCAGCCACCCTTGAGCCTAGGAGCTCCGACACCATCAACAATGTTGGAACCAAGGCTCACTAAGCGCCTGCGTGATGGCATACAGATGTTTGTGAAGACAAAGGGTCTACGAATCCTAGATGAGAACCCGAAGACAAGACGACCGCAAGGCTACTTGCCGAGGATGCCCACGAGGCCCCGGCAAGGATCCTTGCCGAAGATGCCCACAAAGCCCCGGCAAGCCTCTTGCCGAGGGCGCTCACAAAGGCCATGGAAAGACCCTTGCCAAGAACAGACGCAAGACCGCGGCAAGCCCTTGTCACCCCATCATGTCCCCAGCTCGGCGGCCGACCCACTAGCCTAGGAAAGTACCCACGTGGCAGTACGTGGTGCCTGATATAGCTAGTCTAGCACCTATGTGGTGGCATGCAGATCTTCGTGAAGACCCTACCACCACGCCATCTCAGCTGCCTGCCAACCTACATGGCGTTGCATGCCTCGTTGGCCTAGACGCGCGTCGCAGCCAAACAAAGCAGCGGTGGACGGGACAGGCCTCGTTGTCGTCCCCGATAAAGCAAGTGGACACCTAAGTAACGCATTTAATGTTTCTTGTCCCGTAATGGTAGGAGATAAGCGTGTACACTGTATACCTTTCCACCTCCTGTGTGCCACTGTGGCAACCCCTTTTGACTATAAAAGGAGGCCTGAGGCATACTGGAGCAGGATTCAGATCTTTTGGACTAGGCACGCACCATAGTTAGTTCAAGAGCTCAAGAACACTCAAATACACATCAGAGCGGCCTGAACCTGGGTAAACAATCCTTGTGCTGACTCCTAGACCCGTTCATTGCACTACCCCGCTCCTGTCAACCGTAGAAGGGATTCCAGTGATCCCATAGGTGTCGATCAGTACGTCCCCAACATACTTCATTGTACAGAATCTCCTATTTTGACACTTCCATGTAATAGTGGGAATATTTCATTATAGAACTTGGCTTGTATATTCCAGTGATGGGCTTCGTCAAATGTCCTAGTTCTTCATGAGCAAGCAAGTTGGATGCACACCCACTTAGTTTCTTTGAGCTTTCATAAAGTTATAGCTCTAGTGAATCCGTTACATAGCAATACCTACTCACTCACATTGATATCAATTGATGGACATCTCCATAGTCCATTGACTTGCCTAGTTAATGTGAGACTTTCTCCCTACTTTTGTCTACTACCAACTTCTATTCCACCCACAGTGCTATGTCCATCGCTCACGCTCATGTATTACTTCAAGAGTTCAAAAAGTTTAAAAATCTAAAAGCATGAATACAATTGAGAGGCTGACACTGGGGTGAGCATGATTTATACTTTGTGCTAAGAAGTGGGAACATAACAAGACTATATGATTCTGTAGGGATAACTTTCTTTAGCCATGTTATTTTTGAAGCTTCACAATTTTCTTTCTAGTATGCTTGAAGTATTATTGTTTTGATATTAATGAAATATTGTTTTGAATCATATGGATCTAAACATTCATACCAAATAAAGAAGAAATACATTGCTAAATATGTTAGGTAGTATTCTACATAAAAAATATGTTTTCCTCATTTACCTACTCGAGGACGAGCAACAATTAAGGTTGGGGATGCTTGATGCTTGTTTAATATGAATTAATATGCTATTTTATATTATTTTTGGGACAAACATATTAACCTAGAGCCTAGTGTTAGTTGCTGTTTTTCCTTGTTTTTTAGTTTCGTGGAAAAGGAATATCAAACGAAGCTCAAACGGAACAAAACTTTCATGGTTATTTTTCTTGGACAAGAAGACACACGTATGACTTAGAGTCCAGGTCAGAGAGTGCTCGAGGAGACGACAAGCCAGGGGGTGCGCGCCCTAGGGGTGGCGCCCCTAGGGCTTATGGACCCCTCCGAGCCCCCCTGACCCCTTTGTTTGGCCTATAAATACAGAAATATTACGGATCCCTAGAGGCATCCATGAAAATACTTTTCCACCGCCGCAGGTCTCTCATCTCGTGAAATCCTTTCTGGAGGTCTTTTCCGGTACTTTGCCGAAGGGGCACTCGATCACGGAGGGCTTCTACATCAACCTTGCTGCCCTTCCGATGATGTGTGAGTAGTTTACCACAAACCTACGAGTCCATAACTAGTAGCTAGATGGCTTCTTCTCTGTCTTTGATCTTCAATACAATGTTCTCCTCGATGTTCTTGTTGCTCTATTCAATGTAATCTTCTTTTGCGGTGTGTTTGTCGAGATCTGATGATTTGTCGATTTATGATCAAATTATATATGAATATTATTTGAATCTTCTCTAAATTCCCATATGCATGATTTTATATCTTTGTATTTCACTTCGAATTATTGGTTTGGTTTGGGCAACTATATTGGTAGTTCTTGCAATGGGAGAGGTGCTTAGTTTTGGGTTCAATCTTGTGGTGTCCTCACCTAGTGACAGAAGGGCTAGCGAGGCATGTATTGCATTGTTGGCATCAAGGATAAAAAGTTGGAGTTTATATCATATTGCTTTAGTTTATCCATCTACATCATGTTATCTTGTTTATGGCGTTACAATGTTCTTATGAACTTAATACTCTAGATACATGATGGATAGCAGTCGATGTGTGCAGTAATAGTAGTAGATGCAGAATCGTCTCGGTCTACTTCCTCTAATGCAGAAATGGGCTATAGTTCTGGTTCGCGAGGGTCTTTAGTGCCGGTTCTGGAACCCACACTAAAGGGTGGGAACTAAAGCCCCCCCGGTTAGTCCCGGTTTAACATGAACCGCCACCAAAGGTCCACCACGTGGCACGAGCACGCGCTGATGGCTGGGAGAGCTTTAGTACTGGTTCGTAACACCAACTGGTACAAAAAGGTTTAGGGGTTTTGGTTTTATGATTTATTTTTCCTTTAATTTTGTGTTTTCCATTTAATTTTTTTTCATTTGATTGATTTTACTATACTACATATTGTGCACGTTATGCACATATATAAATAGCATTTCACCTAGAACCCGACATATATATATACATATATATATATATATATATATATATATATATATATATATATATATATATATATATATATATATATATATATATATATATATATATATATATATGTGTGTGTGTGTGTGTGTATATATATATATATACACACTATTCTGATCATAGGATCGGAATATTATTTTGATCACAACATATACTTCTTGAGATACACGCTTGAACTTCCCTCTGTAAGAACCCGAACTTCGGGCTATCTTCGAAACCGTGTCTCTCCCCGCGAATTTTCCTGGTTAGCCGTGTTCTATATAATGTAAGTGTAATCTTCAAATGGTTTCTAGCAACTAAATACTCGTTTTAAACAGAAATCTCTCTCATGGGCGGATTTTGCTCTTGGGTCGTGAAGAACTCGCGTTTTTTGCAATTTTACTACCTGAGTTATTCGACCTGAACTTCCCCATATGCTAGGTTGAACTTCTGCCAACATTGCCCAAACAGGGCTTGCAATATACCGTTGGAAAACTATGGACACCAGTATCATGACCCAACTTAAATTTTTGTCAAAATGTAAGCGGTTTAAGAGTAGTTTTGAAAACCATTTTTTCTTCACATAAAAAAGATGAATCATATTTTCGATCTCATTTCTAAACCGATTATCGGAATGCGGCATATAATATGTCGTTGGAAAGCTGGTGCAAAACCTCTCCTTCCACATGTTGAAAGTTTTCTCCAATTCCCTATGGTTAAAGAGTAATTTGAAAAAAAAAACGTAAAATTTTGCAAAGCGAAAAGCCGAGTTCGTATTTTCGCTGTAATTTATAAACGGCTAATCCAATTATGTCATATTATATGGCGTTGGAAACCTTATGAAAATGCACTACTTTTTCATGTTGAAAGTTTTTTCTAATTTTTAACGGTTTAATAGTAATCTAGAAAACGGTACAAGTCTTACCGAGTTCGTATTTTCGAGCTCATTTTTGAACCGTGCGTCCAAATGCAGCAAATGATATGGCGTTGGAAAGCTTGAACAAATGCGAAACTTTTTGGTATGTATTGCTTTCCCATCTCTTTACGGTTTTAAGTCAGTTTTGAAAATGGAGAAAAACGTATTTTGGCCGTAATTTCTACAAAGTTTATTGGAATGAGGCAAATAATATACCGTTGAAAAGCTACGGAAAATGCGAAACTTTTTCATGTTGATGGTTTTCTCAGATTCCTAGCCATTTTCAAGTTATTGCGAAAATGGCGATATCATTTTTCTGCCTTTTTCCCAAAACAGATTCTTCGAAAATGCACCGCGTGAAGAACCTGAACTTCTGTGGCAGTTCTGCTTGAACTTCACTCTGTTTTGGAGGTGATGTTTTTTCCCGTAACTCTCAAACCCCTTACCGGAATTGAGCAAATGATATACCAATGAAAAGCTGTCGAAAACACGCAACTTTCCCATGTTGATCAGTTTTTCATACTCGTGATGGTTCAAAAGAATTTTTTTGAATATATATATATATATATATATATATATATATCATCGAAAGTCATGCACCACCATTCACACATACAAATGTATATATACAATTTGGTATATATATATATATATATATACAGTTTCTCCTACAATTGGTAGATCATTACATGGAGGCATTACTGCCGTAGCAGGTAATGGAATTCTCCTTTGAGATCTATGACCTGGTCAAGCAAAAATCCTAGAATTTCCTCTTGAAGTGCTCCTACGCGAGCGTCCAGTAGGAGTCGATCGAGCATCTCCTTCATATTTAAAGAAGGGATCAAAATATACATGTATTATTAGTTGTGTGTATATATATTTGATAATGATGTAAACATTGTGAATAGTATTCTGGCAAACATACCCATTGGTCTCTATCGGTTCTGGTCCTTTCGATAGTCATCAAGCGAATGTTCTCGCAAAAGTAGAATGCAAATAAATCAAGCCCCAGCACCTACTTCAGGGCCTTTACGAGATTAGAAGTCAATCAAATAATAATTAGTCAAGCATGATAATTAATGGTGTTGAAACTAGAATTAAAGAGATGGTAGCTAGCTGGTACTAGCTACTTAATTAATTACCTTGGGTCGGATCCATTTCAGATGTTTTTTCCATGGGCCATGAACCTGTTTGATGAACTTTTGCCAAGACCTGCCCGCCGATAAAGAAAATGAATAAATGAGTTATTAATTAGTTGATATCAGGAAATGACGAACTAAAGAGGCTGACATATAGTTCGATAATGATTGAAATTACATGTTGACCATCCCCTTCACGATTTCGTAGTCAGTATCTTTTTTAAGTAGTGAGTCTAGTACTTGAACTTTTCCCTCGTCAATTCAGTGACTAACATGATCCTTTGGAAACAGTATGCGCACACGTTTGCATGTATAATTAAGTGGGCATGTGCATAACTCTTCAACTACCCTAAACCCTATACACTTAGGCCGCGTACGGATTCCCTCCGCTTCGCGGCTCCGCACCGGAGGGGAGCGACAATCCAGTTATAATTTGCGGAGTTGATTAAAGGCCGCTCCATGCGCTTCGCTCCACAAAGGTCTGCCGAACAGGCCTTTATTAACATCTAGCTAGTAAGCAAAAACAAAATTTGTAGTACAAGACAGTGTGACTCACCCGAAGTTGTAAGGAAGTAGTATTTTTGGACAAGCATTTAGGCGCTTCAAGAACTCTAGCAAGATTTTTCTATGTACGGTCTATCATATTCTTGTGACCATGTCTTTTAATTAATGATATTTGGGTCAATGAACCCAATGCCATAGCGTCCATCTTTTTTAATTTCAAACATCTTCATTCTGCATAATACCACTGAAGATAATATAGTGAGAATAATTACAGGTAATGAATAGAACAAGCACTACAGCTAGATAGAGAATTAAATTAATTACAGAAAGAAATCACTTACAAACAATAGCAACTGACGATAGATTTGTCGAGGGCGTCTTGATTGAATAACAGTGAAATTTGTTGAAACTCAAACCACATATCTTTTCCATGGTAGAAATACTCTTCAGCGACTTTCACCATGAGGGACTCTCGATGAGTAGTCTTCGCTTCTTTCATGTACCATTCATGCAATTGATATATTATCGTTGATAGAAGCTTGACCTCCTCAGGCTTCATGATAGGCTGGCCGCGGGCATATTTCCATTTTAGGTCCTCCTCTTTAAACTTTTCCATGGGCTCGACGCCTACGAGTAGTTCTATAGTGCATCCGACCTCTGTAGCCTGCCTTCTATGATTGTCGGTTATTAGCAGCTGATCTCCGCTAGTACTCGCATGTGTTGGTACAATGTGCGGGGGGATTGATCGCACCACCTGTTCTCCCAGCTAGGGAACAGTTTCCCCGCTTTTTTGGGCAGCTGCTTGGCTGGAGCTCGAGCTCGACTCATTAATTTGTGTGCTATATGCATTCTTGATTTGGCGCACGTAGTATGACTCCCTAGGCTTGGGAGCTGATGCTTGAGCCATACTACTGAAGTGGTCAACGACATGCTCATGCACTTTATCCTTTGGCGGTGGCGGCGGTTTCAGTCCAAAATGGGCCCTGACTTGTGTTGGGGATATGCCCTAGAGGCAATCATGTATGATGACATTTCCTATGTGTTTATGAACAAAGATAGTCCTTGGATGTAACCAATGATACTTGATGGTAAGTATGTGACTTGTTTGTGAGATCTTTTGTTGTATGATACATCATAAATGGTTCCTAGTCGTAAGTGATGTGTGGGCACACGTCGGACTAGACTAGCATATGACACAGTGGATGGCTCCGTCTCACTAGCCATGGGGTATTGGATGCTAACCGCATAATATGGACTTGGAAAGGTCTGGTCGGATTCGACGTGGTTGGATCTGAGTCGAGATAAGGTCCGAGTCGGATAGAGCCAACTATGACACGCAGCGATATGTCATCTATGAGTCTCTACTACACGTACATTCTATGTCCTAAGACCTGAGCCGACGCATGTACTCGGGATGGTGACATACTTTCTTTGGGCCGACCAAACGCTACTCCGTGACTGGGTAGTTACAAAGGTAGGTTTCGGGCTTGTTCAGACCCATGCTGAGAGACGTGGTCGAGCAAGATGGGATTTGCCCCTCCGATGAGGAGAGATAATCTCTGGGCCCCTCGTGTGATCCGACCAGGATAAGCATGGCCATGCGACAAGGATGATGAGATACTCCGGTTTGGGTCGGCATCAATGGAACACGAAAGAGGTCAGGCTAGCACTAGGATGACATACTCGCCCTGAGCCTGACAACATATATCTTGTGGCAAATGGAATGGGAGTGTGACATGTTGTACAGGTTCGCTAGCTAGCTTCATAGTCTCCTTGGTGGTCGGTGCGCCTTGCTAGAGCCTGCTACCAACCGTACAGGTCATAGGTTATCCGACCTACGACCAAGTCCACTTGAACCTAAGGGGGGCATGCACTTAAGGGAAGGAACCTCTGAGGTTGGATCCGATTCCAAGAGTTAGACTTCGTCCACTCAGACTCGGATATAGAACCAACTATGAGACGCAGCGATATGTCATCTGTGAGTCTCTAGTACAACATATGTTCTTTGTCCTAAGACCTGAGCTGACGCATGTACTCGGGATGGTGACAGACTTGCTTTGGGCCTACCAAACGCTACTCCGTGACTGGGTAGTTACAAAGGTAGGTTTCGGGCTTGTCCAGGCCCATGCTGCGAGTCTTTCTGGACCCCGATCCTAAGTCACACCGGTCTAGCATGTAACACACCATATCACTTTGCGACCTCACGCACGGTATCCCCACGGGTGCCACTTTACCTGGCCCGGGACCGTTTGCGCATTTTGGCTCACGTATATGATAGTATCGCTAGCATCCATATGACAGAGAACCCGAGCCGACATGACTAGTTATAATCCCAAGGTGGCGCTAACATACAGGGACAGGCATACATGACCTAGCAACGAATGTGTCGGTCATCAACGTATGAACCCAAGTTGTAGCAAGCTACAAGACCTTAAAGGAATAACACGTGACATTTCCCCAAAGGGACAGACACAGGAACGAAGAAGGACACATGCCGGCCAGCCTAAGTGTTCCGGAGCAATAGCAAGCTACCAAGGCTCAGTGGAAGCACTAGGAGACATTTCCCCATAAGGGAGGCTACCAAGAGGAAACAACTAGGTTGTCGGATCCCACACATACGAAGCATTTCAATAACATACACACAATATGCTCGATATGCGCAAATACAACATGGCATCACAACAAGACTCTATGAAACAAAGTATTTATTCATTAGGCTCCGAGGAGCCAGATATTACAAACATGGGTGTCATGACCCAACATTCAGAGCATACAAGCAACAAGCGGAAGCATAACATGTCTGAGTACAGACAACTACAACAGAAAAAGGCTGAAGGGCCTGACTATCTACAACACTCGTACAAGATAGTAGCTGAGGTAACAAGCTACTTGTCGAAGTCCAAGCGGAACTACTAGCGAGACAGAAGTCTCATCTACAAAACATAAATTAAGCAAACATGAGTACAAAGGTACTCAGCAAGAGTTACATCAGATCCTATCATACATGCACTTGTATCAAGAAGGCAAAGTGGGGTTTAGTTGCAGCAAGCCAGCTTTGACTCAGTGGCTATCCTGTACTAAGACTACTGGTAACTCTTTGAGGTGGCGCACACGAGTCCACTTATCACCACTCAATACACCACTATGGATTCATCCCCGTCTCCCTACGAGAAAGACATCCATAGCACTCACACTTGTCTTGAGTATTTTAGAGTATCCACTTCCAGTTGTCTATGTACCACGTAAGCATCCAAGAAGTCCATAACCGTGGACCTGGCTATTCGAATAGATCATGTTAAACCCTGCAGGGGTGTACTTCTTCACACACGCTCTCGCCACTTACCGCCATGTACACGTCGTGTATCTCGGCAACCTTCAAGCGGTAGCCTCGTGAGGGTGTCGGCCACAACCTGACTAACCACACAAGACTCTAGTCCAGGTTTATCGCCTATTCGGGTTCCATCCGCAAGGGAGTCCGGCCGAGGTTTCCATCACGGCCCCAAACGATGTGTACAGGGCTCCCAAGCACACCATCCGAGTGCCACTCGGTACACCGGGCCACGTGTGCCTAGTGTCCCAAGCCCACCCTGCCGGGTGCCACTTGGTAGAAAAATAACACTACCTACAAACACCAAAAACTAGTTGAGACTCCTGGACAGAGATCAAATTGATTAATAAGCCGAGAGGGGCCGAGTTACCGGAACCCAATGTGCGGTAGTAGCTAGTCATTGGACAACATACACAGAACTCAGTGCTTAAGGACGGTTCAAGTGAGACAACCCACCATGTACTCCTACATGGCCTCTCACCGCTACCTTTACCAAAACGTATTCACACACTTAACTCTCAGCATCAGAACATATCACTGCACTCCAATTCATTCCAAATGAATCAGACCTGACAC
This sequence comes from Secale cereale, assembly GCA_902687465.1. Lineage (NCBI taxonomy): Eukaryota > Viridiplantae > Streptophyta > Magnoliopsida > Poales > Poaceae > Secale > Secale cereale. Next base: position 221,499,224 of record LR738712.1, read on the forward strand.
ACTCTAAGCAATAGCAAAACAAGGCATGGTAAGAACACAACATGGCTTCAATCAACTCCTGCACATGTTAGTGGGTTTCAACTATTTACTGTTGCAATGACAGGTCATGCAGAGGAATGGGTTCAACTACCGCATCATAAAGTAGCAGTTGGATCGTTGTTGTCCTAATGCAATAATAGAGAGCAGGAGCGAGAGAGTGGGGTTGTATCGGAATGAACAAAGGGGTTTGCTTGCCTGATAGATCAACAGGGGGGCACTGCTCCTCTGACAGGTACTCTGAAACGGTCTTCGGAGCAGGACCTATCGAGAAGGACGGTGCCAACAATCAAACACAAGCATATGCAACAATATTATGCATGAATATGGCATGAAGATATGATGTTGTTTGAGCTAATGCAACTAGCTTTTATTTGGTTGAACTCCATTTGAACCAAGGTTCAAATGCAACTCCAAATTAAACATTTATAAATGCCATTTATGTGTCTTCATATATTCAGTAGGTATAACTTCATTTGTCATGCATGAAAATGGTACAGATAGATAGATTGAATTTTTCTGATAAATTTTCTTTATATAAATTATTTCATTATGAGCTACGGTTGAATTTCTGTGATTTTTTGAAGTTTAAACCAATTTTTCATCAGCATGACCAAAGCATGATGTCAGCAGGTCAACCAGGCTGACCAGAGTCAAACCTGATAGTGGGGTACACTCGTCAGTGACTCTACTAATTATCTGAGTTTAATTAGTGCTAAACTAGTCAAACCAAAAAGTCAGCAGGGCTGGGCCCACATGTCAGTGACTACACTAATTAACTAACACAAATCGGGGTCAACTAACTGGGGGGGGACCCACCTGTCATTGACCCACAGGGTCAAAGCGTCAGCGGGGTCAAAGCCGCCGGCAGTAGCAAACGCGACGGAAAGGCTTGGGATCGCCGCTCCGTCGACCAAAAGAGCAGCGGAGGGCAGCTACGGGGAGCTGGAGCTCACCCGCGCCCGTTTTAGCAAGCAGCAGCAGCTGAGGCGGCCGGAGCTCGCCGGATACGAGCTCGAAGCGGCGGTCGGCTTTCAGGCGTGTTCGTGTTCAGGGCTAGGAGGCACGGGGAGGCCAGCCGAGGGGCTCTACGGCCTCCTGGCGGTGTGGTGAGCGTGGTGGCATGCTCAGGAGCGAGCTGCGGTGGCTCTGGCCACGGCGGCGACAAGGCACGGCGGCGGTGGTTCTCGGGTGCCGACGACGCGGCAGCTACGGCACGCCAAGGATATACCGGAGAGGGGGAAAAGAAGCAGCAGCTCACGGCGGATGCAGTGGAGCGGACGACGACGTCGGGGAGGAGCCGGAGCGGTCGGGGCGGCGAAGGGGATCTCTGGCGGCCGGCGATGAAGAAGACGGCGGTGACAGCTCCTCAGGGCGTCCGGCGACGCGTGGCTTGACGAAGAGGACGAGGACGAAGTGGCAGAGCTCTCGGGCACGTTGGCTGGCCGTGGAGTGGTCTGTGGCCACGGCAGCGGCGAGCGGCGGTGACGGCGACGTTCGGTGGTGCGAGAGAGAGAGAGCGAGGGAGAGGAGGGGAAGCCACGGTGAGTGTGCCAGATGGCCGGGGCGTTGCGTGGCGTCTTCCAGGGCGTCCAGAGCGGCAAGGGAGATGGCAGGCAGGCAGGGAGGAGGTGGCAGCCATGCGCTCGGCGGTGGCGCGTGCCCCTGCCTCCTGTCGTCGCTAGGAGGACGACGACTGGCAGATGGGCCGGCCCAGCTGGGCCACACAGCGCTAGGCCAGCAAGTGGCCTAGGTAAGTTCTTTCCTTTTTCTTTTCTGTTTTCTATTTTTGTAATTTTGTTTTGATTTAGTTTCTAAACTAAATCATTTATTTTCTTCTGACATTTTTTTTGCACGGACCTAAGGAATTAATACAAAGCCCCTCACAATAAAAATCAGAATTTTGGACATATATAAAAAATATATAGTAAATATATATCCAAGGCAAATAATTATTGCATTAATGCCAAATGCCCAAAATAAATATTTATGAGCTCCTGAAAATATTGGTTTGAAATTTTACCACTGACCAATATTTTCAGAGAGTAACATGAACATTTTCTTGGACCCTTTTGGAGCAATTTTTATTTGGGTCATTTTTCAAAAGGGTTTCTCAGGGTTTCACAAGTCCCCAATGCAAATTCATTTGAAGTTTAAACATGATGCAAACACCAAGCTAGCCTAGTGCATACCTGAACTAGGGTTGTGACAACTCGCCCCCACTTGGAAGAATCTCGTCCCGAGATTCAGGAGTCGGCGGAAAGAAGGTGGGGTACTCCAGTCGAAGACGATCTTCTCGCTCCCAGGTAGCTTCTCTCTCGGAATTATGAGACCACTGAACCTTGATAAACTTGATGTTATGTCGTCGAGTGACACGCTCTGCTTGATCCAGAATGCGAATGGGGTACTCTCGATATGTGAGGTTATCTTGGAGATCAATCGTTTCGTGGTCCACTCCACGGATGGGATCCGAGAAGCAACGCCTGAGTTGAGAGACGTGGAAGACATCATGTACTCGAGAAAGATGTGGGGGTAGTTCCAACTGGTAGGCAACCTCTCCTCGTTTAGCGAGAATGCGAAAAGAACCAATGTAACGAGGAGCCAACCTGCCCTTGATACCGAAACGATGGGTACCATTCAAAGGGGTAACCCGAAGATAAGCTTTGTCGCCAACTTCATAAGCCATTTCCTTATGCTGACGATCATACTGGCTCTTTTGACGAGATTGAGTTGTTTTCAAATTCTCACGAATGATGCGAACTTGCTCTTCTGCTTCCTGGATCATGTCTGGTCCAAAGAATTGTCTTTCACCAGTTTCTGACCAGTTCAAAGGTGTTCGACATCTTCATCCATAGAGTATCTCAAAAGGAGCTTTCTTGAGACTGGATTTATAGCTATTGTTATAAGCAAACTCGGCAAAAGGAAGACATTTCTCCCAATCCATACTGAATGAAATAACGCAAGCTCTAAGCATGTCTTCGAGAATTTGGTTGACCCGTTCCACCTGACCACTTGATTGAGGGTGGAAGGCGGTACTGAAGGAAAGATGGGTTCCCATGGCAGTTTGGAAACTCTCCCAGAAATGAGAAGTGAAAAGACTACCACGGTCTGAATTGATCTCTAGTGGAACACCATGAAGTGACACTATTCGAGAAATATATAAGTCAGCGAGCTGACTAGAAGTGATACTCTCTCGAACAGGTAGGAAGTGAGCCACTTTGGACAGACGATCAATGACTACGAAGATAGCATTATTCCCTCTCTTGGTCCTGGGAAAGCCGGTGATGAAGTCCATACAACTTTATCCCATTCCCACTCAGGAATAACTAAAGGCTGAAGGGTGCCAGCAGGTCTTTGATGTTCTGCCTTAACGCGACGGCAAACGTCACACTTAGCAATGAACTCAGCAATTTCTCTCTTCATCCTAGTCCACCAGAACCTCTGGCGTAGGTCCTGATACATCTTAGTACTACCGGGATGAATCATGAGAGGAGATTCATGAGCCGCCTCAAGGATCAGTTGTCCCAGATGTTGCTTCTTGGGAACCACCAGTCGGTTCTGGAAGAAAACAACACATCGATCATCTATGGAGAAACTACCAGCAATACCCTTGGCAATGTTTCTCTTGATCCGAGTAATCCTCGTATCATGTTTCTGGGCTTCTATGATATGAACCATAAGAGTAGGTTTCGCCACCAAGGTTGAAAGGAATCCGTGAGGAGCAATGTGAAGGTTAAGTTTACATAATTCCTCATAGAGAAGTGGTTGGCCCTGCTGCAATATGAGATTGTTGCAATAGGACTTACGACTTAAAGCATCAGCCATGACATTGGCCTTTCCTGGGGCATCAACTCCACCCAACGTCTTTGCCTAAGGTTCAAATCTGGCTGGGTGAAGATATACTTGAGACTCTGGTGATCGGTGTAGATCTCGCAACGATTACCAAGAAGGTAATGTCTCCATGTCTTAAGTGCATAGACTACAGCTGCAAGCTCTAGATCATGTGTAGGATAATTTTCCTCATGTGGATGCAACTATCGAGATGCATAGGCAATGACATGACGATCTTGCATAAGTATGCAACCTAGTCGCTGTCGTGAGACATCACAGTAGATAACAAAGTCCTTAGTGAAATCCAGTGGCACAAGTATGGGAGCAGAAGTCAGGCGTCTTTTCATTTCCTGAAAACTGTGCTCACACTATGGGGACCACTCAAACTTTTTATCTTTCTTGAGAAGTTCTATGAGAGGTTTGGCCACTTTAGAGAAGTTTTCAACAAAGCGGCGACAATAGCTGGCTAGACTGTAACACTCCAAATTTTGGATTTGTTTTCTTCCAAACTTTGTGGTCTTTTGGAAGGGGGATATTTGATCTTCTCTTGGAAGCCCTTTCTAAAAACTTTTCTGACCAAAGTTTGTGTGTTCTTCTTAAGCTTGGTTCTGGTCTTGAAAGTTTTCCACTTGTGTTAGCTCAAACACAAGTTGTTATTCAAAAGGGTTTGTTTGATTTTTTTCCCTCCATGATTTTCCTTCATATAAGGATCTTGGACTTGTCATCCCCATTCAAACTTTTCTCTTTCCATGGCACCCAATGAAAGTAATTCTCTCCAAGACCTCCTCTTCACCTTGAAACAAGTCTCTCAACAATTCCAGTAGGTTTCAACCTTATTGGGATTTTTCTTCCAATTATTTTATACCAAAATCAATTTCTGTCTTCTAAAATGAACTTTGGTGATTTACAAAGGGACCACCATGTTCATTTTGATATTTCATTCCAAGCCAACTCCTCTGGATAGTCCTTAGTACCCATAACCTAGATCCATCTTGTCTCACTGGTCCATAGTTCAAAATTTTCAAATTTCATTTGCTGCAATTTGGACCAGATTTGCAAATTTTGGTGAAATTCATATTTTTCTTCTTTCTAAAAATCTATGAAAATTCAGGCAGCCTCTAGATGCATCAAGAGACCACTCCACCAAATATCAGCTCCAAAAAGATTTTTCACATGCCAAAATCATTTCGTCAAACACCTGGCGTGCACTGTTTCTGTCAGTTTCAGAAAAGTTAACTGAAGTTAACAGGCGACAGTGCAACTTCGTCAGTTTCGTCAGACAGCGTTCGTCAATCTCACCAGTGCCGCTTTGGATCGATGCTGCACTGCACCTCGCTCTTATCCTGAGCGCCGCACGCGCACTTGGCTGGCTCTTGGCGTCGGTGGCACCCTGGCCCGCACACGTCGGCGTCTTCCGCGGCGGCAGAGCCACCCGTGGCCGCCGACAGGGGGCACCCTGCGGCACAACACCGTTCGGCACCGCCCAAGCTACCTGGGAGCTCCGCGTGGCCTTCTCCATTGCCAGCGCACGCCTGCAGCACCGACGCCGTGGCCTGGCACGCACAGGGCGCGCTCTGTGCCACCGACGAGCCGCACGGCCGTTCCGTTGGGGATAGGCCGTAACCGCCCCTACCTTGCTGAGTTAGGCACCAGAATGGAAGTAGTACACCTCCTAGTCGATGCTCAAGCACCTAAACCAACCGTCCAGCAACAGCGCCGCTGTAATCGGTCGTCGGACTTATCCCGTTTACGGCAACGGCCTCGGGCCGGCTATAAATAGCGCCTCCGAGCTCGCTCTCAACCTCGCACCTTACCACCATCTTACCAGACCCCGCCCAGCTACTGGAAGAGCCTCGAGGGGGCCTTCTTCCTCAACTCCGGCACCTCTGTCCGCCTCGGGTTCCAGCAACGTTTTCTCTGGTGGGAGATCCTCCACCGCCATTGACTCGTTCGTAGCCTCCTGACACCTCTAGGAGACTAACCCCCACTCCAATTTGACCCCAGCAACTCTCCCCGACGAGGCCCACGCCACCCGAGCCGCCGTCCGCCGGAGATAGGGCACCGTCGACGTGGGGCTCGCCGACGCTCAACTCCACCACCCACCGACGCGGAATAGCACCAGGAACGAGTAGGTACCACTCACTTCTCCTACCTCGCCGTGGATCGGCGCCGGCGACCACCACAGCCCTCTGGCGCCGGCGCGACTCTGTTATGTTTTTAAACCTGACGAGTGGGACCCCCTCGTCAGCCTCTCAATCTCTTCCGAAGCGATTTTCTGGAAGGCGCCTACGGGCAAAGTGCGTTTTCCTATTCAGCCAGTGCACTGCGTACCGATTCGTTTTCTGATTTTATATTCTAGCCCCTGGAAACTTTTTGTTTCATTACATACAAGTCCCTGGACAGAAACTCTAATATCCTTTAAACAAAAAGTTATTTTTAGTTGATTCTTTTTCTGTTCTCTTAGTTTTCTGTCTAGATTTTTCTCACATTTATTTGAAAAATATTTGGGGCAACTTTTTGCACGCGCGGAATTTATGTTAGTATTCGTTTTGTTTGAATACGTAGATACCGAAGGACGTGACGGAGCCGCGAACTTCACCGAGTTAGACTCCGACTACTCTGAACCAGGCAAGCATGTTTGAACGTTTGATATGATGAGTGTGTTGCATGTTTGCTTGAGTAGTTCTTTTTCATAGCATGGTCATATAAGCATTTGTGGATGATTATATATCATGCAAGCAAGCTTCGGGTGAGCCCGAATGATGATGATGGAACCACCCTGATCATGTGGTGACATTATGGGTTGTGAACTGGTATTGTTGGAGCATGCCAGTCATCTGTTATCTCTAGTGTCAACGTGGATCAAGTCATGATCCCTTTCATCTCCTTTTTGGTACTGTCATATGCCTTCTGCAAAGATTATGGTTTAGTCAGTTGCAAACCTCTTTCCGTGTACACACCAAGTAGAGGGGCCGGGATGAGGGTTCCATCGCCCTGGAATAAAGCCCGTCATCTGGTCAGGGGGCATGGGTGTTTCCGGTTGGGACCGAGAGGAGGGCACCCCTTAGAGCGCGCATATATAAATTGGATCCCATGCTATTCGAGGTTGTAGCCTCCCCGTCTTAAAGTTTTTCGTGAACGTTGTCACGGGTGATTCCGGACAACAGGATGTGAAATGGGTGTGTCCTGGTCAGTTGTGTTTCTGCTAAAACACCGTAGACGGAACTAGTCCTTGTGGCTAGCGGAATCCATTGGCTGTCATCTAAGAGTACAAACTCTGCAGAGTCAAAATCTTCCGAGTAGCCATATTTATGGCCTAGAATCAATCTTCATGTCAACCCCGGTGACCGTCTCTAGTAATTTATGATAGTAACAAGAGTGGTGATTTTGTCCAGGTTTATTTTGGGTAGATGAACTAACCAGTTATCTCTGCACTGATTTATCTCTTGAAGTATTTTACCGCTATACCAGATTATATAAGCCCTTTATGAGATGTCGCTCAGACGCCCGACTATGGCATTCTTGTTGTTCATTTTTGTCATAAGCCCTTTATGAGATGTCGCTCAAACGTCCGACTGTGGCATTCTCATTATTTACTTTCATTATAAGCCCTTTATGTGATGTCGCTCAGACGTCCGACTATGGCATTCTTGTTATTTATTTTTGTTATAAGCCCTTTATGTGATGTCGCTCAGACGTCCGACTGTGGCATTCTTGTTGTTTATTTTTGTTATAAGCCCTTTATGTGATGTCGCTCATACGTCCGACTTTGGCATGTTTTTATTCATTTTCCCTCACGAGGCGTCGCTCAGACACTCGTTTGGTTTTCTTTTATTTATCTTATGGATTTTGGGAGGACTACCGCCCGACTTCCAGTTTTACATGCAGCGCAGAAATTATATTACTCGGATACATATTGCTAGATTACTCGTATGCTTCATGTTTGCATTTGTTATATCTAATGTCCGAACTGTCTTGCGAGTACTTTCAAAGTACTCACCTGGCTTGTTGATTTGGCCAGATGTTGACGAAGGAGATCTCATGGATGAAGAGTTCGATAGCGAGTCCGACGTCTAGTGGAGTCCCAGTCAGTCTCTTGCGATCTTGGAGTTGATCACTGTTTTATAACCGCTTCCGCCAACCACCAAATAAATTCATCGGGTCTCATTCCGACACTCGATGAACTGTAAGATATTGGAGTCATGTCACCCACTGCACTGTGACATATCCAGCACATTTTTATTATGAGTTAGTAGTATGCCACCCTGCCATTGTGTCATATCCGCCCTTTTGTAATATATCGGCGTGCTTGTAATAAATTGTTGAGCAAGCTCAGCTCAACCATATATAATATTCAGTACTCTGGAATTCTGCATCAAGGATTTGTCTACCAGTAAGAAGTATTCTTCTGTGCTGGTTCGATGAAAAGGTCGGTCTCTCGGTAATTATTTTACTAAAAAACCGGTCCTGACAACCTTGGTACCAGAGCCAGGCTGACTGTAGGAAGCCACTAGGTGTGATCGCTAATCGGTTATTAGCGTATTAAATGATATTTCAGCATTTTTGCATTTTTAGCAATTTTTTGTTAGTCATCATAAATTTATGACTTGACTATTCGGAATTTTTGTCTACTTTTGTAGATGGCCAGCGGCGACTGCGATTCACAAGTGTTCGTCAATATTCCTGAGGGGTTTATCAAGCTCCTTGTCGCCATCACCAAGGTCGCGATCGGGCCATCGACCCGTCCAGAATTTACACTCTACCGTAACACAGCGACAGCGTGTCGATGCACCAGGCCGCGGTGCAATTCAAGGGAGGGCGTTTTGAAGCACGCCGCTTCCGATTTGTGGGCAGGGCCATGCCTACGGAGAGGCATGCCATGCAAATGGCTGCACGTGAGGCGATAGCTCGTCTCCGGGATGCTCTTCCTTCAATGAAGACTCATCGCTACTGTTACCTCCCATGCCACGTGCCTTACACGTGCCACTATGTGTTTGCTTGCACAAGGGGAGAACGTGATGAAGCCATCCAATCATTGGTTGAGTACCTCAAGGCTCTTGAGGCAGCCTTTGATAACCTTGTGGACGACTTGGTGGCTGCTCGTATTGACTTAGTTCAGAGTGGTTCCGCCAACAGCAGGGAGCTGCTTCATACTTCACCGCCACTGATGTTTGTCTCATCCTCAGCATCTTATGCACCTGCCATCTTAGCCACCGCTCGTCGCCTACCTACCACTGAGGAGCTTGACCAGGTCATTGCTCCTACCCCAGTCAGAGCTGCACCACCTGCCGCGCCCGCATCAACTCCTCATACCAGTACTCCACGCCTGGAACCTATCAGTGAGGAGGAAGTTCTGTCTCCATCGCCACTGGGTCTTACCCTCGACAGGCCGAGGGAAGTCTTCAACATCTCCGACTAGTGCGCCTATCCGCGACGCGATGTGTTCGCTTGTATGATATGTTTTATATGTAAAATAGGGTGATGGGAAGTAGTGTGTTTGCGCATCATGTAGGAACTTGGAGAAGTGCACTAGCATAAATAACATGTCAGGAATGTGTACGCGCATCTTGAGTGACGTATGTATAATTACGACTCGCGTGTAAGATGTGTACCAAGCGGTCCTTCTCCATGCGCGATCAAGTTTCTTTTTAAAAAACTTTGGAGCTTGTGCTTTGCTGCTTTTGCAAATCTTGGTTTATTTTTGCCGCTCGGTTCTTCTCATGACTTCTGCAATAATACCCCAGAGTGAGAAATGACTCGTCCCTGGACACGTTCCATGCCAAGTCCGCCAGAGGAAAATTATGGCACACAAACAGGTAACAATTTCACACAGGGGCAGTCAAGTCAGCAGGGCAACAAAACAACATTTTCTGAAGTGTGCCGTCTTTACGAGCAAAGCCAGCAGCAGCATTAGGACATGATGAACCATGTCATTAATATGGGGAATCACCGTGAGCCATACCAGCAGCATTCTAAATTGTTTGAATTACAGAAGACACGTCCACCAACATTTTCTCACACTGACAGACCTCTTGAGGCCGATGATTGGCTTCGAGACATTGAAAGGAAATTAATTGTGGCACAACGCTCAGATCGTGAAAAGGTACTTTAGGCACCACACAATCTTATGGGAGCAGTCGCATCATGGTGGGAGAATTTTCTGCATATGCACCCCAATGAAAATGATATCACCTGGGAAGATTTTAAAGTAGTCTTTAGTGGGGCGCATATCCCTAGAAGCATTATGAAGATCAAGAAAAGAGAGTTTGACGACCTCAAGCAAAGGGGCATGACAATAACTGAGTACAACAGCCAGTTTACTCAATTATCGCGCTATGCAAACGAAGAGCGTATGATTGAAAATAAGAAGATGGAAAAATTCCTGGACGGTCTGGCACCAGCACTTAAATGCCAGCTAGTCGTACACACTTTTCCAGATTTCAAGACACTTGTGGACAAGGCTATTACTTTGGAAAATGAGCGTCGCAGTCTGGAAGACATTCGCAAGCGAAAAAGAGATCAGACCACCCATGCTCGCAACAACAGAAATAAGGCAAATTTTCAGAAAAATGGGGCAAACAAATCCATGACCAATGACACGCGTCCGAGCAAAAAAAATCATGGAAGGGACAAGGATTTCACATATTGCCCAGATGTTACTTGCTACGCTTGTGGAGAAGAGGGACACTATGCCAAACAGTGCCCAAAGCCAAGGAACTCAACCCCGAAGCCAAACACCAATGGAAACAATTCAGCGCCCAAGCGTAACAACTTCAACCCCAATAACAACCACAAGAAAGGCCACGTGAACCACGTGACCAAGGAGCAAGCACAGGATGCCCCGAATATCGTACTCGGTACGTTCCCTGTCAACCCAATACCTGCCACGGTTTTGTTTGATTCTGGAGCTTCTCATTCGTTCATTTCGAAGAGCTTTGCTTTGCAACATGATTTTTCGATGCTTCCCTTGGGAAAATCAATGAACATCAAGTCCCCCGGAAGTAAGCAGATCACTCAAAATTACTGCCAAGGTATAACCATTGAAATTGAAGGATTAAAGTTTCACGCAAATCTCATCGTGTTGGAAAACAAGCGACTGGATGTTATCCTGGGTATGGACTGGCTAACCACCAACAACGGATTTATCGACTACTTCAACCGAACTGTGATTCTAACTCATCATCACGGAAAGACAATAAGAGTCACAGCTCAAGAAAGACCAGTCTCGCGGCAACCAAAATTAAACAAGGTAGACACTTCTGAGTTAAGCAAAGTTCCAGTAGTATGTGAATTTCCGGACGTATTTCCCGCAGAACTGCCAGGCATGCCACCAGACAGGGAAATAGAGTTCATCATTGAACTAGCTCCTGGAACCACTCCCATTTATAAGAAACCATACAGAATGGCACCGTCCGAGTTGGTTGAACTAAAGAAGCAAATAAAGGAATTACTGGACAAAGGATTTATACGGGCCAGCTCCTCTCGGTGTTATTTGCCAAAAAGAAAGATGGGACTATGAGATTGTGTATAGACTACCGAGCGCTCAACATGGTCACTATCAAGAACAAATATCCGATGCCACGGATAAATGATCTATTTGATCAGCTCGCTCAAGCCAAGGTTTTCTTAAAAATTGATTTAAGGTTGGGTTATCATCATTTAAAAGTACGGACAGAAGATATCCTGAAAACAACATTTACCTCCAGATACGGACTATATGAATTTACAGTAATGCCGTTTGGACTGACCAATGCCCCCGCATATTTTGTCCACCTCATGAACAAAGTGTTTATGAAATTTATGGAAAAATTTGTTGTGGTATTTATTGATGATATTCTGGTATATTCAAAGACACCAGAAGAACATGCTGAGCATCTCCATATTGTACTGGGAGAATTAAGGAAGCATCAACTCTACGCCAAATTCAGCAAATGTGAATTTTGGTTAAGACAGGTTGGTTTTCTAGGCCACATATTGGCACAAGAAGGAGTTGCTGTGGACCCGGAAAAAGTCAAGGCTGTACTTGGTTGGAAGCCACCGGCCAATGTAACAGATGTCCGAAGTTTCCTCGGAATGGCTGGATATTACCGAAGGTTTATTGAGGGATTTTCCACCATAGCCAAACCAATGACACAGTTACTCAAGAAGGATAATAAATTCGTGTGGACCGAAGCTTGTGAGAAAAGCTTCCAGGAACTCAAAAAGAAATTAACAACAGCCCCAGTATTGGTCGTACCAGACATACACAAAAGTTTTGAAGTATATTGCGACGCATCGCGGAAGGGCCTCGGATGCGTACTAATGCAGGAAGGTAAAGTAGTCGCATACGCTTCCGCAACTACGGAAACATGAAGAAAATTATCCTACTCACGACCTAGAATTGGCAGCAGTCATTCATGCACTCAAAGAGTGGAGGCACTTTTTGCTTGGGAATCATTGTGAAATATATACGGACCATAAGAGTCTCAAAATATTTTCACCCAACCAGAACTCAATTTACGACAACGGCACTGGTTGGAACTGGTGAAAGATTATGACATTGGCATCCACTATCACCCAGGAAAGGCAAACGTAGTAGCAGATGCTCTCAGCCGTAACCCCAGCTCGGACAACAGCAACCTACAAAACTTGAGACCTGAGTTTCAGGAGGAATTCGCCAAGCTCAACTTAATGATGACCACTGAAGGCAAACTATCAAATATGGAAATACGACCTACACTAATAGAACAAATTAAGAAGGCTCAGCATGGGCACCCCAGCATTGAAGACATAAAAATAAAAGTGAGTCAGGACAAGGCCTCGGAATTTACCATAGACAGTGAGGGAATATTATGGTTCAGAGACAGGCTTTGCGTACCCAATAACGAAGACCTCAAACAACAGATTCTAGCAGAGAGCCACACTGCTCCATACTCAATTCACCCTGGAGGGACCAAAATGTACAAGGACATTCAGGAAAGATTTTGGAGGCACGGTATGAAGAGGGATATCGCCACGTACATTGCATGTTGAGATTCATGTCAACGCATTAAAGCCGAGCATCAAAAACCCGCAGGACTGTTATAGCCAAACAAGATACCTGAGTGGAAATGGGACGATATTGGGATGGATTTTATAGTTGGACTACCACGGTCACAGCACGGAAATGATGCCATATGGGTCATCACAGATAGACTGACTAAGGTGGCACACTTCATTCCAGTCAAGACAACCCACACCACCAAGAAGATTGCCAAACTTTACCTCGCCCGTATAGTATGCCTACATGGAGTTCCAAATAATATAATATCCGACAGAGGCACTCAGTTCGTCTCCAAATTTTGGGATCATTTACAGCAAGCCCTGGGAACGCAACTAGTATTCAATACATCCTATCACCCCCAGACTGGAGGACAAACTGAACGAGTAAATCAAATTCTAGAAGACATGCTGAGGGCATGTGTCCTCACTCATGGGACCCGTTGGGAGGCAAGCTTACCGTATGCCGAGTTCGCATACAACAATAGTTATCAAGCCAGCCTGAAAATGGCACCTTTCGAAGCCTTGTACGAACGAAGATGTCGTACCCCACTAAATTGGTCAGAAACTGGGGATAGTCCTATCTTCGGCCCAGACATGCTCAAAGAAGCTGAGGAAAAGGTTGGACTAACTCGGGATCAACTAAAGACGGCCCAAAGCCGATAGAAGAGTTATTACGATAAAGAACATCGGGAAGTGAGCTTTGAACCCGGTGAAAACGTGTACCTCCATGTATCTCCTATGACGGGTCTACAACGGATCAAGGTCAAAGGGAAGCTAGCACCACGATTTATCGGACCCTTCCGTATAATTGCACGGAGAGGCAGAGTAGCCTACCAGTTGGACCTTCCCAAAGAACTATCAGACGTCCACGACGTGTTCCATGTTTCACAACTACGGAAATGTGTAACCAACCCGGAGAAGCATGTGTCGCATGAAAATCTTGATGTGCAACACGACCTCACCTACCAGGAACGCCCAATAAAGATATTGGAAGAGTCTGAAAGGAGGACCCGTCAGAAGACAATTAAATTTCTCAAGGTTCACTGGAGCAATCACACAGAAATTGAGGCAACATGGGAAAGGGAAGATTTTCTTCGGACAGAGTACCCACACCTATTTGAGGATAAGCTGAAATGTCAGGGACGAGATTTTCCCTAAAGGGGTAGGTTTTGTAACACTCCAAATTTTGGATTTGTTTTCTTCCAAACTTTTTGGTCTTTTGGAAGGGGGATATTTGATCTTCTCTTGGAACCCCTTTCTAAAAACTTTTCTGACCAAAGTTTGTGTGTTCTTCTCAAGCTTGGTTCTGGTCTTGAAAGTTTTCCACTTGTGTTAGCTCAAACACAAGTTGTTCTTCAAAAGGGTTTGTTTGATTCTTTTCCCTCCATGATTTTCCTTCATATAAGGATCTTGGACTTGTCATCCCAATTCAAACTTTTCTCTTTCCATGGCACCCAATGAAAGTAATTCTCTCCAAGACCTCCTCTTCACCTTGAAACAAGTCTCTCAACAATTCCAGTAGGTTTCAACCTTATTGGGATTTTTCTTCCAATTATTTTATACCAAAATCAATTTCTGTCTTTTAAAATGAACTTTGGTGATTTACAAAGGAACCACCATGTTCATTTTGATATTTGATTCCAAACCAACTCCCCTGGATAGTCCTTAGTACCCATAACCTAGATCCATCTTGTTTCACTGGTCCACAGTTCAAAATTTGCAAATTTCATTTGCTGCAAGTTTGGACCAGATTTGCAAATTTTGGTGAAATTCATATTTTTCTTCTTCCTAAAAATCTGTGAAAATTCAGGCAGCCTCTAGATGCATCAAGAGACCACTCCACCAAATATCAGCTCCAGAAAGATTTTCCGCATGCCAAAATAATTTTGTCAAACACCTGGCGTGCACTGTTTCTGTCAGTTTCAGAAAAGTTAATTGAAGTTAACACGCGACAGTGCAGCTTCGTCAGTTTCGTCAGACAACGTTCGTCAATCTCACCAGTGCCGCTTTGGATCGATGTTGCACTGCACCTCGCTCTTATCCAGAGCTCCGTACACGCACTTGGCTGGTTCTTGGCGTCGGTGGCACCCTGGCCCGCCCACGCCGGCGTCTTTCGTGGCGGCAGAGCCACCTGTGGCGGCCGACAGGGGGCACCCTGCGGCACAACGCCGTTCGGCACCACCCAAGCCACCTGGGAGCTCCGCGTGGCCTTCTCCATTGCCAGCAAACGCCTGCAGCACCGTCGCCGTGGCCTGGCACGCACAGGGCGCGCTCTCTGCCGTCGACGAGCCGCACGGCCGTTCCGTTGGGGACAGGCCGTAACCGCCCCTACCTTGCTGAGTTAGGCACTGGCATGGAATCAGTACACCTCCTAGTCGATGCTCAAGCACCTAAACCAACCGTCCAGCCACACCGCCGTCGTAATCGATTCCGGACTTATCCCGTTCACGGCAACCGCCTCGGGCCGGCTATAAATAGCGCCTCCGAGCTCGCTCTCGACCTCACACATCTCCACCATCTCACCAGACCCCGCCCAGCCACTGGAAGAGCCTCGAGGGGCCCTTATTCCTCAACTGCGGCCACCTCCGTCCGCCTCGGGTTCCAGTAACGTTTTGTCTGGTGAGAGCTCCTCCACCGCCCTGGACTCGTTCGTAGCCTCCTGACACCTTTAGGAGACTAACCCCCACTCCAATTTGACCCCAGCAACTCTCACCGACGAGGCCCACGACCACCCGAGCCGCCGTTCGCCGGAGATAGGGTCGCCGTCGACGTGGGGCTCGCCGACGCTCAACTCCACCACCCACCGACGCGGAAGAGCACCAGGAACCAGTAGGTACCACTCACTTCTCCTACCTCGCTGTGGATCGGCGCCGGCGATCACCGCAGCCCTCTGGCGCCGGCGCGACTGTGTTCTGTTTTTAAACCTGACGAGTGGGACCCCCTCGTCAGCCTCTCAATCTCTTCCGGAGCGTTTTACTGGAAGGCTCCTTCCGGCAAAGTGCGTTTTCTTATTCGGCTGGCGCACTGCGTACCGATTCATTTTCTGTTTTTATATTATAGCCCCTGTAAACTTTCTGTTTCATTACAGACAAGTCCCTGGACAGAAACTCTAATATCTTTTAAACAAAAAGTGATTTTTAGCTGATTCTTTTTCTGTCCTCTTTAGTTTTCTGTCTAGTTTTTTTCATATTTATTTGAAAAATATTTGGGGCTACTTTTTGCACGCGCGGTATTTATGTTAGTATTCGTTTTGTTTGAATACGTAGATACCGAAGGACGTGGTGGAGCAGCGAACTTCACCGAGTTAGACTCCAACTACTCCGAACCAGGCAAGCATGTTTGAACCTTTGATATGATGAGTGTGTTGCATGTTTGCTTGAGTAGTTCTTTTTCATAGCATGTCCATATAAGCATTTGTGGATGATTTTATATCATGCAAGCAAGCTTCGGGTGAGCCCGAATGATGATGATGGAACCACCCCGATCATGTGGTGACATGATGGGTTGTGAACTGGTATTGTTGGAGCATGCCAGTCATCTGTTATCTCTAGTGTCAACGTGGATCAAGTCATGATCCCGTTCATCCCCTTTTTGGTACTGTCATATGCCTTCTGCAAAGATTACGGTTTAGTCAGTTGCAAACCTCTTTCCGTGTACACACCAAGTAGAGGGGCCGGGATGAGGGTTCCATGGTCCTGGAATAAAGCCCGTCATCCGGTCAGGGGGCATGGGTGTTTCCGGTTGGGACCGGGAGGAGCACCCCTTAGAGCGCGCATATATAAATTGGATCCCATGCTATTCGAGGTTGTAGCCTCCCCGTCTTAAAGTTTTTCGTGAACGTTGTCACGGGTGATTCCGGACAACAGGATGTGAAATGGGTGTGTCCTGGTCAGTTGTGTTTCTGCTAAAACACCGTAGACGGAACTAGTCCTTGTGGCTAGTGGAATCCATTGGCTGTGATCTAAGAGTACAAACGCTGCAGAGTCAAAATCTTCCGAATAGCCATATTTATGGCCAAGAATCAATCTTCGTGTCAACCCCGGTGACCGTCTCTAGTAATTTATGATAGTAACAAGAGTGGTGATTTTGTCCAGGATCATTTTGGGTAGATGAACTAACTAGTTATCTCTGTACTGATTTATCTCTTGAAGTATTTTACCGCTATACCATTGATTATATAAGCCCTTTATGTGATGTCGCTCAGACATCAGACTGTGGCATTATTGTTGTTCATTTTTTTCATAAGCCCTTTATGAGATGTCGCTCAAACGTCCGACTGTGGCATTCTCGTTATTTACTTTCATTATAAGCCCTTTATGTGATGTCGCTCAGACGTCTGACTGTGGCATTCTTGTTATTTATTTTTGTTATAAGCCCTTTATGTGATGTCGCTCAGACGTCCAACTGTGGCATTCTTGTTGTTTATTTTTGTTATAAGGCCTTTATGTGATGTCGCTCAGACGTCCGACTATGGCATGTTTTTATTCATTTTCCCTGACGAGGCATCGCTCAGACACTCGTTTGGTTTTCTTTTATTTATCTTATGGATTTCGGGAGGACTCCGCCCGACTTCCTTTTTTACATGCAGTGCAGAAATTATATGACTCGGATACATATTGCTAGATTACTCGTATGCTTGATGTTTGCATTTGTTATATCTTATGTCCGAACTGTCTTGCAAGTACATTCAAAGTACTCACCTGGTTTGTTGATTTGGCCAGATGTTGATGAAGGCGATCTCATGGATAAAGAGTTCGATAGCGAGTCCGACGTCTAGTGGATTCCCAGTCAGTCTCTTGCGATCCTGGAGTTAATCACTGTTTTATAACCGCTTCCGCCAACCACCAAATAAATTCATCGGATTTCACTCCGACACTCGATGAACTGTAAGATATTGGAGTCATGTCACCCACTGCACTGTGACATATCCACCACCTTTTTATTATGAGTTAGTAGTATGCCACCCTACCATTGTGTCATATCCGCTCTTATGTATTATATCGGCGTGCTTGTAATAAATTGTTGAGCAACCTCAGCTCAACCATGTATAATATTCAGTACTATGGAATTCTGCATCAAGGATTTGTCTACCAGTAAGAAGTATTCTTCTGTGCTGGTTCGATGAAAAGGTCGGTCTCTCGGTAATTATTTTACTGAAAAACCGGTCCTGACATAGACCAAGGAAACTCCTAACTTGTTTAACTATTTCGGGTGGAGTCCAATCAAGAACGGCCTGAACTCTCTCGGGATTGACAGCAATGCCCTTACTAGAGATTACGTGGCCGAGATAGGTCACTTCTGGCAACCAAAATTCGCAATTGGAGAACTTGGCATAAAGGCGCTGTGCTCTGAGTTTTTCCAACACAAGTCTATGGTGTTCGGCATGCTCTTCCTCGTTCTTCGAGTAGATCAGAATATCATCGAGGTAAACCATGACGAACTTATCTAAGTACTCCATGAAGATCGAGTTCATCAAGCGGGAGAATGTGGCTGGAGCATTGGTTAGACCAAAAGACATGACGATGTACTCGTACTGACCATAACGAGTGACAAAAGCCGTCTTAGGAATGTCTCTGTTTCTGATCTTGATTTGATGGTAGCCTAACCTCAAATCCATCTTGGAGAAGACTGAGGATCCAGCGAGCTGATCATACAGGTCGTTGATCCTGAGGAGCAGATACTTGTTCTTTATCATGACCAAATTAACGGGACGATAATCTACAACCATCTGATCCGTACCATCCTTCTTCTTGATGAAGAGGACGGGACAAGCCCATGGAGAAGAACTAGGACGGATGAAACCCTTTCGCAAGGACTAATAAAGTTGTTCCTTAAGCTCAGCTAGTTCGAGGGGTGTCATCTTGTAAGGTCTCCTAGAAATTGGAACAGTTCTTGGGATAAGATCTATGACAAACTCTACATCCCTGTCAGGTGGAACACCTGGCAGTCCTCTGGAAAGACATCCGGAAAGTCACGGACTACCGGGATATGTTCAAGGTCTGGGAAGGGGCTGCCATTAAGAGAATAGAGTTGACGCTTTGCAACTCTAGTGGAGACAGTGACTATCTTGCCAGATGGGTGTGTAAGCTGAACAGACCTAGTGTAACAATCAATCTTGGCATGATGAGCTGTCATCCAGTCCATACCCAAGATGATGTTAATATCTGAAGACTTGAGGGCTATAACTGAGGCAAGGAATACAAGTTTTTCAACAAGGATTCCATTACCATGGCTTATTCTGGTAGTTTTCCATCTAGACCCTGGGGTTTGGATTTCAAGCGGAGTTGGCATATCACAAAATGACATGTCGTGCAAACGAGCATAGCCTTCAGAGATGAAGGAGTGAGATGCTCCGGTATCGAACAGAACCGGAGCTGGATGGCAATTGACAAGGAGTGTACCAAGAACGGCATTTGTATCATCATGAGCGTTTCTAGCCGAGACGTGATGCACACGTCCACGTTTAGTGGGAGCTATATTGGCACTGATCGTCTTGCATGGTGGCTTACCACGAAAAACGGACTTCTCGGGTTGGGGTGGAGCAAGACTGGCCTGAGAGCAGTCACGTGCATAGTGTCATGTCTTTCCGCATGTAAAGCAAGTCCCTGAGGTAGGTCATGGACCCGCATTGACAAGCGGTCTACCAATAGGCATGGGTGGAGCATAAGACTGAGCTGGATGAGGGACCTCATAGGATGGCCTTGGAGAATATCTGGGTGGAAGAGCGGAGTTTGGAACCCGAATCCTGCGCCTCTGGGAACTAGTGCCGGAGCTAGATCCCAAGTCACGGTTGTGCTTACGGGACTCCTCGTAAGTGAGCTGAGCGGTCTCTGCATTGATGGCCTTGTTCACAAGATCCTGGAATGTATTGCAATGATGCAAGTGAAGATCACGACACAACTTGGGGTTGAGACCCTTCCGGAACCTAGCCTGCTTCTTGGCGTCCGTGGACACTTCTTCTATAGCATAGCGGGCGAGGTTTTCAAACTCTCTACTGTAAGCATCAACAGCCATCGTAGCCTGGGTAAGACTACGTAACTATTCTCTCTTGCAATCGATGAGGGCTTGAGGAATGTGATGCTCACGAAAAGCCTCAGTAAAATCTCTCTAGGTAGGAATCTGGCCAGCTGGAATCATGGCCTAATAGTGCTGCCACCAAAGACTAGCAGGACCTTCCAAGTGATAAGTGGCATAGATGACCTTGTCACCTTCAGCTATGTTCGGAGAATGCAACTTGTGAGTGATACTACGGAGCCAGTCATCTGCATCAAGTGGCTCAATGGGATGATGGAAGGTGGGTGGTTTCAGACGAATGAAGTCATGGATGGTCGCTGACTCTTTGCACTGATGTGTGGTGTTCTCCTCAATACGTGCCAACAAGCGGTTAGACTCTCGCTTGTTTCTCTCCATCTCTAACATGACCTCTGCCAACGAAGGCTGGTCGGGAGGATCCTCCTCATCCCTACCACCTCCGTGGTTCTTTCTACGAGCAACTGAACCTCGGGTAACTGACGACATCCTAAGAAAAGAAACCAAGGACGGAATCAGCATCAACCAGGCTGTAGAAGGTAGGACAAGAAATGAGTATCCCTCGAACTCCTAGGATAATTCTGGTAGCATAACGGCAGTAAAATGCTCAAAAGGGTCATCCTGCAGCGATAGGGCAGTACCATACTCAACAACATCACTCAAGGTTCTGTGATAGTACTAAACAATCTACATCGGAAGAACTTGAAAATTGGTGTATGACCCTGATCAACCAGTCCTATGGAACTACGGAGTAGTAACACGTGATCCTGATAGACGGAAGAGAAAACCTAGTTTCTTAACCCCGTAGGAAAGATAAGATGACTCAGATCAGAAGGCATAAGGTATAAGGAGTAAAAAGAGCCTTAAGTTCCCTTCCACAATCAATTCCCTTATATAACTAAAGAATTTCTAGACTCAACTTCGACCAGTTTGGCTTGGTAATCCTACAGGCAGTCAGGCTCTGAAACCAAAGCTGTCGGGACCCCGATCCTAAGTCACACCGGTCTAGCATGTAACACAACATATCACTTTGCGGCCTCACACACGGTATCCCCATGGGTGCCACCTACCTGGCCCGGGACCTTTTGCGCATTTTGGCTCACGTATATGATAGTGTCGCTAGCATCCATATGACCGAGAACCCGGGCCGACATGACTAGTTGGCGCTTACTTACAGGGATAGGCATACATGACCCAGCAATGAACGTGTTGGTCATCAACGTATGAACTCAAGTCGTAGCAAGCTACAAGGACTTAAAGGAACAACGTCTGACATTTCCCCAAAGGGACAGACGCAGGAACGAAGAAGGACACATGCCGGCCAGCCTAAGTGTTCCGGAGCAGTAGCAAGCTACCAAGGCTCAGTGGAAGCACTAAGAGACATTTCCACATAAGAGAGGCTACCAAAAGGAAACAACTAGGTTGTCGGATCCCACACATACCAAGCATTTCAATAACATACACACAATATGCTCGATATGCGGAAATACAACATGGCATCACAATAAGACTTTATGAAACGAAGTATTTATTCATTAGGATCCGAGGAGCCAGATATTACAAACATGGGTATCATGACCCAACATTCAGAGCATACAAGCAAAAAGCGGAAGCATAACATGTCTGAGTACAGACAACTACAAAAGAAAAAGGCTGAAGAGCCTGACTATCTACAACACTCGTACAAGATCGTAGCTGAGGTAACAAGCTACTTGTCGAAGTCCAAGCGGAACTACTAGCGAGACAGAAGTCTCATCTACAAAAAATAAATTAAGCAAACATTAGTACAAAGGTACTCAGCAAGACTTACATCAGATCCTATCATACATGCACTTGTATCAAGAAGGCAAAGTGGGGTTTAGTTGCAGCAAGCCAGCTTTGACTCAGTGGCTATCCTGTACTAAGACTGCTGGTAACTCTTTGTGGTGGCGCACACGAGTCCACTAATCACCACTCAATACACCACTATGGATTCATCCCCGTCACTATACGAGAAGGCCATCCATAGCACTCACACTTGTCTTGAGTATTTTAGAGTATCCACTTCCAGTTGTCTATGTACCACGTAAGCACCGAAGAAGTCCATAACCGTGGACCCGGCTATTCGAATAGATCATGTTAAACCCTACATGGGTGTACTTCTTCACACACGCTCTAGCCACTTACCTCCATGTGCATGTCATGTATCTGGCAATCTTCAAGCGGAAGCCTGGCGAGGGTGTCGGCCACGACCTGACTAACCACACAAGACTATAGTCCAGGTTTATCGCCTATTCGGGTTCCATCCGCAAGGGAGTCCGGCCGAGGTTTCCATCACGGTCCCAAGCGATGTGTACAGGGTTCTAGAGCCCACCATCCGGGTGCCACTTGATACACCGGGCCACGTGTGCCTAGTCTGTCCCAAGCCCACCCTGCCGGGTGCCACTTGGTAGAAAAATAACACTACCTACAAACACCAGAAACTAGTTGCGACTCCTGGACAGAGATCAAGTTGATTAATAAGCCAAGAGGGGTCGAGTTACCGGAACCCAATGTGTGGTCGTAGCTAGTCATTGGACAACATACACAGAACTCAGTGCTTAAGGACGGTTCCAGTGAGACAACCCACCATGTACTCCTACATGGCCTCTCACTTCTACCTTTACCAAAACGTATTCACACACTTAACTCTCAGCATCAGAACATATCACTGCACTCCAATTCATTCCCAATGAATCAGACCTGACACACTCTAAGCAATAGCAAGCAAGGCATGGTAAGAACACAATATGGCTTCAATCAACTCCTACACATGCTAGTGGGTTTCAACTATTTACTGTGGCAATGACACGTCATGCAGAGGAATGGGTTCAACTACCGAAGCATAAAGTAGCAGTTGGATCGTTGTTGTCCTAATGCAATAATAGAGAGGAGGAGCGAGAGAGTGGGATTGTATCGGAATGAACAAAGGGGTTTGCTTGCTTGATAGATCAATGGCGTGGGCACTGCTCCTCTGACAGGTACTCTGGAACGGTCTCCGGAGCAGGACCTATCGAGAAGGACGGTGGCAACAATCAAACACAAGCATATGCAACAATATGATGCATGAATATGGCATGAAGATATGATGTTGTTTGAGCTAATGCAACTAGCTTTTATTTGGTTGAAGTCCATTTGAACCAAGGTTCAAATGCAACTCCAAATTAAACATTTATAAATGCCATTTATGTGTTTTCATATATTCAGTAGGTATAACTTCATGTGCCATGCATGAAAATGGTACAGATGGATAGATTGAATTTTTTTGATAAATTTTCATATATAAATTATTTTATTCTGAGCTACGGTTGAATTTCTGTGATTTTTTGAAGTTTATTCCAATTTCTGAAATAAATAAATCATTTAAGATTTATTTAAATCCCAGAAATGGATTACTGCGTCAGCATGACCAAAGCATGACGTCATCAGGTCAACCAGGCTGGCCAGAGTCAAACCTGACAGTGGGGTCCACTCGTCATTGACTCTACTAATTATCTGAGTCTAATTCGTGCTAAACTAATCTAACCAAAAAGTCAGCAGGGCTGGACCCACATGTCAGTGACTACACTAATTAACTAACACTAATCGGGGTCAACTAACTGGGGGGGACCCACTTGTCATTGACCCACAGGATCAAAGCGTCAGCGGGGTCAAACCCGCCGGCGGCAGCAAACGCGACGGAGGGGCTCGGGATCGCCGCTCCGTCGACCAAAAGAGCAGCGGAGGACAGCTACGGGGAGCTGGAGCTCACCCGCGCCCGTTTCAGCAAGCAGCAGCAGCTGAGGCGGCTGGAGCTCGCCGGAAACGAGCTCGAATCGGCGGCCGGCGTTCGGGCTTGTTCGTGTTCGGGGCTAGGAGGCACGGGGAGGCCAGCCGAGGGGCTCTACGGCCTCCTGGCGGTGTAGTGAGCGTGGTGGCATGCTCGGGAGCGAGCTGCGATGGTTCTCGGGTGCCGACAACACGGCAGCTACGGCACGCGAAGGAAAGTACAGAGATGGGGAAAAGAAGCAGCAGCTCACGGCGGATGCAGTGGAGCGGACGACGACGTCGGTGAGGAGCCGGAGCGGTCGGGGCGGCGAAGGGGATCTCCGGCGGCTGGCTATGAAGAAGACGGCGGTGACAGCTCCTCACGGCGTCCGGCGACGCGTGGCATGACGAAGAGGATGTGGACGAAGTGGCAGAGCTCTCGGGCACGTTGGCTGGCCGTGGAGTGGTCTGTGGCCACGGCAGTGGCGAGCGGCGGCGACGGCGGCGTTCGGTGGTGCGAGAGAGAGAGAGAGGAAGAGGAGGGGAAGCCACGGTGAGTGTGCGAGACGGCCGGGGCGTTGCGTGGCGTCTTCCAGGGCGTCCAGAGCGGCGAGGGAGAGGGAATGCAGGCAGGGAGGAGGTGGGAGCCATTTGCTCGGCGGTGGCGCGTGCCCTTGCCTCCTATCGTCGCCAGGAGGACGACGACTGGCAGATGGGCCGGCCCAGGTGGGCCGCCATAGCGCCAGGCCAGCAAGTGGCCCAGGTAAGTTCTTTCCTTTTTCTTTTCTGTTTTCTATTTCTGTAATTTTGTTTTGATTTAGTTTCTAAACTAAATCATTTATTTTCTTCTGACATTTTTTTGCGGGGACCTAAGAAATTAATCCAAAGCCCCTCACAATAAAAATCAGAATTTTGAACATACATAAAATATATAGTAAATATATATCCAAGGCAAATAATTATTGCATTAATTCCAAATGCCCAAAATAAATATTTATGAGCTCCTGAAAATATTGGTTTGAAATTTTACCACTGATCAATATTTTCAAAGAGTAACATGAACATTTTCTTGGACCCTTTTGGAGCAATTTTTATTTGGGTCATTTTTCAAAAGGGTTTCACAAGTCCCCAATTCAAATTCATTTGAAGTTTAAACATGATGCAAACACCAAGCTAGCCTAGTGCATACTAGAACTAGGGTTGTGACAGAGACGTGGTCGAGCAAGATGGGATTTTCCCCTTTGATGAGGAGAGATATACTTTGGGCCCCTCGTGTGATCCTACCAGGATAAGCATGGCCATGTGACAAGGATTATTAGATAACCGGTTTGGGTCGGCATCACTGGAACGAGAAAGTGGTCGGGCTAGCACAAGGATGACAGACTCGCCTTGAGCCCGACAACATATATCATGTGGCAAAGGGAATGGAAGTGGCACATGTTGTACAGGTTCGCTAGCCGGCTTCATAGTCTGCTTGGTGGTCGGCACTCCTTGCTAGAGGCCGCAACCAACCATACAGGCTGGAGGTGATCCGACCTGCGACCAAGTCGACTTGAACCTAAGGGGTCACACGCTTAAGGGAAGGAACCTGTGAGGTTGGATCCGATTCCACGAGTCATACTTGGTCCTACTCGGACTCGGATACAGACTGAATAGACTTTGGCCTTTAGTGTCCGTGCGAGGCCAAAGTGTTGAACCCGCGATAGATGCCTATATATAGTGGAGGTGCGGCACACTCATTCGGTTGATCACTTCAGAGCCGTCATTAGGGTTTGCATGTGTTGCGAATAGCCACCTCCACTCGCCGCCGGTTGTGTGATCGGACCTAGAAGTCCGCCGCACGACAATCGTCCTACACGCGCGGATACCGTTAGAGGCGTTACGCCGCTCCGGTGAACCTGTTCGCAGGATCCGATCGGCTACGTGGGAGATCGACGAGGAGGAGACGACTCCGAGAACGCGCTGCCCCAACTCAACTTCCATTGCACGGCACTGGGCGTCTAGTGGTAACGATCTGTGATCCATCTCCCTTAGCATGTTCCTGGATGTTCTGCGTGTAGGATTTTTTTTAATTTGTAGTCGATGCATCCTACGGTAGAACCAAACAAATTGGGATCGGCATTCGGCTTAATTTTCCTCCAAAGTCATGTCGTAAGGCCTCTTCGGAAGAGGCGTGAGGCTTGGACCAAATTGGTATCTCTTGCATCATGTACCTGCACTTGTACTTCTAGCCGCCATAGCTTCGGCGGCTCTCTTCCACTGTTGCTTAGGTGGTGGAGTCGGCTGACACGGTGCCTGACTTGGGGGAGGAGCAGTTGGCTGACGCGTTGCCAGACTTGGAGGAGGAGGAGTAGGCTGACACGGTACCGTACTTGGAGGAGGAGGAGTGGCCTGACTCATTGGCAGACTTGGAGGAGTAGGACTCTGCTGAGGTGGTGTCTGATGACTTGGAGGAGCGAGAGTCTACTGACGCGGTGGTGGACTTCAAGGAGGAGTCTGACGCGGTGTCGGTGGCCTTGGAAGGATAATGCAATCCTTTCTCCATAGAATGATACGATGTATGGCCTCTCCAAGTGTGTGATCATCATCACCTCTAGGTATCTCAAGGTCTATCCCCGAATATTGTGCCACCACTTCATCAACCACGACACGAGCATAGCTAGCTGGAATCGGGTGCAATGGAAGGTTGCTCCAGGGGGATTTATATAAGCAACGGCGTCCACCACCTTCATGGATATGTTCTTCATTTTGAAGTGTAGCTCACAATTAGTGTTATCCATGATGTCATTCACAGGGTATCTATCCAGAAGTGCCTCATCGCCTAGGGCAGAACCCACGCTACTGCTCGGCATGGATAGGACGGTGCTATTCAATGCTTGATTCACTAGCCGTTGTTGCTGATAAGACACCCTTTCCGGGCTAAGTGAGTTGATCTGCTGTTGATGCCGCTAGAATTGGAGTGCCAACTCCGCATGCTTTGATTCTACTATGCGAAGGTTTTCTGCTTCCTGCCTCCTCTCCTCCTCCTCCAGCTTCTCTTCTTCTCCTCCTGCATCTTCTTTCTTGCATGGCTTCTATAGTCGGTGTTCCATTCCTCAAATCCCTCATACCACGGAACAACGCCTTTGCCGCGTGTTCTTCCCAGGTGTTAAGGATTTTCCAGGGCGCGCGTAAGCTCGTCGTTCTCTCTATTGGGCGTGAAGACCCCTGTTCGAGCCTCTTCTATTGCAACAAGTAATTTGAGGTCGGCTCCTTTAAGACTTGCCTTCTCCAAAACCTCGTCTGTCTTTGGGTCCAACGCCCCCCATGCACATAGAACCAAGTCCTGCACCTGGGGGCCAACTCCATGTAACTGGAGTAAGCCCTGCATCCACCATCTATTGCTCAGACTTATCCCAGTTAGGCCGGGCCACAGCGTAGCCACCCGGACCCATCTTGTGGTAATGGTCCTTTTGCGCTGCATTGGTCTTGTTTATTCTCAACCGTTCCTTAGCTAATTCCGATTCCTTGAATTTCACAAAAGCGGACCAGTGGTCTCTTTTCTTCTCAAGTGTTCTCGTGAATTCTGGAGTCTTCTTTCCTCTTTCAACATACTTGGCCCATATACTTTTCTTGTGGTTGCTGAATGCAACCGCCATCTTCCTAAGAGCAGCATCCTTGACTTTCTGCACATCTGCATCTGTGAAATGATCTGGTAGGATGAAATGTGACATGAGAGATTTCCAAAGCAGATTTTTTTGGTCTTTTGTCAACAAAAGTAAGATCTAGACGTTCCATTGCTGCCTTTTTCCATTCTTAAAAGGAGATTGGGATTTGGCCCTTCACAAGAACTCCGCACTGACAAACGAACTTGCCCGCATTCATCTTAGGCTCGCTTGGTTCGCCATTAGGTTTGATGGCATCGATGTTGTACTTTACGCCATCCTTCAAGTTTTTGGCCGGGCCTCGCACTCTCCTGCTGCCTATAGAAGATTTGCTTGATTCGGAGGGCTGAAAGAAGAAAGATGGATTCATTAATATATATACAAGTCAATTAAAACATGTGATGATCACCAGATGCCTGCTTATATAAATATACCTCGCCGAACATTGTTATTTCAAGATCAACATTTCCTTCGTCATCATAGTTCTGGACTTCATCTATTCATTCGTATTCACAAAATATCATACCCTCACCAGTAGGGTTTAGATATTGTGATCCGTCATCTTCTTCAAACTCATCTGGGCTAGGGGATGAGCGTATGATGTTGAACAGGGCCTCCTCTCCTTCTCTGTCGGGATTGTCCATAGCTTTTATTTAACTAATTCAGAAGAAATATAAAACAATTTAGTATTTAAATTAGAATGACTGCATGCAATCAATAAGCAAAAACTAAATCATAGTGCATAATATGCATCATCGAATATAATCTCGAATACATCATCTAGAATTATATCGAATCATATATATAATCTCGAATACGTCATCTTGAATATTATTGAATAATATAAATAATCTCGAATACATCATCTCGAATAATATATATAATCTTGAGTACATTGTCTCGAATATTATCGAATACATGACTGGCTATATAATATAGATCGAATACTATCAAATAATCTAGTTCACTCGCGGTTCCTGAGGCGCGGGCAGTGGACACCCAAAGAGAAGGAACCATCATAGGATCATAGCTCGGGTGAGGTCCCCGAAGAACCTGCCAGGTATTGGAGAACCTGATATCCAACGCAGCCATGTAGCGATGGTCGTGCTTGTCATCCTCCCTGACATGGCGACATACCACCTCCGACGGGGCCGGCTCCCTCCGCACCGAAAGTGGCCCATGCGAATGCCACCAAAGGTGCTGTGGGTCGATGACGGGACCCAGGGCCGGATTCCTCACCATGCGGCGCGCCCCTGAAGGTAGAACCTCCTAGTGCCAGCCCGGCGGAGCCCAGTCCCAGACATGGCTCCTCTGTAGCAGGACGTCGTCATGAACGGGTCGACGGTGAGGATACGGGCCGGGAATCGTTGACGTCGAGAACAATTCTATATGCAAATGTAACATTTTTTAAATGATTGGAGTGTGATTTCTTATATACAAATTCTATATGCAAATGAAACATAATGGACTGTGATTTTTTCTGATCTCATCTACCCTTCTATATGTCACGTTGTCTAGTGTCAAAGGATTCAAGAAAACCATGGCTTCATCATTAGCAATTTGTAACAGCTGCATAATGGTACGAAGCTCTCCAAAATTGTTTTGGAACGGAGTCCCGGATAGGATAATTAGCTTTTTGATACGAAGTTCAGCAAGAGCCTTACAAATATCGCTATTTGGAAGGTCTTTGTTGAAATTTGTACAAAAAACGAATTATTCTTTTTGGAACTCCGTTCCAAAACAACTTTAAAGACCTTCATAGCATCATACACCAGTTACTTCCGGCTAATGACGAAGCCATGGATTTGTTCAATACTTTGAGAGACAACGTGACATATAGAAGAATATATATGTATAGATGATATCAGAAAAAAATTGGATCAACTTGTGCATCGCCATAATGGGGGCATTCTTGATATACCTATGTCAAAAGTCAAACTTTGACATATGATCAAATATTGTTGCATATGTCAAAATTCAAACTTTTACATATGATCAAATGTTGCATATGTCAAAATTCAAACTTTGACATATGATCAAACTTTGATATATGATCAAAAGTTGCATATGTCAACATTTAAACTTGACATATGAAATCTAGCCAACTAGCTAATTCATCTAACACTAATATATCTAGCTAATTCATCTAACATTTGACAAAAGTATAAAAAACTAATTCATCTAACATTAATATATCTAATTAATCTATAACTAAAAGTATAAAAAACTATTTCATCTAACATTTCTATCTTACTAATTCATCTAATTGATCTAACATTTGACATTATTCTAACATTTCTAACTAATTCATCTAACATTTGACATTAATATATCTAATTCGATCATCTAACAATCTGACATTAATCTAACTCCTCTAGCGAAAACTTTGACATTAATCTAATTCATCTATACTACTATTAAAAGACCAAACATTACTTCTCCTACGTCCACACAAGAAACTGCACACAGGATAACCCCCCACGTCCGATCAAACCCAGTTAGTTGCATCCAACTATCCACATTACATCCACCTTACTACAATCAGATCTACTGTTCAAAAGAAATTTTCTGCCGGCAAACTCCCCCGTCCAAGATGGTACATATACCAACGATGACACCTCCAGGGAATTAAACAGTACTTCCATGATCAACGCCAGACGCCCCACTGTCCTCGTCCTTGGTGTCCATGACGTCCTCGACCTGGTGGACATCCTCAACCCACCTTGCCGCCCTACCTCTCCTCACCCCGCCGTCCTCGCCGCGATGCCCTCGCACCCGGTGTTCGCGACCCGCTGGATGTCCTTGACCCGACACGCAGCCCTACCTCCAGTGCCATCACCCCGTGTGGCCCGGAACATCTCGATCTGCCAGTAGACAGGTTAGATAAATTTAATTTGCACGTCTTATTGATCAAGCAAGAGATAAAGGAAATTACTCTTTAATGTGACAATCTATAATTTGTACTGTCAAATTTTATACTTACAGTACATCATGATCAGCATGACAAACTGAGTTGACGAACGGTTGAATAAGTGTTTCACAAAAAGAACCATCGAGAAGACAAAATGGCATCCTCTCTCAGCTTACTGGGGTACGTACTCCCTTTTAGGACCCGACAAACCACAGCAATTCAGGTAAATACATAAATCATGGGATGTTACCTACTTAGATCTTGTAAATTCAAAAAAATTAATTGCCTTGCAGGTCAAAAAACAGATCCAAAAGAGCTGAAGAGATAGATGGAAAGGGAGAGGTATGAACTAAATAGGGATGCAATATTGAAAAAAAGCAGGAGGCAAGGGATGTTAAGAAAACTATCATTCCTATTCTAAATGGAACCAACACTCCATCTAAGCCACCCGGGGCCATTTTCTCTGTTCTTTATCATACATTTCATGAATGACAAGTCAAGCCATGCTAATTAAATTTTTTTTGGATAGGTTTTGACACTTGAGAGGCCAAGTGCGCAGTCTGCCATCACCCACCAATGACACACACACTAGCTGCGGAAGGTCATCTATTCTCCTACATCCAACCATAATACCGGCGTTTGTGTGTCAACAACTGACATTTTACATGCAATTACGATGCATACATACCTGTTGATGCAATAATGAGTGATCAGACTCCACTTCATTGTCCATGACATTTGGTCTTCCCATCTGACTGTGTTACCACCGCCACTTCAAGCCTATAGAGGCAACCGTTCATATGGTAATCAATTGTGGATCATATTAACTATCATACAGAGTAAAAACAGCCATTGCTCATTTTGTCTTATACCTAATTAACACTTATACAGAAGCAAAACAAACACTTAAGAGGCAGAGGGAAAATGCCCGCTATGAGCAACATAAGCTATTCTCCAGCTACCGAGCGATGACGAATCAAGTGAAATACTCAATAATAATGAAGTGGAGGAAAACAATTGCACGGAGCGCCCAGAATATACACCTATTCTTGAAGAAAACATAGCAAACAGAGATGGCAAAGATTCTGAACATACACAGGTGACTTTCCTTTTCCAACTATTCTTCCAAAATCATTTTAATTATATTATATCCTACATACGGGTATGTATTTTAATATTGTTCTCAGAAATTAACCCACAACGAAACAAGTCAACAAATGGTCGCAACTGAGGACGAGGAATTGGAAAAACCACCCGGCACGAATGGGCTTCAAATTATAGAGGACGAGCTAACAATGCCCGTGCATATAAAGAAACATATACGACGACATAACAAGCCTAAGAAGGCACAAGACAATGTTGTTTCTCCACAAGGCACAAAACTAAACCTTCAATGTCCTTGTTATGTTATATGCTTGTTTTGGTGTTCATTATCATTAAATGTTATCATGGCGATCATGAAAGATTATGCCTGCACTGGCGATGATTGGTCCGTTATAGAAAATATCATATCCGAACCAAGCAAAGAAACAAATTTAGTTAGCATCGGCGATGTATTTCAGAAAAAATACATTTACTATCTCTTCTAACTCCTGGAGAATGGGTTGGAGACGAAGTAAGTATATTGTTATTATTATCGCATTAGGAAATGAAGATGCTATTTGATTATTAGTATATGTCATCTAATATACTATGTATACTTTTAATTCTAGGTCATAAATACGTACATGAATTGCATGACTGCTAGGGAGCATCTACAAGTAAGGTTAGGTGGAAGTGTGTTCTTAGAGAATGCATGCATCTATTAGATGATAAATATCGGTAGCTATCTGCCCTCGGATGACATGGTTGCTGCACCAGCATGGGTATTAAACGGAGCCAAAGCGTATTTGGAAAATGAGATGGGTAGTTTTAGTTTTCTACATATTTCTATGAATTGCAGCGAGAACAACCCGTTCGTCCACATACGAGTACAACTAAAACAAACATTTTCTTCAGATATACATTCCAATAAACATGTACAATGTTCACTAGTACCTATGTGTTGTAAATGCCACAAAACAATGTGTTCAAGTGCTCAACTCGCTAGGCCCATACATGAACCGCAAGGACCCCACTGAGATGATTAGTACTTAATCCTACTGCCCCATCTTTTCTAAGAAGCTTTTTTTCTTATTTCTCACTTGTGATGCTTATACCTATTCCATTTGTTGGTACAACAGCTAGAAGGACTGGAGGATTTATTCAAATATGCATCCAAGCACATGTAATTAAAATCCGATAACTGGACTAATCTAGATGTTACAACACGGAAAAGAGAAGAATATATTAAAAGCAGTCTTCAGACGGATGGGTACGCCTCCTAATATAACTCAAAGCTTTATGCTTAAGAGGGTACATTTGGTATGCCATTATGTTTATTTTATCACTGCATAGCATTCCTGAAGCACATTTTGATCAACATATTTGGTATGCCAATGCAATTCTTTACCTTTTTGTATGCCAATTCAATTGACACAACACCTCTCATGAGATCTAGCCTAAATAATGGAGCTCAAGGCGATAGATTTCGTTGGGCTGCATATAGTATAGAAAATGTGTTAAAATTTCTGGATTTGAACAACAAATATGTTACTACACACATGGAAGGAAGCACATAGAGCAGATAGATGGCATACATGTATGTGTTTCACTAACAATCATCCACTACTCTATATCATACTTGCCAACATAGACAAGGAGAAACATCTCACAAATGAATGACAATGTGGCAAAGGCACCGGTTGTCCATACAATGGCATAAGCATCAGCAAAGTTCAGATGTCAAATGATGGAGTCACATGTATTTCTGCGACAAACTGTGCAGATACCAAGTTTATTGTGACCATAGAAGTCTCTATTACTTACTGCCAGTAATAATGGGACATTACAACATGAGAATACCACACAAATCAAGCAACTGGCACAAAAAGCAACGACCCATCATCAATTATAGATAGATGATAGTGAGAAGTTAAGACACCCAGACTTCAAATCCACAACTCAATCAGCTTTGTCACATCATGGTTGCCTAAAAATGTCAGCCGAATAAATCCCCACTGATAACCGTAGGTGCACTAACATCATCTAATCGAACATCATACCTTCAGCAACGGAGCATGTACACGAGCTGCGAACTCCTTCCCGGAGCGACTGCATGAGCCAAGCATGGGGCGATGATTAAGGCGGGCTCGGCAACGGACTAAATCTCGGTCAAATTCGAGATGCCTCCTCCCACGTCGTGTACAACAGCTCGCATCCCTATCTGCTCTGGGGCAGTAGGATGGCGGCGGCAGAGCCGATCCAGGAAAGATCCGCGGGGTTGGCTGCGAGGCAAGGCTATGGTTGTGATAGGAGGCGGCGGGGAATGGCCATCGTGGGGATAAGGGCCGGTGGGGAGAGGTCATCGTGGGGATAAGGGCCCGCGGGGCGATGCTGTGGTGGGGATAGGACGAGATGGGGCGAGGCAGTGGTGGTTGTGGTATTGGTGTGGGTTGGGGGGAGGGGGCGCCGGGCATCATCCAGGCCGGAGAGCGGTGTGTTGTAGATGAGGCACCGTGCTACGGAGGAGGATGTTGGCGAAGGAAGCAAGTCTTGAATGGAGAAAGCAAAGTGTTAGTGTTTCACGGTCTCACCCCACACCAGACGCCACTAGAGAAACCGATAAGCGAAGTGCGACGGGTTACATCCTGTTGCTCCTTCTTTTATTTTACTTTTTACTGGCTGCTCCTTATTAGTGTTCCTTTGGGTTTTTTTTCTTCAAAAATTCGACCTCTCGCTGCTTTTCTGTAGCCTAATTACGCCATCCAGACTAAATAGATCATCGACCAAATGGATCATCAGGCGTGTCTCTTTTGTTTTATTTTTCATATATATGATCGACAAACCCATTCGGTGAAGAATATTTATATGGGTTCCTCTCAAAATTATTATGCATTGAAAAAATTAGTTTTTTTATTTATAGCCTTTTTGTTCATTTGATTTATATAAAAAAATGTGTTCAGAAATTCAATTCCTTTATTGATAGCCCTTTTGGTCATTTGATTGATATTAGCGGCAAAAGTTGTTCAATTCTTTTTTCATCAAGCGTACCCGCTATGACTGTGTGGTTCAGTCATCATCATTTTATGATACTAGTATTTTTAATTAATATTTTTGTTACTAAGCATAACAAAAAAACATCCAGGTCATCTGGTGGTATCTGGATGTTAAATTACATGGAGTACTTCATGGGAGATAGTTTGCCTGACACTCCGAACAGGTATATTTTGCATCGTATCTGTTGGAGATATGCCCTAGAGGCAATAATAAAAGCATTATTATTATATCTCCTTGTTCATGATAATTGTCCGTTATTCATGCTTGAATTGTATTGTACGGAAACAGCGATACATGTGTGAATACACAGACCACAATGAGTCCCTGGTAGGCCTCTAGTTACCAGCTCGTTGATCAACAGATGGTCACGGTTTCCTAACCATGGACTTGAGAAGTCGGTGATAACGGGATCACATCATTAGGAGAATGATGTGATGGACAAGACCCAAACTTGAGCATAACACGAGATCGTATAGTTCGTAATGCATAAGCTTTTCGGTGTCAAGTATTTATTCCTTAGACCATGAGGTTGTACAACTCCCGGACACCGTAGGAGTGCTTTGGGTGTGCCAACCGTCACAACGTAACTGGGTGGCTATAAAGGTACGCATCGGGTATCTCCGAAAGTGTCTGTTGAGTTGGTACAAACCGAGACTGGGATGTTGTCACTCCATATGACGGAGAGGTACCTCTGGGCCCACTCGGTAAGACATCATCATAATGAGCTCAATGTGACTAAGTAGTTAATCACGGGATGATGGATTACGGATCGAGTAAAGAGACTTGCCATAACGAGATTGAACAAGGTATCGGGGATACCGACGATCGAATCTCGGGCAAGTACCGTACCGATGGACAAAGGGAATAACATACGGGATTGAGTGAATCCTTGACACAGTGGTTCATCCGATGAAGATCATCGAGGAACACGTGGGAACCAACATGGGTATCCAGATCCCGCTGTTGGTTATTGACCGGAGAGTGGTCTCGGTCATGTCTACGTGTCTCCCGAACCCGTAGGGTCTACACACTTAAGGTTCGGTAACGCTAGGGTCGTAGAGATAAATGCACGTGGAAACCCGAAAGTTGTTCGGAGTCCCGGATGAGATCCCGGACGTCACGAGGAGTTCCGGAATGGTCCGGAGGTAAAGATTGATATATGGGAAGTCCAGTTTCGGCCAACGGGTGATCTCCGGGGGTCACCGGGAGCGTCCCGGGACCACCGGAGGGGCCCCGGGGGTCCACCGGGTGGGGCCACCCATCTCGGTGGGGCCCCTAGGCCGCGAGGGGATGTGACCAGCCCTCTGGGCTGGCGCACCACTAAGGGAGGCCCACCTCCCCTGCGCCTAGGGTTAAAACCCTAAGGGGAGGGGGGCCACCACTTGCCTTGGGGGAGGAGGACTCCTCCCTGGCCGCCGCCCCCCCTGGCCCCCTATATATATGTGGGGGGGGGGAGAGGGCAGCCGCACCTCAGCCCTGGCGCCTCTCCCCCTCCCGTCACACCTCCCAACTCCCACGCAGGGCGCCCGGCGAAGCCCTGCTGCGATCTCCACTGCATCCGTCATCACGGCGTCGTGCTGCCGGATCTCTGACGACTTCTCCTCCCCCCTTGCTGGATCAAGAAGGAGGTGACGTTGCTGCACCGTACGTGTGTTGAACACGGAGGTGCCGTCCGTTCGGCGCTAGATCATCGGTGACGAAGAACGTGAAGAGTACGACTACTTCATCCTTGCTTCGTTGAAAGCTTCCGCACGCAATCTTCATAACGGTATGTAGATGCACTCTTAGTTACTCGTTGCTAGATGTCTCCATAGTTGGATCTTGGTGAAGACGTAGAAATTTTTTGATTTATGCTACGTTCCCCACAGTGGCATCTGAGCCTAGGTTATATGTGTAGCATCTTGCACGAGTAGAACACAAAGCAGTTGTGGGCGTATGATCTTGTTCAACTTTCTTACCGTTACTAGTCAATCTTGATTCGGCGGTATTGTGGGATGAAGCGGCCCGGACCGACCTTACACGTACGCTTACGTGAGACTGGTTCCACCGACAGACATGCACTAGTTGCATAAGGTGGCTGGCGGGTGTCTGTCTCTCCTACTTTACTCGGATCGGATTCGATGAAAAGGGTCCTTATGAAGGGTAAATAGAAGTTGACAAATCACGTTGTGGTTTTGGCGTAGGTAAGAAACGTTCTTGCTAGAAATCCTATAGAAGCCACGTAAAACTTGCAACAACAATTAGAGGACGTCTAACTTGTTTTTGCAGCATGTGTTTTGTGACGTGGTATGGCCAAGAACGAAGATGTGATGAATGATATATGTGATGTATGAGATTGATCATGTTTTTGTAATAGGGAATCACGACTTGCATGTCGATGAACTTGACAACCGGCAGGAGCCATAGGAGTTGTCTTTATTATTGTATGACCTGCGTGTCACTGAATAACGCCATGTAATTACTTTACTTCATTGCTAAACGTTAGCTATAGTAGTAGAAGTAATAGTTGGCGTGACGACTTCTTCAAGACACGATGATGAAGATCATGGTGTCGAGCCGGTGACAAGATGATCATGGTGCCCCGAAGATGGAGATCCAAGGAGCAAGATGATATTGGCCATATCATGTCACTTTAATTGATTGCATGTGATGTTTATCATGTTTATGCATCTTGTTTACTTAGAACGACGGTAGTAAATAAGATGATCTCTCACTAAAATTTCAAGTAATGTGTTTCCCCTAACTGTGCACCGTTGCTAAAGCTCGTTGTTCCGAAGCACCACGTGATGATCGGGTGTGATAGGTTCTAACGTTTGCATACAACGGGTGTAAGACAGATTTACACATGCAATACACTTAGGGTTCACTTGACGAGCCTAGCATGTACAGACATGGCCTCAGAACACGGAAGACCGAAAGGTCGAACACGAGTCGTATAGAAGATACGATCAACATGAAGATGTTCACCGTTTTTGACTAGTCCATCTCACGTGATGATCGGACACGGACTACTCGATTCGGATCGTGTATCACTTAAGATGACTAGAGAGATGTCATTCTGAGTGGGAGTTCATTATAATTTGATTAAGATGAACTTAATTATCATGAACTTAGTCCAAATTCTTTACAATATCTCTTGTAGATCAAATGGCCCACGCTCAGGTTTCCCTCAACTTCAATGCGTTCCTAGAGAAAATCAAGCTGAAAGACGATGGTAGCAACTATACGGACTGGGTCCGTAACCTGAGGATTATCCTCATAGCAGCCAAGAGAACTTATGTCCTAGAAGCACCGCTAGGTGATGCACCCGTTCTCCCGGCGACCCAAGACGTTATGAACGCCTGGCAGTCGCGTAGTGATGATTACTCCCTGGTTCAGTGCGGCATGCTTTACAGTTTAGAATCGGGGCTCCAAAAGCGTTTTGAGCACCATGGAGCATATGAGATGTTCGAAGAGCTGAAAATGGTTTTCCAAGCTCATGCCCGAGTCGAGAGATATGATGTCTCCGACGCATTCTACAGCTGTAAGATGGAGGAGAACAGTTCTGTCAGTGAGCACATCCTCAAGATTTCAGGATTGCACAACCGCTTGTCTCAGCTGGGAATGAATCTCCCAGATGAAGCGGTCGTTGGCAGAATCCTCCGGTCGCTCCCACCAAGCTTCAAGAGCTTCGTGCTGAACTTCAATATGCAGGGGATGGAGAAGTCCATTCCCGAGGTGTATTCAATGCTGAAATCAGCGGAGGTAGACATCAAGAAAGAACATCAAGTGTTGATGGTCAATAAAACCACTAAGTTCAAGAAAGGCAAGGGTAGGAAGAACTTCAAGAAGGACGGCAAGCAAGTTGCCGCGCCTGGCAAGCCTGTTGCTGGGAAGAAGCCAAAGTATGGACCCAAGCCTGAGACAGAGTGCTTTTATTGCAAGGGAACGGGTCACTGGAAGCGGAACTGCCCCAAATATTTAGCAGACAAGAAGGCCGGCAACGTCAAAGGTATATATGATATACATGTTATTGATGTGTACCTTACCAGCACTCGTAGTAGCTCCTGGGTATTCGATACCGGTGCAGTTGCTCACATTTGTAACTCAAAACAGGAGCTGCGGAATAAACGGAGACTGGCGAAGGATGAGGTGACGATGCGCGTCGGGAATGGTTCCAAGGTCGATGTGATCGCCGTCGGCACGCTTCCTCTACATCTACCCTCGGGATTAGTTTTGAACCTGAATAATTGTTATTTAGTACCAGCTTTGAGCATGAACATTGTTTCTGGATCTCGTCTTATGCGAGATGGATATTCTTTCAAATCAGAGAATAATGGTTGTTCTATTTATTTGAGAGATATGTTTTATGGTCATGCCCCGCTGGTCAATGGTTTATTTTTGATGAATCTCGAACGTAGTGATACACATATTCATAGTGTAGATGCCAAAAGATGTAAAGTTGATAACGATAGTCCCACATACTTGTGGCATTGCCGCCTTGGTCATATTGGTGTCAAACGTATGAAGAAGCTCCATTCGGATGGACTTCTAGAGTCTCTTGATTATTAATCATTTGACACGTGCGAACCATGCCTCTTGGGCAAGATGACCAAGACTCCGTTCTCCGGAACAATGGAGCGAGCAACCAACTTGTTGGAAATCATACATACCGATGTGTGCGGTCCAATGAGTGTTGAGGCTCGTGGAGGCTACCGTTATGTTCTCACCCTCACAGATGACTTGAGTAGATACGGGTATATCTATTTGATGAAACACAAGTCTGAGACGTTTGAAAAGTTCAAGGAATTTCAGAATGAGGTTAAGAATCAACGTGACAGAAAAATAAAGTTCTTACGATCAGATCGTGGGGGTGAATATTTAAGTCATGAATTTGGCACGCACCTTAGAAGCTGTGGAATTGTTTCACAATTGACACCGCCCGGAACACCTCAACATAACGGTGTGTCCGAACGTCGAAATCGTACTTTGTTGGACATGGTGCGATCTATGATGTCCCTTACCGATTTACCGCTATCTTTTTGGGGTTATGCTTTAGAGACTGCCGCATTCACTTTAAATAGGGCTCCTCAAAATCCGTTGAGACGACTCCATATGAACTTTGGTTTGGCAAGAAACCGAAGCTGTCGTTTCTAAAAGTTTGGGGTTGCGATGCTTATGTCAAGAAACTTCAACCTGAAAAGCTCGAACCCAAATCGGAAAAATGCGTCTTCCTAGGATACCCAAAGGAAACTATTGGGTACACCTTCTACCACAGATCCGAAGGCAAAGTTTTTGTTGCCAAGAATGGATACTTTCTGGAGAAAGAGTTTCTCTCGAAAGAAGTGAGTGGGAGGAAAGTAGAACTTGATGAGGTGACAGTCACCACTCATGTACCGGAAAGTAGCACAGCACAGGAAACTGTTCCTGAGGTGCCTGCACCGACAAGGGAGGAAGTTAATGATAATGATCATGAAGAAACTGATCAAGTTACTACTGAACTTCGAAGGTCCACAAGGGTACGTTCCGCACCAGAGTGGTGCGGCAACCCTGTACTGGAAATCATGTTGTTTGACAACAGTGAACCTTCGAACTATGAAGAAGCGATGGCGGGCCCAGATTCCAATAAATGGCTTGGAGCCATGAAATCCGAGATAGAATCCATGTATGAAAACAAAGTATGGACTTTGGTGGACTTGCCTGTTGATAGGCACGCCATAGAAAACAAATGGATATTTAAGAAGAAGACAGACGCGGATGGTAATGTGACCATCTATAAAGCTCGGCTTGTCGCTAAGGGTTATCGACAAGTTCAAGGGATTGACTACGATGAGACTTTCTCTCCCGTAGCGATGCTGAAGTCAGTCAGAATAATGTTAGCTATTGCCGCATTCTATGATTATGAGATATGGCAAATGGATGTCAAAACAGCGTTCCTTAATGGCTTCCTCAAGGAAGAGTTGTATATGATGCAACCGGAAGGTTTTGTCGATCCAGAGAACGCTAACAAGGTATGCAAGCTCCAGCGCTCGATTTACGGGCTGGTGCAAGCATCTCGGAGTTGGAATATTCACTTTGATGAGGTGATCAAAGCGTTTGGCTTTATACAGACTTATGGAGAAGCCTGTATTTACAAGAAAGTGAGTGGGAGCTCTGTAGAATTTCTCATATTATATGTGGATGACATATTGCTGATGGGAAATGATATAGAATTCTTGGAAAATGTAAAGGCCTACTTGAATAAAAGTTTTTCAATGAAGGACCTTGGAGAAGCTGCTTACATATTAGGCATCAAAATCTATAGAGATAGATCGAGACGCCTCATTGGTCTTCCACAAAGTACATACCTTGACAAAATATTGAAGAAGTTCAATATGGATCAGTCAAAGAAAGGATTCTTGCCTGTTTTGCAAGGTATGAGATTGAGTAAGACTCAGTCGCCGACCACGGCAGAAGATAGAGAAAAGATGAGTGTCATTCCCTATGCCTCGGCAATAGGTTCTATCATGTATGCCATGCTGTGTACCAGACCTGATGTGAACCTTACCATAAGTTTGGTAGGGAGGTACCAAAGTGATCCCGGTACGGAACACTGGATAGCGGTCAAGAACATCCTGAAGTACCTGAAAAGGACTAAGGATATGTTTCTCGTTTATGGAGGTGACGAAGAGCTCGTCGTAAAGGGTTACGTCGATGCTAGCTTCGACACAGATCTGGATGACTCTAAGTCACAAACCGGATACGTGTATATTTTGAATGGAGGGGCAGTCAGCTGGTGCAGTTGCAAGCAAAGCATGGTGACAGCATCTACATGTGAAGCGGAGTACATAGCTGCTTCTGAAGCAGCGCAGGAAGGAGTCTGGATGAAGGAGTTCATCACCGACCTAGGAGTCATTCCAAGCGCGTCAAGCCCGATGACTCTCTTCTGTGACAACACTGGTGCTATTGCTATTACCAAGGAGCCCAGGTTTCACAAGAAGACCAAGCACATCAAGCGCCGTTTCAACTCCATCCGGAATTATGTTCAGGATGGAGACATAGATATTTGTAAACTGCATACGGATCTGAATGTAGCAGACCCGTTGACTAAACCTCTTTCACGAGCAAAACATGATCAACACCAGAACTCTATGGGTGTTCGATTCATCACAATGTAACTAGATTATTGACTCTAGTGCAAGTGGGAGACTGCTGGAGATATGCCCTAGAGGCAATAATAAAAGCATTATTATTATATCTCCTTGTTTATGATAATTGTCTGTTATTCATGCTTGAATTGTATTGTACGGAAACAGCGATACATGTGTGAATACACAGACCACAATGAGTCCCTGGTAGGCCTCTAGTTACCAGCTCGTTGATCAACAGATGGT
This sequence comes from Secale cereale, assembly GCA_902687465.1. NCBI lineage: Eukaryota > Viridiplantae > Streptophyta > Magnoliopsida > Poales > Poaceae > Secale > Secale cereale. Next base: position 221,540,950 of record LR738712.1, read on the forward strand.
CACGGTTTCCTGACCATGGACATGAGATGTCGGTGATAACGGGATCACATCATTAGGAGAATGATGTGATGGACAAGACCCAAACTTGATCATAACACGAAATCGTATAGTTCGTAATGCATAAGCTTTTCGGTGTCAAGTATTTATTCCTTAGACCATGAGGTTGTACAACTCCCGGACACCGTAGGAGTGCTTTGGGTGTGCCAACCATCACAACGTAACTGGGTGGCTATAAAGGTACGCATCGGGTATCTCTGAAAGTGTCTGTTGAGTTGGTACAAACCGAGACTGGGATGTTGTCACTCCGTATGACGGAGAGGTACCTCTGGGCCCACTCGGTAAGACATCATCATAATGAGCTCAATGTGACTAAGTAGTTAATCACGGGATGATGGATTACAGATCGAGTAAATAGACTTGCCATAACGAGATTGAACAAGGTATCGGGGATACCGACGATCGAATCTCGGGCAAGTACCGTACCGATGGACAAAGGGAATAACATACGGGATTGAGTGAATCCTTGACACAGTGGTTCATCCGATGAAGATCATCGAGGAACACGTGGGAACCAACATGGGTATCCAGATCCCGCTGTTGGTTATTGACCGGAGAGTGGTCTCGGTCATGTCTACGTGTCTCCCGAACCCGTAGGGTCTACACACTTAAGGTTCGGTAACGCTAGGGTCGTAGAGATAAATGCACGTGGAAACCCGAAAGTTGTTCGGAGTCCCGGATGAGATCCCGGACGTCACGAGGAGTTCCGGAATGGTCCAGAGGTAAAGATTGATATATGGGAAGTCCAGTTTCGGCCAACGGGTGATCTCCGGGGGTCACCGGGAGCGTCCCGGGACCACCGGAGGGGCCCCGGGGGTCAACCGGGTGGGGCCACCCATCCCGGTGGGGCCCCTAGGCCGCGAGGGGATGTGACCAGCCCTCTGGGCTGGCGCACCACTAAGGGAGGCCCACCTCCCCTGCGCCTAGGGTTAAAACCCTAAGGGGAGGTGGGCCACCACTTGCCTTGGGGGAGGAGGACTCCTCCCTGGCCACCGACCCCCCTTGCAGATTGGATCTGCAAGGGGCTGGCGCCCCCCCTGGCCCCCTATATATATGTGGGGGGGAGAGGGCAGCCGCACCTCAGCCCTGGCACCTCTCCCCCTCCCGTCACACCTCCCAACTCCCACGCAGGGCGCCCGGCGAAGCCCTGCTGCGATCTCCACTGCATCCGTCATCACGCCGTCGTGCTGCCGGATCTCTGACGACTTCTCCTCCCCCCTTGCTGGATCAAGAAGGAGGTGCCGTTGCTGCACCGTACGTGTGTTGAACGCGGAGGTGCCGTCTGTTCGGCGCTAGATCATCGGTGACGAAGAACGTGAAGAGTACGACTACTTCATCCTTGCTTCGTTGAAAGCTTCCGCACGCAATCTTCATAACGGTATGTAGATGCACTCTTAGTTACTCGTTGCTAGATGTCTCCATACTTGGATCTTGGTGAAGACGTAGAAATTTTTTGATTTATGCTACGTTCCCCACAGTATCCTAATACTAATTATTTCGTGTTGTATCGTTATTTGAAAACTAAGTTTTATTACTGCTTCATGTTAGGTTCAAACGGTAGATTTTAGAGCAAAATTAGCTGTCATTTTAGTCGATTCGGAATTCAGTGACGACGATATAAGAAACCAAGATTTGGATGATGATGAAACCAGCACAGATCCCACTGATTTTATGATCGTCGAAAGACCTCCTACCAAACCCAAAGCATGCAACTCGTCGTCGCAAGTTGAGCTCATCGCAAAATCATTTGTATTGGTCATGTGTTACATGCGCGAGATTTTTCATTTTGTTTTTGGAATTTAACATTGGATGTCTTTCACTGGTGTAACAAGACCTATAAATTAATCTAAAATAAATTTCTACATTAAAATTATTGGTTGTGACATGCATTTAAATGTTCAGGTAAAAAGAGAAGACAAAGTTCATGTTTTTATTGTAGTTTATTAGGATATGTGCGCTGCACGTGCAGGCTTACTAGTTTAGCTAAAACTTTGACATTAATCTAACATTTTTATAACTAAAAGTATAAAAAACTAAAAAATAGAAAAACAAAAAATAATTAAGAAAATGTTTGTGTGTGGGGGGGGGGGG
>LR738712.1:221543212-221613541 GCA_902687465.1 Secale cereale
GATGACGTGGACGGGCGCGGCGACTGGGTGGCGACGGGACGGGCCGGGGCGGCGATGACGTGGACGGGCGCGGCGACTGGGCGGCGACGGGGACGGGCGCGGCGACGGGCTCAACGACGGGCTAGGGCAGCGATGGGGATGGGCGCGGCAATGGGACTGCGACGGTGACGGGCGCTGCGACGGGGCAGATGTTGAAGCAGAGGAAGAAGAGAAGAAAACTGATTTTTTTTGAAGTGATTCTTATATAGGATGGACCTTTAGTACCGGTTGGTGCAACCAACCAGTACTAAAGGTCTGTTTTGGTCAGGCCAAGCAGAGAGAAGCGCACCCCTTTAGTACCGGGTCGTAGCTCCAACCGGTACTAAAGACCCCCTCCCCTTTAGTATCGGTTGGAGCCACCACCCGGTACGAAAGGGGTGCGCTAGCACAGGTGCGGTGCGGGCTAGTTTAGTCCCGCCTCGCTTGCCGAGGTGCGCCCGCACCAGCTTATAAGCCCCGCCGCGGCTGCTGTCTCGAGCTCCTCTCTAATGCAGACTTTCTGTGCCTACCTCTGGTGCGATGCCCTGTTTGGCCTACTGGGCCTGCTGGCCTACATCCTGACCCAACTACAGGTTGGGTTTCTAGTCGTATGCAGGCCGCTGTGGCCCAGTAGACGGGCTTTTAATTTTTCTTTTTTTTCTTTTTTTCTTTTCTCCATTATTGATTTTCGTTTATTTTTTTCTGAGTTGTTTTTTGCTATATTTAGAGTTTATTTGTGAATATTTTTGCTTTAGGTACGAACAATTACAAACTATCTGTTAGTGCCAAGTGTTTTCAAATTTGAATCGTTTAAAATTTGAATTATTTAAAATTTGTGTGAATCACTAGTTTGTGAATAACTTTACTTTAAAAATAGTTTGTTCAGTGATTCTTTTTTCTTATGTTTAATATTAGTGTGTTTTATCATTATCTTCAATTTGATAATACTACAAAATATGCCCGTGCGTTGCAACGGGAGAAAAGAATATGTCTCATATTCGTTCTATTTTAACCTAACACTGTTTGATCATAAACAGTCGCCGCGTGTCGTGCTTCCGCTGCTCTTTTTATTCCATTATTATGCAATGTGATCACCATCGCAAAATTGGTGAAGCCACCTCTCCTTACATTCGATAGGTACTTGAAGTGTGCCATGACCTGCCCCATGGGTGGCCTCAACTGTCTAACCATGGGTAGCATCAACTGACGTGCCCCATGGGTAGCATGAACTGTCTAACCATGGACATGTTGTGGACATGTTGGAGTCCGTGGCGCCTTGGTGGTTTACATGTCTGCATAATTTGATCAATGTCAAGTGGTATATTTATTTCTCACTCTCACTTTTTACATCCGCTCCTCGGCGAAGTCACTGGTAATGGCAGTTGATTATCTTGTATTGTGCAATGGCAAGTTAAATTGGTAGCAACATTTTGAACTCATTGTAGCATAGTACTAACCATAGAAAAGCATGAAAAAAATACTGATAACAATATGTCAATATTACGCAATCAGTGTAAAAGTCAACCTACTCAATTTTATTATATACAAATTTATACATTCACAAAAAAATATTTCGGAAGTCTTGCTTTTAAAAAATGAAGCCGACACATAGTTGTTGATAAACAGGTGAGCTTTGTCGACCACATACTCTTATCTTCTCCTTTTTTAGTTCCAAACCAATGCATATGCTACCAATCTTTCCCCATTCGGTTTGCTTTCTTGCTTACCCATCCAATGTAGCATAGAAACAGTAGCTTCATCCGAAGGCAGCCAAGAGCAGCAGGAGAAGCTAGGTGAATCAGCGGCAACTTCAGAGAGCCCTTTTTGGTTACAGAGTTGCAGAGATTCAGAAAATTCACAAGAACGTCAAACAGCAGATAAATATTCGTACAAATTTCTTTCGTCGTTAACTTGGAGAAAAAATAGCACCAAAATATCTTCCATCGTTAAACAATATTCAAGTATGGTCAGCCTAGTACAAGAATAGAAAGTATACATCTGAATTAAAAATGATGTTTGACCATCTTAACTAATCAAGAGTTGTACTGCTTCTAGATAAAAATATTTCTACATTTGTTTTTGGTGCAAATCAGATGTTTGTATTTAACCGAACACTTAGCTAAATATGCACAAAAAATATGGTCCACCATGAAGAACCATTTTACATAGGTGATGAACTGCACACTATAATTGTTGGTCATCTTCCTAGCCTACTTTGACCATGCTCGGACATGCATAACCATTTAACACAGAAAGTCTATATGTTTCTACAAAAAGGTTATATCTTTACTAATCAATCTATGAACTATGGATATATACAAACTAGGTCTATGAACTAATTAGATACAGAAAAATTGGCTTTGTTACGGTAGGACATGTGATGGATGGTAAGGATGGACATTCTTTAGTGCAAACTACAGGCAAAACAAATCATATATCAGGTTCATTTCTATTTCTGAGTTGATTTTTACTTCTGAACATAAACAAAAGGAATACAATTTTGTATCACTATTAAATATGGACTAAAAAGGCATGTACGCATTGATACATTCTTGCAGCATGGTTTCTACGTCATGTTTTTCAAAGTTTCTAGCGCGCTAGACATGCTATTACAAACCTATGGAATCATGGAGATGCAACATTGATTCTTGATGACATAAGTTGGCTCTTAGTATTTTTCTTATAAGATTTTATTTGTAAAATCAGCGGATTGAGAAACACACATATTATGAAAGACGTGATAGATCTCTCTATATATATGCACAAAAGGGGGAAGAGTGGTTGGTCTATGATCTGAAATGACATCACATACTCATAACGCTGACTGGTATAAACACCAACTTGCTGTTGCTACTTAGTGTTATTAGAGACCTTCTTTGGCTATTTCAAAATACAATGGAACATAATACATGTTGAAACTCTAGGCTGTCCAACCGAATATAGAAGAACAAATGGAATCCTACCTGCTGTTCTGACTATCACATGCAAGCAGTAAGAAAAAAAATCATATAACAAAATGTAGTGGTAAACCAAGTGAACAAGAACAAACCTTTATTTTTCATGACCACTTATTCCTGAGCATAATAAAGGCAATGTCATATCACTTGCAACCTTGGAAACATCCCTGAAACAAAGCCATACTTCAGAAGATCCTGGAGAGCAATGAACATGGCTGGAATTACACTAACCTCTTCTTCTGAACCTTGTACCTCACCTGGACTGTAGAGCCAAAGAACCCTACCAAGTCTGCTCCAACACCCCATACTGATCCATTCCATCTCACCTTTATATGATACAACCCAAAATATCTGCTTCCCTATAAAGCAAAGGATGGTTTTGTTGGGGATTGTAAGAATTTTCTGAGGAAATTGTTTGGTACAAACATGTCTCGTCCATCCCCTAGCAAACAATTCTGGCAATAGTCATAATGTCCATTTTGTAGGGGATCGCAAGAATTTTCCGAGGAAATTGTTTGGTACAAACATTTATCGTCCATCCCCTAGCAAACAATTCCCGCAATAGTCATACTGTCCATTTTGTAGGGGATTGCAAAAAAATTACGAGGAAATTGTTTGGTACAAACCTGTCTCGTCCATCCTCGAATTCTAAAATCAAAATGCGGTTTTATTAAATGGAGAGTATGACTATTAGGATAATAATAATAGCGATCTAGACAGTAAACTATGGAGAAAAACAATCATGTCTAAACAACATTTGTTCCACTAAATCCATAAACGCCAAGAGATTTCACAAAAATACATAGTTCAGAAATGTACTAGTACTTGGTTTCATGCTACAAACTTTCTGGCACACGGGTTTTTAATGGAAACTGCGAGGAGGCTTGCTGCTTTGTTTCTTTACAAGTAGAAAACAAAATATTCAAAGGAGAGAAGAAGAGAACCTTGATTGCCTCTTCATCAAATTGTATACAGTGTGAAGAGGCATGAATCATCTCACTGCTTTCTAGCTATAAATTGAACAACATATAGTTTCCAGCTCTAGTGTGAAGATTCAATTAAGATACAAAATCTGTGAGAACGCACACCAACAATGAATTTATTTGGATCAAAAGGCATTTTGTTCAAGAAAATATTAATGGAAGAGTAGCAATGATATATCTGTAGTTAATCTGTGAGGACAATCTCTGGAGTGGTGAAAGTGCAAGTGCAAGTTAAAAAATGGTAAGAGAATGATAGGAAAAGGTAAAAACAAAGACTGATGTGGTGTGCTAGTGGAGGTGGAGTATGGTGATCTCGGAGGCAAACTGGTGCATGAGCTCGGCGGCAAGGGCAGTGCCCCCTCAGGCTTGCTGACATCTTGATGGCGACCTCGCGTTGGGCATAGTGGCCCAAACTACCTATATCATTGCATACTCTCTTTGCGCGCGTACAACAGCTCACTGAAGTTCCTTCATTTGCTCAGCCAAGTACATCCGCAATGCCATGGCCGAGCATACCACCAGTGAGACCCTTTCATTTGTGACACATGCAGGTCAAAAGCCTTACTGCTCTGTGGTGGAAACCTCCATCGGAGTCTATGGTCGCCCAAGTGATGCCATCCTTGATGGAATTTTGTCAACCACCCTATGGGCGGCCACTTAGCTTGTCTAGGAGAGCAGTAGCCCATTGGCTAGCAGTAGGAGAAGGCTAGATCTGGCGCATATAGTTGTGATGTCGGTGACCTCACAACATCAATAGAAGCCCTAGGGAGGGAGATGTAGATGCCCTTGTCGGGATCGACGCGAAGCACGTCCACGAGGCGAAGAACGTCGACGATGCCTTCCCATAGGACGCTGCTGCGCCCGTCCACAATTCATCGCAGCTATCCATGCTTGTGGTCGGTCAGGTCGTCCACGGGATTAAGAAACATGGCTGGCGGCGGTGGTCGGATCGACCCAGCTTGGGCCGATCCGCCTTGAACGCCACCACCACGGGGCGCAATGACCTTGAGCGAGCTCCGTGCCACACTCACCATAGGTGTTACTATTATCTCGGCAAATCAGGTGACTCGCGCGAGGAGGAGGTTCTTATAGGAGGAGGGCGGAGGAGTTACCATCGTGGAGGAGGATTCCACAAGTCTGGAGGACGGGTTGAAGAACAGTCCTTTTTTTAGGAAGGTGAAGAAGAGTCCTGGCCCAGACATTTTTCCTTAGCTGTGTTTGGGCTGTTCGGCCCATAAGAGTCCAGGCTTAGTAACGTAACATGAAGTGAGTCGTTTTTTTAGGTATCAGCAGAGGATTCTCAAAAAAAAAAGTATCAGCAGAAACACTGAACGAAATGATTTTTAGGTATGGAAAGCGTATTACGAACAATTTTCAGGTAGGGAAATCATATTACAATGGTGAGCGGGCAGAAGCGATAGCAACTTTATTATTAGGGAAAGACTTGGGTTATTTTAAATATTAAATGCCTTTGTAACAAATGAGTTTCATCCGAAACTCTGATACGTCGGAAGAGATTGTGCATTTTGTACACGAAGTGCATCCAATTTTTGATGTAACCCTCTCAACTTTTTACCACATTCTATGTGGGTGAAATGTTGATACCAAGCCAACTTTCAGGCTTTTCAGAGTTCATTTGTAGTGCTTTTCAATTTCAGGGTCATTTAGGTCAAAAAATTCAGTAAATGCATGAAAAATAACAAATGAAGTCAGAAAGGGTTGAAAGTTGATGACGTGGCTTTGAATGATGCATACTGAACGGACAAAAAGTCTGGTGTAGTAATAAGTTAAAAAAAATGAAATTCCTTTGTAATAGATGAGTTTTCGTCTAAAACCCTGATACTTCGAAAGAGATTGTCCATTTTGTACTGGAAGTGCATCCAGTTTTTGTCGTAACCCTCATAACTTTTTAGCACATGCTAGGTGGGTGAAATGATAATACCATGCCAATTTTTAACTGTTTCAGATTTCATTTGAAGTGCTTTTCAATTTCAGGTTCATTTAGCTCCAAAAATTCAATAAATGCATGAAAAATAGCAAATGAAGTTTGGAAGGATTGAAAGTTGATGACGTGGCTTTGAATGGTGCATGCTGAATGCAAAAAAAGTCTGGAGTTGTAATAAGTTTAAAAAATGAAATTCCTTTGTAGCAGATGAGTTTTCGTCCGAAACACCGATAATTAGAAAGAGATTGTCCATTTTCTATATGAAGTGCATCCAGTTTTTGCCGTAAGCCTCTCAACTTTTTAGCACATGTTATGCGGGTGAAATGAAGATACCTTGTCAACTTTCAACCTTTTCAGGGTTCCTTTGTAGTGCTTTCTCAATTTCAGAGCCATTTAGCTCAAAACAAATCAGTAAATGCATGAAAATAGCAAATGAAGTCAGAAAGGATTAAAAGTTGATGACGTGGCTTTGAATGGAGCATACTGAACGCACAAATAGTCTGGAGTTGTAATAAGTTTAAAAAATGAAATGCCTTTGTAACAGATAAGTTTTCATCTGAATTCCGGATACTTCGAAAGAGATTGTCTATTTTGTACACGAAGTGCATCAAGTTTTTGCCATAACCCTCTCTACCTTTTTGCACATGCTATGTGAGTGAAATGATGATACCATGCCAACTTTCAACCTTTTTAGAGTTCATTTGTAGTCCTTTTGAATTTCAGTAAATGAGCTGAAAATAGAAAATGAAGTCAGAAAGATACACGTTTGTCTGAAGCACAAGAGTACATGTTTCAAATGCCAAAACACATAAACACCCTAATTATTACAAAGATTCCCTACGGTTTTTCCAAAGTGGGATTTTCTAGATATATAAGTCTAAAAACTCACTCAAGAAGAAATTGATGACAGTGAAGTCAGTCACATCCCACAGTGGGATCTTTGGGTGTGACAATTTTTCTTCACGTGTGTCCCCTTGCGCCGTAACCTTGGACAATCTTCATCATTTAAATGGATGCTCGGGTCAATATTCACTGTGAAGGGAGCAATTTCATGAAACTTTTCATAATCTTCTGACATGTCTGTCTTGCCATCCACTCACACAATGTTTATTTTCCCTGAAAGAACTATGTGGTGCTTTGTCTCATCATATGATGTATTCGCTTCCTTATCTTTTCTTTTTCTCGGCTTGGTAGACATGTCCTTCACATAGAAAACCTACACTACATCATTGGCTAGGATGAGTGGTTCATCTGCGCACACAAGTATGTTGAGATCCACTATTGTCCATTCGTACTACAGGTCTTCCATTTCCCCGCCTCCTCTCAGATTGACCCATTTGCACTGAAACAAAGGGACCTTGAAACCACTTCCATAGTCAAGTTCCCATATCTCCTCTATGTAACCTTAATATGTGTCGACCTTTCCCCTCTTGGTTGCTGCATCAAAGCGAACCCCACTGTTTTGGTTTGTACTCTTTTTATCTTGGGCGATCGTGTAAAATGTATTCCCATTTATCTCGTACCCTTAGAAAGTCATTATATTCGAAGAAGTTAACTAGGACAGGAAGTACATGTCATCTTCAATAGCGTCGTCATGCATGGCACGTGTCTACAACTAACCAGTGAAGTCCCCGTTTGTTCATGTGTAATCCAGTCATCACACTGCTCCAGGTGTTTGGAGCGTAGAATATTCTTGTATTCCTCGATATACAGAATCACCAAGGCGGAATTTTGTTGAATTATGTAGTGTGCTTGAGTTGAGAATGCCCGTCCATACATATTATTGCTTTTGGTCCTAGCGTGCCATTTCTACCCAGTCTGCCCTCATACCGCGATTCAGGAACACCAGTCGACTTAAGGTTAGGAATAAAGTCAACACAAAACTCAATGACCTCCTCATTTTCATGGCCCTTGTAGATGCTTCCTTCGAGCCTAGCACAGCTATGAACATATTTCTTTAAGACTCCCATGAACCTCTCAAAGGGGAACATATTATGTAGAAATACATGACCCAGAATGGCAATCTCGTCGACTAGGGGAACAAGGACGTGTGTCATGATATTGAACAAGGATGGTGGGAACACCTACTCAAAACTAACAACACATTGCACCAAATCTTTCCCTAACCTTGGTATGATATCTGGATCGATTACCTTCTAAGAGATTGCATAGAGGAATGCACATAGCTTCACAATGGCCAATCGAAGGTTTTTCGGTAGAAGCCCCCTCAATGCAACCGGAAGCAGTTGCGTCTTAATCACGTGGCAGTCATGAGACTTTAGGTTCTGGATTTTTTTTCCGCCATATTTCTTATTCCCTTTATATTCCACGAAAAGACGGACGGGACCTTTCATACTGAAGAGGCATTCGAAGTAGATTTCCTTCACTTCTTTGGTAAGAGCGTAGCTGTCATGACCCTGATGTATGCCGTATTTTTCGTGCATATGTTGCTGGTCGTCATGTGCCTTCGGTGTATCTTTTTTCTTCCCACACACGCCCAAGAAGCCTAGCTGGTTCACGCAAAGATTCTTCTACACGTGCGTCACGTCGATTGAAGAGCGGACCTCTAGGTCTTTCCAATAGGGTGGGTCCAAAAATATAGATTTCTTCTTCCACATGGGTGCGTGTCCATTAGCGTCATTCGGAACAGATTGTCCGCCAGGACCCTTCCCAAAGATTACTTTTTAAGTCCTTGACCAAACAAATATATCTTTTTAAGTCCTTGACCTCACCGTTGAAATGCTTGCCTTTCTTTCTTACGGGATGCTTGATCAGAAGAAATCGATGATGTCCCAGGTATACATTCTTCTTACAATTATCCAAATATATATTATCGGTATCATCTAAACAGTGCGTGCATGCGTGGTATCCCTTGTTTGTCTATCCTGAAAGGTTACTGAGAGCAGGCCAATTATTGATGGTCACAAACAACAACACATGTAGGTGAAATTCCTCTTGATTGAGCTCATCCCACACACGTACACCATTTTCATCCCATAGCTGTGAGAGTTCTTCAGCTAATGGCCTTAGGCACACATCAATGTCGTTGCCGGGTTGCTTAGGGCCTTGGATGAGCACTGGCATCATAATGAAGTTTCGCTTCATGCACAACCAAGGAGGAAGGTTATGCATACATAGAGTCACATGCCAGGTGCTATGATTGCTACTTTGCTCCCCAAAAGGATTAATGTCATTTGCGCTTAGACCAAACCATACGTTCCTTGCGTCTCCTGCAAACTCCTCCCAGTACTTTCTCTCAATTTTTCTCCACTGCGACCCGTCAGCGGGTACTCTCAACTTCCCATCTTTCTTACGGTCTTTTCTGTGTCATCGCATCAACTTGGCATGCTATTTGTTTTATAACAAACCTTTCAACCGTGGTATTATAGGAGCATACCACATCACCTTGGGGAATCTTCTTCCTGAGGCGCTCGCCCTCGACATCATCAGGGTCATCGCGGATGATCTTATAGCACAATGCAAAGCGTAATGGGCACACGTTCAAATCATCATACTCATCGCGGTAGAGGATGCAGTCATTAGGGCATGCTTGTATCTTCTACACCTCTAATCCAAAAGGGCAGACAACCTTCTGTGCTTCGTACATAATCTCGAGCAATTCATTGTCCTTTGGAAGCATCTTCTTTAACATTATCAGCAACTTTTCAAATCCCTTGTCAGATACACCATTCTATTCCTTCCATTGCAGTAATTCCAGTATGTTGCCCAACTTTTTCTTTTTAGCTTCACAATTTGGGTACAACGATTTCTTGTGATCCTCTAACATGCGCTGCAACTTCAGCCTCACCTTTTCAGTTGCGCAGTTTCTCTTTGCATCGGCAATGGCTCGATCTAGATCATTAGTGGGCTCATCTGATGCCTCTTGTTCAACTTCTTCCCGCATTACCGGCTCAGCTTCTCCCACCATTGTTGTACCATCGTATTCAGGGAACCCATGGACATGATAGCTGTCGTCGTCCTCTTCTTCTTCATTGTCTTCTGTCATAACCCCTATTTCTCCGTGCTTGGTCCAAATATTATAGTGGGGCATCAAATCGTACTCAAACAGGTGGACATGAATGGTTCTTGTCTTAGAGTAATTCTGATCATTCTTATAGCCAGCACATGGACAAGACATAAAACCATCCGCCCACTTGTTTGCCTTAGCCGAAAGCAGAAAAGTACGCACGCAACGAACTGGGGAGAGCATCAGTCATCGTACATCCATTGTCGGCTCATCTTCATTACACAACACCAAAAAACTAAATTAATACAAGTTCATACACACTTATTCTCATAAAACAACATACAAACTCTGTATCTAAAGCATTTAAATGCAACAACAAATGCGATCAAGATCGCAAATAACATAACAATTCATCCAACAGCATAACGATACCAAGCCTCACTATCAATGACATATTTTCTAATCTTTCTAATCTTCAAGCGCATTTTCTTCATCTTGATCTCGTGATCATCGACGACATAGCACTACAAAAAAAACCACTTCCGTGATAATACGTGTTTGTCACAGTAGGTCATGTTTTCTGTCATGCATGTACATTCATGACGATTTTACAACAGAATCAAGATAGTCATACTTCTGCTGTCGTAGATATGTTCCATGATAATACAAAAATTATCATCACGGAAGTGTCCACTTCCATGATGATAAATAGTGTGTCATGAAAGTGCTTTCGTCAAGGGTAAACGACATGTGACATCCATTGTAATGACACGCCGTTAACCCTATCAGGCCCGGTTTTGGATCCGATGACCCGTTAACAGCTAGAACCAATGGGGATTTTCCATGTGTAAAATTCTCATTAGCCGAAGGGACCACATGTCGTATCCACGTGCGGACAGATGTCAACCAACCATTGGACAGGAGGCGGCTATTATACGTCGACACGTGGCGTGCCCCAACAGTGGCCCATTCAGTTCAAAATGCAGGCCCGGTTGACTTGGTCAATGGATAACAGGCCGGCCCATACAAAGCCTACTAACGGCATGCTCACATATAGCCCATTCAGGCCCGATAACTCATAGCCCGTCATGGCCTTTACGATTTCGGCCCACTAGCTTCGTCTGGGCCATCTAATATGATTCCAGCCCATTGTAAATTCCGGCCCATGTACGACCCATGACGTCTTTCGGCCCATATGAGGCCCTTTATAACTCTGGGACCATTAACGACCCATAGTGAAACTAGCCCATAATGAAAAATATGTCGCTTCATACACATTGACTTCCCATTACTCCATTGGGCCGCTCCTAGCCTGTGTTATCTTTCGGCCTTTTAAGGGCCCATTTATTCTTGGGCTGATTTGAAGCATTCGGTAGCTGATGGTCCGTTACTGGCCTTTTCTGCTTGTGGGTCAAATTCAGCACATGGTTAAAGTCAGCCAGTTTGTGGCCCATTGACCTGTTGGGCCGTTTTCATAGTGTCATCAAATACGGCCCATTAATGACCCATTATGTTTGTCGATGGAATTAAGCTCATTATACTCGTCAGCCTCTTAAAGTCCCGTTATGGTCGGCCCATGAACGGACGGCTGCCATTCTAGCCTATTTACGGCCCATAATGTGGTTCGTTATTAGCCCATGTTTGGCCAATCGACCATACGACCTGTAAAAGGCTCATTGATTCTATGGCCCATAGAAGGCCATGTTGACAACGGTATGCATGTTGCCAATGGTTATTGTGTCCTAGTTTTTAAAAATAGGTTATTGCAGCAACTAGCAAACCGCGGAAAAAGAACTACAATGTCTACAAGCAAACAAATAAACTAGACAACAAGGAAATAAATAAGCAAGCAACATACTCTAGGCTATTACGGCTATTACACATATTACAACCACTGGGCATCAAATTTCACCACCAGTGTAAATAAGGGGAACAAAGCAGCATATTACATACATGATGGGACTCGAACCCCTCGTTGGATTACCCCAAGTGGAAGGTGTAAGATGCAGTAAGTAGAAGTGTTTTCCCCTAGCAAAGATGCCAAGGATCGAATCCCCAGAGACTCCTAGGTTCAACAGGTAGGTGTCAACCGCTAACGGCGCAATTAGCAATCAACGTGGACCTGCACACAGATACAAATAACTTTGCTCCCAACGAGTACAGAGAGGTTGTCAATCTCTCCGGCCTTGTAGTTCACAAAGGGTTAAAAGCAATATGATAGTAGTGATAGATAGTGTTTTGCAATAGTAAGTAAAATAGCGAAAAGTAAATAGTGTATGTGATCAATGATGGTAATATGGACCGGAGTCTCATGATGTTCACTAGTGATGTCTCTCTCCCAAAAGACGATAAAATAGCTATGTGAGGTAACAAATTACAGCTGGGCAATTGACAGGACCACGAACGCAAACCAATGCTGACTACATTGCAAGAAAGGTTGAGGTTCAAAGCATGGGCGGTACGCCAAAGTAAGTAGACTGAAATCCATCAATATCTACTACTAATCATCCACCTTGAGATATCTATCCAGAACATCTCGCTGGTATTAAGTTGCGAGTCCCACCCATAGTGTAAACTCAATGCAACAGACAACTGCATTAAAAGAACTTTGTGTAAAGTAAACAATCCTTGCACCCGCGGGCACAAGCACCGTTTTTTCCCCTTGTGGCAACAGCACATCCCCTAGACTCATGTTTCTGTCACTCAAGCTAGTCATCGAGGGGCATGAACCCACAATCGAGCATAACGTTCCCTCTTGGAGTCACTACTTACTACTTGGCCAAAGCAATAAATAACAACGGAGAACATGCAAGAATTACTTATGAACTAAAATATAAAAGAGGTGAATCAAATATATTACTCAAGATCAATCTGAACATAATCTCATAATCCATCGGATCCCAGCAAACTCAACATAGCAACAACATAAGGATTACATAGGTGCCTCGATCATGTAGGGCAGCTCACGAGGACTAATTAGTGAAGCACAAGAACGGGAGGAGAACATCACATAGCTACTGGTCATGGACTCATGGTCCAAGGGAGACTACTCACGAGTCATCCGGGAGGCGTCCATGGTGGTGGAGAAGCTCCCGGTGGTGATCCTCCCCTCCGGCAGGGTGCCGGGAAGAGTTCTCCTGGTGCTCCCGATCTTGGAAGCGAGCGGCGGCGGCGGAACAGAGATGGGATCGCGAAAAGAAGTCTTGTTTAAAGGGTTATGGGGGACCCTTTAAATATCTGCCAAAGTAGGGCATCGGGGGGCTCTCGGGGGGCCGAGGCGCCCCCCCGGCGCGGCCCAGGGGGGGGGCGCCCACAGGGCGCTTGGGGCCCCTGTGGCCCCCCCAGGCTCCCCTTCGGAAGCAGTGTCGTTCCCGGAACGCTGATTTTTTTTATATTTTTTCTGTATTTTTCTGGGCAGTTCTCGAAACGTGAAAACCTGAAATACAAAAACAGCCGAAAACAGAAACTGGCACTGGGGTGCACTGGATTAGTAAGTTAGTCCAAATATGATCAAAAGTGTATGGAAGTGTATGAATATCATAGCAATATCACCCAAAAGTGGCATGGAGCAAGCAGAAATTATAGATACGTTTTGGACGTATCAACATCCCCAAGCTTAATTCCTGCTCGTCCTCGAGTAGGTAAATGATAACAAGAATAATTACTGTGGTGACATGCTATTAACCATATAAGACTTTCTCATAGTCATATGACAAAAGCTTACTGAGACAATGATTCTAAAGTAACTAAGTTGTCTCAAGAGAAAATCACAAATGACTGAAAGTTTTACAACATGAAACTGAAACAACAAAAAGATTTGCAATGAACATGATGTGCAAATATGATCAAGTGATATCTAGCTTGCCCCCTTTAGTGTTGCAAACATAAATGCAGGGGCACCTTCAAGGTTTAAGTGATGACTAGATACAATCATTTCAGAATAAACGATATCACAATCATGCAAAAGACAATGCTACTTTGGGACAATGCACATTACACTCAGAATGACAATCATGCTCTTAGTAGTTGGTGCTTAAAGTGCTATAGCTTTTTATTTTGAAACATGGAAGCAATTGTGTCAACGGTAGTAGTACTTCATATGTGTCATGTATAAAACATCTTATAAGTTGCAAGCCTCATGCATCGAATACCAATAGTGCTCGCTCCTTGTCCTAATTAGTTCGGATCCCCATGGGTTATCATTGCATTGCATATGTTTTTACCAAGTGTCACAAAGGGGTACCTCTATGCCACCTGTACAAAGGTCCAAGGAGATAGATCGCATTTGATTTCTCGTTTTTGATAAATCTCAACTTGAGGACATCCATACCGGGACAACATAGAAAATAGATGATGGACTCCTCTTTAATGCATAAGCATATTCTCATGAGAGATTGAGGATTAAGGTCCAAGCTAAAACTTCCACCATGAGCCATGGCTTTGGTTTGCGGCCCAATGTTCTTCTCTAACAATATGCATATTAATTCAACCCAGGTAAATCACCCTTACTTCAGACAAGACGAACATGCATAGCAACTCACATGATATTCAACAAAAGTGTGACAGTTGATGGCGTCACCAGAAACATGGTTACCGCTCAGAAAGCAACTCATAGGAAATAAGATACATAAGCAACATATTCTTTACCACAATAGTTTTTAGGCTACTTTCCCATGAGCTATGTATTGCATGATTAATTTGCTTAGTGCAGGTGGAGGTTAGCAAAAGACTGGGAGCGACCAACTAAGAGAGCAATGACGGTCATAATCATGCAGAGCGACAAAGCAATATTGAATCAGGCATGGTAGTTATATCGCCAGTTAGAAACAAAAGATCATCCAGGCTTGACAGACTTTCTTTACAGTCTTGAATATGTGTGAGCATACGCCAAGTCAATCAAAATAAATTCTCGAAGGAAGATATTACTAAACCATATCACATCATAGGCAAATAAACCAAGTTGGTACTCCAATGACACATTGGGAACCCCCCAGCTATCTGAGATTAACCATAAGAAAACCTGAACTACTAAGCACCATCATGAAAGTAGCATATTTATCATAGACACATTAACCCATGCAACGGAAGCAAACTCTCTTAATAAGGTGAGCATGGTAATTAAAGAGAGTTCAAGCAACCAACTAAATAAAAGCTCTTTGAAAAGATAAGTATGAATACTAAGAGCAAAGCACGATAGTAGCTATTAAAAGATAAAGAACACACACAGCATAGATAGACATGAAAATTCTATGTAATGTTCTAGGTAGAGGTGGAGCGTGTTTCTCTCCCACATAAAGGAATGCTGGGTTCCGACTTGTTATGAAAAACTAAAAAGAAAACTAAAAGCAAGACGCTCCAAGCATAACACATAACACATGAAGTGATAAAAATATAGCGGAACAAAAGACGAACTGATAATGTTGATGGAGAAGGGGATGCACGGGGGGCATCCCCAAGCTTAGAAGCTTGAGTCTCCTTGAATATTTCTTGGGGGTGCACGGAGGCATCCCCAAGCTTGAGCGCTTGACACTCCTAAATCTTTTTATCATCTTCCCTCGCACACTTGAAAACTCCCTTCATACATAACTCATTCATAATCTGATTAGCGAGGTTAGTACCCTTAATAAAATAATTATACCTTGCTGGAAATAAGGATATTCTTGAAGTTCTACTGTTTCTCAAGATTGCCAAAAGGTTTTCGCAAAGAAAAAACAAGTTCTTAATTTGCAAAGTGAAGGTAAAGCAAAACAGGACAGAATCTGTGAAAAACAGAACAGCAGGCAGTGATTGACCTGTTCGGGATACTTCTGCAACTCAAATCAAAAAACTCAGAACTGACGCACGAAATACAATTATATAGAGAACGCTGTAGAAAAAATTCAGACCAAAAAGATGATCTGGTGATTTTATACGAATTTTTCTATCCAAGGACAGAATCTGTTTCCTGGACAGCACCTCACAACTTTTGAACTTTCTAGCAATCAGAGGCTATACTTGGCACAAATATGAAAAGCAAAGATACAATGATGATGCTACAGCAGTAAACAACATCAAGACACAACAAAAGCAAAAATTTTATTCATGTGGGCTGCCTCCCAAAAGCGCTTTCTTTTATGCCTTTAAGCTAGGCATAATGCATAGAGGAATCAATATTCATCATAATAATCGGAGTTATAAATTGGTTCAAATGATTCCTCAACAAGTTCATTCTTGTTACTTCTAGGAAAGGGGTACACACCTTTTGCCTTCCCGCGTAAGCGGATTTGTCCCTTACCTATATCAATGAAGCCTTTAATTGCTCGGAGGAAGTCCCTTCCAAGCACTATATTTCCTTGGTTTGGCTCCATGATGAAGAAATCAATCATTGCAATCCCCTTAAGGAATTTAACTGGCACGTCTTTTATTTTTCCCTGGATTTCAGAAATATCTCCATTAGTGTGTTCACGATAAGATGGTAGTATATCCATATTAAATTTTAGAGAATCATGAACAATCTTTGGCATAGTAGAAACCATAGATCCAATATCACAATAAGCAAGGAAGTCTTGATTAGAGATGCTAATCCTAACAAGAGGTTCCCAGTCATTATCTATTTCCAAAATATCTCTCTTATTGGGTTTGGGTTTCTCTACCTTCGTTAAGTCTAGAGCATCCATTCTTTTCTCAATAGTGGCAAGTCTATCTATGATAGTATCAAAGTTATGATCATAAACAAAGTAACTAGATAGACCATGTATAATTTCAAGAGCTCTAGCTTCATCACATTCTAGAAAATCTCCCTGAGCTATAATGTCAAGGGAGTGTTTACACCATTTAAAAACACCATGGTAAAAATTCCTAAGCACTATTTTTATAGGTATCCAAGGCATAATTCTCCTATGTGCATCAGAAATTCTGTCCCATGCCTTCTTCATATTTTCTCCATCCCTTTGATGGAAATCTAAAACTTCTGATTCCCTCAAAGCACCAAATCCTAACATGTTTAACTAAACAGATAGGACTACTAACAGGAAGGTAAATAATTTTTTTGTGATTTTTGATAAAAGGAACTAAAGCAAATATGAAAGGTAAACTAACAAGACTAATAAGCAAAGGTAAAAGATAGCATGCAACTCCCCTATCCTGAAGAGTGGAGTCCCCGGCAACGGCGCCAGAAAATACTCCTTGATGGGCCTCGAACCCCTCGTTGGATTACCCCAAGTGGAAGGTGTAAGATGCAGTAAGTAGAAGTGTTTTCCCCTATCAAAGATGCCAAGGATCGAATCCCCACAGACTCCTAGGTTCAACAGGTAGGTGTCAACCGCTAACGGCGCAATTAGCAATCAACGTGGACCTGCACACAGATACAAATAACTTTGCTCCCAACGAGTACAGAGAGGTTGTCAATCTCTCCGGCCTTGTAGTTCACAAAGGGTTAAAAGCAATATGATAGTAGTGATAGATAGTGTTTTGCAATAGTAAGTAAAATAGCGAAAAGTAAATAGTGTATGTGATCAATGATGGTAATATGGACCGGAGTCTCATGATGTTCACTAGTGATGTCTCTCTCCCAAAAGACGATAAAACAGCTATGTGAGGTAACAAATTACAGCTGGGCAATTGACAGGACCACGAACGCAAACCAATGCTGACTACATTGCAAGAAAGGTTGAGGTTCAAAGCATGGGCGGTACGCCAAAGTAAGTAGACCGAAATCCATCAATATCTACTACTAATCATCCTCCTTGAGATATCTATCCAGAACATCTCGCTGGTATTAAGTTGTGAGTCCCACCCATAGTGTAAACTCAATGCAACAGACAACTGCATTAAAAGAACTTTGCGTAAAGTAAACAATCCTTGCACCCGCGGGCACAAGCACCGTTGTTTTCCCCCTTGTGGCAACAGCACATCCCCTAGTGTAACGCCCCGGACACACCCGCCGGTGGTCGTTACTCCTGGCGAGATCTAGACTGGCCCCACATATCAATACTAGTCTTTTCTGCGCACTTTGTCCTCACTCGTGCGCACCCGGGAGCAACTTCCCGGTCGGTCACCCATCCTGAAACTACTCCAAGCTGAGCACGCTTAACTTTGGAGTTCTGTCTGAATGGGCTCCCGGAAAAGAAGGAATTCCTTATTGATATGAGTAGTCTATCATCCCTAATAAGCCAGGCCATCACATACACCCTCACTCAGAGGAACCGACGTCCTCGTCGGGCCACAGGAACGTTCCCTCTTGGCACAACCGTCTGTGCTTCCAGGACATCACATGTGCCATGCCGTGTGCCACGACGGGTCACAAACGTCATGCACAACATGACTGCAAACTGTCCGCAAACATCCGTGTAACCGCGAGGGTCAGCTCTGATACCAACTTGTAACGCCCCGGACACACCCGCCGGTGGTCGTTACTCCTGGCGAGATCTAGACTGGCCCCACATATCAATACTAGTCTTTTCTGCGCACTTTGTCCTCACTCGTGCGCACCCGGGAGCAACTTCCCGGTCGGTCACCCATCCTGAAACTACTCCAAGCTGAGCACACTTAACTTTGGAGTTCTGTCTGAATGGGCTCCGGGAAAAGAAGGAATTCCTTATTGATATGAGTAGTCTATCATCCCTAATAAGCCAGGCCATCACACCTAGACTCATGTTTCTGTCACTCAAGCTAGTCATCGAGGGGCATGAACCCACAATCGAGCATAACGTTCCCTCTTGGAGTCACTACTTACTACTTGGCCAAAGCAATAAATAACAACGGAGAACATGCAAGAATTACTTATGAACTAAAATATAAAAGAGGTGAATCAAATATATTACTCAAGATCAATCTGAACATAATCTCATAATCCATCGGATCCCAGCAAACTCAACATAGCAACAGCATAAGGATTACATAGGTGCCTCGATCATGTAGGGCAGCTCACGAGGACTAATTAGTGAAGCACAAGAACGGGAGGAGAACATCACATAGCTACTGGTCATGGACTCATGGTCCAAGGGAGACTACTCACGATTCATCCGGGAGGCGTCCATGGTGGTGGAGAAGCTCCCGGTGGTGATCCTCCCCTCCGGCAGGGTGCCGGGAAGAGTTCTCCTGGTGCTCCCGATCTTGGAAGCGGCGGCGGCGGCGGAACAGAGATGGGATCGCGAAAAGAAGTCTTGTTTCAAGGGTTACGGGGGACCCTTTAAATATCTGGCAAAGTAGGGCATCGGGGAGCTCTGGGGGGGGCCGAGGCGCCCCCCCGGCGCGGCCCAGGGGGGGGGGGCGCCCACAGGGCGCCTGGGGCCCCTGTGCCCCCCCAGGCTCCCCTTCGGAAGCAGTGTCGTTCCCCGAACGCTGATTTTTTATATATTTTTTCTGTATTTTTCTGGGCAGTTCTCGAAACGTGAAAACCTAAAATACAAAAACAGCCGAAAATAGAAACTGGCACTGGGGTGCACTGGATTAGTAAGTTAGTCCAAATATGATCAAAAGTGTATGGAAGTGTATGAATATCATAGCAATATCACCCAAAAGTGGCATGGAGCAAGCAGAAAATATAGATACGTTTTGGACGTATCAATACACTGGTTGTCAAAGTTGGCGACCGGTGCAATTAAACATCATAGCAAAACAAGTCCAGAACTGAAACCACTTCACAAGAGCTCAAGAAACAATATCCTGGGTATCCACCATGCTGGCAAGATGCTTAGCAAGCTTATTAGTTTTCTCTTGTTTGGTGCTTAAATCCTCTAGCACTTGTTGTTGCACCAGAAAGTATGCATGTGCATTCTGCAAGGACTTCCCCCATCCTTGGGGTTCCTATCGCAACACATCTTATCGATGTCTTTCAACTTGAACATGAGACTCAAGAAGCCGAACTGATTCGGGCGGCAAGTGCGAAGAGCTTGTGCCAGTAGTAGTGGCCATTAACTCAAACACTACATCAAGGCATGACTTTGGGGTTGTCTCACTGTCTACAAGGTAGTTTTTATCAGCTTTCTTTGAGACCAACAAGGTTGTTTCACTATCTTAATCGGCATTACTTTCTCTACCATTGAATAATGGGTTGCTCTTCTCCAATATTTTGTCGGCATTCTACAAGAGGAACAAGTAGACACGTCACATGTTTTCCATGTTGGGTATGAAACCCAATTTTGTAAACCAGTTCAGTTGCAAAGTGGACATGATAAAAAAATGAAACAAACATATATCTATGTAGTATGGTCACTGTATGGTCTATATCATTCTAGTTTATGTTGCCAAGTCAAGATAGAGACAGTTGAACTCATATCTGTTTAAGACACAACAACATAGAAATAATATAAGTATGGGAAACTACACAACACTAACAACATTTGTAATGTGCATGACATGAGAACATAGTTGTTTATATAATGGAAACTGAAATTAACATAGAGCAAGAAGTTAGAACAACAATCCAGTTAAAGAAATATCTCTATCTACTCTTATAAAAAACAGAGTTGGTGATGATGGTGTGCCTGCCATCATACAATATAGACCGTCCAATCTATATCTGACGGATAGGAAGGAAATTATGACAATGTTGCAAAAAGATACCCGCACTCTCTCCACATTTGCAGGTAAGGCCTTCCCTCGTTCATAATTATCTCCCACATGATATATAAACTACTTATATAAATGCATCTTGATGTTCCATGCAACACACGGGCATCTTGCTAGTAGGTTTAAAACATACCTGTTGCGCCATTGGACTTTCAATTGGATCCTTCAAATGCGAAATTAGTTGGTATAAGAACATAGAGTGATGCAATAGCAAAGGAGTATACACCACAGCTACGGAATCTGACTTGACAACAGTTGCTCTTCTGCTTTAAACGTGGAGTTTGGGTTTGCTGTAGTGGTCTTTGTGCTTTGGGCACTGTAGTTGCCTTACTTAGTGCTTGTGTGGGGGTACTCTATGGTGGACATGGTGCTGTGTCAGCTAGAATAGGGTTATTATCTGCTGGGGTTGGGGTTAGATGGGGTGTAGCTCGTTCTCTGTCCAACACTATAGGGGTACAATCTGCAAGAGTCTTAGTTATGTGTGGTGGGGCTAGTTCATGGGCCAGCATAACCATGGTTCTATCTGCATCGACGGGTAGCACCGTCTTTTGTGAAGAACATGTTTTACTCCCTTAGATATTGCCATCACCACCTCCATTTCAAATGGCTGATAAACAAGAAGAAAATGAATGGATACACAGATGTTTTGTAACCAAACAAGACAGCATGACACAAATTCACATATATGATGGCTAACTTAACAGGATATCATGACACAGTTTCAGATATATCATGGATAACTAAGCAGGATAGAATGACATTATTTAACATATGATGAGTATCTAAACAGGATGAAATGACATAACTATATCATGTCTTTCTAAAATAGTTAGGGCTGAAATAATTCACATACATGTTGTATGAGTATACATGATGGCATGATATAATTCACATAATTGATTGATATACTAAGTAGTTGGCACTCACATATATGATCTGTAAACTAAGCAGATGGCATTTGAACATTGTGTATATGATGTCTAAACTAAGCAATGTAGGACACCATATGCAAGATATGAAAAATATAAACATTGCAAGTTAAGAGCATACACCTCTGGTGAGACATACGACTGGTCAACTTTCTCTGAATCATCCTCTGCGGATCTACCTGTAACCATCGAGATATATGATTCAATAGGTACCATTGCATGCTCTGAAGACATTGTTTTGACTCCAGTTTTTTCCATAACCGACTCAAGTGGCTGATGCACATGAAGAGCAGTTCAATATACAAAGATTGTTTACAAATGGAATACGTAATGAAAAAATGATGGCATGAGATAATTCACATATATGATGCATGGCTACACACGATGGCGTTGGATAATTCACATATAAGATAACTGGCTAAAAAAGATGGCATTAGATAATTCACATGTCTGATATAGAAACTAAACAGGAGGCATTCACACAAGAGTAAAATGCATCAGCGGTCATTGTACTTGTGTCGAAAGCTCACTTTGGTCAGTGTACATAAGAATACAGTCAATACGGTCACTGGATACGACTTGAGATGATTATACGGTCACTGGCTCATCGTATAGCTTTGTATTTTGCCTACTTTGACCAGTCAAGATGCCTACCATCTGTACCTTTATATGGGTCTCATCTGTCGGTGGGTTGAATAATAAAAAAAGGAAAAACTAGGCGACAATGAGGATTTAAACTAGCGTCTTGTCGCTACTGCCAGAAAGAGCAAGCCAATTAAATCAGCCGCTCATTGCGCCGAATAATTAGAAGGCGACCTTATTATTAAGAACACACAATACGTATGCAGACACAACACACATGCAAAGTTGAATACACTCGCACACAACACACACGCAGGCACACAGCTAGCAGCCTAGCACATACTGTAGCATGCATACATGACACATTGGAGGCCACCGGATCATGCTCTAGCAGCCGTGCTACCGTGGTGTGTGCGCATGACGTGAGCGGCCGATGTGGATATCTCTACTACCGTGGTGTGTCTGCATGACGAGAGCGGCCGCGGGCCTCCTTTTATAGTCCAAAGGGGCTGCCACAGTCGCACACAGGAAAGGAAAGATGTATAGTGCATAGTCTTATCTCATGCCATTATGGGACAAGACGCATTAAATGCGCTACTTAGGTGTCCACTTGCTTTATCGGGTACGGAAACAAGGCCCGTCCTGTCTGTGGCCGCTCCGTCTGGTTGCGACGCGCGTCCAGGCCAGTGGGGCAGGCAGCTGAGATGGCGCGGTGGTAGGGTCTTCACGAAGATCTGCATGCCACCACGCAGGTGCTTGACTAGCTGGACCAGGAACCACGTACCGCCACGTGGGTACCTACCTAGGCTAGTGGGTCGGCCGCCGAGCTGGGGCGACGACGGGGTGGCAAGGGCTTGTTGCGGTCCTGCGCCTGTTCCCGGCAAGGGTCTTGCCGAGGCCTCGTGGTGTCTTCGGCGAGGAGCCTTGTTGGGGCCTCATGGGCATCCTCGGCAAGGAGCCTTGTGATTGCCTTTTCGTATGGTTCTCATCTTGGGAGTCCTAGACCCTTGTCTTTACAAAGATCTGCATGGAATCACGTGGGCGCTTCCCGAACCTTGGTTCCAATGTTGTTGATGAAGTTGGAGCTCCTAGGCTCAAGGGTGACTGCGACGGAGGCGTTTGGGTGAGTCGCCCCGGCAAGGGTTCTTGGCGGGGGTTTGCAGGCCGCCCCAACAAGAGGCTTGTCGGGGGAGAGCATGTCTTCTTGCTTGGCCTTCTTGTGCCACAGTCTTGGCGTTGCTTTGGTAACTTCACGTCTCTGGCTTCCCACCTCTGCCTTGTTATGTCTGGTCCCACGCGTGGCTCTGATTGCTCGTGCATAAGTAAGAGGTATAAAAGAGCGACCCTACTTTTGTACACCGACAAGATGAATGTAGAATGACTGGCTAAAAATGATGGCATTGCATGATTCACATATATGATGCCTGGATAAACAAGACATCATTGCATAATTCACATATATGATATAGAAACCAAACATGTGCCATTCGCACAAAGGAAATCTTAACTAAGCTGATTGACATATAAGATGTACTCCCTCTGTCCCAAAATAAGTGACTCGACTTTGTACTAGCTTTATTACAAAGTTAGTACAAAGTCGATGCACTTATTTTGGTATGAAGGGAGTATAAAGTAAGCAATGCGAGGTGCAATATGCATGATATGACCAACATCATCATGCCAGGTTAGAGTAAACACCTCAGGGGGTAAATAAGAGTGGTCAGCTTCCTCTGAATGCCCCTCTGGACAGTTATCTTCCTCTGGAATACAATCTGGAATGTGGGGTGGGGGGCACTGCACCCACCATGGAGCCGCATCTGCATGACATTATATTCCCATGTAAATGTCTTATCTTTTTCTCCACATGTTCGGAACGATTGGGTACAATAACTGACATGCATAATAAAGAAACATAGTTAGGTTATGTAAGGCCTAAGGGGTGCATGGAGAAATCAAGAATGATTGTAGCAATGAGTGGATAGATCTAAAACAAATGATAGCAGGCAGATGATAGCTTTCAGTTTAAAAATACAGACGATGGATCCTCTACTGTTTGTTGCCCACCCAACATGAACCATATAGAAGACCCGAGATGAACCAAGTAGTAGATAGTGATACTATTTGTTGCTGCCTCAATATGTGCCCCATGGGCATACTTAAAATTCAATTTTGATCATTAGTTTGGACCTGACTCGGAATCTAAGAGGTGCAAAGGACGCTAAAGTAGCACGTAATAATAATCGATGTATAACGTAAGAAGAAAGGAAAGAGTGCGACATCTCTTTCGGAACTATGTAGTCCTCAGGTTCATCTGCTCAGTCAATGATGGTAATGCAGTTGGCGTGGCTGCCGACAATGGGGAAGATTATGTGAGGCAGCGAATGGAGGTCCGTAGGGGGATCTGTGCTGCTGTGGATGCTTCCATTGATGGTGCACCTCAGGTGGGGTGGACAACGGCACGGTAGGAGTGGGACACCTATCTGTAAGTGAAGTAAATCTATAAGTGCTACTTAAATTGGAGGATTCTAAAAACATAGGGACAGAAAAAACACAGGAATAGGATAGGAATGCACGTGCAAAACAAAGCATGTGCGAACACATGATTTCTGTCAACTAGGGTGTTTGGTTCACATGAATTGGAAGAACATAGTAATGGAGAGAAACATGGTCAAATTATAGTCAAACCACATGAAAATGTGAAGTTAGAATCTTATTATATGCCACTAATGCACTTAGGGACTGTATGGCTTGTGACTACCTTTGCCATATATTGGCACATGATTTTTTCCACACTTGCCTACCTGAGTTGCTCAAATTGTTAGACACCCTTTTGGCTTGCCTAAGGGAATGTTGCCACACTTTTTGTGTCTATGAAATGTGGGGTTCACTGCTGATAAAAACATTCTTGCCTTAAATATGGCTAGAACCAAACACCTACCTAACTTGGTGAAACTTGTGTAAGGTGAGGTGTGGCAAAGTATAGCAAGGTATGCATAGGAACAAAACAGCCCCTTAGTCCTGTTCTTCATGCATATGAATTTCTTTCTAGATTTTCAACAGCTAAACCGATTCAAATTGTCATTCCAAAGGGCATTTGATTTTCTCCCTATTTACTTTGTAACCACCCTTCATTTCTTTCTAGATTTGCAACTACCTTGAACCAAAGGATCCCTAAGGAATCGACATGAATGTAGAGTAAAAAAGTGATGCGACGAGTGTACAACCACTTTGGCGTAGCCTTGTCGACCTCACCATAGTTGGGTTGGACGTGGAGGATGGTGCAACTGGCGTGACCGTCGTATGCGGGGAAGAAGATCTGAGGCCTCTAGAGATGGCGCCGAGGGTACTTCTCTGCTATGATGGACGGTTCCGTCGCTGGAGCAGCTCCAATGAGGTGTACGATGGCGAGGCTGAAGCAGGACAAGACATGCAACGTTAATCTGAGCTGGGATTCTAATAGCATCTGCAATAGATGATGAATAATAAATCATCAAAATGTTTTAGATGTAGAATGCATCAGTCGCGTGGCGGCCGCTCCAAGAGATGTTGTAAATACTGTTGACTCTGAACTTAACTGAAGAAACTGAATTTTACTATCAAAACTGAATTTCACTGACGAAACCGATTGCACAAGTAGCAGAGCACTACAATAGAAGTTTAGGCCGCTCAAGCATAGTAGGAGAGAAGCAGTGATCTAAATCAGTAACCACTCAATCAGGGAACGCAATAGCAGAGAGCAGCTCGCGCAGCAGCAGCAGTTGCGCCCGGATCAGCAGCGCGACCGAGAGCTAAATCAGCATCTCCTGTAGCTGCAGTAGGCCATGTAGCATCAGTAGCAGCGCGAGCGAGAGAAGAGCATAGCTGAAAGTGCAACTAATCCCCGGGTGGTTTTGGTAATTAATAACAACATATATATCATTGAACTAATATTTACTTGAGAATCATTTCAGAGAAGTTCGATGATATGGGTATGGAAATGTCTGAAGAAGTGGACCCCTCAAAATGCTAAGACAAGCATTGGCAAAAGCTCAAGACTCTATTTTTGGTTTAGTGATCAAAGATCACATTGAGTCCATAGGAAAAGCCAATACTATTAAAAGGGGATGAGGTTGTGTTGATGATCTGGTTGCTCAAGTGCTTGATGATTTAGCTCCCTCAACTATCAGCAACTTTCACTACTTAACACACTCATAAGTAATCTCGGACAAACCGATTCTGCAAACTCAGTCCCACCGAGATGAACCACCTCATTTATTCTTCCAAACCCTAACTTTTCGGTCCATCCGATTTTGAGTTTCGGTCTCACCGATTTTGGACTGCCAACCTTCTGTAACCAATTGACATGACTTCGGAATATCCGAGTTGTTAATTTCGGTCCCACCGAGATGGCAAGCTCCTACCTTTGACTCATATCGGACACACCGAGATGGTATTTTCGGTCCCACCGAAAATCCCAACGTTCACTATATTTGAACTTTCGGTCTGACCGAGTTTTCACTTCGGTCTCACCGAGATTGCTCAAATATGTGTGTAACGGTTGGATTTTGTGTGGAGGCTATATATACCCCTCCACCCCCTCTTCATTCGTGGAGAGAGCCATCAGAAAGTCTACCACTCCTACCATACACTTTCTGAGAAGAGAACCACCTACCCTTGTGTTGAGATCAAGCCATTCCATTCCTACCATATGAAACTTGATTTCTAGCCTTCCCAAGTTGCTTTCCACTCAATCCTTTCTTCCACCACATCCATATCAGTGAGGAGAGTTGAGTGTTGGGGAGATTATCATTTGAAGCACAAGAGCAAGGAGTTCATCATCATCAACAACATCTATTACCTTTTGGAGGGTGGTGCCTCCTAGATTGGTTAGGTGTCGCTTGGGAGCCTCCGTCTTTGAGATGTGGAGTTGAACCAAGAAGTTTGTAAGGGCAAGGAGATTGCCTACTTCGTGAAGATCTACCCCGAGTAAGGCTAGTCCTCCGTGGGCGTAGGCCATGATGGAATAGACAAGGTTGCTTCTTCGTGGACCCTTCGTGGGTGGAGCCCTCCATGGACTCGCGCAGCCGTTACCCTCCGTGGGTTGAAGTCTCCATCAACGTGGATGTACGATAGCACCACCTATCGGAACCACGACAGAAATCTTCGTGTCTCCAAACTGCGTTTGATCTTCTCCACCTCTCTTTACTACATGTGCAATTTACTTTCCGCTGCTTATACTCTAGAATTGCATGTGTAGGGTGATACTTGAATTGATCTTAATTGTGAAACTGCCAAAAACATTGCATGATCAAAAGGCAGATTTTTTATATTGTCAAGTAGTCTAATCACCCCCCCTTTAGACATACTTTCGATCCTACAAGTGGTATCAGAGCTTTGGTCTCCATTGTTTTGGTTTCCATTGCATTGGACTCCATAAGCTTGGTTTCACAACCTAGGAGAGTATGGCGTCTAGTGAGGGTAATTATCGTAGAGGTCCTTACTTTGATGGTACAAATTTTGCTAGTTGGAAGCATAAAATGAAAATGCATATTCTTGGTCATAACCCAGCCGCATGGGGCATTATTTGTGTTGGTATGCAAGGTGATTTCTTCGAGGAAGGAAAAGTTCCGGATCGCGAAGCTACTCCGGAAGAGTTGCGGATGTTGCAAAACAATGCTCAAGCTTGTGACATTCTCTTCAATGCTTTGTGTCCTGAGGAGTTCAACAAAATCAGCCGTCTTGAGAATGCTAAAGATATTTGGGATACTTTGGTTGAAATGCACGAAGGTACTGAATCTGTGAAGGAATCAAAGCTAGATATTCTTCAAGGTCAACTTGACAAGTTCAAGATGAAGGATGGTGAAGGAGTCGCTGAAATGTACTCTAGGCTTGCTCTCATCACAAATGAGATTGCCGGCTTAGGAAGCGAAGAAATGACCGACCGATTCGTCATGAAGAAGATTCTCAGAGCTTTGGATGGAAAGTATGACACCGTGTGCACTTTGATCCAAATGATGCCAAACTACAAGACTCTCAAGCCAACTGAAGTCATTGGAAGAATTGTTGCTCATGAGATGACACTTAAGGATAAGGAAGAGTTTCACAATAAGTCAAGTGGTGCTTACAAAGCTACAAGTGATGCTCCTACTACCTCAAGTGACAAGCTAATTTCCAATGAAGAGATAAGCCTAATGGTCAAGAACTTCAACAAGTTCTACAAGAATAGCGGCAAAGAAAGAAGCTCAAAGTCTAGATCATATGATGAAAAGAGATCTTCTAGTCGTGATCGAAACTGCTACAATTGTGGAAGACCCGGACACTTCTCAAATGAGTGTACGGCTCCCCACAAGAGAAGAGAAGAATCTCCAAGAAGAAGAGCAAGAGATGAGTCACCTCGGAGAGAGAGAAGGAGTAGAGATGATCATTATGAACGAAGACCCTCTCGGAGAAGCAAGGATTCGGAGAGGAAAGACAAGTCATCAAGGAGCTACACAAGAAGAAGACATCAAGCTCATGTAGGTGAATGGGTCTCCGGCTCCGACTCCGACAATCAATCCGATGGAAGCTATCACTCCGACTCCGACTATAGTCAAGATGAAGGCGTTGCCGGACTTGCCCTCGTATCCTCCAACTCCAACTCCTACGACTTATTTGATTCACCAAATGAGGGAATTGGAAGATGCTTCATGGCTAAAGGCCCCAAGGTAACACACCCTGAATTCATTGACTTTGATAGTGATGAGGATGACTTGCTTGGTGAAGATGAGCTCTTGCATGATAAATCTAGTGAGCTTAGTAATGATGAAAATGCTAGTAGTCTTTATAGTCGAGAAGAGTCGAATGACAATGCTATGAAGGAGATTGAGCGTCTAACTAAAGAACTAAACACTCTTAAGTTAGCTCATGAAACAACTCAAGAAGATCATAAAGAGCTCCTAAGATCTCATGAGAAGCTACGCTTCGAGAAGCTCACTCTAGAGCAAGAACATGAGTTTCTAAAAGCGATCAATGACGATCTTCGAAAGAAGAGTTCTTCATATCTTGCCAAACGACTTCTCTTGTCTAATTTCTTGCCTCCTATTAAAACTAAGCATGACAAGCATAAGAAAAATTCTTCCTCTAGTAGTAACAATAACCATGTTAAATCAAATGTTGTTACTTCTAGTAGTTCTCTTGATTCCACTAAAAATGTTTCAAGCCAAGTTACACTTGAGCAAGAAAATAGCTTATTGAAGGAAATCATAGAGAAAGGTGTCTACAAGAGTCTTGCCGGAAGCAAGAACTTTGAGGAGATTGTTCGCAAACAAGGAAGACACCGGAAGAATCAAGGGATTGGTTTTGAGCGAAAGTTCAACGCCGAAGGTGTTGAGTGGGAAGAAGGTCAATACCCTACTCCACAGTTTGTTTCACAAAAGGAGAAGTATGATCCTATTTCCTCCGATGTGGAACAAGCTCAAGATGACCTTCCACCACAAGACCACAAGCTAAAGGCCAAGGACAAGCTTCAAGAGGAGATTGATGCATTAATTGAAGCACCTCAAGCCATGGTCAAGTGGGTTCCCAAGGACACATCAAGTTCTACTTCGTCAAGCTCAACTACAACACCAAGGATTCCCATCAAGATGATGTGGATCCCAAAGAAGAAGAACTAGAAGGTTCTTGAGGGTGACTCCGCCAACATACTTCACTCACATTCTTTTTGGCAAGAACTTATGCAATCAACTTCCACATCATGCACTAGTTCATGGAGTCACAAACCCTCTTGTTGGTAAGTCAAGGGACAAGGTAATCATTGCTTTCATGGACATCATCTTTTGTGAACTTCAATCTATGTCTATGAATATTCCTGTTTGTTCCTTGCGGGACTAACCCATGTAGGTATTGAAAGTGCCCTAATCCAAAGGATAGCTCCCAACTCTTGATGATCTACATCAACATTGAGCATCCACATCTTCAACATCTACATGAAGTCTTCTACGACAACCCAAGGTTAGTTTGACCCTTTAAAAGGGGTTCTCACATCTAGGGGGAGCTTTGCTCTAAAAATTGAGCTAAAGCATCTCCAAATGATGTGAACACATAAATGCTTTATGTAAAAGTGGTAACCCCACTTGTGCTTAAACGATGAGTATGACCTATGATCAAATGTTCTCATTTGGCTCCTAAGTCAATATACTCATATATAGATGACCTAATCATCGACAAATTGTGTGCTAGTAGCTAGAGTATTGGTTGTGCATGTTTGACACATATTTCAGTTGCTATCTTATTGTGTGAGCATGTTGAATGCATGATTTTATCCATTCAAGGACATCCATTTGTTGTTTTGATTGTTTTGATTTCCTTTTCTGGCCAAATGGATGGACAAGAATGCCTAAGCACCTTCCCTAGCTATCTATGCTTTCTTGTCTCAAATTCTATTCATGCTCATATCACAACTTTGAACAAATCATTTTCGGACTCTCCGAGTGAGGAGCACTCGGAGCCACCGATCCGTCTAAGGCTGACTTCCAAAACCTTCTAAGTCCATTTCGGTCTGACCGGCTTTTCCATCTCGGTCCAACCGAAACGCTTAGACTGATCTAGGTTTCATCTCGGTGAAACCGAGTTCAAAATCTCGGTCTGACCGATATGCGTAACTGCACAGCAGTTATACATTTCGGTGACACCGAGTTTTTCAACTCGGTCCCACCGACAGTATGGGGATATATATACCTGAGGGCTGCGCGCGATTTAACTCTTCAAACCGTTCGCCCCCAAGTCCCCTGCTGCCGCCGCCCTGGTCTACGGATCGTCGCCGTCGTCGCCTGTGCGCCCTCGCCGCAGGTCTCCGCCGCCGTCAACGGTAATCCTCTCCGCGCCGTTGCCGCCGTAGAGGGACTCCACCAAGTTAGGGTGAGTCCCGATCCCTTTCGTGCTCCCCATCTGACTCTTGCACGAATGGCTTGCCTTGAATCAATCCACGTTTGAGATATTCCCTAAACATCGGATCAGATCCTCTAGTTTCGAGCGAAATTCTTAGGTTTAGGTTTCCACGGAACGCATCTCGGTGAAGCCGATTTTGAAACTCGGAATGACCGATTTGGCCTCTGGCCATTGCACTGCACCATTCGGTCTAACCGAGTTGTGCAAATCGGTGTGACCAAAACTTAGTTTCAGTGAAACCCTAGGTTATCGGTAGGACCGAAACCCATTTCGGTCTGACCGAAAGTGGTGTGTAGGCCTCTGTATACACTTCGGATTCACCGAAACTTAAAATCGGTTTGACCGAAATGCATTCTGTGAAAACTCAAAACTAAGTTTTGAACTCATTTTTTTGCAAAAAGCTCTGCAGTTGTGATAACTCTTCTACTCTGCCTATACCTTATCTTTTCACAGGTTGTCAGCCATGTCAGATGTCAGTGACAGCCAGAACAGGTCTGAGTCACCGTTTGCTGAGATTCCAGAGGCAGATACCAGTCCTGAGGCTAGCAGTTCCAGTGATGATGGTGAGAGGAGCACCCCTAGTGGTTTGCCTCCTGCAGCCACCAGAACCAGGAAGAAGAGAAATTCTGATGATGAAGACTCCGACTTCATTGCTGAGGAAGTTACCTCCAAGCCCAAGAGGAATGTGGTTGCCAAAGAGCACCAAGGGCAGCAGTCAAGGAAAGGCACAAGCAAGGTAAAGCAATCAGCTGTTGCAAAGAAGCTCAACTTGGAAGAGCCAGCTCCAAGTAAGGTGAAGAAAACTTCCAAGAGGAAGAGGGTAGTATATGCTGAACCTCAAGTTGATGCAGCTGCTGCTGAAGAAGAAGAAGAAGATGCACCCCAGCCTCCTCCTCAGAAAGCTAAGTTCATGGGTGATGCTATTCGGGCTCAAGCCTCCTCTAAGCCCAAGAAGCCTGCTCAAGCCAAGGCAGCTCCAGCCAAGCCCAAGAGAACAACCAGGAGCATTCCAGCTTCTGAGAAGAACAAAGGTGAGATGCCACCGTCTGAATCAGATGAAGAGCATGTGTTGCTTAAGCTCCGTCCTAAGTTGCCACTCCACAACGATGCTCATCCTCAAGCTGAGGACATGAAGGCAAGGAAGGATAAAGGTCTCAGGCTATGGAGACAGTCTGATCCATATGCCGTGAGGAGAAGGACTGCTGTGGACCCCAGATTCCACACCAGAGAGCAGCAGGATTTCTATGAGACCGTGCGGATGGATAAGAAGCCCATTGTTGCTGACACCAGGTATGTTGACTGGAAGTACATTGACAGTGAAGAGCACCGATACTTCTTTCCCCATGTGCATGAGAGCTTTACTGCATGTGGAGTTGCTGATTTTGTGGGTCAAGAGCTGACAGCTTGGAATGACGAGATGATCATGCAGTTCTACGCCACAGCCCACTTCTATCCTGATGGCAAGATCACCTGGATGACTGAAGGTCAAAGGTTTTCTTCGTCTGTTGAAGAATGGGCAGAACTTCTGAATGCTCCAGTGCAGAGAGAGGACGACATTGATGTCTATGGGATTCCTAAGAAGAGTCATGATTCCATGAAGAACATGTACAAGGAGATCCCCGCTGCTGATTTGGAAGGGTGGAAGCTTGGCTCAGTGTACTATCTCCAGGCAGGTCTGACCAGCACTAACACTATTTTGAGGCATACCTTGATGCCCAAGTCTGGAGACCACCGCATGATTCGAGGCTATTCTATCAACATGCTGCACATTCTCGATGAGAAGGCACCTTTCAAGGTGATGGACTTAATGGTAGAGACCATTAAGAGGACTGCAGCTGACCAGAAGAGGTCATGTGGGTTTGCCCCGCAGATTCAGATGCTCATCAATGCCAAGTTTGGCACGGGCAAATTCATGTTGGATAGGAAGGACTTGCCACTGCAGCCAGAGCATGAGGACAATGTAGTTGTGATGGATGAGGAGGATCCAACCTCAGTTGAAGGACAGGCCAAAATTGAAGCTGCAAAGAAAGCTAAAGCTGACAAAGAGGCAGCAGCAGCAGCAGCTAAGCCAAAGAGCTTTGGAGAACAAATTCTTGAAGCTACACAGAGGATTGAACAACGCCTGGCCAGCATTGAGCAATCTCAGGAAAGCCTAGAGAGGATTGTTGAGGACAAAATCCACGCTCTGGATGTGAAGCTGACTGAGATTCAGGTGTCTGTCAACAAGCTTGAGGCAGACATGGAGGAAACAAGGCAAGAGAGAGCAGAACTCATGCAGGATGATCTAGTCCAGGACTCTCATCGCCAGACTGCTCCGGTTCCCAGAGGATCCCGATCTGCAGCTATTCCAGTGACTGACTCTAGGGCTACCACTTCAGCACCAGCTACAACTCCAGCAGTTACTCCAGCTCCAGCAACCACTCCTCGAGCGCAGACATCAGCAGAAGTCTTCGCCGATGCAGTCATCTCTACACCGACATCTACCCAGACGGGAGCCGCCAGCAGAGCCCGCAGTGACGCTTAGTTCTATACCTTTTCGAACTTTTTGGTAACTTGTTGCCAAAGGGGGAGAAATTGTATATATCATAGGGCTTCGAGAGAGAGAGTGCTCTTTCGTCTTTCGTTCTTTTGCCGGTTTCTTTGAGATACATTGGTTTCTTTTGGTCTTTCGAAACTTTCAGTGTGCTTGCTACTAAGTTTGATGCTACCTTAATGAGTGCTTGGTCATACTATGCTTTAATGTGTGCTTAATGCTTATCATATGCTATTTCTTATTGTATGGCTATTTACTCTTGTCTTGGTGATTGAGTGCATGTTATTCATTCTTATCATTTTGTGCGCTCCACCAAGATGTATGTGACATGGAAGAGTGACCCATAATCCTAATCGATTGTGCATTTGCATTCAAACGCAAATTTTAAATAATGCACAAATTTAGGGGGAGCTCTTGTTTATCACATACTTCTCAAAGCGACGATATTATTCATTGATTATATCTTTTGTCGAAGCTTTGATCTATATGTTGTAATCAATTACCAAAAAGGGGGAGATTGAAAGTGCAACTAATCCCCGGGTGGTTTTGGTAATTAATAACAACATATATATCATTGAACTAATATTTACTTGAGAATCATTTCAGAGAAGTTCGATGATATGGGTATGGAAATGTCTGAAGAAGTGGACCCCTCAAAATGCTAAGACAAGCATTGGCAAAAGCTCAAGACTCTATTTTTGGTTTAGTGATCAAAGATCACATTGAGTCCATAGGAAAAGCCAATACTATTAAAAGGGGATGAGGTTGTGTTGATGATCTGGTTGCTCAAGTGCTTGATGATTTAGCTCCCTCAACTATCAGCAACTTTCACTACTTAACACACTCATAAGTAATCTCGGACAAACCGATTCTGCAAACTCAGTCCCACCGAGATGAACCACCTCAGTTATTCTTCCAAACCCTAACTTTTTGGTCCATCCGATTTTGAGTTTCGGTCTCACCGATTTTGGACTGCCAACCTTATGTAACCAATTGACATCACTTCGGAATATCCGAGTTGTTAATTTCGGTCCCACCGAGATGGCAAGCTCCTACCTTTGACTCATATCGGACACACCGAGATGGTATTTTCGGTCCCACCGAAAATCCCAACGTTCACAATATTTGAACTTTCGGTCTGACCGAGTTTTCACTTCGGTCTCACCGAGATTGCTCAAATATGTGTGTAACGGTTGGATTTTGTGTGGAGGCTATATATACCCCTCCACCCCCTCTTCATTCATGGAGAGAGCCATCAGAAAGTCTACCACTCCTACCATACACTTTCTGAGAAGAGAACCACCTACCCTTGTGTTGAGATCAAGCCATTCCATTCCTACCATATGAAACTTGATTTCTAGCCTTCCCAAGTTGCTTTCCACTCAATCCTTTCTTCCACCACAGCCATATCAGTGAGGAGAGTTGAGTGTTGGGGAGATTATCATTTGAAGCACAAGAGCAAGGAGTTCATCATCATCAACAACATCTATTACCTTTTGGAGGGTGGTGCCTCCTAGATTGGTTAGGTGTCGCTTGGGAGCCTCCGTCTTTGAGATGTGGAGTTGAACCAAGAAGTTTGTAAGGGCAAGGAGATCGCCTACTTCGTGAAGATCTACCCCGAGTAAGGCTAGTCCTCCGTGGGCGTAGGCCATGATGGAATAGACAAGGTTGCTTCTTCGTGGACCCTTCGTGGGTGGAGCCCTCCGTGGACTCGCGCAGCCGTTACCATCCGTGGGTTGAAGTCTCCATCAATGTGGATGTACGATAGCACCACCTATCGGAACCACGACAAAAATCTTCGTGTCTCCAAACTGCGTTTGATCTTCTCCACCTCTCTTTACTACATGTGCAATTTACTTTCCGCTGCTTATACTCTAGAATTGCATGTGTAGGGTGATACTTGAATTGATCTTAATTGTGAAACTGCCAAAAACATTGCATGATCAAAAGGCAGATTTTTTATATTGTCAAGTAGTCTAATCACCCCCCCTCTAGACATACTTTCGATCCTACAATAGCAGAGTAGCAGCACGACTTAGAGCAAGAGCAGAGAAGAAGCGCGACCAACAGAAAAACCAGATCCTCAGCGTGAGCGAGAGACAGAGCTGCAGAACAGCGCGAGCAAGAGCTGGAGCAGCAGCAGCAGCAACTACTGCTGGTGTAGACATCGCCGCTGATGGAGAAACGACATGGGGGAGGGACGCCGTGGAGGAAGTGGCTGGCGACAACACCATCGATGAAGACCCGCCATTGCTGCTCGGTTTCGAGCGGTGAGTGCGGACACTCCTTGGTGGCGCCGAGTAGGCCTCGGCTTCGTCGGAGGAATTTGTGAGGGTGCAGCGGTTCAGGTCGGGCAGATGCAGATGGCGTCGTGGGGATGGAGGTGGTGAGATAGACAAGGCGAATGTCGGGGCAGCTCCTTAGAGGTGTAGGACGGGGCAGCTGAACCGGCAGGATGAAGAGATTGTCGACGGAGCCTCATCCGATGCGGTGGATAAGGGACGGCGAGCTGTTGTTGTGGACGACATCGTCGGGGAAGAGGGTCTGGCTGGGCGGCAGTCAGGAGGCCGACGGAGGAGCGAGGCTTTTCGCGGGTTTGGCGACCTCGGTGTGCGAAAGGGGGAAACCAAGGGGAAGGTAGAGGGAGCCGTGGCTTAGGGACGCACTTGTCCATGATGTGGGGCAAGTTACTAACGTACCCCCACCAGTTTTAACCACGCGAGATCGAGGCATCATTTTCGGCTGAGGGTTAGAATGAGGATTTCGCGTGTCTGGGCTGCGCGGCCGATTCCGGATGAGGAGGGAGTTATTGCATTCGTCAAAATTTTGGGATAATAAGGCACGACGCGGGTTGACGAGGCGGGAGTTTCGCAGCAGAAGAGAGAAATATACCCTAGCTTCAAAAATTTCGGGATAACAAAGCACGGATTCCATGTTCAACTGAACAAACTTAACTTCTACAAAAAGAGACAGCTCATACAAGAAACAAGCGAGTCATGTCCCCTTTTACTTTTTCTTATCTTTTTTGCGAGGATGTCCCCTTTTACTATATTGCTATAAATGCGAATGAAAAACTACAAGAAATAACTAAAAAAATCAGGAGAACAAGACTAACCTGTACAATACCAAATCAATCCGCAGTTTGCTCACCAACAACAAAAAACAAATCAATTCCCACCACTAGAAAGAGTCATGTCCCATTTCGTACGTTTACGAATGCCAGGATCTTGAATTTCAGTTTTTGAATCTAAGTTATGTTGAGTTCGAATATATTGTTAGGTGAGCTTGCGGTTTATAATGGATGTAGTCCTACATTTTGATCTTCCATCTTATATAAACACCTGAACAACATGTACCGTACGATCTCAAATTCAAATACTAGTATCCATTTTGTGTTAAATTCGAATCACAGTACATTGGTCTAGGTAGCAAGATGTTCGGAATAATCTAAACCATGTCTTCATATGTCTAATGTGTTTAACACACACAACAATGCATCCCCCCGCCCCCACACACAACATTTAGATGTTAGTTTTGAAAGCCACACATTATATGAAATTAGAATAGTTATGGCCATGCACGGATGCATTGTGGTGAGTAGTGGTCGTGAGACGATGTCTGCCATCAGTATCACAAATTCAAATTGATTTGGCCTTATTAGGTGTGAGTATAGTATGTACCTTATTTTATTCAAAACTATGCCAGGCATGTCAGCATTATATTCATGCATACATGACTTACAAACCTCATAAGCTCTTGTTCAAATATTTGAATCTACTGATTATTGTCTTTGCGAGTCTTTTACACGCACACATACACACGCCTCCTCCCTTTGTGGATATCCAATAACAACTTTCCTATATTGTGCATGCATATATGCACACGCACTCCCTGCCACTTTGCATCCTCTACATCGCGCACACACGTTCTTGTTCCTTAGGTCGGTCTCCCACGATCTCCATACATCTCCATGTTTCCCACACACACCGATCGATATACCCTCTAGCTAGCCAGGCCTGCCTATGGCACACAAACATGTACACACTAGTCCCTCCCCTCCTTTCACCATCGATGCCTCCCATCCTATCTCCGAGGCACGCGGGCACTGTCGCCCCCTCTGTTGTTATCCATCTTGCACTCGTAATGTGTCACAAGCAAGCTACACCCCCGATGTTGTTATCCATCTTGCACTCTTACGGTGTCAGAAGCTAGTTGTTGTACCCCCTCCGCCAGCACACACACATCTCCCTCTCTTCATAACTCCGGATCTTCTTTATCTCAGACACATGCATGCATGTGCACAATTGATTTCCCTCTATGTGCAACAAGGTCTCCTGCTATCTCCCCCCACAAAATGTCCGATATATATCTCTAGTTAAGTCTTCCCCTCTTCACCCATGCACACATTGACCAAATCATGACCACTCCAGCTACATAGGACCGCCTGCCACACACACATTAATTGCCCTCCCCGTCTCATCGTCCATGCCTACCGCTTGGTCTATCGACCAGACAAACGTGCCCACGCACGTTATCGTCCCCTCTCTTTAATTATTGGTCTTGCTCTTGTACTCCTTCATTTGTCTTCGCTTGGTTGGCCTCTCGCATAATCTCCCAACATGCACCCCCACTCTTTCCTAGCGCTCGTACATTTGTAAAGTTATTCCCTCTGTCCGTGTCTATAGATACGTGCGTAAATGATCCTTTCCCCGTCTTCTCCTATATCGCCCACTCCACATACATATACCATGTATTTAGGACTCTCTTTGACAGAAACATATGTATAGAGGCATGTGGGACACACCATCTCCCACTCTCTGTCTACACCCACTAGGTGGAGCCGTGGAGGACATGAATCTATATCTATATCTATATCTATATCTATATCTATACCATCTATACCAATGTAAAAAAGACCAAAATAGGCAGATCCAATTAATCCCGGCCATCGAATCATGTCAATCCAACGATCTAGGCTGCTTCAATGTCGAGCGCTCAACACGTTTAGCGTGTAGCCAAATATATTGATAATCACGTAATAACGCGCAAATAGTATCCTAATTAATATCCTCATGCGCTTAATA
Organism: Secale cereale; assembly: GCA_902687465.1. Taxonomy (NCBI): domain Eukaryota; kingdom Viridiplantae; phylum Streptophyta; class Magnoliopsida; order Poales; family Poaceae; genus Secale; species Secale cereale. The sequence goes on from LR738712.1 coordinate 221,581,666, forward strand.
TACTTCCAAATTCACGTGCATTGCACATACACGTTGACAAGTGAAGAGAAGAGGTGCACGCATGCACGCACTGCCTCCCATCACACCCACACACGTGTACACGTTGGAGCACATTTCTCATATGAGAGTTAGCCCTATTGATAATTTGACGCATGTTGAAATACTTGTTAGAGGACGTGGCACTACTACTTTGAGCATGGTTAATAGTATAGCCAACAACATGTTGCCATGTCATACATAGTCAACCATAAAGCAAACATGTATAGTAGTAGCAGTTGGTCAGCATTACTCATTTTTTGCTCCGAGAGGTTGCGAGCGTTACCCTTTACTTACAAATAAATTTAGGCGGTAAACTTATAGCCCGTCGCGCTGGTGTCGCCCCAACACACAGTCGGTCCGGCCCACCGCTCACCGAATTGACGCTCATCGGCTTGGTGCGTCACTAACATGTGTGAACGCATGTAAGCAGTAGCACCAACACACGGTCGGTCTGGCCCGCCGCTTAGCATGAAAAGAAGGGACGTCCGGCCTGCTGCTCACCGAAGCGACGCCCATCGGCTTGGGACATCGCTTATGTTCGACCACACGTGAGCAGTAGCAAACCGACAAGGCCAAGCTCCTCTGCCTACAACGAGCCAAAAGGCTGGCCTTTTATTGTAGATCGCTTTAAAAAAAGGAAGATCATACATAGGATTAGATCATGGCAGTTGCGAACGCTCGTGTGGCAGTTTAATGGGTAGGGGAGGGGTGTTTTCTTCCAATCATGTTATTCCAGCTAAGCCACCCTGTAAACACAGTAAAAAATATGCCTGTGCATGTAGCAAAGCTCGTGGCGTGGCAGTTTTGTTAAATGCCATGGCACTTCTTTTTTACTGATGTTTCTGTCCAATAGCTCGCACCGTCAGATGTAGATCTTATGGTTATTGGTGCTTTCTCCATGAATAGCTTCGTGGCAAGCTATTGACTAGTACTTTTTTCACACACATTACATCAACACTCTCCCTCTTTCCCATGGACACACCTATGTCGGGGTGTTACGAGGCGTAGATGGCCACACCGGCGGGTACTACCTGTATTGCAGAAGTAGTAGAATGCAAAGACGGGCCTTGTCGGTGTACTAAAGTAGGGGTACCTTAGTATCCCAACTTGTGCACGGGCAGTAGCAGCGTCCCATGGCAGGGCTCGCCACGCGCCCGCCAATGCCCACTATGGATCATTCGGAGCCATTCAAGAACAAAGTATTCAAGTTAAAGGAACAAGACCCCGGCAAGAGGAGCTTGCCGGGAAGGCCGCTCCAGGCTCAAAACCACCCCTTTGGCACAAGACCCTGGCAAGAGGAGCTTGCCAGGAAGGCCAAAACATGGAATTTCAGGAGACTTGCCGTTGCGCATTGCGCGCCCCGGCAAGGCCCGGAGAGCGACAAGCTCCCGGACGCGACAAGTTAACAACCGCGGCAAGGTGCAAGCCGCGGCAAGCTTCCACTACGTGCCCGCGCTCCAGCTCATCCGGCCACGGGTCGCCCTGGGGCCCTTCCAGGTGCACGTGGCAGAAGGCTGTGCAGCCTGGGGTACACGGTGGCAAGCCGCGATGACGAGGCCACCATCGTGGCGAACGGAGATGCCCTGACAGACGCTTTTTGCACTGTTTAGGGCGACGGCGACGGGCATTTAATGCCCTTGTCCCCTGCCGTCAGGGTTAGGTATAAAGCACTATGCATACACTGTTCCAACTACCACCGTTTTTTACACTTTTACCCTCACCTGCGTTGCCACCTGTCGGTGACCCCTTCGACCTATAAAAGGAGGCCCATGCGCAACGTAGAGGGGGTTCCGATCTTTGATCACTCTCATGCTCGGTGTTGCTAGCGACAAGCACTGTAGCCTTCCTTGCTCCCGAGCTAAGAACACAATACAAACCAAGGCAGGATTAGGGTTTTACGCATCCGTGCGGCCTGAACCTGGGTAAACTGCTCGCGTGCTCGACTCGATCCGCTCTTCATGCACCCTCCACTCCCTTGCCGTACCGAAAAGGGGCTCCGGTCCCATAGGTGTTCGTGGGCGATCAGTTTCCCCGACAGGCCTTTAGAGAGAAGAGTGGAGAAAGGGAAGGTTTACGTTTTTTAGGGGTTAAGAGAGAAGGTTCTTGCCAATAACTTAATCCCTAAAGATACTTGACAATAGTATAATTGGTGTAGATACACAACTCACAAAAAATACAAGAAGTCCACTAGGAGGAATGGTCCGAGCGAAGAGAAAAAAAGCCACGTGATGATTGTTGTTGAGTCACTCAAATACATGTGTTGTATCCCGTAGCAACGCACGGGCACTCTACTAGTTTAGGTTTACTTCTTAGATGAAGGATCTTATATCCAACGGGCACAAAATATCCCTTGAACTGTTGGAAATTACTTCAGCTACTGATCTGATGTTGAAGTAATTGCTACATCGCCATCAAAATCCTCCATCTCTTAAGCTAAAGTAGACCATACTAAACCCTACTTCGACTGCTAATCTGTTGTTGGAGTATATTATAATATTAGTACTAAGATAAATAGAAGGCATTGTGGAATCATTTAGGAGGTGAGCTTGTCAATCTGAATGTGGAGGGATACCATCCTCGAATTCCCATCCCCGTCCAGCAGTTTGGGCAGTACTGTGAAGTAGGTCACCTCGTCCATGGCGATGGCGCCGGGCTCGTTGCTGCTTGTCTCCTCTATTTCCACCTTAACGGTGTCGGCCATGCCTCTGGGCGACCCCGACGGCCCGTTCGCCCACATCTCAGCCGTGTAATGCGGCGTGTGGATGCCCCCGCTATGATGCAGACGACCAACACGGCGATAGGCGCACCGATGTCGAGCGCCCCGCCGACCATGAAAAAGAGGCAGCCGACCTCCTCGGCTAACAACAAGTGCCTCGGCTCCGACATCGTCACCTGCAGCTAGAGCACCTTGCCGTACTGGATCATGTGCAAGGGATTAGGATGCACGATGTTGATGTGGTGGGGGATCTTAGGCGGCGGGCTTTCGTAGACGCAGCCGAGCCATGGGCACTTGCAGGGAGTGAGCGAACACACGCTCTGGTGATCGGCGAGCTTGGGTAAGTGTCGTAGAGCCCAGAACCTTTGTGCGGGCACTCAACCCTCGCCGAGGAGAGGACGACGTCCATCAGAATGTTGCGGACGTCGAAGCCGTCGTCGCGCTCGCACTTCTGGCACTGCTGCTGATTGCGGGGTGCTCGCCGCGGCAGTTCGAGTAGGACAGGTACCCTTCATTGCACTGCACAAATCAATCAAAATCACATCAATCAAGAAACCCGCACCTTGCTCGATCAGCCGAACGGACGAGATGTAATCAAACCTCGTAAACTGGAGGCTTCAAGGGGCGCAGGCACAAGGGGCACTAGAGCAAGGTGAGGTCGATATAGACCTCTGACGTCCGGTCCTGTTCCGTCATCATGATCTCACCCTCCTCGTGCACCACCATCTCTCGATTTAGAGCCGGGGCATAGAAAGTTTTACCATCATATATTCATACTACTTCAAGGTGCATTAAATCAAAACATGCAAGGATCAAAAAGGAAACACACGGCATGCATGCATGCATTGTATTTAATGCATCAGCAAACACAATTTTTTGAAATAGTATATCCATTCCATTGCTTTGATGTGTCGCGTCAACTCGTACAACAAGGAGAAGCTTGATTACAATGCCCTTGCCCTCTCCCTCGCCCACGAGGGTGGTGGCTCACATGACGAGGAGAAACTTTTTCTACACGCTATCCCTCCCGCACGTGGTGGACATGCAGCAGTTCAATCAGTGTCAGGTGGTCAGAAGCATACTGTAGTAGTACCATCACTGTTCGACTTCTCGAAGAGGCGAAGAGCCAAGCGCAACACAAACGCTAGCGTGACAGTATCATGTGTAGGGGAGGTAGTACAAAGTTACTCCCTTCGTTTAGGTGAATAAGTCATCTTAGGTTCTGCATCGCAACCAAGGAGGACGGGGAAACGAGAGAACTTAATGCTTATTTGCTAATTAATAGCTTTACATGTAATGAACTGACCAGTGCATGTCGTGTTTGGTAGTCTGAAGTCATTGAAAGCACACACGCCCCACATCTATTGTTGGTTGATTGATTTATTCATGTCAAAAAACTACAAACATAGTGAGATTTAATGCACAATGCTTAAGTTTTCTGGGATTATTTGGTTTTCATAAGGTGACTTAGAGCAAGTAGAATACAACTGAGTCAACTAGCTATAACAAATAAACTATATTCTTGCAAAAATAGGCACCAGTGCTTATTTGTACAAGGTAGACGCTTAATTGTGTAAGGTCTAAGCCCGATGCCATACACTGTAGAATGGATGTCTCCAAGCTTAAAATCATTGGAATCGCCTCCATGCTAGGCCGTCTACAAGCATTTTTTCGATTGAAGTTTGTATGCTGATTTGGTCTAGAGATTAATATATATTTTAACTTGTGGTGGGGTTAAATTTCAGAGGCTGCAACAAATATTAGTATATGCTGCAAGTCTTTTGGAAAAGTTTACATGCATATGTGGCCGGTGTTAGAGGCAGTGCTGCATCCAAACACTGGAGGTGCTCTCAACCGTGACATGTTTCTCATCACATGTTCATATTTCAAGGTGCATTAAATCAACAGATGCAAGGATCAATAGGAAACTCATGGCATGCATGCATTTGTAAACACAAGTTTTTGAGAAAATTGTGCCACGATGTATCACGTCAAATCGTACAATAAGGAGAAGCTTGATTACTAGTACGCCCTCTCCCTTGCCCATGCGCGCGGTGGCTCGCAGACAAGGAGAAGCTTTTGCTTACCACAAGAAGTTGTCCCTCCCCCACGCAGTGGACAGGCAGCAATTGATTTGGTACTGTAGAAGTTGTACTAACATTGTTCAAATTATTTTTTGAAATTAACGCAGGAGAGCTGCGTATTTCATTGATTAGAAGGGGAGGCGAAAGGACGTCATGTAGAGGGTGCAGGCTAACGCATTAGCTTGCGGAACAAGGAACTGAAAAATAGAAGAAGAAAAAGAAAAAGAGAACGGCATGGGGCTACTCTCGCAGAAATAGATGTCGGCCGCCTGCCAGCGCCGAATCGCTTGCCTCCGACCGCAGGAGGTGCCAGACTTGCCACGGCGAACATAATGCACACATCTTCAATTGTTCGACTTCTCGAAGAGGCGAAGAACCAAGCGCAACCCGAACGTGGCAGTTGCGAACGCTTGCGTGATAGTGTTATGTGTAGGGGAAGGGCGTGGTGTGGCAGTTTTGTGGCAATTATTTTCTAGTATTGTTGTTTGCGTCCAATAGGTGCCACCGTCGGATATGGATCTTACGGTTATACTCCCTCTGTTCCCAAATATTCGCCTTTCCAGACATTTCAAAAGGAATACCACATATGGATGTATGTAGACATATTTTAGAGTGCAGATTCTCTCATTTTGCTTGGTATGCAGTCACTTGTTAAAATCTCTAGAAAGAAAAATATTTGTTGAAATCTCTAGAAAGACAAATTTTTTTAATGCCTTGAGACGTACGTACTACCTCCGTCCTGGTTTGTTCGTCCCTATTGTATTTTATGCCAAATTTTGACCAAAAATTTCACTAACAAAATGTTTATGCATGTCAAAAAAATATATCATTGAAAACTATGCTGAAGTACAAAACCAGCGATATAATTTTTGTCAACATGCATTAACATTTTGTTAGTTAAATAGCTGGTCAAAGTTTGGCACAAACTACAAAGGGGACTAATAAAACTGGACGGAGGTACCACATGCAGCGGTCAGTTCATTGTATGTAATCATATTAATTAGCAAATAAATATTAATTTCTCTCATTTTCCTCTCCACCGTGGTCGCGGTGCACAATGCAGTAGTCTCTTTTGGACACACATTTACGTTGATATGGCTTGAAACATTGAATGTCAAGGAGGGGCGCGTAGCGGTTCCCGAAACATTGAATGGTCAATGGTGCATCCTCATTCAATTGGCATCCAGAGGGAATTAATATGGGAAGGAGAATGGAGCCAATGCGATGTTAATGCAACGCAGTTTGGATTCTCATATAAAAGCGCCACACCACTCCAATCCATCTACTCCTAGTCTCTGCGCAACACCGCTCACTCCAATCCAAGACCAAGACAAGTGACCAGAAGCCACCAGCACCCATGGCATTGATTGTCGTGAGTGGTAGTCGTCTATGCCAGATCATCCAAGACGCCGGCCTCCGGCCCTGCACCGTGCAATGTTTCTAGACAGTGCTGGCGACCATCGGCGTCATAGCCCTCGTAGACGCCGGCTTCGCCTCTCGCGTGGACGAGATGATTGTCCACTCCATCCACATGTTCACCACCATCAAGAAGTGCGCGGACGACATTGCCCTACTCCTGCACCCCGTGCGCCCAGGTTCCTCGTTGCCTGCAACCCTCATCGGCCTCCATGCTGACGAACTCTTTCAAGCAGTGGTGGCCTTGCAGCTGCTGCAGGTCGCGACGAAGCATGTGCACCTAGGGGTCGCGGTCGCAGCACATCGCTCACCATGCAAGAAATCGTCGACCTACACATCCACGTCTACGAGGAAATCGTCTACATAGGCCACTACAGGCCATGGAGGACAGGAAGACTCTGGCCTTCTTTGACCGGCTGGAATCTTTGGACGCCATTGTTCAGAAGCACATGGACCTGGCCATGAAAGCCGCTGCTACTTAGTCGTCGTTCTGTGGGCTGGTGCCCTGAGTCTTGGAGGAGGAGGTCGTGGATGGATGCATCCTTCTTATTGCCTCCTGTAACCAGCACCGCATCGCCTTCTGACCTTAATGTGTTAGTGTGTGGAATTTTTATTCCAGTCGTAAATGACATGTATGATCCCTTGCTTTTATTGGGTGGCGTTAATTATATGTAGTACACATATGAGTGTATGACCTATCACGTTCTTTGTCCTGGTTTACTACCTACGTCCTGGTTTACTAGTACCTTCGCAAATCCCCACCACGCCCACCGCGCGTCCTTTGAGTTAGAATAAGGAGAGAGAAATGAGGGAGAAGTGCACCACTAGTTGGGTGCGTGTGATTTTATAGTACATAAGTTTCCCCGCATTTTTCCGCCTATATGTACTCCTAGGTTATTTCCATGTGCTTCCTTTCGCCGACACATGGGACATATAGCATCTGGGTCGTAGTGCATGCACGACTCGGAGCATATGCAACCTTGCCGGCGTACATTACATTTCAGACCTGGTGAATTACATGCAAAGCCCCCATAGAAGAACAAATAAATAAATGAATTATCACATGCAAACCGGATTATTTTCAAAGAAACCAGAGCACATTCTTTCAATTTTTGACATAACATATTGGAAAAAACGTTCGGATCTAAACCAGTCTAAGGGCCTCTTTGATTCGCAGGATAGTGAAAACACAGGAATGGTGAAAGTAGATGTCGATGAACCAAGAGGAGGACGTAAGTTGTATTTATGGCCATATCACCACATTGTTTTCTATGGCTATCCCTTGCTGGTTCACTAGGCTGTCGGGTTTCCCACCGCTCCCGACGTGATAATGACTATTATAAGGCATCATATCACACGACCCCATCTTTCCAGCAGTAACGAGCCATCCAGTCACATAGCCCTACCTTTCCATCAGTAAGTTGAATCCGATAGTCCCTAACCCTCCTCTCTGTCAAAACGGTTAGGCAAAACTACCGCGTGTACTGCCCGAGAAAAGCCCCGCCCACGACTTTTACATACTCCTACTCCCTCCTTTTCTAAATATTTGTCTTTCTAGACATTTCAAATGGACTATAAAATACAAATGTATGTAGACATATTTTAGAGTGTAGATTCACTCATTTCTCTTCGTTTGTAGTCACTTGTAGAAATCTCTAGAAAGGCAGATATTTAGAAACAGAGAGAGTAAATTTTTGTATCGATGAATTGCGCCAAGGAGCAGAAAACCAAAAGAAAAAGGTGGTACAGTACGTGTAAACAAATATAGTTGAAGTTCAAGCTAGCAATTCGGAATGTAAACCGTGCATGTTTTTTTATAGTATAGTACAAAGTGCGACGTCCAGGTAGTCACGTTAAACAGAGAGTTTCCTTTCTTCAATACCACGTACACATTAAAACGCTTGTTCTAGAGAGAAAAAGAAAAGCATTCCACTATATACATAGGAAGGAGCCCGAGAGCTTGCTTTTCTAGGGTTGCTCTCTTCATTCTCTCATCCTCTCCAATTCTAAATAGGACTGTGGGAGCGACATTTTTTTCTCAGCTCACCGCTGGTCACAGATCCGGACGGATCCCTTCGTCCGGTGTGTGTAGGGGGACTAGGTGCATCATTCATGCGGTCATCGGCGGCGAGGGAGGAAACCCAAAGTTGCCGGCGGGTCCCAATCCTCTGCCTATGCCATTCTCTCCAACACACCGCCGGCTAAGGAGGTCCTTAGACCCCTTCTTCCTCCCTTCCGTATTGTGCGCTGATACGTTTCCAACGTATCTATAAATTTTTATTGTTCAATGCTATTATATTATCCATCTTAGATGTTTTATATGCATTTATATGCTATTTTATATGGTTTTGGGACTAACCAATTAACCTAGAGCCCAGTGTCAGTTTCTGTTTTTTCTTTGTTTTGAGTTTTACAGAAAAGGAATACCAAACAGAGTCCAATTGACGTCCAATTTTTGATAATTTTTCATGGACCGAAAGAAGCCCTCGGAGTAAAACAGTTGGGCCAGGAGAGTCCCAGGCTACCCACGAGGGTGGAGGGTGTGCCCACCCCCAGGGCACGCCCCCTATCTCGTGGACAGCCCGGAGACCCCCTGACTTGTGCCCTATATCAAAAAATCCTATAAATACCCAAACCTCCTGAAAATAACCAGTTCCGCCGCCATAAGCCTCTGTAGCCACCGAAAACCAATCTAGACCCATTCCGGCACCCTGCCGGAGGAGGGAATCCCTCTCCGGTGGCCATCTTCATCATCCCGACGCTGTCTAGGACGAGCAGGGAGTAGTTCACCCTCGGGGCTGAGGGTATGTACTAGTAGCTATGTGTTTGATCTCTCTCTCTCTCTCTCTCTCTCTCTCTCTCTCTCTCTCTCTCGTGTTCTTGAGATGGCACGATCTTGATGTATCGCGAGCTTTACTATTAAAGTTGGATCATATGATGTTTCTCCCCCTCTACCTTCTTGTAATAGATTGAGTTTTCCCTTTGAAGTTATCTTATCGGATTGAGTCTTTAAGGATTTGAGAACACTTGATGTATGTCTTGCGTGGGATACCCATGGTGACAATGGGGTATTCTATTGATTCACTTGATGTATGTTTTGTTGATCAACTTGCGGGTTCCATGACCTTGGGAATCTATTCATAGGGGTTGGCACATGTTTTCGTCTTGACTCTCCGGTAGAAACTTTGGGGCACTCTTTGAAGTTCTTTGTGTTGGTTGAATAGATGAATATGAGATTGTGTGATGCATATCGTATAATCATGCCCACGGATACTTGAGGTGACAATGGAGTATCTAGGTGACATTAGGATTTTGGTTGATGTGTGTCTTAAGGTGTTATTCTAGTACGAACTCTAGGATAGATCGAACGGAAAGAATAGCTTCGTGCTATTTCACTACGGACTCTTGAATAGATCGATCAGAAAGAATAACTTTGAGGTGGTTTCGTACCCTACGATAATCTCTTCATTTGTTCCCAGCTATTAGTTACTTTGGAGTGACTCTTTGTTGCATATCGAGGGATAGTTATATGATCCAGTTATGTTATTATTGTCGAGAGAACTTGCACTAGTGAAAGTATGAACCCTAGGCCTTGTTTCAAAGCATTGCAATACCGTTTGTGCTCACTTTTATCATTAGTTACCTTGATGTTTTTATATTTTTATATTACAAAAACCTATATCTACCATCCATATTGCACTTGTATCACCATCTCTTCCCCAAACTAGTGCACATATACAATTTATCATTGAATTGGGTGTGTTGGGGACACTAGAGACTCTTTGTTATTTGGTTGCAGGGTTGTTTGAGAGAGACCATCTTCAGCCTATGCCTCCCACAGATTGATAAACCATAGGTCATCCACTCAAGGGAAATTTGCTACTGTCCTACAAACCTCTACATTTGGAGGCCCTAGAACGTCTACAAGAAGAAGGTTGCGTAGTAGACATCAAGCTCTTTTCTGGCGCCTTTGCTGGGGAGGTGAGTACTTGAAGGTATATCTTTAGATCTTGCAATCGAATCTTTTAGTTTATTATTATCTCACTAGCTTAGTTTATAAAGGAAAACTACAAAAAAATGGAATTGAGGTTGCCTCATATGCTTCTTCTTTTTAATATCTTTCGTGAAAATGATGTGAAGGAAAATTGTGCTTAAATACTAGAAGAATGCACTAAAATGTTTGGCACTAATTCTTTGAATGATGAGCATGATTGCAATGTTGTTAGTACGAGCTCCTTGAATATCCATAGTACTAATGATGATTGCACTAGTCATGATGAAAATATCTCATATAAGCATGTCCATTTTTGTGGACTGCATAGAGTCTGCTAGTACACACCAAATAGGAAGATAGATTTTGCAAGAGGCATAAGTATTTAGAAACTAAATGGTTGCAAGAAAGGCTAGATGTTTGTGCTGAGAATTTAAATTTTCTTAGCCATCCTTGTGAACTTTGCAATGAACGTGAACATCTAATTATCCAATGCAAATGGTTTCCTGATCGAATCGTGTCCAAAAATTGTGATGACTTGATTTCCCTTGCACATCATAATTAACTTAGTTTTCTTCTGGGTTATGAAGAAATGAAACGTATAACTAACGATCTTCCAGAATTTGTCCTTGATAAAGTTCTTGATTTTGATCTAGAGTAAATTTATATATATTGTGAAGTGAATTGCATTGAAAATCCTTACATTGCCAATTACATAAAGACAAGAAAACAAATAGAAGATGAAGAGAATACTAATGAAAGGGAAGAGACTTCCAAATATTTTCCTATTATTTCTTATGATGAATCAGGTAACGAGGAGGAGCCTTCTATTCAACCAATCTCATTAATAAGGAGCTCCAAAAAGAGGATTAAACCAGCACATGATGCGAAGAAGAAAAAGAAAATACGGAGAAGGTATCCCTTACAAATGATTTTGCTCCTATTGCTCATTGTGACGATGATAATTGCTATACTATCGGTGATATCCATACTATTAATGATGAGAGTGATTATGCTTATGATATAAAAAGGCCCAAGCTTGGGGATGCTATGTTTGATGAGAATGACATGTTTGAGAATTTACTTGCTGCAATTAATGTTTTCCCAAACTTGGGGATGCTACGTTTGATGAAGATGATATTTTTAGCCAGCTGAGTTTTGATATGCAAATCTATTATGATGATAGCATGCCTCCTATTTATGATGATTGTATTGACAAAAGTGGGTTTGGAAGAGTGTCAACTTTAGGAAGTAACGATCCCGCTATTTTGGAGTATGGTGAATCTTATTGTGATAATTATAAAAGTGGATTTGGAGAGGTCATGCCTTTATTTAGTAATGATTCCACTATCTTGGAAGAGGTTTCAATTGATTATGATGAGAACAAAGTTGCTACTTATGATCATTATTGTGATGACACTTATGCTATAAAAAGTAGTGATGATTATATTTACAAAACTTGTCATGACTACGATTACCCTTTTTCTGAACATCACTCTTTTAATGTGGAAACAATTTATAGTATTCGAGTTACTTATGATACTCCCACTATTCCGAATGAGAAGAATTTTGCTTATGTGGATAGTAGTGAATTTTGTATGCTTGTAGGTCATGAAAATAATGCTTTATGTGATGGTTATATTGTTGAATTCATTCATGATGCTACTGAAAATTATTATAAGGGAGGAACATATTCTTGTAGGAATTGCAATAATATAAAGTTTCCTCTCTATGTGTTGAAAATCTTGAAGCTATGCTTGTTTTGCTTTCCTATGCTAGTAGATTATTGTTCCCATAAGTTGTTTGCTCACAAAATCACTATGCATAGGAAGTGTGTTAGACTTAAATGTGCTAGTAATATTCTTCATGATGCTCTCTTTATGTTTCAATTCTTATCTTTTATGCGAGCATCATTGAAATCATCATGCCTAGCTAAGAGGCATTAAAGAAAAGCGCTTGTTGGGAGATGTCGGTACCAAACGACACCTATGGGATCACTGGAATCCCTTCTACGGTTGGCGGGCACGGAGTTGTGCAAAGAGCAGGCAAAGAGTCAGCACAGCGATTGTTTACCCAGGTTCGGTCCGCGAGGATGCGTAATACCCTAGTCCTGCTTTGGTGTATATTTGGATGTTCTTGAGTTCTTTAGCTAGCTACGGTGCCTATCCAGCTTTTCAGGATCCGAATCCTCCTCCAGTACGCCGCGGGCCTCCTTTTATAGTCTGAAGGGGCAGCCACAGTGGCACATAGGAGGTGGAAAGGTGTACAGTGTATAGGCTTATCCCATGCCATTATGGGACAAGGCGCATTCGATGCGCTGCTTAGGTGTCTATTTACTTTATCGGGGATGGGAAAGAAGCCCATCCCATCTGTGGCCGCTCTGTCTGGTCGCGACATGCGTCCAGGCCAGCGAGGCAGGCAGCTGAGGTGGCATCGCGGTAGGGTCTTCACGAAGATCTTTATGACACCACGTAGGTGCTTGGCTAGCTGGCCCAGGAACCACGTATCGCTACGTGGATGCCTGCCTGGGCCAGCGGTTTAGCCGCCGAGCTGGGACGTTGATGGGGCGGCAAGAGCTTGCCGCTGCCTTGTTACCGTTCCTGGCATGGTTCTTGCCGGGGCCTCCGTGAGTGCCATGCGGCAAGAGGCTTGTCGGGGCTTTGGGGTGTCTTCGGCAAGGAGCCTTGCCGGGGCCTCACGGGCGTCCTCGGCCAGGAACCTCACGAGCGCCATGTCTTTTGGATCTTACCTTTGGAGTCACAGATCTTTGTCTTCACAAAGATCTGCATGCCATCACGTGGGCGCTTCCCGAGCCTTGGCTCTATTGTTTGTTGATATTGTTGGAGCCCATAGGCTTCGAGGGTGGCCGCGACGGAGGCGTCTGAGTGGATCGCCCTGGCAAGAGCCCTAGCAGGGTGGCCCGCAGGCCACCTCGGCAAGAGTCCTTGCTGGGGGAGCCTATCTCCTTGCTTGGTCTTCTCGTGCTGTATGTCTTGGCGTTTGTCCTGGTAACTCTGTGTTCCTCGCTTCCTCCTTCTGCCCTGTTATGTTTGGCCTCAGGCGTGGCTCTGACTGCCCGTGCACAAGTAAGGGGTAAAAAAGAGCGCCCCTACTTTTGTACACTGACAAGAGCCCCCGGGCCTGGGCTACCCATAAGCACAACGCGTTTGTTGGGCTAGGCCCAGAACGGTGCGCGGGCAGTGAGGCTGGATTCCCTTTTTACCGCAGTAAATCCTCCGATGGTTGTGCTTCCCCATGATATGCGCTGACGTAGGGGTCGTGCATAGGGCGGTTTACTACCTGCTAGTGTCACATCGCAGTAAATGGTGGTGGAGGGCGGCCCGCGCCTTCCCCATAAAAAGGGGAGAAACCGCAGCTGCGTCTCTCGTTTACCCTTTGCGCTCCTCCAATCTCACGCTCTCCGTTCTTCTCCTTCTTCGCCAAGCCAGAGCCTTTGCCTCCACCCGCCTCCGCCGCACTCCCTTCTGTCTCTGACCCCTTTCTTCCCCTTGTGGCTACATTGGTGCCCAAGTCCAGTAGGGGGAAGGCAGTGGGCGAGGTCGCGGGGGAGAAGGAGCTCCCGGATAGTGAACTAGCGGCACTGCAGATGAAGCACGCATACTTCCCTCCGACAGTTGACGCGGTCCAGCTCAGGGACTACTTCAAGCCCTTGTGGGGGTGTGAGACGATGGGGCATCCAGCCATGCACGTCATCCCTGCACAATGCGCAGAGGCCGGCCCAAATGAGTATCCTTTCTTCGTCGACTACTTCTATTCCGGCCTCTGTCCCCCTTTCTCTGATTTCTTCAATGACATCATGCACAACTACGGCTTCCATCTCCTCGATTTTACGCCGAAGGCCGTGGCATGCATGGCCTTTTTCGCCCACCTCTGCGAGGGTTTTGCCGGGGTGGTCCCAAGCACGGCGCTCTTCCGCCATTACTTCTTCCCTCGTATCCAAGGGGGGAAGCCATCTCCGGCTATGCCACCTGGATTTCACAGACCCAGGAAAAGGGCACGTATCCAGACGGTGTGCAGATGGAGAGGTGGGACGAGTGGAGGAGTCGATGGTTGTGGATAGAGGAAGAAGACCCATCGGAGTTCTGTCGAGTCCGTCGGAGCCCGCCGGTTCGCAAGGGAGACTGGGGGCTTGTCGATGTAAATGACAAAAGGCTCTCGATCGCCACCACCAAGATCCATCGTCTTGCCCAGGCCGGGCTCACCCTCGAGATGATCGGGGCTGATTTCATCCGCCGCCAGATCACGCCGCTGCACAACAAGGGGAGGCTGGCTTGGCTTTTCGAGAATGCGGCCGACATCATGAGGCATCGCCCTGGCCTAAAACATAACTTCACGGTGATGCAGGCCGACCACATCTGCCAGAAGCTCTTCCAGCTTGATGTGCATCATGACGGCAGGGCCGAGAGGACCGGCAAGGCTGCTAAGGCCGGTAAGGCCACCAAGGGGCCCTTTTTGGGTTGCCAGTGGGTGTGGTCCCGCTAAGCAATAACTCCCGCCAGTCCGACATCATTGCCATGATGCCGAATTTCAACGCGCACGGTCTTGACCCGTCTTGGGTCGAGCCGCCAGCAGATTAGGTGCAAGAGTTCTTCGACACTCTGTCGGAGAAGCGCGTCCGCTAGGAGCCGGTGCTCGTCCACGACACTACACATGCCGAGCACAACTACATTGCCGCCAGGGCGACGGAGGCGGCACTTGGATTGGAGGCCGGCAGCGCTGGCCATGTGGAGGACGAGGCCAACATGGCCGCCGAAGAGGAGGAGTTCGCTGGGTGGATGAAGACTGCCGGGGAGGCCCGCCGCACGGGCGCCGACACCGACGCTCCCCTTGTCGAAGATGTGGTCCAGGAGTAGACCGACGAGGAGGCCGAGGCTGCTGACCCTCCTGCCGTGACGAGGCGGCAGGTCCGGCGGCGGGCCAGTTCGGGAGAGTTGGTCCTGTCCGGCAGCATCGTGCGGTGGTAACCGCCCTCGGAGTCGCGGTGGCAATAGCCCCCGGAGCAGATCGGGCATGAGACGAGGTCGATGGCGGCTGCGGCGGGGAGAAAAACGGGCAAGACCGCGGTGGCGAAGAGTACGGCGGTTGCCTCCTCTTCGTCCAGGCATGGCCGGACCCCATCTCCTTCTCATCCTCCCGCAGGCGCCGCCATGGACGTCGACTTGGATCTTGGGTCCCTTAGCCCAAGGAGGAAGAGGAGGATACCGGAGGATGAGGAGGAAACAGAAGACGAGTAAGCAGCTCGCCCCTCATGTTATCTCTTGGTTTCACCCCTATATTATCTTTCTGACCCAATGACGTCTCTGCAGGGATATGGAGACGCTGGCCTAGAGGGCGGCGAAGAGGGCCAAGGCGTCATCCGTCGACAAGCCCCCGGCGGGAACTTCAGGAATGCCGCTGGTGGTGGAGATCAGCCCGGACAACAGCCCCCGGCGTAAGTTTACCATTCATTTTTTCATGGGCGGACACGGGGGCGTGAATTCTCGATGCTGACCTTGTCGGCTTTGCAGGCGGGGACCGGCAGCAGGAGGGCCCATACGGGGCCACCCCCAACATGTCGCCCCCTTCAACTACACCGCCCTGGGGGGCGTCCCCGGCAAGGGCACCAACTGCCGAGCCCGCGCCCATGGAGAAGGAGGAGAGGGACTTGAATGCCGGTGGCTCCTCCCCGGCAACGACTGTTGGCGAGGAGAGCGCCGCTCCTTCCCAGCTTGGTATGGTCGATTTTCTTTTGTTCTTCAAGTTGAACCCTTGACCTTGGGCATCGTCTCACTTTTTCTTTTGGCTTTTAGACCCACCCTTGACGGACTGGGCGGATGGCGAGCCCAGCGTCGAGGAGGTCATCACGGACACTGAGGCTGAGGTCACGGCACAGGAGCCGGCCCAAGGGTCTGCCGGAGGGCCGTCGACGCTAGTGCCGAGGGGGCTGGCGACGGGCCTGCCGGAGGAACCGGCGAGGCTGCTGTCGAGGAGGCCGACAAGGCCGCTACCGAGGAGGCCGGCAAGGCTGCTGCCGAGGACGAGCCTTCCTCCTCTACCACCTTTGGCTCGGGCCGCTACCTGAAAGTGAGTGACGACTTGTTCGTCCACCTCCCTTGGATGGCAAGCAGCAGGGCGCCAACCGAGGGGGAGGTGTTTGATGATGAGGCGCTCGCCGCCGCTGGTTTTCAGGTCGTCGACAAGCCGGACGTCGGCGGTGGTTCTCAAGAGGAGCAGCTTCTTCGGGCCTTGAGCGCCAGCTTCCAGAACCTCCAGGTGCTTTACCGTGCCCGCCTGGACAAGGCAAAGTCCAGGTCGGCAGTGGGTGATAAGGTGGAGGCGGACTTCCAGGCGTAGGACGCCCAGACAAAATTCTGGTTTGACGAGGCCCGGGACGAGCTGAGGGTTTCCCAGGAGAAGTTGGATGAGCGCGCCAAAGACCTCATGCTCATGCAGTCTGATTCAGAGAAGGCCCAGGAGGAGGCAAAGGAGAGAGCCGCCAATGATGAGGCCGCCCACAACCAGCGCCAAGCCCAATTGAACTCGTAGGAGGAGGATCTTGTCGCCCGTGAGTAGGCACTCGTCGCCACCCTCCGCGGCAAGGATGAAGAGATCGACAGGCTTGTCGTGCAGGGGACCCAGGGGCTGGAACGGAGGCACATTGAGGCTCTCAAGGCTCAGGCCCGAGCCCATGTCGGCAAGGTAATGGAGCTGGAGGTGGAGCGGGACGGCTTGAACAAGTGGGTCCTGGAGCTGACCACAGAGAGGGACACGATCCATGCTACTCTAATGGAGGCGCAGTCTGAGGTCCTCGGCAAGGCCAAACAGCTCTCCATGGCCCAGGATTCCATCAAGGATCCGAAGCTGGAGTTGGAGGTCCTCAAGGGAACGCTCACAGAGGCCAATGCTCGGACAGAGGCTCTGAACAAGGGCGTGGAGGAGGAGAAACGGCTATGGAAGGACGACGCCGCTGGCTACTCAAAGTACGTAAAGGGCGTGGACCTCTAGATCAGCCGCCTTGTCGCCATCCTGGAGAAACTGAGGATGCAGGTGGCCACCATGGGCATGTCAAGCTTCAGGTTCTCCCGAGAGGTGAACCTCTCCATCCACGCCAGCTTGACCGTGTTCTTAGAACGCGTTCTTGAGGCCCTGGGAAAGCTCCACTCCGACCGGGCGGCTTGTCTAGCCGATGAGTCCCGGAAGCTTTGCCAGGGTGCCCTAACCAAGGTCCTCACCAATATGGCCTACTAGAACCCCAGGATGATCCATGAGAAGAGAGTGGAGGTATCATTGGCGTGAGATATCCATAGAACCAAAGAGAGGGATGAAGTGTGTGTGTGCGCGTGCGATCGATAAAGAGTACCATGGAATTTGTGTGTGCCCACGTCAAAGATGTAGGGTGGCTGGCCTACTGGAACGTGAGAGGTGATATGTGAAGTTTGTCTATGTGGCAATGATACCTACCTGGAATATTCGACTATCAGTGGCTGTGTGTGTGGGGGGGGGGGGCAGAGACCAAACTATACAGGTTGAATGACAGGTATATGTGTGGAGGAAGAGAGAGACCTACCTTATGTATTGAGTGTTGAGGGAGATCGATCGGTATCCATGCATATGTGTAGAAGAGGAATAAGGCTGGGAGAGAGACAGAGATACAGTGTCGGAGGGGTTGGTGGTGGAGTTGCTTCTCACAAAGGGTGGGAGAGGCGTGCCAGACAAACGGAGGGCACGCCTACAATATCAATAAGAGAGGGGATGCCTGCCAATCCGTGCACATTCGTGTCAGAGACGGGTCGGGAGGCATGCACGAATGATGAGGTGGAACGATATGGTTGTGGTAACCAGACGTGGATACATAGGAAGATCAATCGTCTTGTGTTAGAGAAACGGAGATACATAACGTGTGAGGTATGTTGATCGTTGCATAGGGAAAAGGAGTTATAGTCAACCTAGCCATATGTAGGGAGATCGATCAGTATACATGCATGCATGTGTTTGAAGAAAATTAGGCCCGAAGAGAAGGATAGAGGGAGAGGGATGCGACTAGAAGGTGGCGCGAGAGGCCTACTTTATCGAGGGGAATGGAGTGTGCGAGTATGAGATCGATGAAAAGAGGGGCGGGAGTGTGCACATGCCTGGAACCGTATTAGACAGAGAGGGTCATGGACAGTGAGAATAGAAGAGGGAAAGCTTGTGTTTGTGATAGGCACACCTAGCCAGAGAGGTATATTGATCGGTGTGTGTTGAAAAGGAGGTGGAGGGCCTACACACACAGTGGGTGAACGACCTAAAGAGAAATGATTAATGTGCGCGATGGAGCTAGGGAATGCCGAGGGAGGGTGAGAGGGAGGCGGGCCTGTCCATGCACGAGAGAAAGATAGCGCTAGCTACAAACATAAGAGGATTGTGTGGGTGTAAAAGACGAATAGAGATCATAATTCATTATAAAAGTGGATTCAGATTTTTGAACAAGTGATCACAGTGTTTTAAACCGACCCATGCATGAATATATATATTGGTGATATGCATGGTGCGGTTATGAACATGATATCCTACATACAATATATAGAACAGTTATTTGAATTTGTGATAATGTGTGGCTTTTGTAGCTCAGGGCTAAATACTTGTCATAATGTAGGGGGCGGGGCACTATAGTTTGTGTGATAAACAACGTGTACATATGAAACACGGTTTAGATTATGAAGATCGTCTAGTTTGTACATCAAATTTACTATTATTTGGAATCAACATCAAGTGTATTCTAATATTTGAATTCCAGTTTATATAGTGCACATGGTTCATATCTATCTCTATAGTGATCATGTGGCGTGTTGTTAAGATAATATACGAATGATGTTTAACTTGGCAATAATCATGATTGTAGATTCTTATTCAAAAAGAGAAACTCATTCAAATTTAATTCGAATTGCAGCGGTAGTATAGACATTTGGAATGCAATAAAATGTTAGTACGAGTAGGTTACATGCATTATATAGCCAGCAAAAAAATTAATTGGACATAACATGGATTCATTGTTTTGAATAGCATTTGTAATAATCCATACAATGAAACGGGACAACACTCTCTCTTTGTGTGCTGCGATTTTTATTTTTTATTTTTCACGTTGCAGGAAGTGCGGTTTGATTTGGTACTCTTTGAAAACTCGCTCCCCGTGCCTTGCTATCCCGAAATTACAACGCGCGCGAAAACTCCCTCCTACTGCCAAATCCCGACATGCGAAATCCCCGTTCTAACCCTGAGCCGCAAGGACCACTAGTTCAAATCGGCGGGGGGTAATTTTGTAATACACCCTACATTTCGGACAAGTGCGTCCCAAAGTCATGGTTCCACCACTCCCGTCACCTCCTTTTTGCCATTTGAAAACCCATGCCGCCATAACCTCTCTGCTCCAGCCACGAAACCCCACCCCCACCGTCCACCACCCCACCACTGCCCAGCTGGAACCTCTTCCCCGATGACATCATCCACCGAAATAGCTCGACGTCCCTCATCCACCTCCCCGGATGAGGATCCGTCGTCGATCTCGTCGTCCCACCGGTTCAGCCGCCCCGTCCTCCACCTCCAAGGAGCTACTCCGATGATTGCCTCGTCTATCGTGGCTGATCCATCACCATAGCGCCACCTTAACCTGCTCCACCAGAACAGCAACATCCTCACCGACTCCTCGGACGAAGCCGAGGACCACTTGGCACCACCAATGAGGTTGTACACTCATCGCATCGCACCTTGTCCTTAACTCTACCTCCCGATGCCGACAGCGCTCGATCTCGCACCCCCATGGCGCGGCTGCCTCAAAGCTGGTGCCGCCGGCGACATCTCCATGACGGCTCTCCCACAGTGCGAGGCTCCCTCGGTCGTGGCGTCCATACCAGCTGGATCTGCTGCTGCTACTCCGGCTCTCGCTCACTCACTCACGCTTTTGCTGATGCTCTGGCTCTCGCTCGCTCGCGCTACAGCTGATGCTGCTGCTCTGGCTCTCGCTAGCTCACATTGCTCCCGCAGCTCCGGCTCTCGCTAGCTCGCGCTGCTGCTACTTCTCTGCTCTTCCCCTCACTCGTGCTGCTGCTCTGCTCTTGCTCTTGCCCGCGCTGCTGATGCTGGTACACGGACTGCTTTAGCTACACGAGTTGTTGCTTGGGCTCTAGTTCGCGCTGCTCCACTAGGCGTTGCTGCTCCAGCTGCTATCTGCTACTATGTTCCCTATAAATCGCTTGCTGATTTAGATCACTGTTTCTCTACTACTAGTGCTCTAGCGGCCTAAACTACATATGAAGTCCCTCTCTGCTACCAGTGCATTCAGTTTCGACTGTAACATTCCGATACCACATTCAATTTCAGTTCCGACAGTTAAGTTCAGAGTCCATAGTTTTTTACCTCATCTGTTGTAGTTAGTTGTTTTTTGGTGATGTAAATTTTATATCTATCGCTTTTTGGTAATGTATTTTACGTCATCCATTGGAGATGCTATAAGAATCCCACTTGAGATTAACAATGTCACTGGTACAACGAGGTGCTATACAAACGGTTTTTAACTCCTTTCCACAACGGAGTTCTGAACCGTCGCCATGTAAGTGACTGTGATACGAGGGTCCTTTCGACATGACCCAGAAATAAGGTCGTGTGCGACGGGAAAGCGAACAAATACGGTTATACGTCGACTTGTGCTAAAAAATACAATTATATATGCCAAATTGTTTCCTAACGGAACTACATCCCAAACAATTTATCCCGGCTAAACGTTTCCGTTTAAAGTACATTCCACATAGTCAATCCAAGGAATATCCTTCCGTTAGTATGTACATCCCACACAGTTCATCTAAGAAGTATGTTTCTGTTCTTATATACATCCCACATAGTCACTCCAAGGAAAACGCTTTCGTTCGCATGTACATCACACACAATTTTCCCCATTAAATCTTTTGTGATAGCTTTGCCATTGCACACGATATTAATAATTTTATCATTTGCATTATTGAATGCATTACACATGGTGCGTAGAAGAAACTGTGTGGCAAACGCTGTCCATCCCACACCCTTTTTATGTGGTAAACGTTTGCGCAAGGTGGCCTAATGCCAACAGTTTTCAAGAGGATGTCGTGTGTGATTGTTCATTGATCCAACACGATTTATTCCTAGAAACTGTGTGCATTGCATGAGGTCATCGCCACGATGTTTTCTCAATAATCATTTGTAATCGAAAAACCCAATTAGCCAGGATAATTGGCCATTAGCGGGCTAATTACCGTATTATTAATAATCCATTTATTAATATAATCGACATTTCATATCAAGCACACAATATATTCCATTTCCATATTAAGCAAGCAGGATTTCATAATTGAAATACATCTGATCAGAGTACAACATCATATAGCTTCAGCACTCAGTTACCCCATTACACAACTTCACCAGCACCAAGTTTCACATGAAACATCTATAACCTTTCGAAATTAGCATCTTCGATGATACATAGACAGTTGAATCTCATCTAGAAAACTGCTAAAGCGGAAAGCGAATATTGAGCCTTCATTGATGTTGATGATCTTTGCAACTTTAGGCCAGTGCCTATGGATGATTGACCGTCCATCCTTTGTCCTCTTCAAGAACACTTCAATATTAAACCATGGGTGTTGTATGAAAACCTTTCTCGCATCGTGACCATACATGTGGCTTGAGAGGTAATCGTAAGTGAACTGCTTTGGAAAGGCTTGAAAACAACGATGTGCATAAATATCTTCTCTTTGAAAAGGCACAAAGGAATTAAAAAGACAAGGTATAACAGTTAGTACCATCCCGTTGGGGACGGATGTCTTCTTCATTGTGCAGACAAAGAAATTTTTGTTTTTTGTGGCTAATTTATTTATCGTAACAATCTTCTGAGTTTCTTGACTCGACTAATATTCATGGACAACTCATTTCCACATATGTAAAAAGGGTCAAACAGTGGGTCAAAACCTCTGACAGCAAGACCTACATGTGCAAGACCAAATTGTTAAAAACCTAATATTTAAAAACGAGAAGTGGAAAGGTGTTTTATTATCTACAACATGCCTAATATTCAAAAACAAAAAATGTAGTTATTCAAATTTGTATTGTGCAGGTCTAAGTACACTAGTTATTGGCCCTGTTTGGATCCATGGGTTAGTGTTAGTTTGAGCTAGTTTGGGCTCAAATATCCCTAAAGTATTCAAACATGATGGCTAGTTTGAGCTAGTTGCGTCAAACCCACCCAAAACAACTATCCCACCCAAGAGGTGTTGATTGGGGCTAGTTCTCCTAACGCATTTATTGTCAATATAACACTGTCATCCAAACACCTCTTTGGCTAGAGTAAGTTCAGGGTTAGTCACTATTTAGTATCATTTTTATTTAGGAAACGTAGGATAGTGTAGGATTTATTCTACCTTGACTTGTACTCCAAGATGACCATGTACTCCTATATATATATTCCCACGAGGCTCAAGCAATACAATCAACTATTCCACCAATCTCTCTCTCTCCCTTTTAAATGTCATGAGCTAGAAACTAACTCTATCCTCTAGCTAAGTTAGAGTATCCAAACAGTGCCATTCTTAAATCAAATAGAAAGGCATGTTCAATACTCCCCCCGGTCCTTTTTACTCTGCATTTAAGAATTGTCTCAAGTCAAACTTCATAAAGTTTGACCTTATTTATATGAACAAATATCTGTTGGGGATCGTTGCAGAAAATCAAAAAATTTCCTACGCATCACCAAGATCTATCTATGGAGTTAACTAGCAACGAGAGGGGAGTGTATCTTCATACCTTTGAAGATCGCGATGTGGAAGTGTTGCAAGAACACAGTTGGTGGAGTCATACACGAAGCGATTCAGATCGCAGCCGAATCCTATCTAACCACCGAACAACGGTGCCTCTGCATTCGACACGCGTGCAGCCCGGTGACTTCTCCCACGCCTTGATCTAGCAAGGAGAGAGAGGGAGAGGTTTGGGAAGACTTTGTCCAGTAGTAGCACGACGACGTGGTGGTGGTGGAGGAGCGTGGCACTCCAGCAGGGCTTCGCCAAGCACCGCAGGAGAGGAGGAGGAGTTGCGAGAGGGGGAGGGCTGCGCCAGGTCCTGGGTGTGGCTACCCTACCACCTCCCACATATATATATATGTGCAAGGGAGAGGGGGGCCGGCCCCCTCAGATCTGATCTGAGGAGGGGCGGCAGTCGGAGGGGGTGGCTTGTCCCCCAAGCCAAGTGGTGCACCCCTTTAGGCCCCCCCAACCCTAGGCGCATGGGCCCTAGAGGGGAGGCTCCAAGACCATTTAGGGGCTGGTCCCTCTCCACATACAGCCCATAGGGCCCTCCGGTGCAGGTGGACCCTCCTGGTGGACCCCCAGAACCCCATCGGTGGCCCCGGTACAATACTGGCATACCCCCGAGCACTTCCGGTGACCGTATGATGACTTCCCATATATAAATCTTTACCTCCGGACCATTACGGAACTCCTCGTGATGTCCGGGATCTCATCCGAGACACCGAACAACATTCGGTAACCACATACATCTATTCCCTATAACCCTAGCGTCATCGAACCTTAAGTGTGTAGACCCTACGGGTTCAGGAATCATGCAGACAAGACCGAGACATCTCTCTGGCCAATAACCAACAACATGATCTGGATACCCATGTTGACTCCAACATGTTCCACGATGATCTCATTGGATGAACCACGATGTCAAGGATTCAATCAATCCCGTATACGATTCCCTTTGTCTACCGGTATAGTACTTGCCCGAGATTCGATCGTCGGTATACCGTTACCTTGTTCAATCTCGTTATGGCAAGTCTATTTGCTCATACTGTAACACATCATCCCATGACCAACTCCTTAGTCACATCGAGCTCATTACGACGATGTCTTACTGAGTGGGCCTAGAGATACCTCTCCGTCATACGGAGTGACAAATCCCAGTCTATATTCGTGCCAGCGCAACAGATACTTTCGGGGATACCCGTAGTGTACCTTTATAGCCACCCAGTTACGTTGTGACGTTTGGCACTCCCAAAGCACTCCCACGGTATCCAGGAGTTGCACAGTCTCATGGTCTAACGAATAGATACTTGGCATTGGAAAATCTTTAGCATACGAACTACACGATCTTGTGCTAGGCTTATGATTGGGTCTTCTCCATCACATCATTCTCCTAATGATGTGATCCCGTTATCAATGACATCCAATGTCCATGGTCAGGAAACCGAAACCATCTATTGATCAATGAGCTAGTCAACTAGAGGCTCACTAGGGACATGTTGTGGTCTATGTATTCACACATGCATTACGATTTCCGAATAATACAATTATAGCATGAACACTAGACAATTATCATGAACAAGGAAATATAATAATAACCATTTTATTATTGCCTCAAGGGCATACTTCCAACAGTCTCCCACTTGCACTAGAGTCAATAATCTAGTTGCATTGTGATGAATCGAACACCCATAGAGTTCTGGTGATGATTATGTTTTGCTCGTGGAAGAGGTTTAGTCAACGGATCTGCGACATTCAGATCCGTATGCACTTTACAAATATTTATGTCTCCATCTTGAATATAATTTCGGATGGAGTTGAAACGGCGCTTGATGTGGTTGGTCTTCTTGAGAAACCTAGGCTCCTTGGCAATGGCGATAGCTCCAGTGTTGTCACAGAAGAGAGTCATCGGGCCCGACGCGCTTGGAATAACTCCTACGTGGGTGATGAACTCCTTCATCCAGACTCCTTCATGTGCTTCTTCGGAAGCAGCTATGTACTCTCCTTCACATGTAGATCCCGCCACGATGCTTTGCTTGCAACTGCACCAGCTGACTGGCCCACCATTCAAAATATACACGTATCCAGTTTGTGACTTAGAGTCATCCAGATTGGTGTTGAAGCTAGCATCGACGCAACCCTTTACGATGAGCTCTTCGTCACCTCCATAAACAAGAAACATATCCTTAGTCCTTTTCAGGTACTTCAGGATGTTCTTGACCACTGTGTAGTGTTCCATTCCGGGATCACTTTGGTACCTCCCCACCAAACTTATGGCAAGGTTCACATCAGGTCTGGTACATAGCATGGCATACATAATAGAACCTATGGCTGATGCATAGGTGATGAAACTCATCTTTTCTCAATCTTCTGCTGAAACCGGGCATTGAGTTGCGCTCAATTTCACACCTTGCAATACAGACAAGAACCCTTTCTTGGAATGATCCATATTGAACTTCTTCAATATCTTGTCAAGGTATGTGCTTTGTGAAAGACCAATGAGGCGTCTCGATCTATCTCTATAGATCTTGATGCCTAATATGTAAGCAGCTTCTCCAAGGTCCTTCATTAAAAAACACTTACTCAAGTAGGCCTTTATCCTATCCAAGAGTTCTACATCATTTCCCATCAGCAATATGTCATCCACATACAATATGAGAAATGCTATAGAGCTCCCACTCACTTTCTTGTAAATACAGGCTTCTCCATTAGTCTGTATGAACACAAACGCTTTGATCACCTCATCAAAGTGAATGTTCTAACTCCGAGATGCTTGCACCAGCCCATAGATGGAGCACTGGAGCTTGCATACGTTGTTACCATTCTCAGGATCGACAAAACGTTCCGGCTGCATCATATACAGTTCTTCCTCAAGGAAGCCGTTAAGGAATGCTGTTTTGACGTCCATTTGCCATATCTCATAATCATAGAATGTGGCAATTTCTAACATGATTCGGACGGACTTCAGCATCGCTACGGGGTAGAAAGTCTTATCGTAGTCAATCCCTTGAACTTGTCGATAACCCTTAGCGACAAGCCGAGCCTTATAGATGGTCACATTTCCATCCGCGTCAGTCTTCTTCTTAAAGATCCATTTATTTTTTATGGCACGCCGATCATCGGGCAAGTCAACCAAAGTCCATAATTTGTTATCATACATGGATCCTATCTCGGATTTCATGGATTCAAGCCATTTGTTGGAATCCGGGCCCGCCATCGCTTCTTCATAGTTCAAAGGTTCACCGTTGTCTAACAACATGATTTCCAGGACAGGGTTGCCGTACCATTCTGGTGCGGAACGTGTCCTCATGGACCTATGAAGTTCAGTAGTAACTTGATCTGAAGCTTCGTGATCATTATCATTAACTTCCTCTCGAGTCGGTGCAGGCACCACAGAAACATCTTCCTGCGCTGCAGTACTTTCCAGTTCGAGAGGGGTGACAATCACCTCATCGAGTTCCACTTTCCTCCCACTTACTTCTTTCGAGAGAAACTATTTCTTCAGAAAGGATCCATTCTTGGCAACAAAGACCTTGCGTTCGGATCTGAGGTAGAAGGTATACCCAATAGTTTCCTTAGGGTGTCCTATGAAGACGCATTTTTCCAATTTGGGTTCGAGCTTTCCAGGTTGAAGTTTCTTGACATAAGCATCGCATCCCCAAACTTTTAGAAACGACAACTTAGGTTTCTTCCCAAACCATAGTTCATACGGTGTTGTCTCAACGGATTTAGACGGTGCCCTATTTAAAGTGAATGCGGCGGTCTCTAAAGCATAACCCCAAAATGATAGCGGTAAGTCGGTAAGAGACATCATAGATCGCACCATGTCCAACAGAGTATGATTATGATGTTCGGACACACCGTTACGCTGACGTGTTCCAGACGGCATCAATTGTCAAACAATTCCACATTTCCTTAGGTGCGTGCCAAATTTGTGGCTTAAATATTCTCCTCCACGATCTGACCGTAAGAACTATATTTTTCTGTCACGTTGATTCTCAACCTCATTCAGAAATTCCTTGAACTTTTCAAAGGTCTCAGACTTGTGTTTCATCAAGTGAGGGTGAGAACATAACCATAGCCACCACGAGCTTCAACACTCATTGGACCGCACACATCAGTATGTATGATTTCGAACAAGTTGGTTGCTCGCTCCATTGTTCCGAAGAACGGAGTCTTGGTCATCTTGCCCAAAAGGCATGGTTCGCACGTGTCAAATGATTCATAATCAAGAGACTACAAAAGTCCATCTGCATGGAGCTTCTTCATACGTTTGTCACCAATATGACCAAGGAGGCAGTGCAACAAGTATGTGGGACTATCATTATCAGCCTTACATCTTTTGGCATTCACACTATGAATATGTGTAACATCACGTTCGAGATTCAATAAGAATAAACCATTGACCAGCGGGGCATGACCATAAAACATTTCTCTCATATAAATAGAACAACCATTATTCTCAGATTTAAATGAGTAGCCATCTCACATTAAACGAGATCCAGATACAATGTTCATGCTCAAAGCTGGTACTAAATAAAAATTATTGACGTTTAAAACTAATCCCAAAGGTAGATGTAGAGGTAGCGTGCCGACGGCGATCACATCAACCTTGGAACCATTCCCGACGTGCTTCGTCACCTCGTCCTTTGCCAGTCTCCGCTTATTCTGCAGCTCCTGCTTTGAGTTACAAATGTGAGCAACTGCACCAGTATCATATACCCAGAAGCTACTACGAGCGCTGGTAAGGTACACATCAATAACATGTATATCAGATATACCTTTGACGTTGCCGACCTTCTTTTCCGCTAAGTATTTGGGGCAATTCCCCTTCAAGTGACCCGTTCCCTTGCAATAAAAGCACTCAGTCTCAGGCTTGGGTCCATTCTTTGGCTTCTTCCCGGCGACTGTCTTACCGGGCGCGGCAACTCCTTTGCCGTCCTTCTTGAAGTTCTTCTTACCCTTGCTTTTCTTGAACTTAGTTGTTTTATTCACCATCAACACTTGATGTTCCTTTTTGATCTCCACCTCCGCTGATTTCAGCATTGAATATACCCCGGGAATGGACTTCTCCATCCCTTGGATATTGAAATTCATCACAAAGCTCGTGTAGCTAGGTGGGAGCGACTGGAGGATTCTGTCAACGACCGCGTCACCTGGGAGATTAATTCCCAGCTGAGACAAGTGGTTGTGTAACCCAAACATTTTAGGTATATGCTCGTTGACAGAACTATTCTCCTCCATTTTACAACTGTTGAACTTGTCGGAGACTTCATATATTTTGACTCGGGCATGAGCTTGGAAAACCATTTTCAGCTCTTGGAACATCCCATATGCTCCGTGTTGCTCAAAATGCTTTTGGAGCCCCGATTCTAAGCTGTAAAGCATGAATCACTGAACCAGAGAGTAATCATCACTACGCAACTGCCAGGCGTTCATAACGTCTTGAGTTGCTGGGAAAACGGGTGCATCACCTTGCGGTGCTTCAAGGACATATGCTTTCTTGGCAGCTATGAGGACGATCCTCAAGTTACGGACCCAATCCGTATAGTTGCTACCATCGTTTGTCAGCTTGGTTTTCTCTAGGAACGCGTTGAAGTTGAGGGCAACATTAGCATGGGACATTGGATCTACAAGACATATTGTAAAGATTTTAGACTATTTTCATGACAATTAAGTTCATCTAAACAAATTTAATGAACTCCCACTCAGATAGACATCTCTCTAGTCATCTAAGTGATACATGATCCAAATCGACTAGGCCGTGTCCGATCATCACGTGAGACGGACTAGTCATGAACGGTGAAAATCTTTATGTTGATCATATCCTCTATACGACTCATGTTCGACCTTTCGGCATTCTGTATTTCGAGGCCATGTCTGTACAGACATAGACCTTTAGGCTCATCAAGTCAACACTAAGTGTATTGCGTGTGTAAATCTGACTTACACCCATTGTATGTGAAGGTTAGAGCCTATCACACCCGATCATCACGTGGTACTTCGGAACAACGAACCTTAACAACGGTGCACAGTTAGGGGGAACACAATTCTTGAAGTTTTAGTGAGAGATCATCTTATTTATGCTACCGTCGCTCTAAGCAAATAAGATGTAATACATGATAAACATCACATGCAATCAAATAGTGACATGATATGGCCACTATCATTTTGCTCCTTTTGATCTCCCTCTTCGGGGCTCCACGACCATCATCGTCACCGGCATGACACCGTGATCTCCATCATCGTGTCTTCATGAAGTTGTCTCGCCAAACGTTACTTCTACTACTATGGCTAACGATTAGCAATAAAGTAAAGTAATTACATGGCGTTTTCAATGGCACGCAGGTCATACAACAAAACAAGACAACTCCTATGGCTGCTGCCGGTTGTCATACTCATCGACATGCAAGTCGTGCTTCCTATTACAAGAACATGATCAATCTCATACATCACATATATATCATTCATGACATCCTTTTGGCCATATCACATCACGGAGCACATGCTACAAGAACAAGTTAGACGTACTCTAATTGTTGTTGCAAGTTTTTTACGTGGCTGCTATCGATTTCTAGCAAGAACATTCCTTACCTACGCCAAAACCACAACGTGATATGCGAATTACTATTTACCCTTCATAAGGACCCTTTCATCGAATCCGATCCGACTAAAGTGGGAGAGACAGACACCCGCTAGCCACCTTATGCAACTAGTGCATGTCAGTCGGTGGAACCTGTCTCACGTAAGCGTACATGTAAGGTCGGTCCGGGCCGCTTCATCCCACAATGCCGCCGAATCAAGATAGGACTAGTAGCTGCAAGTAAATTGACAAAATCTACGCCCACAACAACTTGTGTTCTACTCGTGCATAGTAACTACACATAGACCTAGCCCTGATACCACTGTTGGGGAGTGCATCCTCATACCTTTGAAGATTGCGATGTGGAAGCGTTGCAAGAACGCGGTTGGTGGAGTCGTACATGAAGCTATTCAGATCACAACCGAATTCGATCTAAGCACCGAACAACGGTGCCTCCGCGATCAACACACGTGCAGCCCGGTGACGTCTCCCACGCCTTGATCCAGCAAGGAGAGAGGGAGAGGTTGGGGAAGACTCCGTCCAATAGCAGCATGACGGCGTGGTGGTGGTGGAGGAGCGTGGCACTCCTGCAGGGCTTCGCCAATCACCGCGGGGGGGTGGGGGGGAGGCGATGGGAGAGGGGGAGGGCTACGCTAGGGCTTGGGTGCGGCTGCCCTCCCACCCCCTACATATATATAGAGGGCAATGGAGAGGGAATCTGGGCCCCTCAAATCTGATATGAGGAGGGGGCGGCGGCCAGAGGGGGTGGCTTGCCCACCAAGGCAAGGGGGGAGCCCCCTTTAGGGTTCCCCCCCAACCCTAGGTGCATGGGCCCTAGGGGGGAGGCACCCAGACCATTTAGGGGCTGGTCCCTGTCCACATACTGCCCATAGAGCCCTCCGGGGCAGGTGGACCCCCAGTGCCCCTTCGGTGGCCCTGGTACAGTACCGGCATACCCTCGAACACTTTCGGTGACCGTTTGATGACTTTCCATATATAAATCTTTAGCTCCGGACCATTCCGGAGCTACTCATGACATCCGCGATCTCATCCGGGACTCCGAACATCATTCGGTAACCATGTTCATCTATTCCCTATAACCCTAGCGTCATCGAACCTTTATAGTGTAGACCCTACGGGTTCGGGAACCATGCAGACATGACCGAGACATTTCTCCACCCAATAACAAACAATGGGATCTGGATACCCATGTTGGCATCCACATGTTCCACGATGATCTCATCGGATGAACCACAATGTCAAGGATTCAATCAATCCCGTATACGATTCCCTTTGTCTACTGGTATAGTACTTGCCTGAGATTCGATCATCGGTATACCGATACCTTGTTCAATCTCGTTACGACAAGTCTGTTAACTCGTTCCGTAACACATCATCCCGTGACCAACTCCTTTGTCACACAGAGCTCATTACGATGATGTCTTACCGAGTGGGCCCAGAGATACCTCTCCGTCATATGGGGTAACAAATCCCAGTCTCGATTCGTGACAGCCCAACAGATACTTTCGGGGATACCTGTAGTGTGACACCCCAAGACCGATGCGCTAGGTGTCAGCCAGTTATTCGTTGTCGTTGCCATGTCATCTGCTTGCGTGTTGCATCTTGTCATGTCATCGTGTGCATTGCATCAGCATGTTTCAAAACTTGCATCCGCCCGAGTCTGCCCGTCCTTCCGTTGTCCGTTTTGAGCCCAGACACACTCACACGCGCCCGCAGCTCCTCCGAATATTTATTTTATGAGTGGCCGGAAAAATTTCTCCGAATGAGTTGAAACTTGGCATGTGGTCTTATTATAGTGTAGACAGACCACCTGCCATATTTCGTCGCATT
Source organism: Secale cereale (assembly GCA_902687465.1). Taxonomy (NCBI): domain Eukaryota; kingdom Viridiplantae; phylum Streptophyta; class Magnoliopsida; order Poales; family Poaceae; genus Secale; species Secale cereale. The sequence continues at coordinate 221,613,146 of LR738712.1, forward strand.
CAGAGTCCGTTTGATAGCCCAACAGATTTATATAGCGGCACTAGTCGCCCGGTAAAACGTCGGACGTTTTCGGTCTCCGAAAACCCCCGCGGGCCTCTCTCTCTCTCTCCTCTCATCTCAGCCCAACTATTCTACACAGCCCCTCTAAACCCATCCTACCCCCCCTCTCGACCGGTGCCGTCCAATTGAGATCGGAGGGCTCCAAAAGCCCCCAAATCCCCCCAAAACATAATCCATGCCTATTTAAGCAACCCCCCCCCATGCCAAAAATGGCCTCCACCTACCTCCCTCCTCCATTTCCGTGCCGCCCCACTCCTCCGCCGACACCTAGCCGCCCCCTTCCTCAAAATCCGGCACCCTCCACCTCGAATTCGCCACTTGTCGCCGCCCTATATG